>CM024765.1:72581329-73248231 GCA_014218235.1 Colocasia esculenta | reverse complement strand
ATTCTAAAGTTTTTTCTTTGGCGTGTACTAAAGGATAAAAGACTAAAGATCAGAAGCTTCCTTGGTGACCAGTCTAACGTACACCTGGATGAGAGACAACGGCTCTCTTAACGTTCAAATTTCAAGAAGAAGCTTAAATAGAGACTCAAGACTGAGAAGAAGAAAAGATACAACACAGAGAAAAGCAAGAAACAACAATTCTTCTAGTCTTCTGAGTTCCAAGAAAGAGCGAAGCGTCCATTTAATTGTCCCCTCTTAGCTCTTTAGCTCTCAGTATTCAGCACAATTTCTTGTGAGAGCCTGGGTAGTCTTTGGAGAGAAACCTGTGTCAAATTCCTCTTTCTCTCTCGGGCTTGTTCGCTTCAGCTTGTAGCTGATTCAGCTAGTGTCTGAAGCCTGTTCTTAAACTTCATTTCTGTGGTTTGTACCCTTCTGTGAAGGAAGACCTGGTGGTATCCAGGGTGTTATTCCCTTCTGACGAAGGAAGACCTGGTGGTATTCAGGGTGTTTGTTTTTTCCCTTCAGATTGAAGGAAGACCAGTTGAGGCTGGGTGTAAGGATCCGTGAGGGGGATGTACCCTAATTAGTAAAATCCGGAGGCATTGCTCAGGACTGGACATAGGTCTCCTGTGGAGGAGTTCCGAACCAGATAAAAACCCCTGTGTCTTGTGGTTATGCTTATGTGCGTTTGCTGTGTTTATTGTCCACTCTAACGTTTGCTTAAGTTGTTGTGTAATCTTTTTAGTGAACAAGTTTAATCAAGATCAAATTTTAATAACCCATTCACCCCCCCTCTGGGCTAGCTAGCTGGGCAACAAGTGGTAATCAGAGCCCGTCTCTTCTTCGACAAAGAAGAAGATCCAACAATCTGAAGAGCAAGCCCAAAAGCAACTTCGAAGGTCAGTCAGTCAACAGACCTCCCTTGTTCGATGGAGAAGATTACACCTATGGAAGACAAGAATGGAGTTCTTTCTACAAGGCCACGTTTATACAATATGGTCCATTGTAGAAGAAGGTGATCTTCTAGTCACAAATGCTAAGCTCAGTGAACAGATGACGACAGAAGAAGAATATCCCTAACTGCAAAGCCAAGAGCATCCTTTGCTGTGCCCTCAGCAAAAGAATTCAACAGAGTTTCAGCCTGCAAATCCGCAATGGAATGTGGAAAAAGCTCAGGATCACTTAGAAGGACCGACAAAGTAAAGTAGACAAGAATCGATATTCTGTAGCCCAATACGAAGATTCCAGATGCAGTAAGTGAATCTTAGACTCAGATGTTTAGTAGATTCACAGATATTCAATGGATTAGCTGATTAGGAAAAGTTTACAATGCACCAGACATGGTCAGGAAGATCCTCAGATCTCTGCCATCCTCATGGACTCCAAAGGTAACAGCCATTGAGGAAGCCAACGATATTAAAATTAATGTCATTGGAAAAGCTAATAGGATCTCTTATGGCTCATGAGATAAATATGGAGAGATTAGAGAATCCTCCAGCAGAAGGAAGCAATCAATGCTCTCAAAGCGAATGAATGAATATCAGAAAAATCTTTGGATAACATGAAGGTAGCAAAGACATGATGATGAAGAAGCCATGCTGTCTCGAAGACTTCAGAGAAATTACAAGAAGAGAGTATCAGTCTGGAAGAAGATTTTTCAAGAAGAACAAAGACTTCAGAAAACCAATAAAGGATCCAAAAAGGAGAAGTATATGTTATGAATGCAAGAAGCCTGGACACATCAAGGCAGATTGTCTAATGCTCAAAAAGAATGATCTTAGAAGAAGGACAACTTCAGAAGATTCAAGAAGTATAAAAAGAAAGCAATGGCAGCTGCTTGGGAGAACAGCAGTGACTCAGACAGTGAGTCAAGCTCGAGCATTGAAGGTGAAGAAGCAAACTTGGCCCTCATGGCCAATACCGAAGATAAGGTAACTTCTGACTCTTCTTTTGATTCATGCAATGATTCAGATTCTGATAACTTAGAAGTGCTTTTAATGAACTCTATGAAAAATATAAAGAAGTATCTAAATTACTTAAAATTAGTAAGAAGAATTTAATCTGTTTAGAAAATACAAACTCAGATCTAAAACCGAAAATGAAGAACTTGAAAAACAAATAACTGAACATAAAAGAAGGAATGATTTATTATGTGAAGATTTAAAAGAGAAAAATAAGAAAATAATTCATTAGAAAAACAAGAAGACTTAAGTGGACTTAAAACAGAATATAAAGATTAAATAAAGAAAATGAACATTTAACAAGCACATAAACAAGTTCACAATAATAAACCTCTTCTAATGAGGGTGGAGCTAAAAGATATCAACTAGAAGAACATGCTTTGGTTATACTCCCTCGGAAAATGAGAGAAACAAAAGTCTTTCCTAACATTTATCCAACTCCTGAATTTATATCCGAAAGAATAAAGAACATAAAAACATTTAAATACAATCCAGTTGAAAGAGTAACTAGAACAACCTGCTGTACTCATTGTAACAAACTAGGACATAATAAAGCAACATGTCCTAACAAGAACAAAAAGTGGATAATCAAGGAAAAATCAATGATACTAACCATCAGACCAAAAGAACTTGGGTACCTAAACCTAGTGTTTAAATTCAGGAAATTCAGAGCATCCAAATGGTACTTGGACAGTGGATGCTCAAGGCACATGTCAGGCAACAAGAAGTTTTTCGTCGATCTCAAAGTTGAAGAAGGTACAGTCACCTATGGAGATAATGGAAAAGGCACTGTGATAGAAGTGGGTCCGTGAACGTGAAAGGAAAATCAGTTATTAAAGTCGTAATGTTGGTCAAAGGATTAAAGCACAACCTTATCAGCATCAGCCAGTTGTGTGACAAAGGCCATCAGATTCAGTTCCAAGAATCAAGTGATGTATATTAAAGGATGGTGCAGTCATATTTGAAGCCTACAGAGAAAGAAACTTGTATGTTCTCTATCTTGAGGAACTCAAGAATCAAGATGTCTGTCTGGCAGCCAGCAAAGATCAATCAACAGAGCTGTGGCACAGAAGATTGGGTCACTGCAGCTTGGATGGTTTGAATAAGCTCAGAAAGAAAAGCTAGTGGAAGGTCTGCCAAGGTCAGTTCTAGATTGGATAGCATTTGCAAACCTTGTGCTAGAGAAAGCACACCAAGAGCTCTTTTAAATCAAAGACTGTAGTAACCACATCAAAGCCCTGGAACTACTTCATATGGATCTATTTGGGCCAATGAGGACTACTAGTCTAGGAGGAAAGAATTTTGGATTTGTAATAGTTGATGATTATTCAAGATTCACTTGGTATTCTTTCTAGAGCACAAAGATGACACATTTGAAAATTTGTCAGCTTCAGTAAGAAGTTTAGAAGATCAGAAGTTCACAATTATCTCCATCCGATCAGATCATGGTGGTGAATTTCAAATGAAAAGTTTACAAAGTTCTGTGATGATCAAGGAATTGAGCACAACTTCTCAGCCCCAAGGACACCTCAACAGAATGGAATTGCTGAGGGAAAATAGAACTCTTTTGGATATGGCAAGAACCATGTTATCAGAATATGATTTGCCAAGATACTTCTGGGCCGAAGCCATCAACACTACATGTTATATCATTAATAGAGTGATGATCAGGCCGATTCTAAGAAGACTGCTTATGAACTCTACAAAGGAAAGAAACCAAAGATCAGCCATTTCAGAATATTTGGATGTCCTTGCTTCATCCACAACAATGGAAAAAGGGACATTGGTAATTTGATGCCAAATCAGATGAAGGTATCTTTATGGGGTACTCTTCTAAACCCAAGGTTATAGAGTTTTCAATAAACGTTCCTTATTAATTGAACAATCTGTACATGTTTTTTTGATGAATCTAACCCCTCCTTGAAAAAGGAAGAAATAGTAACATTGATGATGCAGATGACTTGTCTGAAAAATTAGAAGATATCTCAATTAAGGACAAGGAAGATTCTCCTCTGGAAGAACTACAGCAAACTGAAATTCAACATGAAGATCTTCCAAAAGAATGGAGACATCAGAAAGATCACCCTCCTGAAACATTATTGGTGATCCATCTGTAGGGGTAACACGAGGTAATGTAATTCCTTGTGATTATTTAGCCTTTGTTTCACAAATAGAGCCTAAGACAGTCAATGAAGCTTTATCTGATGAATCTTGGATATTAGCCATGCAAGATGAACTAAATCAGTTCAAGAGAAACCAAGTATGGTCACTTGTTCTAGACCATCCAATCATTCAGTTATTGGCACCAAGTGGGTGTTCAGAAATAAACTGGATGAGTCTGGAATAATCTTAAGGAACAAGGCCACTGGTAGCTCAAGGCTACTCCTAAGAGGAAGGCATAGATTTCGATGAAACCTATGCACCTGTAGCTAGACTTGAGGCTATTAGGATTTACTTGCTTATGCATCTGCATTTGATTTAAAACCTATCTCAAATGAATGTCAAATCAGCCTTTCTAAATGGTTTTATCAAGGAGGAAGTTTATGTGAACAACCTCCAGGTTTTGATGATACGAATTTCCAAATCATGTATTTAAACTGCATAAGGCTTTATATGGTTTAAAGCAAGCACCTAGAGCCTGGTATGAAAGGCTCAGTACTTTCTTATTAGATCATGGTTTCACTAGAGGTAAGTAGATAGTACATTATTTATAAAATCCAAGGTTAAACATATACTTCTTGTGCAAATATATGTAGATGATATCATTTTAGATCTACTGATGAATCTCTTTGCAAGTACTTTGAAAAGCTTATGCAGGGAGAATTTGAAATGAGCTTGATGGGGAGCTAAGCTACTTCCTTGGATTGCAAATCAAGCAAGGAAGGATGGCACTCATATCTGTCAAGCCAAATACACCAAAGAACTGTTAAAGAAATTTGATTTGAAGGTGCAAAGCCACTATCAACTCCAATGAGCACATCAACCAGAATGGACAGTGATCAAAAAGGTAAAAGGTAGACCAAAGAATTATAGAGGTATGATAGGGTCATTACTTTACTTAACTGCAAGTAGACCAGACATTTTGTTTAGTGTATGCATGTGTGCTAGATATCAGGCAGACCCTAGAGAGTCTCATTTAATTTCTGTAAAAAGGATATTTAATATCTGGCTAGAACTCATGATTTAGGTCTTTGGTATCCTAAATCATGTGAGATAGATTTAGTAGGATATTCTGATGCTGACTATGCTGGATGCAAGATAGATAGGAAGAGCACCAGTGGTTGTTGTCAATTTCTTGCAGGATGTTTGATATCATGGTCCTCAAAGAAGCAAAACTCAGTAGCTTTATCAACAGCTGAGGCAGAATATGTTGCTGCTGGAAGTTGCTGTACACAACTTCTTTGGATAAAGCAACAACTTGAGATTTCGGATTCATATCAAATCAATTCCACTATTGTGTGATAATACAAGTGCCATCAACCTCACCAAAAATCCAGTACACAGCACTCAAGGACTAAGCACATTGAGGTAAGATATCATTTTATTCGAGACCATGTAGCTAGTGGTAATTTAGAAATTTCTTTTATAGATACAAATGGTCAATTAGCAGATATCTTCACAAAAGCCCTACCTGAAGAGAGATTTACATCTCTTAGAAGGAAATTAGGGATGTGCAATGTGTGAAAAGATTTCTGTAATTTATTGGCATAAAAATTTTCAGATAGAAATGGAATTCTCCCTCCTTAAAGATAAGCAAAACTCAGTTATCTACATTCCTTGACCGCTATCGTGTTAAAAGTTGTTTGACTTGTCAAACCTTTTTTTCTCTTCTGCCTGCCTTACCACCTCTTGGCGTTTCACTTTTCGTAAAGTAATATTAAATTATTCAAATCGTTCTGAGAACGACTTGTCTTCTACCTTTACCCTTTTATCTTTTATCTGTTCACCCAAAGCGATGCCCTAACGATTTCGGGATCGACTCTCTGCAACTTTCGAAGCCTTCTCTTCTTCCCGCGAAGAATCCCTCGAGAGGTTCCATCTCTTCCTCCTCCTCCAGAACCTTTCTCCTCTACCTATGGCCGCTCCGATGATCTCCGGAAGCGTAGGGGTTATAGTGCTGATTTTCTGTCCCCGAAGGAGCAAAAAAGGTTACCTTCGTGAAGACGAAGATCTGCGGAAATAAGGCAGTGGATGTTCAGACCTTGAGAAGAGTGGCATGTCCAGTCTAGTCGAAGCTTTAAGAAGGATGCAGTGGATGGATGTTGCTACTTTCACCGAGGTAAGTTATCCGGACCTGGTGAAGCTTTTACATTTGTTTGAAGTCAGAGGCAGATGGGTCCCTTGTCTCCTCAGTGAAGGGCACCCAGATCAAGATAGATCATGATCTTTTGCATGAGTTGTTTGGAGTAAAGACCTCCGGGTATAGTGGCATTCACTCTGTGAATGATGATGTAAAGGGTCTGGAATCATTGGTCCAGGGTTTAAGCTGAAAGATGGAAAGCTAGATATTAATCAGATGTCCGTGTTTAATCGGTTGCTTCACTTTATTGTCTGCCAAATTATAGTACCTCGTAGTGCTACGTTTTCTTCTTGCACTAGGGCAACTCTGACATAATGTTCTGGCAATCCAGAACAAGGAGATCAACTTGGCCGCAGTTATGATTGAGAGAATGAAGTTTGCCAGTACTCAAATCTGGGAAACAAGAGCAAACTGAATGTTTCCTTGCCTTATGCTCATCTACTCACCAAATTTTTCAAGCTTTTCGAGTAGATGTGTCTGAGCTGTAGTAGAGAAGATGGGCCCAGTCTATAAGGTCCAGAAATTTGAAGAAAAGTGGTTTTTCAGTGCAAGATGGATTTTGGACAAAGACCTCTGTGGC
The DNA here is from genome assembly GCA_014218235.1 of Colocasia esculenta. Lineage (NCBI taxonomy): Eukaryota > Viridiplantae > Streptophyta > Magnoliopsida > Alismatales > Araceae > Colocasia > Colocasia esculenta. The sequence continues at coordinate 73,241,390 of CM024765.1, read as the reverse complement.
AGAGGGAGAGCGATATTGAAGATATCCCAGAAGTTTAGCAAGCAGCAGCAGTAGAGCAGGCAGCAGCATCAGAGCAAGCAGCAGCAGCAGAGCAAGCAACTGCAGTAGTACAAGCAGCAGCAGTACCAGTTGTGGCAAGCCAGCAAAGTTTCAGTATCACCGGTTGTGGAGATTGACTCTCATTCTCCAGAAGTTCAGATGGAAGTAGGTGCAGCTGGTGTGGCAGACTCTTTGCCCACCACCTTAGTCGCCTCTATTTTAAGAGAGATATTGGATTCCATTCCCTCCACCTCAGCTACTTCTAAAGAAGGTGGACGTGTTGAAGAAGAGTTATGGCACCAGGCCATACAGATATTCAGTCTGAACCTATTGCTGATGTTGAGATACAAGCAGGTACTCACAAGATGTGGTCATGGAAGAAGCTCCTAGCCAAGGGGAGCAAAATATCATTGAACCTGAAGTGTCTGAATCCGTGGCAGAAGGCCACTTTGAAAAGTTGTTTTGGAGGATGCTCCTGCCCAGGGGGAGCAAGAAAGTGTTGAACTCCTGCTCCTATTCAGGGGGAGCAGTGGGCATTGAGGAAATTCCACCTCCTGCTAGTGTTCCTGTCAGTGAAGGTCCAAGTGCAAGCATATCAATCATGAGGAGCCTGTCACTCAGCAAGGGAAGCAGAAAAGAGTTGTTTTCAGAAGGCCAAGAAGGGCCATAGAAAGGTAATTTGAAGCCAATTATGGCATTGCTAAGGCTCAGGGAGATATCTTGTCATCAGTTCAGACAAGTATTCAGGCATTGTTGCTAGTCAGCTTCAACCTCCTCAGACGTTTCTTCAATCCGAAATGCATGAGGTGGTTCAATAAAGAATTGTCTGATATCAAGTCCTTGCTAGCAGCTCCTTCAAGGTCTAGTGGAGTTTCTCTTGGAGCTACTCAGAGCAGATCCGCAGATGTTCCTCGGCCACCAGGGCCTCCAGCTTCAGGGCCAGCAGGGCCATCAGCTTCAGGGTCAGCAGGACCATCATCTGCAGTCAGAGAAGATCAAGCCAAAGGGAAAAAGCCCATGTCAGCAGCTAAGGCCCTGAAACTTCTAATCTTGCAACTCCAACCCTCTCCTCACCTTTATCTCCTTATATAGCTCCTCCTGCACCACCAACCATAAAACACCCGGTGCCTCGAACTCAACCATCTTTCTCTCTCTCTACATCTCAACCTTCTTTCTCTCCTCCCCCTCTCACACCTCAGGACCATCATCATTTTCACCCTCATCACCTCTCACTCACCCACTCAAGTTCACCCCCCTTCTTCCTTCATCCCAAACACCTCTTCTATCCTCCTACTCCTCCTTCCTCTGTTACTTTCACTCCGACAAACCTCCTCTACTTGGTGTCTTTGACACAAATCTGCCGGATGACTTTGAGAGAAATACTCTTTCCACCATTCTCTTCACTGCCACTCATGTCCACAGGACTGATCCTCCCAGTCCTGCCAAGAAAAAGAGGAACATCATCCTCAGTTAGCATCTTCTCCTCACTATTTCCTCCTCTTTGGTACTCTCTTACCCTTGAACCTCACAAAGATTCCTTTATAAGGAATCTTCAAAAGTGCATCCTCTCCACCATTTATGGTATTCCCTTCCTCAACTCTCTGAGCACCTAAATATTGTTCTTCCTCTTACCCAGTTATCCCTCTCTCAAAAATCCAAAATCCTTGAAGGGACTGAGTTCAAGACTGAAGATCAGTGGGCCAATGTCAAGGGCAACAAAGCTCAATACAGCAAGTATTTGACTGCCAGGCAGAATCTATTACCCATGGAGCTCACTCTCTCACTCTTTCTGAGTGGTTCTTTCTCAGCATAAGAACTTGTGGGGTCCTTTCATCTTGAAAGAGATCAGAATTGCCAAAAGCTTCCAGCAGTACAGTGACTTCTGCTTCTTGAATAAATTGCCAGAAGTTCAGTTCTCTCAATTCCACTCAGCTTTAGTGATGTTAAGATCAGAACGTCCAGTGAATATTCCCCTCACAGTGCATTTTGCTGATATCCGAGTTGACTCTCTAGTCCTTCTGCCAAAGCTGCACTCCCTAGTGTTTGATTCAGATGCAGGATCCCATGCATTTGACATGTTTGCCAAGCAGATGGGTAGAATGTCAGCCAAGCAGGGCAGACTGCCCTCCTTCCTGCGGTTTATCTTCAGAGAATACACTCTGGCTGGCGCATCTCCTCTCAGTTTTGGCTCACTCATTTTGAGTGTGAAAGGCTTACTCCCCCCTTATGGGAAATCCTCTACAGGAACCACCTTCAGTTAAAGGCCATCATAGTCCCTGTTTCATCAAATAAGCCCTCTCTCTCAGCCGAAGCCTTCATGGATCTCAACTCCATAAATCCTATTCAAGAGATCTATGTTCAGTGGGCAGCTAGATATACAGCCTTCTATGCTCTGAAGCAGGATCTGTTAGATCAGAAGATCTTCTATCCAATCTCCTTGATAGATTTTTCCATCGTGCCAGCTTCGGAAAAGCACTTACTTCAGATTCATCCTGGACCCAGATCAGTATGCAGAGTTCTTGGATCAGCACGGACTCTGTACATTCAAAGGGCCACCCCCCTCCATGGGTCCCAATTTCTCAGTTGCTTCTGGGGTTTTCCAACAGACGTTTGAAGACCTTGAGATCAAGGCATGGGCTGTCATCTCTCAGCATGCCTCCTTGTTATCTCCCTTGTACTATCTTTCTCACAATAATACAAGGATATCTCTCCTCTTTGTCTCACAGCCTATCTTTTTGCTTAATGACAAAATGGGGGAGAAAACTAAAGTCATTCTGAAAAACATGTTTAATTTTTTGTATAATGTTTAGTATATTTTGTCATCATCAAAAAGGGGAGATTGATGACCAAACTGTCCCCATAATAAATAATTCATTTATTTATATTTAATTTTGATGATTAACAAAATAGTACTAATAATTACTTGAGCCTTGAGAACAGGAAATCAAAAGAAAAATGAAAGTTCAAGACATCAGTAAGTCTCATCTCACATTCTGTTCAAGTCTTGTATCGATTTCTTTGATAAGCAAACGATTTCCTCTCTGACCGAAAAATTCAAAACAAATCGATATCGTAACGATTCTTTAAGACATCGCAACGATTTCTTTAGAACCCGTAACGACTTGACTGTCGTAACGATTTCTTTAGACCTCGTAACGATTTCTTTAGAACTCGCAACGACTCTCTAGCCTTAACGATTTCTTTAGACCTCGTAACGATTTCTTTAGAACTCGCAACGACTCCTAGCCGTACGATTTCTTTAGACCTCGTAACGATTTCTTTAGAACTCACACGACTCTCTAACCGTAACGATTTCTTTAGACCTAGTAACGATTTCTTTAGAACTCGCAACGACTTGCTCGTGGTAACGACTTCATAAGTTATCATAACGATTTCTTTGAAACTCGTAACGACTTGCTAGCCATAACGATTTCTTTAGTTCTCATAACGACTTGCTTGTCATAACGACTTCATAAGTCATCATAACGATTCCTTTAGAATTCATAACGATTTGCTTTGCGCAATGATTTGTTAAGAGTTTCATAACGATTTGCTTTGTGCAACGATTTCTTCAGTTCTCATAACGATTTCTTTGAAACTTGTAACGACTTGCATGTCATAACGATTTGATAAGTTTTTCATTCTATCGACTTCTTTAGAATCACATTGATTGTATCTCAATAGCGTTGAAAAGTCAAAGTCATATCCCGTTTGTTGACTATTACGCATTAAATGCTCTCTGATCGTATCTCCCATGCATGCAGACAATATCTTCCATTTTTATGTTACTCTGTCTACGTACTTTTTAGACAGAAGGGAGCTTTGCTATATATTGCAATACTTGTTCCATCTGCAACTAACAATCGACGGCAGTCCTAGCTGTCCTCTATTTATTGTTGATATGCTCGCAGATATCTGACAAAACTCATCTGTACAACGTTGGATACAAGATACAAGATTCTAAAGTTTTTTCTTTGGCGTGTACTAAAGGATAAAAGACTAAAGATCAGAAGCTTCCTTGGTGACCAGTTTAACGTACACCTGGATGAGAGACAACGCTCTCTTAACGTTCAAATTTCAAGAAGAAGCTTAAATAGAGACTCAACTGAGAAGAAGAAAGAAAAGATACAACACGAGAAAAAGCAAGAACACCAATTCTTCTAGTCTTCTGAGTTCCAAGAAAGAGCGAAGCGTCCATTCTAATTGTCCCTCTTAGCTTTTTAGCTCTCAATTCAACAACAATTTCTTGTGAGAGCCTGTGTAGTCTTTGGAGAGAACCTGTGTCAATTCTCTTTCTCTCTCGAGGCTTGTTCGCTTCAGCTTGCAGCTGATTAAGCTAGTGTCTGAAGCCTATTCTTAAACTTCATTTATGTGGTTTGTACCTTCTGTGAAGGAAGACCTGGTGGTATCCGGGTGTTCCCTTCTGGACGAAGGAAGACCTGGTGGTATCTAGGGTGGTTGTTTTTCCCCCTAGATTGAAGGAAGACCAGTTGAGGCTGGGTGTAAGGATCCGTGAGGGGATAGTACCCTAATTAGTAAATCCTGAGGCATTGCTCAGGGACTAGACGTAGGTCTCCTGTGGAGAGGAGTTCTGAACCAGGATAAACCCTGTGTCTTGTGGTTATGCTTATGTGCGTTTTCTGTTTTATTTTGTACAACTCTAACGTTTGCTTAAGTTGTTGTGTAATCTTTTTAGTGAACAGGTTTTAATCAAAGATCAAATTTTAATAACACATTCAACCCCCCTCTGGGCTAGCTAGCTGGGCAACACCACCCACGCGTCACCCCCCCCCCCTTCCCGTTCCCCCCCCCCCCCCCTCCTCCCGCCCTCCGCCCCAGCCACCCCCCCCCGCCCAGTCCCACCCGCCCTCCCCTGCGCCCCAACCCCCCCGCCCCCAGACCACCCCCCCCTCCCGCCCTTCGCCCCAGCCACCCCCCCCCTAGCCCCCCCGCCCTGGAACCCCCCGCCCTCACCCCAGCCCTCCGCCCAGCCCCACCCCGCCGCCCCCCCTCCTGCCCCCTCCTGTCTCCGCCCTACGCCCCCTGCGCCCCCCGAACTGCCCCGCCCCCCCTCTGCTCCCCCCTGCCCCCCCCCCCCCCCCCCCCCGTGCCCCGGAACTGCCGCCCCCCCTCCTGCCTCCGCCCTGCGCCCCCCCGCGCCCCGGAACCCGCCGCCCCTCGCCCCAGAACCCCCCCCAACCCCCCCCCCCCCCCCCCCCCCCCCCCCCCGCGGAACACCCGCCTTCTCCCGTCCTTCGCCCCCCAAACATCAATATTATTTTAAAAGTTTTGATATTTTTGCCAAACAGATAACGTCACATTTTACAATTTTAATTTTAAAATTAAAAATAAATACAACATAAATTTTTAAGTAGAAATAGTTCTATTTTTTAAATTGTTCCTAAACACCCTATAAACCTATTTCCTTTGGCGGTCTGGGGATTCTGGACATTCGTGGTATGCAAGTGGCTCTTAGAACCAAGCTGCTTTGGAGAGTTCTTTCTTCTACCTCCCTGTGGACTTCCTTTTTTAAAGCTAAATATCTTCATAAGGCTCACTATTCGGAAGCTTCGTTTGACATTATGCTGGCTGTGGAACGAAGGTTATGGAAGCTTGTTGCCGGTCTTATCTGCTTTAATCCCAGAATTATTATATCTGGTCCTGATTCGACTGTCAGCTTTGGTTAGATGTTTGGGCTGGCTCATCCCCTTCGTTCTTTTCTTCCTTTGCATGTATGGAATGTATTTCCGAGAAGTTTGTTCCGTGCAGCATGCTATTTCGGATGTGCTGGAATGCACCTGGGTTACTGCCCGAAATTCTGCCCCCCAGCGGTCTTGGATGGAGCTATTTCTAATGCTTCGGGTAAGGATAGATGGATCTGTGTCCTGCGCCTAAGGGGTCTTCTCTTCCAAGTCTGTGCGTTCCGCCCTCCAAGGGGAACCCACACGTTCTTCTTGGTCAAATCTGTGGGTGTTCTTGCATTCCTCTTAAATGGTCTATCTTTGCTTGGCGTGGTGGTTCGCGGATGCATTCCTTCTGATGATCGCATAGCTGCTTTTGGCATCCTTTGTGCTCCAAATGTTCGTGTTGTCCTGCGCCCAGTGCGAGTCCATCCAACATCTGCTTTTTTCGTGGGAAAATTGCCAATGATGTCTGGGAGGTTCTGCACCCTTTATTTAACTTCAATATTTAAATTTACTGTTGTGCCCAGTGGGGTGTTTACCTTCCTTTCAAGCCTTAGTTACGCTTCAGTTGGTGGCTCTCTCTCAAGATGTCTCTTCCTGGCTACCCTTTGGGAGATCTGGTGTAGTAGGAATCGAAGTCGCTTTGAGGCTCAGGCGATGTCTGCTCATGTATTATTTATAGGGTGATGATTGTTGTTTCGTGATGTTGCTGATGCTCATTCTTTAAAGGGAATGTTCTCTCTAATTCTCAGCGTGACTTCTTAAGATGTTGGAGCATCAATCTGCATACTAGCGCTCCTTTGCCTCCAAGGATTGTTCGCTGGTTTTTGCCCCCTTCTGGTCGATTCAAGTTAAATGTTGATGGAGCCTATCTTCATGCTTCAGATGTTGTGCTGTGGAGGTATCTTACGTGACTCACATGGCAATTTTTTGTTGTTTGCCTTCGCTGCTCACTACCCTGATGTCCATTCAAGTCTTCAGTCGGAGGCTCTTGCTCTCAGGGATGCCTGACATTATGTTATCAAGGGGGTCTCACATCTATTTTGATTGAGTCTGATTCACAAGTTTTAGTGCGCATACTTCAGCGCAGTGCTACCTGCCCTTGGCGTTTACTCTATGTTATTAATGACATTTTGCTCCAGTGTACTCGGGTGAATGCTGTGATCTGCCACATCTTCAGGGAGGCTAACCAGGTTGCAGATTCCTTGGCGGCTGTAGGTTGTTCTACCTCTCAATGTTGAATGTTTGGGTATGTAAGGATCTACTACGACCCGAGATCAAAAAACGCAGCGGAAAATGATTTAAATTTTGATCTCGCCGTTTTGGTAGACACAGATCTGACTATCGGATAGTCGAATCACCTTGCGCGGAATCGGATCCCGTTCGTACGACTGCGAGGAGGTGGCGCTACAAGCCGTTCAACTGTCCGGCCTCCAGCGGTGTCCCGCGATCTTCCTCGCGACGATCCACGCCCGCTCCCTCTTGCCCGTCCACGCTCGCTCTCCCTCGGGTTCCGCAATGCTCGAAGACTGAGCTTGGATCCGCGCCGATCTCCGCGACATGTGATGCAAGAGAGAGGGAGAGAGTGAGAGAAAGGGGGGCGGCCTGGGAAACCTGATGCTTGGCCAGGGTTCTCCCATCACGTCATTATATAAAGATTGCGGTTTTTTTCATAAAAAACCCTTGATCTTTATATAATTAGACCGTCGCATGAAACCTTATGCGTGTGACCTCTAGGCCAAGTACCATCCATTAATGGCCCAATAAATTAGTAACTCTTACTAAATTAGTATCTTACTAACTTAATAATTAGTTAATATCTCATATTATCTATTAATAATCTGAGTCAACTTTATCTAGTCGACTAAGCTGGGCCTCCGAACACGTTGGGTGCCAAGCAACACCACATGAACCTGGAAGGTATTGGGGTTCTGCAACCCTCACAAGGAACCTTTCCGTCATCAGTTACCGTGTAGATATAATCTCTCATTGCACAATACTCTTGAACAACTTAGGATATGGTATACTGTCAAATCCTAACTTGTTGTTCCACTGGGACTCGATGCTTTAGATGAATCAAAAACTCCCTTTTTGATATTTTGTCTGCCCTGGCCAGGGACTCCATTGCATCGTTCCCTTGAGTATTCTCCCTCTATGTACCGAGGGCAAATGATCCCTTATTGACCACTCAATCCCCTTCGAAGGTCTCCGCTATGTCCGAACATTGACTGTTTGGAATCTCTTGAATAGAGATTCGTAGGTCAAGCTCAAAACCCAGAAGTCCACCAACAAGTGTCTTTGTGTCTCAGTCTAAAGATCATCTACACTACTGTGACAATTGAATCTTTCTGTGACAGTTAGTACAATTCCATCCAGTGATTCTATCGTATCAGTTCAGTGAACCCTTTCTCTAAAGAGCACCTATTGTTTCTCCCTTAGTGTCTCCACACAATGACTAGAGATCAGTCATCCTCATCATATGAGCAGGAGTAACCATACTATTCTATCCGGATATCTGATGTCCTTCTCCAGGTATCCACCGAATAGGAACATTTAGAATATGTGTTATTAAGTGAGTAGTCTCATTAGTATGATCACACATCATAGTCTACCCACTATTGCACATGTTCATGGACTTTATTATAATACCATAGTAAATATAATAAAAAGCCATTTTATTAATAACTGAACAAAAGATACAATATGAGATGGCTTGTTGTGTCCACCTAAGACTAACAGGTATTCATGGGCTGAATTCCCTATTCTGTAAGGGGTCCCTATCGTCGTGATAAGATAGGTTACCCTTCTATCAGGCGCTAGGTTCCTTTGTAATCTCTTCTTTTATCATAACCTTCCATGTCAGGTGCAGAGTTGTGGAGCGAACTACTCTCCTCTTCTCTGAAGGGGGAGCGCTCTCCTACCCTCCCTAACAGGTATCTATCTCATTAAAAAAAAAATCTCTCTTTCTCCTCAGATCAAATTGGACTGACTTGACTGTCAAAAAATTGGTCTTAAAAACCTTTCCTAAAACACACTCAAGGATCAAACCAGCGCCCTCATCAACAGGGAACATATCAGGTATAAAGTAGGAAGCATATTTATTAATTTAAGTATTATATTCGTTGTGATCAAAGTCTGTTTCATTCGGAAGCTTAAGTCTTCAAGTCTTCAGTGTTATCAAAAGCATTCAAGCTGTTACCTCTAACAACTTGGGGAGTAGAACGTCTGCTTGTCTTCTTTTCCTTTGTGATTCTATGTTTTCCTCTATTTCTTTATAGGGTGTTTGGTTACACTTTTTTACCTATTTTTTTTCTTGTTTTTAAAAAAAAGGAAGAAGAGTAGTGGAGCTGCGTTTGGTAGGTGATTCCTATTTTTAGGGAGAGAATCCCGCACCATGTGTTTCTCTTCCAAAAAAAAACAACTATCGACCCTTTTTTTTTAGAACTCTCTTCGCGCTCCAGCGTTGCCCTGGGAAGAAACTTCGTCGTCCCGAGAGGACCGCCCGTCGTCCCGAGAGGACCCGCCCCTGCGCCCTCGCCGTTGAACAAGGTATCTCTCTCTCTCTCTCTCTCCTCCCTCGCCGGCAGAGCCCACAGCCCAGCGGAGCCCCTGCCCCCAGAGCCCCCCCCCCTCGCCGCGCCCCTGCCGGGCCCCTGCCCCCTGCAGCGCTTCCCCACCCTGCCCCCGAGCCTGCCCCAGCGGAGCCCCTGCGCCCCTCGTCTGCGGCGCAGCGGAGCCCCCACGCCCCAGCACCCCCCCCCCCGAGCCCGCCCCAAGGCGCCCCCCCCCCGCCCCCGAGCCCGCCCCAAGGCCCAGCGGAGCCCCCCCCCCTCTCCGGCAGAGCCCCCCCTCGCCGGCACCTCAACGTCCCCTGCCCCTGCGGCACTTCCCCAGAGCCCCCCCCCCCTCTCCGCCGCCCCTGCCGGGCCCCTGCCCCCTGCGGCGCTTCACCACCCTACCCCAGCGGAGCCCCTGCGCCCCTCGTCTGCGCCGCAGCGGAGCCCCACGCCCCAGCACCCCCGCCCCCGACCCGCCCCAAGGCGCCCCCGCCCCCGAGCCCCCCCAAGGCCCAGCGGAGCCCCCCCCTCGCTGGCGCCCCAACGTCCCCTGCCCCAGTGCCCCCCGCCCCCCGAGCCCACCCCAAGGCGCCCCCACCCCCGAGCCCGCCCCAAGGCGCCCCCATCCCCCGCCGCAGTCGGCGCCCAGCGTCCCCTAACCCGTGCCCCCGCCCCAGCACCCCACGGCGCCCCTCCACCCCACAGTGCCCCCTCTGCATGCAGAGATGCCATAGCATGACAGTGCCCCCCCCCCCCCCACGCCATGGCATGACAGCGCCCCCTCACCCCTGCCCCAGTGCCCCCTCACCCTTGCGGCGCTGCCCCCTCCACCTGCACAGTGCCCCCTCCACCCTACAATGCCCTCTCATGCAGCGACGCCCATGGCATGACAGCGACGTCGTGGCATGCATGAGCACACAGTGAACAGCTACCTGCATGCAGCGACGCCATGGCATGTACGAGCATACAGTCAACAGCTACCTGCATGCAGCGACGCATGTCATTTTATACAGTGCCCCAGCATGCATGGGTCCCCATCCCCACACCCACCAGTGCCCCATCCCCACACCCACCACGCATGTCATTTTTTTATTTTAGATGTTTATTATGTTGAATTTGCATGTATATTTTAGAATTCAGGATGTCTGAAACACAAGCATCTTCTGCGAGTGGTCTTAATGAAAGGTTGAAGTGGGATCAAACACGTTCAACGTATCTAACTAAGTTATTAGTAGATCATCATCGTGCTGGAAAAGGGCATCAACTAGTTGGAAACCTGAGCATGGGAAACAATGAGAACAGAGTTTAACAATAGATTTACACTAAATGCGACTGTCAACAATTGAAAGCTAGAGTCCAAGTGATGAAAAATGATTATGTTGTCATCAAGAATGTATTTAAATGCAAGTGGTTTTGGGTTTCAACCCTATGTTGAACACATTTTGTTGCCACTGAGAAGTTTGGGACGCTTACATTCAATACATTTACTTAATTTTTGGTATGAATACAATTTTTATTTAACTATGAATAAAATGTACCTTATAATATGTTTATGTATTTCAGAAACATTCTGAAGCAAGAACATGGAGAGAGGTCACTATACCACTCTATAATGAGTGGTATGAAATTTTTGAGGGTACTAAAGCAGATGGAAGTAGACAATACAATACACTTCCACGAACAGAAACAATTGAACATGGTGATCCATACATGACACCTCCACATCAACCCTGTGGATTTGACGAAAGATGATGATAGTGATGCATCCAGTCCTGATTTTAAAGTTATGGAAAATAAGAAGGGCAAACAGTCTATTTCCCCAAATGAAAAGAAAGAGAAAAGTCAAGAGAACCAACATCATTTTGCTGAAGCAATGGCGGAGGCAACAAAGAATTTAGAAGTCATCAATGCCTGCTTCTTATGACATGATCCAACAATGTGTGGAAATAATCATGGCAATGGACTTAACAATTTCAGAGAAAGCTGAGCGGCTGATTTGATTAGAAAAGATAATGCATATCTTGTATTCTTAAAATTTGATGATGCAACTCGTTTAGAATGGTGAAGTTGCATCTTGGGGATCATTGATAGATTTTCAATATTTAGTTCTCATGTTGTCTAGAGATATTTCCAGTTGTTATGTTTATATTCTATGATGTCATTAATAAAAAATGATAGGTTAATTGAGCATAATGTTATTTTTTTTATGTTAGATTTTGATAATCATATTGCAGGTAGATGGATTAGTATAACCAAGATTTTGATTTAAATGAGGAAGAAGAAAGATTTTAGCATGTCGTCGTCAATTTTTTTTTGTCATGTGGACATTAGCAAAGATTGTTTATGATCACAAAGACGAAATTCTAGGAAGCGCATAAGAACATCTATTCTTACCGCAGAGCATATGTGAATGAGTTATTGCAAGGGGCTGAAATTCAATTCCGTGAAATATGTCGTATGAATAAACACATATTTTTCCCTATTGTGCAATGAGATAAGAGATTTGCAATCTTTAAAAGACAGTGCAAGAGTTGACATTGAGGAAATGATAATTATCTGCATGTATATTTAGCAAAAGGTGCAAGTAACGCGATCTGCTCAAGATAGATTCCAGCATTCAGGTGAAACAATAGAGTCCGTCGATTTCATGAAGTTCTTGATGCTCTCATCAACTTAGCTCCAAAGTTTATTTATCTCCTCCGACAGACACTCCACAATACATTCGTGATAGACAACATTTTCATTTTTTTAAGGTAAAATTCTAGTGATTATTGTTTATTATCTTTCTCCATGTCATTAATTTTCAACTTATCTTGGTTTTAGGATTGCATTGGGGCTATAGATGGAACACATATATTAGCCGAAATTCCAACCAATGATAGAATGAGATATCGTAATCGCAAGGGTCAACATCACAAATGTTATGGCCGTCTGCTCTTTTGATATGCGTTTTTCTTTTTGTTAATGCTGGATACGAAGGTTCTGCTGCTGATGCTACTGTTTTAGAAGGAGCTATAACGTCGGGATTTTGTACCAGAAGGTAATTTTTTATTATGTATTCATTTAATTCTGATGCACTGACATTTAATTTTATGTATAGGTAAATATTATCTGGTTGATGCGGGTTGCAACACACACAATTTTTAGCACCTAATCGCGGAGTACTATATCATTTGAAAGAATTGGTCCAAATCACTCTGCTCCACAAAACCTCAAAGAACTTTTTAATTTGCGGCATGCTTCACTGCGAAACGTTATTGAGCGCATGTTCGGTGTTAAAAGAAAGGTTTCGTATTTTTTCGACAACCATTGGAATATCCTCTTCAATGCAATCGAAGATAATTATTGCTGCATGTATGTTGCATAATTTATCCGTGACCAAAGAGGAGAAAGGATGAAATTTGGATGCAAATTGAAAGAGAACATGGTGCAGACATTGACAGAAGTAGAAGGAGGCGTTAAGAAAGTCTCAGATTGAAGAACACAGCATCGTTTAACAACATCACGTTCACAACGTGATCTTGGTAAAGAACTTCGGAATAGAATTGCATTGGAAATTGGGAAGATTATGTAAACAGACGACAGAGATCTTGAAGTTTGTATAACAGGTGGTTACTGAATTTGATGACGTATTATAGTTATTTATTACTCATTCTCTTTCATAAATGGTACAAATCTCTTTTTAAAAATATATTTGTCACTTTTACTATAAAAAATAATAAAGTGAAAAAGAGTCTACCAAACAGGTCTATACAATTTTTAAAAATTATGTCAGTTCTGCCAAACAGATAGTAGTAGTTTTTCTCAATTTTAAAATTTGTGTCAAAAATTGACACAGTATAATTTTTTAGTTAGAAAGAGTTTTTTTTTTTTAGTGTAACCAAACACCCTATTAAGATCTCGATCTAAGGGATTTGAGAAACTCTTTCTACCCACCGTAGATGTTCGCCCTACACCCGTCGTAAGCACAAGTGGGATAGGCCAGCACTTTAAAAATCCTACATCCTCTTCCCCTTGAGTCTAGGGCAAGAGCCGGATGGGCAACCGAAGGCAGTAAGTCCTTCCCAAGGGACTTTGTGCCAATGAAAATCTTGGGTCAAGAAATAATCGTTTCTTCACAGGTTTTCTATTTCTTGAAGTCTCTCCTCTTAGTAATCCTTCCTAAACAATTAGACTTGGGATTTACAAATCAACCGATGGATTGATATTATATGAACCATCATTACTAAAAGAATTTTTAAAATTTATATAAATTTTGTAAAGATGTCCGACAATCTTTTTGGACAAATTAAGATAAAGATGTGTTCATGCAAGGATAAGGGTAAAGATAATTTTCTAAATGGAAAATAAGAATAAAGTTAGACATGTGACATCTTTCAACCCTTCTTTTTAAATAAATATCTTTCATCTATAATCATGAAGATACATGGCATGAATAATTGAAGGGGACGACCAACCCTAGCAGTCTTCACTTCTAGCAGTTAATAAAGCTGTCAGCGTGGTATGACTGATGGCAACGTTGGAGTCTCATTGGCCGGGCATCTGCAATCACATCCGGACCTTTAGTCGTAAAGATGCACACTGTGGGGAGGAGAGTGATGAGGGCGAAGCCCTGTCACAAAGTCGAATGGCCATTATCTTCCTTGAGGTACTTGTTGCGTCAAGAGTTTTACAGAGAGAAAAGGACACGAGAAAAGACGAGATTAACGTAGTTTACCGTGTGGCCTACAACAGATAGTTTGAGCCTCGCAATCAACCCCACTTCTCTGTTCGTTCTATTCATATATGCATTACGAACCCGTACCAGATCTGGATAAGATTTGAACGTAGCCATCGTGCATTTGTTCGTTCTTACCCACCAAAAACTTCCCTCATTTCACCAACTTCTCTATAATTCTATGGCAAGCTATACAACTATATTACTCCGCAGAGGTCGCTGGACCACGTCCAAGCAGCGGTCCCCTAGCTAGTCCCTGACGGCCTTGCGTCTGGCTGTGCCTGCTGAGGTGTTGGATGGATTAGAGGCTCTCTCTCTCTCTCTCTCTCTCTCTCTCTCTCTCTCTCTCTCTCTCTCTCTCTCTCTCTCTCTCTCTCCTCTCTCTCTCTCTCTCTCTCACTCACTCAGACACTTTGACACTTTGGAACCTGACGAAGAAGAAGAAGAGCATCCATCAAATCGACGGACAAGAACGGAAGGAAGACACCATGACATGGTTTTCTTTGGAGGAAGAGAAACACTCGTTACATTTGTGAAAGTGCTAGCTCCTGGGATGCACACATTAGACTACCAATCCAATAATCATCAAGAGCTTGTGAAAATGAAAATAATGTTGCATTTTCACAAGCGTAATAAATCTCTCTCTTGGGTGAAATTAAGCAGCATGGCAGCATCTTTCCAGCGAAGAAGGCTCCAAATGTGTTTGATCCCCTTAAGATCCGGTTCTTCCGCTATACCTGATCCACATCTCTCTCTCACTGTGCCCCTCCTGCATGGCCTCATGCATCTGTCGCTTCACCCTTCACTTGCATAGCTTCTTGTTCAACAGCGAAACTAATGCAAACGAAATTAAATTCGTGTGTTTGTGTGAGCTTCTTGGGAGCTCGCCTATATTCCAAAGGGTCCCAACTCGGACAGCTTTCGTTGTCACCCAAAAGCTGAGTGCTTCGAGCACTGGTTCTTAATTTGTCGCCAATAATGGAGGTGGAGTAGTACCGAGCAAGGTGAGATCGCCGATGGGTACGTCGTGGCTGATCCAGAGTGCCCTCTTGGTTCTCAATTTGTTGCCAATATATATTGAAGATGGAGTAATACCAAGCAAGCTCCTAAATCAAAATTTAAAACAGTGGTTAAATCCAAAAATCTATTATAAAGTTAAATTCTTTTCTATCAGAACTTAAACTCGGTATGTATACTTTACGTGAAAATTTACGCAGGCCATATCATAAATTTAGGCATGTGCCACCATCATATTTCTTATGCCTCAAATAAACAAACTTATTTGGACATATATCCAACCGCAACATATATATGTGAAGAAAAGAGGGTATTTTTGTATATATCTTTTCTGCCGGCGCCCTGTTCTTGTCCATTTATTATAGGTGCTTTTCTTGCGTAGGTTTGGAGAGTGTCCTCTTCATGGGGACGGCATGGGAGAAAGCCCACAGGCTTCATGCATTAATCCTCCCCTCATAACGGGGCCCAGACGCTAGCGGGCTGGGACCGTCCTCGGCGAGCTGCGCCGTGACTACCAGGTATTAAGACTGAAGAAGAAGATCAGGAGAAGCTGGTTAATTCACCAGAGCAAGGGACGTACGTCGTATGTGCTCCTTTTGGGAGGTTCCAATATTGCCACCTGTACGTACGATTCGAATGGGAATTCACACACATAGATATGCATGTAGAGTTGTGTGTATTGGAACATTCTACGTGGTAGATGCCAACCTGATATGATCTCTTTCTCTCGAACACACACTCGATTAATGCTTCAAATCTGAGCCTACCTTGGACTGATCAATTTCAAGGGCTTAAGTCGTTCCAACAGTGGAAAAACATGAACAGCTCGAGCTCCCTCACTGAGTTAAACGCAGTTAGAACAAAAGCTTGAAGGGCCCCGACAAAGTGCAGGACGGCGACGACCCCATGAAAAGTCTGGCTTTTGGTTGACGGCGAAAGCTGAAGGGCGTCCCGAGGAGGTGCAGAACGAGCACGCGGGAAGCTCACGTGAACCGGCGCACTGATTCGCTGCTGCAACTTCCTGCATTATTGCACCTTTTGTGGGTAAAGCGGGTGAAAGGGAAGTGATGGTGGAGGTGGACGGAGAGGAGCTAGCCAGAGAGGGACGTTTTTATCGGGGAAGATGGTCCCGGGGTTTTTCTCTAGAACAGCACTATTTTCCGCCAAGAAAAATGATCTAATAACATCATTTGGTAACACATTAAAATAACACATCAATCAAAATATATTACAATCACATCATTTATGAGATATTTTTAACTTTTTTATTTCAATTATTGATGTGGCACAATTTTAATGATGATGTTATTTTAATGTGTTACCAAATAATGTTTACAAAACTGTTTCTCTTCTAATCCATGACTATATAGAACCCCACAAGTTTTTCTCCAATAGCCCTCAATCGTAGAATTTTATTTAGTAAGATCACTCTACTAAAGTAGATCACTCTCTTTATAACATGTTTAACCAAATTAATTTATAAAATTTTTCAATGAATTGTATGTTAGTCCGCCTATGCCCCCACATTGCAAAGCAAATCGGGGAGTGGGACCGCTGCCCGGATGTTGTTTGATGCGGGACAGTAGAGAGGGGGTGGAGAAGGAGGAAGAGAAGTCGAAATCTACCGGAGAGAGAAGAGAGAAAAAAAAAACGGAATCCACGGGAGGAAGGAGGAACTACGTCGCTCAAGGATTTCAATTTCTATATTCAACCATTCATCCCCTTCAAAAGAGAGACTACAAGATTATTTATAGGAGTTAGACTAACCCTAATCCTATTTTGATTCTTTTTTTACTAAAATACCTTTAGACCTAAAAATAGGATAAAATTCGCACCCAAAAATGACCAGAAAATAGAAAATGTACTATTGAGACTCATTTAGGCCTTATTCTTACAATCAAATACTTAAATAACTAAAGTAAATATATCAATAATGTGGAAACTCTTCGCCAAGCCATAAAGATGTCGTTATCTCCGAATTTACGTTGTCTGTAGTCCCACTTCCGCATCATTCTCCCCCTCTTCGAAAAAAATTCGTCCTCGAATTTTGAAGTGTCGAAGTAGGAGGAAAACAAACACCAGAGTGCACAAATAGAACTCCACGAAAACATTCATATCAAGGACCTCGAACTGGTGCACTATAGATGAATCACAGAATGTCAGCCACTTCAGATCAACTAAGGGTTGCTTCCACTCAAACACATCAATAGTCTGATCAATTGGTAGCACATCAGCTAGAGTAGGCCCATCAACTGGAGTAAGTACAGATAGAGGAGCTGCAAATATATCAGAAGATATACGACCCAACCCGGATCGCACAAATAATGCATGATCCCACACATCAACGGCGAGTAGTGGATCCTCCTCGAACAATGTGTCCTCAAACAAATCAAATCCAGCCTCTGCAATCAATCTATGATCCCATCTAAGAGCTAATGATGCTTCTGTCATAGCTGAAAATATTGAGCATGTCTTAATCAGCTTTTGCAATGCAATACAATATGAATCGTACACTCGAAAAGGCTTGTTGTAACCCTCTGGATGTATAAGACAAAATCTTGCTTGGTGATCAATCACAACTCGACGCTCATCCATCCAGACTCGACCCAAAGATATTCCTGATTCATTGGGTATAATTGTACACCAGACATCATCATAATATCGGTAGGATTTCGACGTCTTGGTGCATTTGAAGCGATGAAAGAATGGTATGTGTTGCTGCTGAAGCAAAGAGGTCGGCCCAAGCCGAGTAGACCCAAGGGAAGATGGCGCGATGATGAGGTTGGCGTTGCCGAGCTCCCGACCTGCAAGACCACCGAGGCTCCTCGGTGGTAAGAGACTCCGACGATCAAGTCAGCTCGGGAGGTCAGAGAAAAGAGTTTTTGTGCTAGAAGTTGCGTACCTTTGGGCGAATGGTGTCCGTCTCTCTTTATAGGTGTTGATTGAACGAGATTATTAGGAGTGATCTGGGGAATTCTGCTACAAGTGTGCCCATGATTTTCGCAGGCCGAGGTCATAAACGGCAGGTTAGCTGGACTGACCCTAGTTATAAGTGGCCATGAGCATGATCTCCGGATCTTTCCCTTGATAGACTCCTTTTCTCTCTGTCTGACGAGTCATTCCTTGGAAAGTCTGGATAAATACGTTATTACCAAGGACGAGGAGAGGAGACATAGTTCAGACGAGTACCCGGGTCGGGGCATCGTAAGACTTGTCCGGCCTTCTTGGCTGATTGGGGTCTGCTTGACAGACGAGGTGCGGCCAGACCGAGCACCTGAAGACCTACCCGTATCATTGGACCCCCAGCTTCTTTTCGGGACGTCATGATGGGCCGAGAAGAAGGTGTTTAAAAGAAGTCTAGCCTACAGAAGCCGTGCAGCATCGTATGATCCCCTGTTAGAGATATCCTCATGATAGGTGTGTCAGAACTGCCAGGGAACGCGGCGGCCGTTGGACTGATGGAACCTCTGGCGCTCCTGATAGAAGCTGAAGTGACGCGGCACCTCGACTCCTGGCCGCAATCATGTTGTCAGGTGAAGCGACGGACGGTTTCATCGACGCCTCGACTCCCGAACCGCCCTGCGCCTTATGACTTCGATCATGGTCCGTGTTGAGGCCTATCGGCCTACAGGGTGACGACATGTGGACCAATCTTGTCGCTTGGTCAAGACGATGATCATCAACCGTAGGATCAGTGCGATCCTGTGACCCTATAAATAATGCAGTCGGTACCGAAAAAAGGACCTTATCTTTGCGCGTGAGCTCTATCATCTAAAGCGGCCGATCTTCTGAGCATTGGAGGATCATCTGAGTCTTCGGGTCATCTTCCTCGCCGAGCTTCCTATCATGCGTCCTTACTCCAATAGCTTCCTTCCAGAGATAAGCCATGGGCTCATCCTCTACTCTCATCTTCTTCGTCTTCCCCGGGGTATTCTCCTTCCGAGGGTACCTCTGCCCAGCCTCCATCTTCTCATCCTTCCGTTCCTGCCCAGGCAGGCCCTTCTGACACCCAGTCATCGGAGACCGTTGACGAGTTCGTTCTTGTGGTCTCTCCCGGGACATACATTCCCCAAGCTTCCTCAGCTCCCTCCTCTGGTGTGCGAAGGGTGGCCAACGCTGCCACCGAGATTGACCGGACGACCCTAGAGTGGATCGTCAATCATCTCGGCTTCGTCTTCCCCCCTAATTTCACTGTCTATACTTCTGACGACCTCCGAGCTCATCACACGATGTAGAACGGATTTTGTCTCTATTCGGAGTCGATCCGAGCTGGCTTTTTATACCCCCTTCATCCTTTCCTCCTCCATCTCCTTTTGTACTTAGAGGTCGCTCCTTCCCAGTTGGCCCCCAATTCCTGGAGGTCGGCCATTGGCTTTCTGGTCGCTTGTGCCCTAGCCAAAGTATCGCCGAGCATCCTCCTCTTCTTCTATTGTTTCTCTATCAAAGTTTTGGGGGATTGGTTGTATATTTCTGCTCGATCGGGTCGACATTTCCTTGGTCGTCTCCCTTCCTCTATCCACCACTTAAAGAGGAGCTTTTGTTTTATCCATAGCCCTAGGGGCTGGGATTTCCCTACCACCTGGATGGCCATTAATCCTCATGATAAGGCCTTCTGGTCTCCGCTTGATATCAGTGATGCCGAGCTCTCGAGCTTCGAGTCGTTGCAAGCGGTATCAATGCATGATCTGCTTGAACCTTCAGCCGAGCTATTCGAGTTGATCCGGAGGGCCGACCGAGGTCTGATGCCTTTAGGGGTTTCTCAATCCTATTATTTCTTTTTTGCCATGTAATCTGACGACGATTTCCTTTGTTGGCAGGAATGGCCAACCAGAATGCCCCTGCGTAGAAGGGAACTGACTACACGGCCCTCGCGCCCAGAACTTCCTCGCCGGGGGAGGTAAGCGAAAGAAGAAATCAGCTTGGGGTGGGGGTGGGGGGGGGGGGCAAGCGGCCGTCGAGGAGGCTGATGTTCAGATCGTAGACCCTCCGGGGCCCTATGCTCCGGTCGTGCCAGCGCCCCCGACTAAGCCAGTAGTAGAGAGGTCGGCCAAACGAGCTCGGACGTCTAAGCCGAAGTCGACCGAAGGCGGTACTTTGAGCGCCGCCTCGCCCTCTCGTCGCCCAAGCATATCTTCGGCTCTGCCGAAGGAGATGAGCCCCAAGGAGTGGGGTCGACTTTCTACTCCGTCCAGTGCCAGCTCGCGGGCGGCTGCGATGAAGTCCTCCGATCTCATCGATGAGCTTTATCGGGGGTTGCAACAGCATCTGAGATTGGTCGGGTCCCTTCTTCAACGGACGGACCAGGCTCGGACGACGATCGAGGGTCGGTTGCACGTCATTGAGGAGAAGTGTGCCGACCTCGATGTGAAGAATGCCGAGCTGAAGGAGTCCATTTCCGCTGAAGCCGCCCGAGCCAGCAAGTCCAAAGACCAAGCTGTCGCGCTTGCTAAGGGCTTGAACAAGCTCAAATCGTCGCTGAAAGCGGAGAAGGCAGCACGGGAGGCTGAGGCGGAGGCCCACGGGCGAACGAAGGCCGAAATCGCCAAACTCGTGGCTGACGAACGCTAGAAGGCCATGGCTGAATACCAGGAGTCCGACGTACACATTGAACAGATAACCGGTTGGCGAGGCGGGACTGGCAAGCGCGAGGGTTGGCGCGTGGTGCTGGGAGGCGTCCCCGCGAGCGCCGCAACGCAACAAGGTGGGCACGCGTGGGGTCTTCGTGCGAAGACGTCGGGCTGGCGTGTGCGAGGCGTGGCTTGGGTGGCGGTGGATCTTAGGGCTCTGATACCAAAATTGATGCGGGACAGTAGAGAGGGGGTGGAGAAGGAGGAAGAGAAGCCGGAATCTACCGAGGAGAGAAAAGAGAAAAAAAAAAACGGAATCCACCGGAGGAAGGAGGAACTACATCGCTCAAGGGTTTCAATTTTTGTATTCAACCATTCATCCCCTTCAAAAGAGAGACTACAAAATTATTTATAGGAGTTATACTAACCCTAATCCTATTTTGATTCTTTTTTGACTAAAATACTCTTAGACCTAAAAATAGGATAAAATTCACACTCGAAAATGATCTGAAAATAGAAAATGCACTATTTGGCCTCATTTGGGTCTTATTCTTACAATCAAATACTCAAATAACTAAAGTAAATACATCAATCATGTGGGAACTCTTCGCCAAACTATAAAGATGTTGTTATCGTCGAATTTACGTTGTCCGTAGTCCCACTTCCGCATCACTATTGGTAAGTTGTGTCGTCGCTACAAAAAGGTATTGATGATGTAGAATACTAGAGTGGCGTCATGGGGAAGAAGTAGATGACCATTATTGATTGGCCCTGTCAATTGATCGGATCCAGGTCGAATTCTTAGCGATCTGAACTCAAATTTGAAATTATATGACCGGATCTAATTTCATATCGAATTTGGAATCGGATTCGAATCATGATAAAAAAAATCTAATTTCGGATCTGAGTTAGGATCCGACCCGGCTCTAGTGATGTCATTAACACCATGATTCACATTTTTTCTGTTTTGTTCCAATACGCCACCAAGTCGCCCTGCTGCCTTTTTCTCTGCAGCTTTTGCTCGCGGTGGCCATCCTGGCGGCAACGGCGCTCGTCATCTCCGACCTATTGTCGAGGTGGTATCACCCAGTCATGGAGATGCAGGTGAGCTCCCACCAGGCCATAGAGATGCAGGTGAGCTCCCACGTATAAGCTTCTGCCTAATCAATTACTCGAGTCCATGTTTTAGAAGTGTATGATCATGTAGAAGCTTTAGCCACCAAATTAAGAATCTATTCTTGGTGGTTGATGAGCCCTGATCTACCTTTGATCTCCGTCTGTGGGTAGGACTATTTTTTTTAAAGTCAGCCATGGACTCCATTTTCCAGATTGCATTCCGAAACAGAGCTGAACTGTCGGCAAGGTTCCAGCGAGGAAAACTTATCACGGCTCTCGACGACGCGAATATGCAGATCGATCAACAGGCGCTATACGAATCCTTTCTGGAAGCTCTGAAGCTTTTCAACATCGGGACGGAGGCGGCCCTCATAGAGAAACGTCAAAGTGGTCGACAACTACGTCTACAAGCCGATCCACTCAAAGTCGCCAAGATGTCTACACAGACTTAAACGAAACCACATTAAGAATATGAATCGTGTTGTGTCTGGTGCAAACGCATATATGATGGGTTCCATGATGTTTTTTGGTCGTTTTCCTTCTGTAGGTGGAGCAAGAAGACATCTTGTCGAGGTTTCTTCGAGAGAGTGAGAGGGACCCAGAGAGAACGTGAGCCTTCAGCACTTGCGGGATTTAGTTCTGAACTTTGTAGTCGCCGACAAATTAAGAAACCACAGGAAGGACTCTTTCCTGGTTCCTCTACATGCTCCGCAAACGTCCTCCCCGAGCAGCTCCAGCAACTGGGAGCTGCTGACCTCCTTAACGACGTACTGAGGTCGGCACCTAGAGTGAGTGCTTGGAGAATATGTCCTCCAGGGTGCAGGTTATGGTTGGTGAGGAAGGCCAATCGACTAAGATGGGTGGAGCACGCCGGGATAGTAGCCTTGGGCACGAGAAGAACCATTCCATGTCGGCCTGCAGCTCGGAGATGCGGTTGTACACGAGCTTGTAGATGTTGATCCACTCTTTTGTCGTAGCCGGGGGAGAGGTAACGAAACGGAGGTGGGCCATCGCCAGGGTGGATGCGCGTGAGTACCTCTCCGGATTGGGTTTTTCATCTTTTCGGCACCCCAAAATGGGAATGCTTTTCCAATCAGAAAACGCCACTCGAACCATAAGAAAAGGCCCATTAATTAGGGACACAAACATGTGCCCGAACCCGGATAAATGTTCGCATCCGGGTCAAATTTTCGGATCCATTGACACCCCTGATTGATGATGGCCATGATGATAAATGGTTTATTTGTTCGATCATAAAGCATTGAAAAAAGAACTCTAATTATTTTTATATAGATTATTTTTCACATGTTTGTTTTATCTATAATGGTCTGAAATTAGAACAAAATCAACAAATTTCTTTGTTTTGGTTCAGGATCATCCAACAAAAATATTTTCATGTTTAAAATCTAAGAACACTGGTTTTAAAACTGAAGAATGTCCATTCTTTTACATTGAAACAAACAATATAGCGAAGATCAAGAAGAAATGGTCCATATCTTGGGAATATCTGAATGTGTGCAGCTGTGAACATCGCCAGTGTAACTGTGTAGTCCTCTTATCGTTGAACCATTGCGTAACGTCGTGATTGTTCGGATCTGAGTTTAATGATTATAGTGTGGTGCTTTTGGCCAATGTGTGGCCATTGGACCTGGGTTGTGACCTTCTGCGTTGTGTAGGTGTCGTGGGCCGGAGCTTGGGGCCCATAGAGCCCACTAGTTCTCTGGTTGAGAACGCGACGGGGTGTATGTCACGTTCTGAACGGGTCCCCCGCCTGCGTCGCGTTCTCCGCACCACCTTTCTAACACGTGGCGCTTCAGGTTTCAAAAGACGACGTCCAAGTTCGTCGTGTTTTAAACGTGACGACATGCTACATCATATTCTTGCTGTTGAGTTGTTTTTGGCCAGACAGAGCAGGGGAAGCTCTGTCCGGCCAAAGGAGGAGGCTTTGCTTGCGTTTTTGGCGATTTCGACTTGCAAGTGGCTGGTTCGGCGCAGTTTCCACACGATGAGGTTGCCCAAAGCGTAGAAAATGTTGATTGAGCCTCGTTCTTCAAGTTCTTTGCATTGGTAGGGAGATTCCTCTGTTTCTTTACTTTGTTTGAATAGATTGAAACATGGTAATCATGAAACGATATGTGTATGTGATTCTCTGATAGTTTACATGATTTGTAGAGATTTGAATTGAATAGAAGTAGGGTTTTAGGAAGATTTATGTGTGAGAAACGAAAAATATGGTTTCTGTCTGAGAAGACGATGAGTCGGGCTGTCGCGTTCTTAACGCAACAGTCGACCCCATCACATTCTTCTTTTCAAGGTGTGTTATGTGGTTTTGGGTAATGAGGGTCCTGTGTGGACTTAACCTTGGTTATTTAATGTTGATTTAAGATGTTTAAGCATGGTTAATGGTAGTAAAACATGGTAATATTTCTAATTGTGGTTAGTTAATTATTGATGTTTATCATGTAATGATGTTCATCATGTAAGAGTTATGTGGTTATGTATTAAATGATAGTATTTGCATACAGTTGAGTTAGAGTTATATAATAACATGTGTTGATTAGATGTGGTACACCGTGGTTTATGAATGAATGGTTTAGATGTGCGTTAAATGTGTAATGTAGTTTGTGTGTTTGTCGAGTTTGGTAGTCCGACACTTATTCTGGAATACCTCTCTAGTCGGATACCCCAGATTCTCTGTGAGCCAGGCACATGTGTGCTTAGAATTTGTCCCAATACTGTGTATACCGTCGACATCTATGTCGTCTTTCTGGACACCCTCACTCGTTTGTTTGTTGAGTAGCTCGTCCGACTGAAGGAAAGACGACGGTGGGGCAGCGACTTATGATGTGCAAGTGTTCTCTGTTCGGCCGCTTGTAGCGCGCTCATGGTTGGGGGACGGACACCAGTAGACGTACTGGTCTCCAGCTAGTCCTATGTTTCCACTTGCCTCACTCTGCGGACCACAGAACCCGTAGAGGTGTGTCAGGCGTAGGTCTGCAACATGTGTGGCTGCAGAGTGGTATTGGTTGGTCTCCACAATTCTTTGACTTGAGCAGTGTTGTGGTGGAGCCACAATCGGACTTTCAGTCTGTGGCTGCGAGACTGAGAGGTAGTTTTCGTATTTATTAGTCCGAGTTAGATACTGGTGTCATGAACCAGTAGTCTTTACCTGAGTGGTGACGCCGTTCCTTCCAACTCAGGTTTCTAACAGTTCTGGTTGTGAGTTGTGCTATTGGTTGTAGTGTTTATCGATTATAGTTTCTTGTTGCGCAGTGGTACGGTTGTGGTATCGTCGTGGTACCTCCTAGTTTCAAGTACATGTACCCTTCTTGAGTAGTTGGTCGTTGGGGCATGTCGTGTGTCTGTTTCAAGTGTTGTTGTGGAGCTATGCTCCATAGAAGTCGTGTTGTGTGACTTTTCACTTGTCGTGTTCTTACCTTCCTGTAGGTAGTTCTTCGATGTATTTTATTATTCTAGTATGTGGTGGATTGACTCCTCACTGTCAGTCCCGTTACCTTTCGTTAGTGATTTGCTTGTGTGACTCGTGACTTACTTGTTTTCGATTACTATGGTGGACTGGTGTTTTTGCACTAATCCTGTTGTTCCTTTTATTTTTCGCAAATTGTGTTAGCTAGTGTGTTTAGATTTAAATATAATTTAGTTATATTTATTGCGAGCATGTCTTTACTTCGGTAGTTCTACTGTCGGTGTTACTAGTAAGACCCTGAATGGTCGAGGTGTTACTACTCTGTGCAATTTCTGGTTGTTATTTCTCTTTTTAAAAGTCTCTATTGAACCTGTGACTTTTTGAGACTCACTCCCTTACAACTCTTTACAGATATTAGTAGCGTACTTAGTTTGTAAAGACGTTGTGACAGACTTGTATCACTAGCAGTTGAATTGTAGTTGTGATTTGTGTGAACTTTATTCTCTAAAATATATCCCAAATAATTGTACTTTTTTCTTGAACATATAATA
Source organism: Colocasia esculenta (assembly GCA_014218235.1). Lineage (NCBI taxonomy): Eukaryota > Viridiplantae > Streptophyta > Magnoliopsida > Alismatales > Araceae > Colocasia > Colocasia esculenta. Next base: position 73,215,715 of record CM024765.1, on the reverse strand, counting down.
ATGTATTGGAACAGTGTAAAATATTATAGATAAGTATAAGAACATATACTTTCTTGTTCTTTGTACTCATGTGGTGATCTTTTATATTCTTACTGGACATGCGTGTGAGTTATCTCTTACGAGATTTCGATCTGTTCGCAGAAGAAAGATCTAGATATGAAACTTTATTAAACATAAATATCTAAGGTCGCTACACTTTAGACCCTCAAAGCATTAAAAAGTTCCCACTTGCATAAGTTTGGCGTCCGTAGTAGGACATGATATTTGGACAGATCCTCGGCCAGAGAGAGAGAGAGGTGGCAGAACGTCATGTAGAAATGTAAATGGCAATCGATAGCTCAGATCAATTGTTAGTTTAAAGGTAGGCTGACTGACTGACAGCTCATTTAAACATGTACGCGTAGCAGACTAGTATACGGATATCAATTTCAGATTGGGATGGATGACAGATTTAGGACAAAGGGTTCATTACAACATATTCCTACAATCTTGAGCATTCTACACTGCACTTGTATGGTCTTCATATTTTCATAGAATCTTTATATTACGAGAAATTACTGCGTTTATACCCATGCAGAACCTGTCCACGTTAACAAATATATGTATTATCTCCGTGAGAATTGCTTTGCTCCAGTGGGCAGGGGAGCAGACGGCGGGTATGCCAGCTCCACTTTTGCTCTTTTCCCCAAGGGAGCAAACCAACTCTCTATTTTCATAATGTAACAAAGAAGGTTAAACAAGGGTAATGTGTTTTAATACTGAACGGCAAACAACTGCATGGGCATATAGGATGATATATTATTAGGGCTATCATGGACCGAGACTTATCTAACTCATCAGTATGAAAACTCAAACCCAATCCAAACTCAACCTATGTCGGACAGGGCCGAGCCGAACCCTACTAAAATCCGACCGGTCCCAATACTGAAATAAAAATTAAATTAATAATAAAATAAAATATTTAATAATATAAAACTTATAATCTGAATTATGTAGACATTTAATATTAGTTACTTAATTTGTTTGAAAAAAGAGTTTTTCATTTTTAAAAAAATAACATAATTTCATCTAAGTAAAATTCAATATTTAAAAAGAGAAAGAAAAAAAAAAGAATAGATGGGGTTGACTTGTCGAGCAAGTCCAACCTAAAGACCTAGTCGGACTGAATTTTTTTAACCTGACTAAAAACCCACAAGACAAAAAATTATGATTCGATTCAAAATCAAGTCAAAACTACAAACTTGTCGGACCGACCTAACCCATTGATAACCCTATATACGATAAAAAAGAATACGGGGATATAGAGTTGAATACGATCTCAAGGGTATATGCAGCTTATTCATTTTGTTAATTCTTTAGTAAAGAACAATATTTGCCACACACTAGTGTGGGTGTTCATGATTTGATTTGATTTGATTTATAAAAGATTTTTAAGAAACCAAACTAAATTCGGATCCCACCCGAATCAAACTAAAATCTATTAAAACCAAACTTGATTTGGTTTAACTTGAAAATAAATAAACCTTTAAATTCTATTACTCTTAAATAAGATTTTAATCACTTATTTCTCTAATAATTATTATGAAATAAAATTTAAAATAAAATATTAAATATTGATGACCATATTACCCTCCATAATATATATTTTTATGTAAATATATTAAAATTAGGTTTTTTATTAAAATAATCATATTATATTATTTAATTATTTATTTAATCATATTTTAAATTTATTTCCCAAAATAGTCACCAAGTTGCCACGTTGGCAACTTGGTGACTGGTGGAGACCGGACGCCCACTTTAAAGACGGCATTGAGAATGCCGACAATAGCGTCGGCGTTCTCAATGCCGACTTTAAAGTCGGCTTTGGGAACGCCGACATCAAAGTCGGCATTCGCAATACCGACTCTATTGTCGGCATTGCGAATGCCGACTCTATTGTCGGCATTCTCAATGCCGACAGCTCCTTAACTAAACCCCCCGCCTCGAAACCTCCGAAACCCTTTCTGCTCCCGAAACCCCTCTGCTCCCGAAACCCCTCTTCTCTTCCTCACACTGCAGCCGCCGGACCCTCCTCGCCAGCGCCAGCCGCCGCCGGACGCAGGCCCTCCTCGCCAGCGCCAGCCGACGCCGGACGCCAGCCGTTCCTCCTCGCCGCGCCAGCAGTGCCTCCTCCCTCACATCCCCCACCCGGGCCACCTCCTCCCTCACTCCCTCACATCCCCCATCCGACGCCATCTCCACCACCTCCCCACCTCCCTCACCTCCCCCCCTCCCACCCAGCCAGCCGCCCCACTTCCATTAGGTATGTTAATTAATTATTTAATATTTTTATTATATTAATTGATATAATTTTATTTGACTAATGTAATTTGTTTCATGGTTTTTATTTGACAATTATAAATTGTTTAACAAATGTAATTGATTTTAATGATTTTTATTTGATAAATATAATTTGTTTAATGATTCTTGTTTGACAAATGTGATTTGTTTAAATATCTTTGTTTGACAAATGTGATTTATTTAATGATTATTGTTTGACAAATAAAATATGTTTAAATTATTATTGTTTGACAAATGTGATTTGTTTGAATATTTTGATTTGACATATGTAATTTATTTATCTTATAAATGGCAGATATGACTAGTTCCAACATTTCTTTAATGTGCTATTATGATGGTGTCTTACATATTGAGGATCATAAACCTCAATATGAAGGAGGTACTGTACGCATTTTGCGTGTAAAGAAAGACACAAGTTTTACTGAGTTGATGAGAAAGTTATATATCTTGACGAAATATGACGAAAGACATGTTAAGATTGGTATAACATGCAAGTGGCCTACTTCTATGGGTGAATATATTGCAGTGAGAGTTGAAGATGATGAAACTGTTGAAAGTATGTTCGATTTGTATCCTTCTCATGTATCTACTGTACAATTATATTTAGAGAAGGAAGATATAGATAATATATCTATTCAAGGTAATGATGAAGTGCAAACACATGGTCATATTGATGACAACTTGCATACTCAACACTATGAGTATCAACAACCAACTGGACACTTCACACGTATGTTGAATGATGATGTTCATTCTACTGGATTTTATTCTGCTAATGAGAGAGATGTACGGTACGAATCATATGACTACACTTTACCTACAGATTATAACCCACGGTGAGTTGTCTCCCATAATTGTACGAAATATATATTAGTGTGAGAAAATTTTGTTAACATTTATAATTTTTATTTGGAGGTCTATTGGCTATGGAGGTGGATTCTCACAGTATCCTTTCATGCCAATCACTGATCCGTCACATACTTTTCATAGTGCGAGCTCATCAGGGTATGTGATTTCATCATCCTGATAAATTATTTTGATGTATTCACATAACATACCATAAATTTTATGCCATATTTGATTGATATGTAGGCACCATGTAACAGAAGAACATGTGATTGAGGAGGATGAAGAAGATGAAATAGATTCAGAAGATGATATAGATGACAATGAGAATATGGAAGAAGGAGATGATGAACCATTATTTGATATTGCCAGGGTTAATAATACAGAATATGAGCAAGACCCTCCAGATGTATTCACTTCTGATCACTGGATAGATGAAGCCACAATGAATAATTCTCATGAAGGGATAGATGTACCTTGTACTTTAGAGGGTGAAGAGCCTCATGTTGGACAAGTTTTTACAAACAAGAAGAATTTGATATATGCATTACAAACATATTCAGTTAAACATAGTGTCCAATATAAGGTGACACGAAGTCACACGAAGATGTTTACAGCTCAATGCATTCATGATACATGTGCATGGAGGGTTCATGCATCAGTTGTGAATGGATTTGAATATTTCAAAGTAAAAAAATATGCTGGACCCCATACATGTGTGAATCCAATATTGCAAAGTTCCAATCGCCAATGCACATCTCGTTTTGTTCAAATGTTGATTTTGTCAGCTGTGAAGACAAAGTTAACAATTACTCCAGAAGAGATTGTGAGAAGAATACTAGATGAATATCATGTTGAAATTTCTTATAAGAAAGCATGGATTGCAAAATGTTTGGCTATGAAACAAATCTTCGGCAGTTGGGAATCATCATATGCTACTCTACCCAGGTATCTAGAGGCCCTTCAATTGACAAATCCGGGGACAGTTGTGCAGTTCACCTATGCAGAACAATCTGTCTTTCGTTTTCAGAGAGTTTTTTGGTCATTTGCACCTTCTATACAGGGGTTTCCACATTGTAGGCCATTGATAAGTGTTGATGGAACACACCTGTATGGAAAATATCCTGGTGTTTTGATGATTGCTACTGGTGTAGATGCAGATGATGGTTTATTCCCCCTTGCATTCGCTATTGTTGAATCGGAAAATGGCGATTCTTGGGCATGGTTTTTGGCGTGTATCAGAGAGAAAGTTACAAATAGAGTTGATCTTGCAATCATTTCTGATCGACATAGAGGTTTGGAGCATGCAGTACCTGAGATATTTCCTCCTCCTATTGGTTACCATCGTTGCTGTTTACGACATCTTGCTGATAATTTTCAAAAAACATTTCGTGATAAGACATTGACAGGTCTGTTATGGTCTGCAGCAACTAGAACATGTATCTTTGAATTTCAACATCTCATACAGAAAATAGAAGAAATGAATCCTCAAGCAAAGAAATGGTTGGAAGATGTCGGTTATGAAAGGTGGACAAAGGTATATGATGGTGGTAAGCGGTTTGGTATGATGACAACAAATATTTCTGAAAGTTTTAATAGTGTCTTGAAAGGTGCGCGAGGTTTGCCTATCCAGGCTTTAGTGCAAAAAACTTTCTACAGGTTAAACAAATTTTTTGTTAAACGACGTGAGGATGGTTTGAATTGGGAAGCATCATATGCTCCTAGTGTAGAAGTCCAACTTCGTGTTACTGAGCGAGAGGCTAGAAGATGTCAGGTGATCAGATTTTCTAGACATGAGTTTCAAGTCACTAATTCACACGGACATCAGTATACTGTTAACTTGGGACCGCAATGTGGTTGCTCCTGCAATGTTTATTGCATGACAGGTCTTCCTTGTGTCCACATAGTGGCATCTTGTAGATCATTTTCAGCAAATATTTCACACTTGAACTTTTGTGCTGCATTTTATTCTGTGGAGGCCTATCGACAGACATATGGCTTTGCTTTTCATCCTGTCTTGGACAGTCGACATTGGCCGCCGCATAGAGGTGCTACATTGCAACCTCCATTTGGTCGCAGGCAAAGTGGTCGTCCACGTAGTAGACGCCTTCATATGCATATGGATACGAATAAAGAAGGGTCATCTCATAATCATTGTAGTCATTGTGGCCAACCAGGACATTATAGGAGTACATGTCCAGGGGTACAACCCCCTCATCACAATTAGTAAGTGTTTTTTATGTTCCTTACATACTTATAATTTTTCAAGCATATATATGTCTCTTGTTTACACATGTTGGTTATATACTTATAATTCCTTTTACACGTATGTTTTGCAGAGATGGACCAGTTTCCAGGTCCTGTAGATACTTCTGTATTATATGCACAGGAATCTCATAGATCACAGTTGGTTTGCGCTGGCCAGGTATTGTTATTGTTAATATATTGTTGTTGTTACTTGTGCATAAATTTAATGTTAACATATTTTAATTATTTTTTTTCAGGAAACAGAAGTTCTTAAATGTTGGGAGCACCATAGGAGCTTAGGTGCATGGGCAGTAGACCCCCGCATTGTACAATATGTACATAGATCTGGTTTATTTCATTTGACTCAGGTTCAGTGGATTAGGTTAGATTGGGCATTGATCACTGCCCTTGTTGAGAGATGGAGGAGTGAGACACAGACATTCCACCTTAGGCATGGAGAGATGAGTATCACATTACAGGATGTTGCTATTTTGATGGGATTACCAATTGATGGTGATGCTGTTGTAGGAGACACTACTTTAGATTGGACAGATGCTTGCATGGCCCTTTTAGGTGATATTCCGGATACGATGAAACGAGGTTCAGTAAAATTATCTTGGTTGCGAGAGACATTTGCAGTTATTGCAGAGGATGCATCGGCAGAGGTTGTTAGACGACATGCACGGGCATACTTGTTACATCTTTTGGGATGCACTATTTTCAATGATAAGTCAGGAAATTCAGTGCCACTTATGTATCTACCCCTTCTAGGGGACTTAGATCGGGTTAGTAGATACTCGTGGGGTGGTGCGACACTTGCTTATCTATATCGGCAGTTATCTATTGCATGCAAGTCGGGTGCCAAGGCCATTTGTGGTTCATTGACTCTTCTTCAGGTAATTTGTCATTTACTGCATATTTATTTTGTCTCTAGCATGTGGTTGCATATTCTAAGTAATTGATTTTTTTTGCAGTTGTGGTCTTGGGAGCGACTTCATGTGGGACGTCCTGACATTCCGATGCATCCTTTGACACAAGACATGCCTTTGGGACACAGGTACATTTAAAATTTTGTGTGACTATTTATTTATATGAATGTTACTAAGTCACAAATAAATTGTAGGTGGAATGTTCGAAGAGCAGAGATAAATAATCCTCATCATGTTTTGAGATTGTACAGATCAGAGTTTGATCATCAGGAGGACTACCAGGTAAACATAATGAAACCTATTATATTGTACACAGAGGATACGATACTTACACTTACTAATTGTATTTTCAATACAGATTAGGTGGGAGCCATACACTGCAGATATATTGGAGATGTTACCAGCTGTTTCTAGGCAGGCATCTCATCTTTGGTTGTCTCGAGTTCCTCTCCTTTGTTTTTCTATTGTTGAGATGCATGTTCCAGATAGAGTACTTAGACAGTTTGGTAGAGTACAACATATTCCTGGTCATGTTGATGCATTAGATCGTGTCACCCGAAAGGGACGTGGGCATATTGATTGGGCTAGATATTTTGCACATTTTGTACAGATGTGGCATCATCGGGCAGATTACATTATACCACCGGATGAGGAGACTGTTGGTATTGGTAGAGGGGAGTATATGGCTTGGTATTGGGATATCACTAGGCGGTACATTGCTCGGCCAGGTTTCAGTTATGATATGCGTTATGAGCCGCGAGATCACATAGAGAGGAGTCTGGTAGACGGTATGAAGCATTTACATATGATGGCTAGTGTTGGCCTTCAGGATGATATATCGGATAGTGCACAGTCTACATTTATATCCATGCAGATGTATATTGATAGTGTGTTATCTCAGGTTCAGCGGACAGATTCATCTACATCACATGCAGGACCTTCAGAGCCATGTGCAGACACACCACAGCAGCAGCCAGATGATGCAGGACCATCTCACTTTTCTCCAGATGTTATGACAGTTTCACAGTATGGTCTATATGACGTAGGAGCTTCACAGATAGTGACAGATGAGGGCATGACAGATACACAGCCACCACAGTCTACGATAGGTACATATCGTCGCCAGCGACGTCACAGAGGATCGACTAGCACACTATCACAGCAGAGTCAGTCTGATCTACTTGGAGAGACATTAGGCAGTATAGATGAGGACATGGATTCTGAGACAGCACAGTCAGAGTCATGTGATGATGTGTTAGTACATGATACACAGTTGCAGTCGGAGACAGAGGTTGATGCACATGAGCAGTGTCACAGTCGTGGTCGTGGTCGTGGTAGAGGTCGAGCATCTAGAAAGGGAAAGAAGAGATACTTTCCACAGTTTTTTTGAGATGATTTCTGTACTTGTTATTTTGATGTATTTGTGATTTAGACATGATGTATATATGACTTGGACATCTACAAATATTTTGCCATGAACCATTTTTGTGATTATCCTTGACATATACATAGAAATGTTATCGTACAGGAACAGGTACAAATAATGAAAATATATGTGAAACAGGGGAGGTGCTGTCGATTTTTTAAAAATTAAATAATGTTTAACAGAAATAAAGATATGTTTACAACCGTATAATTTGTTATTAATAATCTACTTTACTATCATATTAAAAGACTCGAATGCTAATCTAAAATTCAGACGTTGAGTTGAGAGAATTTCCTTTATATATATAATGGTAAAACTCTTATAAATTTTCAATGTAAAATTAAATAATAAATATAGATAATTAAATTTTATCTAAATTTTTAAACTTGTGTGAACTTCACACATATGTCTGTGTTTTCACAGAGCACCGCTCGGGTGCTCTGTGAAAACACAGGCGGGGTGCTCTTTCACAGCACCCGAGCGCCCCGCCTGTGTTTTCACAGCGAGCGGTGCTCTGTGAAAACACAGACAGGCCGCGCTCTGTGTTTTCACAGAGCGCGGCCTGTGAGGTTTTTTTTTTTAATTTTTAAGACTTGGAGTCGGCATTGGCATGCCGACTTTAGAGTCGGCATTGGCAATGCCGGCTTGGCAATGCCGACTCTAAAGCTCCCACCCGGTCTCCCGGTCACCAAGTTGCCACCGTGGCAACTTGGTGACTATTTTGGGAAATAAATTTAAAATATGATTAAATAAATAATTAAATAATATAATATGATTATTTTAATAAAAACCCTAAAATTGATAGATATATACAAATTAAAATTTTTTATAATTCATTTAATCGATTTGATTTTGTTTATAGAGATTAGAAACTGAACCAAACTTAATTTTCTTTTTCTGTTTGGTTTAAAATCAAACCAAATTTTTTCATGTTCAAACCGAACCAAACCAAATGAAATTGCTCAATTCAATTTGGTTTTTCGGTTTGAACCGAATAGTGAACACCCCTACACACTAGCATATATAACAAACATGATATAAATTGTCCAACTCTCATGTCATTGGTCCACATGGAGACAACAAAGATATGGAAACAAGATAAACCTGTCCAAGTCCGCATCCTATAAACTTCATTTTTATTTTTTGAATGAGCCACCTGGTACTTAGCGTTCACTGTTGTGGACCAATGGCATGAAAATTTGACAAACACTGGCTCGCTTGTTGCACAGTTAAGTTTGGAGACTGGCGCCAAGGCTATGAAAGCTCTCCTCATGAGTTTCCCTCCGACAAATCTGATCACGTAGTTGAATTATCTAATAGATTGTCCTGGTCTCTAATAGATCTCTTCTAATTTCTCCTTGTCAAAAGTTGTCTGTCGGTAAATTAAAAAGGTGCCGTTCAATGTTTCCGAATGCTTCATGCTAAAACACGTTGAAGCCGATTCAGAATGCTGTATATTTTCTTTAGCTTATTAAATGCTTATTAAATGGACAAAGCTACAACAGATAATGACAACAGATCTGCTCAGATTTTTCAACTAACATCCATCCCCACCCGCCCAGACACATACAGACAGCTACTTTGGGATGTGTGCTTGGAAGCAGGGTCTCGCGAGTAAGGTTCGGCCCTAGGTAGGAACAAACCTCTGGGTGAAATTTTAGGGGTGCCGGATCAATAGAATGTAAAATTTCTGATGGGGCCATCTAGTTCCAATTGCTATTGTACACTGACCTACTGTTAAGTTTTTCCCTCTAATTCTTTTGTATTTCTTCTACACAAATGAAACACGATGACAGACAGCAACAATGATATCTCACCTTGTCGTCTCCATGAGCTAGTTCGGTTCAACATCTGCCTGCTCAGGAATGACAACCTGCCGTCGCTGACGCTCACGGAGATAAAGGACAGTGAGAAGGCAGACAAAAAGGGTGAGTATTGTCGCATTACCTTCGTCCATGAGGACCTCTTCTACCCATGCTTCTACTCGGGGGAAAATATGCGGAAGATTATCGATCATGTTAACCTGAAGCAAATAAAAAGAAAAAAGGATAGTCTTAGAAGATGCAGATGGATATAAAAACAGAGGTACTCTTAAGTAAGAGCTCGTGAGATATTGTTAATATCCAGTACCATATATGCAGCAATAAAACCTGAACAGAAAAGGGGAAGACTTCAAATATGAGGGATGGACGGAAAGAATTGGAGATTCTGTTTTTCCTTTTAACACAAACGGCATTACCATAGTTAGTAAAAGCGAGACATTCAGCTATCATTCTTCTGTTATTTTTCAAATAAGCATATGACAATAACCAATGCAATGACAACATTGAACGCTTACTCCATTGTTATTAATGAGTACTAACATGCTTGTATCATAATAAAAATTTCTAGTAGTAAACATTGAAATGAGGTAGTGTGGCCCAGCATATTTACAACCGACAATCAGGTGCGGGATTGTATAAGAAGTCATTGTTTAGATGCTAGCTCCTCTAAAGAAATCATAAATCTCCATGTCAAATTTGCCTCTGATTTTGATCTAGACTCTGGGGATAAGTCTAACAGAACCATCCAGAGCCGATATCTAGCAGTCGATTCTAAACAACATAATTAAGAAGGTAGCCATTTTCCTTCTTGTCAACTAATCTTATGCTGTGGCACTCTTTCGCCAAAACTGCCCCTGCTAAGAGCTTATTACCACCTTCTTGAACGTTGATGTGTGGCAAGACAGCCCGTCAGATGTTTGTTGTACCCCTAGAGTGGATCTACAATCCTCAGATTGATGGATAAGGTTATGATGATAACAATGAATAAGGCGCACTAACCCTACATGTAAAACTGATTCCATGTCAACAAAATGAACCTCTTAATGGCTGAGTGCAAATTTTGCATCTCAATTTCTTAATACACCAGCAACGCCAGACTAGTAGCCAATATTACACAAAAACAACCAATACCATGGTTTTATTGTCCCCTTTTGTATATCAAAAAAGTAAACTAAATATAGTCCCCCAGACAGACAGGCTAGTGCCCATGCCATAGATCTGAAGCCACTAGAATCTTCAGTAAGAGCTCAAGATGTGATCAGATTAGTGTGACTGCCATGCAGTTAGCAAAACCCATGCTTTGCTGGGAAACTGAGGTGTCTATGACCAATGGGCATTTGACATGAAATCATGGGTGAAGCACCAGTAATGGGACAACTGCCCTACGGGTGGTTGAAATGTTCCTAGGGGTGTGCTCAAGTATGAGCAATGTTGATCAGCAGACAGGAGGCCAACTTTACGGTAGCATCCTAGCAGAAATAAATCAAGTGCATGCATATAAGTGAAATTAGGTTGGCCCTGTAATACAAATTAAGCAACATTGTTCACATCAACTTTTATATACTTGTGGTACTACCCACTTTCAAAAAAAATACAAAATAAGCAACAGTAAAAGGGGAAAGATAGTGATTAGAAAGATGTCCTGTGTGTAACTATGGTACTATTCCAAACAGTGTTTCTCCATTGGGATTTCTCTTGAATTCATGCTTCCTATATGAGTTGGTCAGTACTGATCATTGGCCTGATCTTATCAACCAGGGTCAAGTAAACAAGCTAAGACTTATAGGAATGGTAGCTATCACTATCAATTAGATCCAACAAAGGATCCAAATACAAAATTTTCCAACCACCCACCTGTCCGATGTCAACCCTCTAAAAGGTGGTGCCACGTGTCAAGCCAAGATACCTTTGGAGTTTGGAAAATAGAGTCTACCAAAAGCTACGCCACTCTAGGCATAAGGAGATCACCTATGCACCTGGCCATTTACTAAAATTTGCACATTCTCGTGAGTGATGAAAAGACCCCACTTCACGTTTGGCACATGTAAAAATCGCAAAACTTACTCTGCAATAGGGGTTCGGCACATCCATGTGAAAGTGCAGTTTTTTATTAAACACCACAGGCGATCTGTTCCCAGTTTAGGCTCAAGAAATTAAAGAATTGGCTGACAAAAGCTTTAAGTATTATATGGGTTGATATCAAAAAGACATGGCCGGTTCCAAACACATTTGTGGTGCATGCACAAGACTATGGAATAAGCTCATCCTAACAGATAACAACAAAATTGTCCCAAAGAAAACAGAAAGCATGAAAAATACACACAGAAGACTCCACCAGAATTACAAAAAACAAGAAAACAACAGTTTATAAAGCAACTGATATAACCCGCAAGTGAAGACATGACATGGTGCGGTCACTTGAATGAATTCAACTGCAGGGGCCAACCAGCACTATTTGTAGTCAGGCAGAGGTTTGGCAGCTCTAGGCCTTTTACTTCATCTTAAAAGCTGGGTTTTCATGTCTTCTGAAATTTGAGAGGCATGTACATTATTTTATGTTCCTGGGCACCTGGAATTACCACAATTCTTGAACCTAGAGTGTGTCTTTTTCTTCATTTATTCTCACAACTCAAAAAATTATAACCAAGAGAAAATTCTTATCCAGAAAGATTATGGTCCCACTTATCCAATGCTCTTCAAGAACAAAGTGGACCTTTCTGTGACTCTAGATAAGCCTTACACAGTGGCCTAATGAGGAGAAAACTGGTTTAATGGAAAACAAGAAAGAAAGGATGCTTACAAGAAAGCTGTCATCATAGTTCTTTCTGATCCATAGGCTAGCAAGAGCTAATGTGACAGGTAATTTTGCTGCTGGATCATTCTCAAGGGCCTGATCATAATATCTTTTGGCCAAATGAAGATCAAAAGGAAGTCCAAGACCATGTTCATACATGTATCCAAGGTTAAACATCGCCTGAGCATTTGACTGATGATGCGCATGCCTGTATGCCTCTGCTGCACGTTCATAATCCTTCTCAGTTCCCTGTGACAAGTAGGAGAGTGAACAAGAAGTTCAAAGAGTTGCATGACACTTAACACTTGTGATGATCACTAGCACATGCACTTTCATTAGTTGTTAAATGTTCCATGGCTTGTTGAATAATACTCCAGACCCAAATTTCAATCAAAATACGACACTAAAGAAAAAACGTAAAAGGATAGCTAGAGAACATTTCATTAATCATATATTCTATTGTGTAGCAGAGATGAGGATGCTAAGATGGATGTGGGGGAAGATTAAGAAAGATAAGATTAGGAATGAACACTTCCGTGAGGATTTGGGGACAGCTCCAATTGATAGAAAAATGAGAGAAAATAGGCTTAGGTGGTTTGGACATATGAACCGTCGCCCTAATTTGGCGCCGGTTAAAAGATATGACCAAATCTTAGTGGATGCCATTAAAAGAGCTAGGGGAAGGCCTAAAATGAGATGGTGTGATGTTATTAGGAAGAACTTGGACTTCTTGAGTTTAAACGCGAATACAGCACTAGATAGAAATCTTTGGCGAAAAAAGATTCATGTAGCCGACCCCAAATAATGGGATAAGGCTCTGATGATGATATATTCTGTTGTATTTGTGACTGGAAGTGGCCATAGCCGAGTCCAGCTTGATGGAGTACTCTGGATAATCAAATATAGCTAGAAGACAGCTTATTCAGATAAAGGAAAACTAATCAACTTAATTGAAGTATTGATCCCATAATCGGACATATGTATCTATATAGACCACCCATCATAATTAAGCAATAACAGGAAAGGTAGTAAGGAAATGTGAAACTTAAGGGAAAAAACACATGCATTTTAGCTAGGAGTAAGGGTACTTACCCGACCATAGTAATAAGCATCCCCAATCAGCAAAGCGGCATGTTCATTACCCTGCTCAGATGCTTGCCACCACAGAGAATGTGCACGAAGATGTCTTTCCACATCCGTACAGAACCCAGATTCTCCCATGCACATACTGTGTTCCCCATACTTGTCGAGAATCCATGCAGCATTGCTTTGAGCCACTTCATACCCCAATTCAGCCATTCTTAAGTATAGAATAAGAGCTTTACCCACATCACCTTTCACGTAAGATTCAACAGCCCATCTCGAAAGAGAACTCCAAGGCCCCCTCTCTGCAACTATTTTATATAAAAGCAGGGCCTGAAGTATAAAAATTCACAAGAGAGAGAAACCTCCCTGGCTTTAGACCAAACAAACACACACAAAAAAGATTGCAGACCAGTTAAAGCAATAAGTAAAAATAAAATACTGAAATGCAAAAGAATTGTTCATATATAGCATAGTGCAAGTAAACAAACTTATAATCCTAACTGAACTATGACCAGCCATTATACCTTGACGAATTCCTCAGCATAGGACATGACAATGGATGCATTTATCTCCCCCACCACCCCTAGTACCAGAAGCTCATCTAAGAGAAAAACAACATACAAGCCTAAGAAAAGGTATATTACCCCCAAAGTTTACCATCAAACAATATCCGCATCAAAAAACAAGACACATCCCAAAAACTTACAACATATGTGAAGGCTCTCCAAAAGATGATCCATTGTGGTGAATACATTATCCATATAGAGATGTCCTATATGCACACAGAAAATCAGGCCACACCCAGACTCTGCACTCACAGCAGGGTCCAAAGCTAAATATTGACTGCAGATAAAAAGTGCAGCCGCCACCGCCAAACATATGTCACGCAAATCGCATGGCATCTATATTATAATTTTCCATTCATATAATAAAATAAAGAAGAGACATGAATCACCATTAGCGATCACACCATTTATCCCACAATATAATCCCCTGGGTTCAGAATCCACTTGCAATATCCAAGTGTAAACAAAACTCAAGGGGACAGGCACAAGATCATCACACATCTGGGTAGGGGTGTTCATAATATGGTCCAAACCGAAAAAACCGAACCAAACCGGCCGGTTCGGTTCGGTTTCACATGTCTCACAGTTCACTTCAGTTCGGTTTCAGGTTGGGGAACCAAAATGAACCGAAATATATATATATATATATATATTATATATATATATATATACTTATTTATACAAAAGTGCTCGTAGCGCAGTTGGTTCGCCGCGGTGGTGGTCGCACCTCCGCGCGGAGGTCACGAGATCGACTCTCGCGACCCTCCGCAAACGCCATTTAAATGCTTTTTGGACTGATTTCGGTTTGAACCGAGCTGGGGAGGATCGGTTCGGTTCGGTTCCTGAAAATTTGGGGGTGAACCGGACCGAACCGACCCGTGGTCACCCCTACATCTGGGTATTCGCAGCACTGGTCAGGATTCTTCACTGCCAACAGCATGTAGGTTCAGTGCAGATGAACACAGACAAAGAAGTGTTGAAAATGGATCCCCATGTTATTGCCATCACAGCCAACAGCATCACAAACAAAGAGAACGGAAGCATCACCATGCCCTCCAGAAGGGAAAATAAGCCTTAATCAGGGTAAAGGACTGTTCTAATCCCAGTTCAGTGCAGGCAGTTAAATTTGCAGGTGGCATGACAAAAATTTTCGATATTGTGATTATTCCTGTGATGGGGGTTTAAAAAAATGTGTTCCACGAGTGGACAATATAGGTGTAATATTTCCGGAAATTAGTTTACTTCTCCAACTATAAAACCTCCGGTTAATTATTCTGTTCCATTTTCCTGATTTTATGATGCGGGACAATCCGTTGAGCACCAGCCGTGTAGCTCAAGTGCTGTCCTTGAGCTAGACAAATCGCAGAAAACCAGGAAGGCGGCCAACAACCAAAGATGAAATGCTCACAGACTTGGGTGACAGGCGATGTTGGCACACGGGTCCAGGGCTACCCTCATACGTCAGGTACCACCGGCCAGGCAGGCATGCAGTGGCATGGGGATGGCCGGAAGGCATGCTTGATGGGACGGCACTCTCCGCGGGCACTCGGTGCTTGGGCCGGTGCTGGCGTGCTAAAAATGGCCAGATATTGGCCAGCGGGTGCGCCACAGTGGGCTGGGTAATCCGTCGAACAGTTGCTGTGCACCTGCAAGGGGCTCGGCCAGCACTGTAGGCCCAACAATGGACCGACTGGTCTACTGGGCTGGGGCAGAACATGGCACAGTCGGGCTGTGCTGGTGGACCAGCAGTGGTTGGGCGGCGGAGCAGGCGGTGCAGGGTCATTCTTCCCCTTGCAGGGCAGACAGCAGCAAGGCGGAGGATGATGGCAGTGCTGCGCAATGGGAGGAGTTGTGCAGGGATGAGCGCAGCTGGACGGTCTGGTGGCTGCCTGCGGCGGCGGCGCGATGGCGGCAGCAACAAGGGAGCAGTTGCCCCTTCCCTCACAGGGACGGCAGTGTGGTAGGGATGAAGGGAGCGGACAGTGGGGCCGTTGCACGTGGCAGATAACAGCCAGGAAGGAGGGAAAGGGGGTGGGCACGACACGGTTCAGAGTGGCAGTGGTGATGGCCAGGGGCATCACACACCTTGGCCTGGCCCGATCAGGCTGGGTCTCCCTCTCACAGGGAGCCCGAAAGAGAAAGGAAGGGGGAGAGGAGAGTGGCGGCACCCCAAATTTTCTCAACCCTTTTCAATTTATCATCATCTCTGCCCAAAAAAAACCTAATACAACCCCTTTTATAATGGCTGGGGGTAACCCTGAGGCCCCTTAATGAGCCAAACCACAGAAGGCCCATGGGCCACATGCTGACTAAAGACTCGAAAGGAAACACATAAGAAAGCATAATTAAACTCTAAAAAACCCTAGCTACTAATGGGCCCAAATAGGGTAAGTGTACATCTCTGGCCCAGAAACATCAAAAGCCAAATAATCTGATGGGCCCATGCACACTGAGAAGCCCACTCATGCTCCTGCATAATTTTCTCCTTGCCCAAACAGAGAATATAACATGCTCATATAGTCATTTCCAATAAATGAAATGTAGTCTTAGCATAACATTCTGGAAGCAGACCAGTCTGACACCTATGTCTCGTGCAAGATCAAAGATAGGAGGAACAATATCATGTTAATAACATTTTACAAACTCAGTAGGGTGTTTAGAGTGTCTGCTGCCTCCTGGTTCCTGCTGTTTAGTCTGCTTCTCCTTCATATCCTTTGTATTTATTCCTATTTTCTTTCCCATGTTTCCTTCTTACAAATCCCAAATTACTTTATCTGGATTTTTGTAACTTGATCTCTTTATTTCTAACGAATTGTAAACATCTCTGGCTATCTTCAGAAACATTTTTAATGACTAATGCATAAACTTTGCCAATATATTGTAACCTATTAAGTATTTTTCTTCCTTTCCAGCAGCACAGTGGCTCTTCAGTCATGATCGAAGAAGTCTAAAGTTTGTTATTCTCTTGTGGTTTAGGGGATGACAAGGAATGTCATTGTGCTGGATAAGCTCCAAGGACCAGGAGAACACCCACAATAAACTCCTTTCCGTTTCAGGACCCCACCACCCGGGGACAGTTGAACATCATAATATCTACTTCTGCGGTACTCATATAGCCGCTGCACATAATGCCAGGAAAGGAGCAATTATGGTTTATTTCCTTTCTTGACTTGAGTGACATCAGTTTAACTTTCTACTCAAGGTGTAATACTACCTTTGCTTAAAGTCAATGAACAAAGAAAAAATATATGTTTTTTATTGCTAATAATACCGTGTTATTTGCCATAGGGGTTCAACTTGAGCAAAGAACCATGAGGTCCATGACCAAGGTGCCAAATTACCTCATCATCCTCAATATGTTCGTAAAACAAAGAAGAAAAACATTCAGGTGATTACTTATATCCAAAAATTGTTACCATTCATTAAAACTAAGGAGAAATAGAAATTTGTATTGGGGAGAAAACTTCATTTTTATTAAAATCTCCTGCCAATGAAATAAACCTTCATAAATAGTACAAAAGCAATTGCTAATAAAAGAAAATTAATAACAGAACTTCAACAATATTGCCTATAAAGAGAGAACATATACCATCACAAGGTTCTTCTTGAGGCCAATCCCTCTTTGAAACATTTTTGCAACTTGGTAGAGTGCCTTTGGCTGGCCTTCATTAGCTGCTGCCAGGAAATACCTGCATGCTAATGCCACATCCCTTTCAACTCCAATTCCCTTGAGATAGAGAACCCCAAGGTTATAATGGCCACCAGGTTCTTCATTATTAGCAGCCTTCTCAAAGTACTCCTTAGCCTGTGAGGACAAGATTTTAAGAGATCCATCAGCTACTTTAAACATATAGTAGCAGTTATCAAAAACAGCAAGAAACAATAAAGAAAAACAAAAAAAAATTAATGGGAAAACTCACACGACTTTATACAAGATTTAGGATCAAATAAGGAATGTTAGAAAAAAGACCAACTGTTTTGACCTCAAGGCTAACAGTTGAAACACTGGGATATTTAAATAAAGGAAAAGTTGAAATAGAATCACATAAATGAAAAGTGTATACAACCTTCATATGAAATTAAAAGGAAGCCAATCAGCTGTTATATCTTCAAATGTAGCATAAAAAAGGCACTCCGAATATGTGATGCCCTAGACATAACCATGTGGATTTGCATCCTTGCATGTGTTTATCTAACAACAGTCCATCAACAGAGATTAAAAATTATCAGTGGTTAATCACCACCAACTTTTACTGTGAATATGCCTTGCCAGCTTGCAACATAGAGAAATTACCCCCTTGAGAGACAGAGAGAAAGTGGAGGTGGAGTTCTGCCCCTTGGGGCACAGAGTTTTGCATGCATGGATTGAGAGAGACCCCCATTCCTCAACCCCTTGCTCCACTCCCACCCCCACCTCCTCGGAACAACGTGATCATTCCCACAACATCTGAGAGTTTGTAAATTGAAGAAGCATGTGAATCCCAGTTGTACTTCTCCAACCCATTGCATTGCTGGCAGAGAGAAGATGAAGATGTCAGGGGAATCAGAGAAGAGCGGAGGGCAACATGGAAAAGGCCATGTACCTGCCAGAAGACCTGTTTGATTTTTTAAAAAGTATATGGCATTAATCATGAATTCTAATATACAGTTATTGTTTTATTCTTTAAAAAATCCGTCATAAAATTTATAGGAATATAAATAAGTTTGAAACAATTATTTTAAGTTTCAAATAATATTTTGATGTGATAATCAGACCTCAGCATATGACATCATCTAAGGACTTCAATTCTGATTGAAGAAGAGTCCACCACACTACAAGAAAAATGAGAATTATTGACGGAATTTTTCAACGGATCAATATCCATATCGAGAAATCTATCGGTACTATATCATATTGCAGCGGTCTGAACCGGTCAGTGCCACCTCCACGGCCACCACACCACTAACTCCAATGTGATCATTATATAATAAAATAATAATATGACACTAAGAAATTGAAAGAGATAGTAAATTATACGTAAGACATGACCACTAACATAAAACATAATTATCCTTAATTTTAACATATTTTTATATTATTAATATAATTCTAATATTATTTTTTATTGTGCGTACCTCGACAGGACGACATCCAGTTCTGGAAATAAAATCACATCTGAATCACCATAAATACCAGAAAAATATACTTATTCTAAAAATATAAATATAAAGAATTATTGATGCATAGATATTGAGATTAAGTCAACCTAATGATTTTTGGGGTTATTTTTACTTGACAAAAAATAATTTAAAAAATTAAACTAAAAATCACTATAATTTGCATCGTCTCTTAATTAACTTATGTTAGAAATTTCATCTCAATTAGACACCATTTAGACCCCTTGGATGAGTCGGGTGGGAGGGGGGGGAGGGAAAAAAAATAGGAGACCAATCCAATCGGTTCCTAGCGATGCGCAGCTGACTGGACCGTACCAGTCTGCGACATGCCGCGCATGCCGCTCGGGTCGCCTCATTGGGGTGGCACGGTGCCAATTGGGTGTACCGCCGTGAAATGTACATCCAACCATGCTGGTCTCTTGGTTTTTTATGTGAAAGTCCGTCGAGGGAATATTTTTGTAAAGTTGCCCAAAGTTTGCATGTAAATGTATTCTCCATGAATACTACGAGGGAAAGAAAGAAATTGATTTTCTGATTAGGACCCCTTCAGCAAGTCAACCTTTGCACAAGATGGGAAAATTGCAATTATACCCATAAACTTTATGTAATTGCATATACCCCGAAAGAGTCCTACAATTCAGAAATATAGAATGTTCTGAATAATGATATTAAATACATGAATTGCAAGCATGCCTCCTGTTCAAGGGGAAATTGCAAAGAAGCCCGTGTCAGGGAAAATTGCAAGTAATACCCTTGCATCGAGAAAAATAGCAGAAATACCATCCAAAAGGATGGGAAATTATAGAGATACCCTCCAAAGGGGGAGAATTGCACAAAAACCCTTGGAAAAGGTGAAAATTGCAGAAAATCACTCCACATGATAGAAATTGCAGAAATACCCAGAAAAAAGTCCCTAAAAAGTGGCAATTGCAAAGAGACCCTGAAAAAGAAAATTGCATAAATACTTCCACTTCTGGGAAAGTTACTCAAGCTATGCATGAATTTCACGAAAGTCACAAAGATGTCGTCGAAGTTCAGAAAGTATAAAAAAGCCCCCTTTAAAGGGAGGAAATTGCTCTAGACTCATGCCATTTGTATGGCTCAGTGGGGCGGGACCCGCATCACTTCCCTAAAGCAGCATATGCTCTCTTGAGTTCGACTTATAGCTGGCAACTCCAGGTCTTGGAATTGTCAAGAATGACAAATATATCCGAGGAAGTCAAGAAATAACTGAAAAGCCCCAGAAAATCGAGAAATGACACAAAAGTATGGGCAAAGTTAAGAAATGATAGAAATACCTACAAAGTCAAGAAATGGCAAATGTACATAGAGAAGTCAACAAATGATTGGAAAGACCCCAAGGATGCCGAAAGATGATATAAAAACACAAGGAGGGTACGAAAATTGCAGGAATACTTAGAATGGGTACAAAACTACAAAAACATCCAAAAAAGGGTAGAAAATTATAAAAATACCTAGAGAGGATGGAAAATTGCAGAAACACCTAGAACAAGCAGAAAATTGCAGAAATACTCAGAAAGGGTGGAAAGTTGCAGAAACACCTAGAACGGGTAGAAAACTGCAAAAAATACCCCAAAGGGGTGAAAATTGCATAAATACTCAAAAAAGGTGGAAAACTACATAAACACCTAGAAAGAGTACAAAATTTTACAAATACCTAGAGAGGATGGAAAACTATAGAAACACCCAGAAATGGTAGAAAATCATAGAAATACCCTGAAGGGGTGGAAAACTGCAAAAACACCTAGAAATGGTATGAAATTGCAGGAGTACCCAAGAAGAGTGTAAAATTGTAGAAACACCTAGAAAAGGTAAGAAATTGCAAAAACACCCAAAAAGGTAGAAAATCATAGAAATGCCAGAAAGGATGCAAATCTCAATAAAACCCTAAAAAGTCAAAAAAAAAAACTGCAAACATACTCAACAAGACAACTTAAAAGTCCAATCACAGTCAAAGGGTGATGGTGACCATGAAGCAAATACAATAAGCCGCAAGGATCATCTTGGCGATCCAACGGTCCTATCGCGATGAAGTTTAAATCTAATGATCCGATCGTGATGAAGTTCAAATCCAACGGTTTGATCGTAATAAAATCTAAATCTAACGATCTGATCATGATGAAGTTCAAATCCAACGGTTCGATTGTGATGAAGTCTAAATCTAACGGTCTGGTCGTAATGAAGTTCAAATCCAACAGTCCAATCGTGATGAAGTTTAAAGTCAACGGTCTGATTGTGACAGAAGCAAATTCAAAAGGGTCTGATCATGATCAAATGTAACTCTAAAGACCCTATTATATAATTGGGACCACTTGTAAAGGTTTTGAAAGACCAGTTGTATTTCAAATTACATGTGTACAAACAATGAAAACTTCAAATTTCTATGCAAGTGTATGCATCCATAAAGGACGATTATCAAGATCAATATTGTCACAACGAATAGTGACAAAAGACGTTCTTTGACAGAGAATCAAAGATGTTTGGAGTCATTCCAATGTAATTAACATCGATTTTGGTCGGTGGGGAAAGGTTCTATATACGAAATCCCTAATCGCTTGACAAAATAATCGCGCAGAATAAACGCGCCAAAATGTAATTGCAATCATCCAATGAATAGACATAAATTCTCGCATCAAGCGAATTTTAAATTTGTTTGTTAAACAGATTGGCAAGCCCACAGAAACTGAGCATCACCATTATCTTTTTTTTTAAGGTAAGAAATTCCACGCGTTAAACAATCTATAATATTAAATTCCATGCAAATGGTTCTATTGAGTGATATAAGGCGCGGCTAGTTGCTCGTGGTTTCACTCAGACCTATGGTATAGATTATTCAGAGACTTTTATCCCTATTGCTTGTTTCAAATCTATGCAGATGGTATTAGAAGCACGGCTCATTTCTCTTAGTCTCTTTATCAATTGAATGTCAAATTTACATTTTTGAATGGTGATTTGCAGGAAAAGTATATGGCACCCCCTCCAAGACTTGATGTAAAGAAGAGAGTATGTAAATTGAATAAAGCTCTTTATGGGTGAAGCAATCACCTAGTAATGGTTCGATCGTTTCCGCGACGTTATGTTGAGTTTTGGCTACTATGAAGGCAATTTGGATCACTCTTTTTATTTGGATCACTCTTTTTACTAATGGCATGGTGGTAAGGTTGTTATTCTGCTGGTTTATGTGGATGATATGATCATCACAGGTAACAACGAAGAGGAAATTGAGAAGCTGAAACATCTCACACAGGAGTTTGATATTAAAAACTTGGGGAAGCTTAAATATTTCCTCAGAATTGAAGTTGCTCATTCCCAGCAAGTGTTTATATTTGTTGAGGAAATGTGCTCTGGATTTGTTAGAGACATAAAAACTTGGCTGCAAACCATACGACACTCCAATTGAAGTCAACCATGGTCAGAACGACATGAATGGTGATTTCATATCTAAGTCAAAAAGAGGGAAGTATCATAGATTGGTCGAACGCCTACTTAGGAGTTAGGACTCACTCGTCCTGACCTAACATATGCTATCAATGTAGTCAGTCAATATATGGATGCACCTACAGTTCCACATATGAAGGCGGTAGAATGAATACTTTGCTACATCAAGTCCTATCCTGGAAAAGGACTTTAATTTTCAAGGCATGATAATTTGTTGACTTAAAGTTACTCAGATGCTGACTGGGCAGGTTCCAACTATGACAAGAGATCTCCTACTAGGTACTGCTTGTTTTTGGGAGGTAATCTTATTTTGTGGAGAAGTAAAAAACAAACTATTTGTACAAGGTATAGTGCTGAAGCAGAATATCGAGCCATGGCCAACTATGTTACAGAGATCGTATGGCTGAAACTATTCCTAGTGGACCTCAGTACTCAGATTTGCCTACCAAAAGGTCTACTGTGACAATAAGGCTGCCATCAACATTGTAAATAATCATGTCCAGCATAATTGAACAAAACATATTGACATTGATCGCCATTTCATCATGGAAAAGCTTGATTTTGGAGACATTTGCCATATGTAAAAGTCACAGGATCAGGTTGCAAAAATTTATACAAAAGGACAATTCATTTCAACGTTGTTTAAGCAAGCTGAGTATGCTTGATATTATACTCAGCTTGAGGGGGAATGTAGCCGTGGTGTATAGAGGGGCATTTTAGTCCCTTATTTTATGTTTTCTTTTAGTTATTTGTTGTTAGGGTAGTCAAGATATTTATCCCTGTTATAAGGGGTATTTTGATCCTAGTTGTAATTTCCAGTTTGAAACTACCATAATTAATAAAATAGATGGGTTAGAAGGAGGCCGCAAGTCAGTTTTCTTGACTGTGGTTGCTCCCTCTCTCCCTTCTTCCTCTTCTTCTCTCTGTGTTCTGCCTGTTCTACTGAAAATACACGAAGCTCAATGACTGTAAGCAAGAACATAAAGTATCTTAATGCACATTTTTTTGCCAATAGTGTTGAAAAATACCACGGAATGTCTTTGTGCACACATCTAAGTGGTTTTTAGCACAAAGAATGGTGCATAATATCATTTGTGGTTTTTTAGCATACTATTGACATTTTTAATGATATGCATAGAAATATAAATGCAATGGTGATAAATATGTAAATTTATCTACTAAAGATTTGCATGCAAAATTCATTGAAAAAAAAGAAGGGTATCCATCCCCTCTCACACAGAAAATAGAGGAAGGAGGGAGAAGAGGGAGGTTCAACAAGGCCCCATGTCATGGGATCTCATCAGTTTTAATTCGATTAGGATTTTAATTGGGATTTCCAAAACCAATCACCTCAGAATGTAGCACTTATTTTGAAATCACTTTCATGACTCCCCTATTGGCTAATGCTTGATTTGAAAATCCATCAAATCCACCTGCATGAATAATTTCAAGATCACTCATGTCTAACTTCTCCAAAATTCCATATAAACATTGTGGCATACATGGACAGTTAGACAAAAATAAGCAGGGAAGTATTAAGAAGAAATTTCTGATTATAGCCTGTGTTCTAAAGACTATAAACAGCACCATAGAAAAGGGTACCACATATGTTCAGTAGATGTCAAGACAGCATTCATCAATGCCAATCCCCCCCCCCCGACATCTAAGCATATCTTCTTCCATCATGCTGTCCCCCTTAAGTTTCTACTAAGAGCAGCATAAAGTAAGAGACTGGTCGCGGTGGCTCTTCAATTTTTATTGCTAGTCCTCTGCTATATTAGTGGCGATGCCCCCTGGATCTCCATTCTAACTACTACTGCAGATGTGGAATCATTTCAAGCAAGGGAAAATTGAGGAGGAAAAACAGAATGCATAGGAAAAGGAGAACATTCAAAAAAGAGAGAGAGAGAAAAGGGAATGAGGAAGATAATAGATTCTATCCTATGAAGCCAATAGTTGTTGATGAGATGCCTTACACTCTTTCAAGTTGTCTCCCATGCAAAAAACTTGTCAACTACTTCTACCTGCCACACACTGACATTTCTAATTTCTTATTTTGGGATGAGAGGGGACACTAACCAAAAGTGACAGAGCACGGGGAATGATGAAACCTTTGTAATGCATAGACTGTGTGCACTTTTTTTCTTTTTGGTTATTTGGTTGGGGGTTGGTACAACGCACAACTATATACTTGCAATCTAAGGTAGACACTTTAAAAAGAAATGTGTCACATCAATATCATAGAGATATACAAGTGGAAAAGTTCTTTTGCTCAGATACCTTTAGCAGAAACAACACATTGTATCACTTAAGCAAGAACAAAATATAACGGCTTACTGAACTTAGGCTTCAATCGAACTTGAGAGAAAAAAAGGTCCAAATGAGCAATCCTAAGAAGAGATCGATGCATATGAATACTTAAACCGCATGGTGACATGTGGGAATATGGTGACTATCAGTCTGTTGTGACAATATTCAGTAAGTTGTGATTAAATAGCAATCAAGTAGAGATAACAACCGTATGAAACTCTTTTTTCTTTTCTTGACAATGTATGGCCATACTGTGCACTCCCATCCGCAAAGTTCAAGATCCCTCACTCTTTTTAAGGAGCTATCCTCTCACATCTTCGAAGTGGCGCAGACTGAGGTGTGCACAGGAGAGCATATAGGTGATCCATCCCCCAAAAAAGATCATAAGACTTCTTAACTAAAGAAAGGCACGGTAAAAGAAACAAAACTGAGAAAGGACACCTACAAGGATCTTACTTTAGTGTAGTTTCTCTTCACGCCGTATCCCTTCACATAAAAGTACCCGATCCCGTTATATGCCGATGAATACTTTTGCCGGGATGCAAGTGTAAGCCATTCCAATGCTTTCGTATAATTCTTTTCCACCCCAGCGCCTCTCGCATAGATCTCGCCAAGCAGCTCCATCGATCTCGGTTCCCCTTTATCCGCCGCCTTCAAGAACCAATGCAACGCCTTTTCGTTGTCACGTCTCACTCCTCTCAACCCAAAGTAGTAAAGGAGACCGATCTTGTGCATAGCCGCAGCATTCCCCTTTTGTGCCTGGTATTCTGTGATCTGGAAGTCCTCGTCGTCTTCTCCTCGAGACTTCCTCAGAGCCTCTTTATTCTCTTCAGCCCCGTAGTGGATCCGGATGGGGTCGAGCACAGGCGACGTTTTCGATATCAGGAAGCTCGCCACAGCAGCCTCTGCCAATTCCTCATACAGCTTCACCGCCTTCTCATACATCTGCAAGGCGGATAAGAGATCGGTAGGGTGTTTAAAAAAAACAACAAAGAGCTGCAGTAGAATGCGATCCATCTGGAAATATCCCTTACATCTTGGCGGAGATAGGTGTAAGCGAGGGCCATCTTGGACTGCATGTTGCCGCCCTCCGCAGCAAACTGGTGGTAGAGGAAGGCCTTGGGCCGGCTCTGGGGACGCATAATCCCGGCGCCGTGGAGGAACCCTAAGGCGGACTGGGCCTGTGGGAAGCCCGCCGCCGCTGCGGTTTCGATATTGTTGGCGGCCTCCTCCATGGCCGCGGGGTCCCCAGACGTGACGGCGGAGACCATGGCGCTGACACCGGAAAGGTAGAGGGACTCGTGCGGATCGTCGGCGGAGGAATTGAGGGTGGAGTCGGCGCGGGAGGGTTCGAAGATGGGGCGCCAGGAGCCCGGGTCAAGATCTTCCTCGGACTTGCTGTCTGGGTCGCCAAACTGGTCCCACTCCGGCGAGTCGTCAGACGGAACGCCGCCCTCCGAAGCGGCGGCGGCGGCATCCTTGAGGTCGTCCTTGGTGATTACCAGGACGAAGGGGCGGGTGGCGGCGGAGACGGCGGGGAGGAAGAGGAGGAGGAAGATGGAGAGGAGAAAGAAGGGCGTCCCCGGCTGGCGCCGGAACAGCCGACGCGCGGGGCTGCGCCGGGACATTCGCGCTTGGTGGCCGGGGAGATCGGAAAGGTCTTGAACGTGCGTGAGATGAAGGACGCGATGATGCGCTGATGGGAGAGAGAGAGAGAGAGAGGAGGCTGTAGGGAAAACTGTTATTTGGGAAATTTGCTGATGGATACCTGACATTTTGTTTATTGTCATTAAGTCTCTGCTTGGCCTACTAAGTGGATAAACTTAAAATTTTTATTTTACAGCTTCGACTTCTTTTTTTGACAAAAGGAGGAGCGGAAGCTCCACTATTTCATATTAAACCAAGCAGCAAACAGATCAGATGATCGGTGAGCAAAGGAAGAACAGATATCAAACAAGAATGTGCAGAAACGAGGAGATAGGAAAGTTTGCTTAACAAGTTTGCAAGGGAGTCATCCGTGCCCCGCGCGTAGCAAAAGGGTCTAGATCGCAAGGCTTTGTCTCGTATTCCTCGTTTACTTCTTTATTTCCTCCCACTTGTTTGTGTATTAATTGTGTTGTTCATCTCTCTATATTTGGGATTCTCACTTTTCTTGTTGGAGCATCATCTATTGTGATTTGAAGCACCCTCTACCTTTCATACCTTTGTTATCCGTGAAATCATCCACACCTCCTTCAGCTTAAAACAACCCCTTTGTTGGTGGTATTTAGGATTAGCCGGTCACGTTCTCCACGCCTCTGTCGTGTTCCTTTGTAGTGGTAGTGGTGTCGATCTATATGGAAACATTTTATCACTATGTTTAGAGCCTCGCCAGTTTGAAGCTTCATCAGCTCTCTCCATATGCGAGGCTATTATGCAAAGGCTCTTTCTTCCTCTAGATGTTGCGACCTTGTATGCAACCATGTTGGATTGAAGGACCAAACCTTCACCTTTTCGAGAAGATTGAAGATCTGTCAAGTTCTTTTTGCCACTGACTACATCCTGCAGGTGATTTTATCTTCTCTTTCGTTATCCTCCTTTTATTTATTTGCCCGTCTATGTCGGTATCCCTTACATGGGTTTTAAGAGCTGGGCTTGGGGTCTGAACTCTAATGTATGGGGTTTACTCATTATCCACTTGAATGAATGAGAAGTCTTCTTCTTCTATAAAAAAAAAAAAAGAATATTGGTGAGCAAAGGAGGAAAGCCACCGATTGAAGTTGATGCTAATTTACATCGAGGTGACCTCGTATACCTTTAATTCTACGTCAACGAACGTATTTTGTCTCTATTTGTTGTGACAACAATGACCTTGATGGTCGTCCTTTACGGGTACACACTCTTGTAAAGAAAATTGAAAATTTTATTACTTGTACACATGTAATTTAAATTACAATTAGTCTTTCAAGACCTATACAAATGATCTCGATTATATAATCGGGTATTCAAAATTACATTCAATCATAATTGGACCCTTTTGAATTTACTTTTGTCACGATCAGACTGTTGACTTGGATCTTCATCATGATCGAGTTGTTGGATTTGATTTTGACCATGATCAGACCGTTGGATTTGGATTTGATCACAATCAAACCGTTGGATTTAGATTTGATCATAATCAGACCGTTAGATTTGAATTTGATCACGATCCGATCGTTGGATTTGAATTTCATCTAATTGGGCTGTTGGATCACCAACTGATCACTATCGGCCTGTTGCATTTGCTTTGTAGTCACCATCACCCTTTGACAGTGATGGGACCTTTAAGTGGTCTTGTCGAGTTTGTATCGTTTATGGATACTTTCGTGATTTCTCAGCATCCTCGAAGTCTTTCCAGTCATTTGTTGACTTCATTGGGTACACTTGTCATTTTTTGGCTCTCTGGGGCTTTTTGGTCATTTATTGACCCCCCAGGGCTTTTTAGCCATTTATTGACATATTCAGGGATTTCTGTCATTTCTTGACAATCCCAAGACTTTGAATGGCTAGCCATAAGACAAACTCAGGATAGTGTACGTCACTTCAGAGAAGGGACGTGTATCCCGCTCCACCGAGTCGTGTAAACGGCATGAACCGAGCTTGTCGGTCATTTCTTGACATTTTCAGAGTATTTCTGTAATTTCTTAACCTCCCTGGGTGTTTTTGCCATTCTTAGCCTGCTTGGACTTCTACGCCATTTTTTGGCGTTTCTGAAATTTCTTGATACGCTCAACCTTAAATCAAACTCAGGAGAGTACGCGTCGCTTCAGGAGAAGCGACGTATGTAGCGTAGTGACCGTTCGGATTGTGGCTTAGTGGTTGTGGTGGCCAGTATGTGGCCTGTGGTTTGGTTGGGATGTTTTTCGCAGGTTGTGGGGCTTTGTGGGCCAAGCAAATGAGCTCAGGGTGCCCACTGGCTCTCTGTCTGTGAACACGACAGAGCTGGGCGTCGCGTTCTGAACGCAACGGTTCAGAGGGTCGCGTTCATGATAACATCGTGGGGGTTGTTCAGTTGCATGCCCACCGCGTGGCGCACGCTAGGCAGCTGGCTGGCGTCAAGGATGAGAAGGCGACGGCTTGCACCATCGCGTTCTGGTCGCGATGGCAGGGTGCGTCACGTTCTCTACTTCAAAGAGTTCTTAACCTTGGTCGGCCAAACATAGCTCAGAAAGCTCTGCTTAGCCAAGAGAGGGTTTCTTGCGACGGTTCTTGGGCAATTCGAGGTTCTGGTGTGGTTTTCGGCGTGCTCTCGTCGCGAAGACGTGGTACGGAGCGAGGGAAAGTCGGATTATCGTCGTTCTTCGCGTACTTCATGTAGGTAGGGAGATTCCACCTTGTTTCTCATGGTAGATGGTGTGTTTGACATGTTTGATCCATGAAATGAGTAGTAGATGGTAGATGGCATGTTAGTGTAATGGTTAGAGTGTTTACAAATATTTTATATGCATGTTTGCATGGTTTGCATAAGAATTCCGGAGATGGAATCTCGGTTCTGGGGCTTTGTTTGTGGAGGCAACGGACCTGGGTGTCGCGTTCAGAACGCGACAGCCCGACTCGTCACGTTCTACTTCAGAACGCGTCATATCGAGGTGTCGCATTCTGAAGGCGACAGAGGACCCTGTCGCATTCAGGCCTCCGATGGCTAAAGACTTGCGCATGGATACGTGATTATTGTTTGGTGTTATTTATTATTTGTGGTATTGGTAGGCGGTGCATTGGCACACGCCGTGGTTGAGGACAGTGGTGTTCACGTGGTTTGAGTGTACGTGGCGAATAGTACGATGACTACCGTAGTTATCTCTCTAGTCGAATACCCCAGGTTTTATGTGTGCCAGGCATGGTAGTGCTCGGGGTTTGTCTGGGTACTTGTGTACCGTCGAGGTCTGTGTCATCTTCCTTGACACCCTCACTCTTGTGTAGAGTTATACGTCCAACTGAGAGAAAGATGGCAGAGGGACAACAACTTGTGTGAGTTGGTGTTTGTCACTTGTAGCGCGCATGTGGTTGGGGGTTACGGACACCAGTAAACGTACTGGCCCTCAGCTAGTCTTGTTTTCCAGTGTCTCACTTTAGGGAGCTCCGGCCGGAGTCCCTAAAGGTGTCAGGCATGGGCTTGCTGTAGTGTGATCCGCAGGTGTGGTGTTGGTTGGTCTCCACATTTTCTTAGCTTTTTTGTGGTGGAGCGGCAGCTGGACCTTTCGTCCGTGGCTGCGAGGTTGAAAGGTAGACCTGTGTCGTTTGTCCTAGTTAGTTGCTGGTGTCGCGAACCAGTCTTCGTGACCAGAGTGTGGTGCTTTCTACTCTAGCTCGTACACTTGGATGAGGTTTGCCGTTTATTTATTATAGGTTGATTACTGTTTATAACTTAGAGATACTTGTTATTTACAGCTTTAACATCATGCGTATATAGTTTTATAAATTGCGTAGTGTAGCTTCCTGCTTATGCACTTTGTGAGTTTGGTTTGGTACGGCTTTTGGGAGAGTTTTCCTACTAAGCCAGTGACTTGCGAGGCTCACCCCTACCCCTTTCAAGTGAGGGAGAGCAGGAGGCTTCCCGTCCTTGGTCTAGTTCGGAGCCAACAAATCCCTTAAATCCACTTGTAAACAGCATTCACATTGCTTAAACACATTAAATTAGCAAGAGAATCCCGAAGTTGGGAGCCTGGGCCCCCACGGGACCCACATTGCCAAGCACAAAACTAAACACTTTAGGAAGTAGAACGCGATGGGGCCGACTGTCGCGTTAAGAACACGACGACCTAATAGGCCGCATTTAGAACATGACAACCTAATAGGCTATGTTCACAATGAGAATGCATCAAGGTAAGAGGCTGTGTTCAAAATGCGTCCCTTCGACCTGTCGTGTTCTCAGACATAATGCCAAAGCCTTTCTACTCAACCAGAAAAATCAGAAAACCTTCATTTTCCATTTGATTCAAAATCATACACATCGACTAACTCAACTAGAAATCACATGTACACACTATATCATGCCTTTCATGCTTCAAATCAATCAAACAACGCAAATAAATGAGAAAGTCTCCCTACCAATATGAAGAACGTAAATAACACCATTTCATCGACGTTTCCATGCTCCAGATGCCCTCCTCGCATGAAAATTGCGCCAACACTGAACCTCCCGAACTGAAATTGCCAAAGACTACCAAAAACCCTTCTCCGAGCTGAACAAAGCTCTCTGCTCTGTTTGGACAACAAACCAAACATAAAGCCCTCGGAGTTGAGAACGCATCCTAGGGGGTCGTCACATTCAGAACGCGATGTACTTGGGAGTTGTGTTCTCAAAGACAGTGTGTGACGGAACACCTCGGCCAAGCCCGTTAAACCGATAACGTACTTGATCCGAGTCCGCCTCCCGCGAATGGGCCGAAGCCTCGCAAGGGATACCAAACCACAGTCCGTGTAAACACAAAGGAACACACCATTTTACATATATAATGCACAAGTTACATAGCCAAATTTTCACAAAACTGAAAAGAAGTACAAGAGCCTGGGGCATACCCCGAGGTACAACTGAAGAAAGTAAACAACTAACTAAACTACACTGCTGGAGTACTACACAGCTGGAACTACACCGCTAGAGGTACTGACCCTGCACCGCTACGGCGCGGCCCTGAGCTGGACGACGGTCGTGAGACGTCCTCCTCGCCCTCACCTGTGGGGGTAGGGGTGAGCCTCTCTAGTCACTGGCTCAGTAGGGAACTCCCCCAAAACCGAGCAAACCAAACACCACAGGTACGAATAGTAAACAGTACCAACAATTTATAGAACAGCTAATCAGGTAAGTAAAGCTGTAAAAGTACTCACCGTCTGCCGACTACGAGAAACAACAGTAATAATTAAACGGCAAACCAGTACAGGTGTACAAGCTAAAGTAGAGACAGCCAACACGAGCCACGTGAACTGGTTCGCGACACCAGAAACTGACTCGGACAAACTAACACAGGTCTACCTCTCAGTCTCGCAGCCACGGACAAAAGGTCCAGCTGCCGTTCCACGTAAAAAGGTCAAGCAACTGTGGAGACCAACTAAACACCACCACCTGCAGACCACACGGTCACAGGCCCATGCCTGGCACCTCCAGAGACCCTGGCCTGGGCTCGCTAGAGTGAGGCACTGGAAAAGGACTAGCTGGGGACCAGTGTCGACTACTGGTGTCCGTACCCCCAACTACGAGCGCACTACAAGTGACTAAAAACAAACTCAAGTGTCACTGTCCCACTGTCGTCTTTCCCTCAGCCGGACGTGCAACTCAAACACAAGAGTGAGGGTGTCCAGGTCAGACGACACAGACCTCGACGGTACAACACAAGTACCCGGACAAAGCCCCGAGCTAACAGCCTGGCTCACAAAGAACCTGGGGCACCCAACTGGAGAGGTAACCACGGTAGACGTCGTACTACTCGCCACGTACACAGAACCACGTGCACGTCACACACAAACCACGTGAAACCTCACGTAAACCACAAGTAACACTGGTCCACTACACGTGAACCCGACTAACTCGCGTAAACAACGCGCAGTCACGAGAGTAAGTAACTAATAGCATACCTTATATGCTAAACACAAGAACCATGTGCACTCAGTGCACCTCATCTGTTATCACACATGCATTATCGATAAATACTGTAATCAGTCATTTCTGTTTATAACCAGTAGGCGACAACATCGACTGCCGCTTACAACAAGTCAACGGCAAGGGACCTGGCCGTTAACATCCTGGCTGAGGAGCTTGGCGACAAACGATGTTGACGCCAAGTTCTCCGGCCATTATTTCTGCAGAAACCCTAATCTGAATCCACAGGTTTCCTAATCGTTAAAACAACTGTAAAACATGCAGAAATAGTTCCTCTAACATGCATGAGTCCCCAACAACCCAATACAACATGCTTTACTCATTAAATTTGTCAAACCACCCATTAACCCCGCATGGTGCAACTTGATCCGAAAACGCATTATCATGCTGATTCAAGTGGGTTTGTTATGTTTTAATGTTTCTACGGAGCTACCAGGGTTCGTCCCCTACCTCAGAACGTGCTAGAACCTCAATCACCCGGTTCACGCCGAGCCCTCCGCGAGCACCCACGGGAATTGCACCACGATATGGCATTTCCTCGCGCAATTCGGCGACGCCACGCGTTCTACAATCGTCCAACCACTCTTCGGAACCTGTTGGAAGCTTTAGAGACACGGGGGCAGCAAGCTGGGGCAAGAGGGAATGAGAGCAGAGCAAGAAGACTGCCCTCGGGTGACCCTATAACCTGCAGAATTCTCAGGTTGGCGTCAACCCCTATGCCGCCAACAGCAACCACCACCCTTAGCGTCTACATCTACTGCCGCCAAGTTCTTGCAGTCAACGTCCACTAACCTGGACGCCAACCAGTCAACGGCCACCCCTGGCCGCCAACTTCAACTGAACAGTAGCAGGTCCTATTTCATTTCAGGACCAACCCTGCACTTCACCTGCTCAAATCACACATTCACACCACACATTCCACACAACCAACTCACATTGGCCTCACAACGGCCTACACAACCAACACACACATGATCCGCATGGATCCGAAAGGCACGCGATGTTACACAGTGCCACACGGTGGCCCAGCGCGTGCCACGCATCGCACAAGGGGAAAAAACTACTAGAATAGGTGGCAATGAGATCGCGACATAGGGGAAGGCCACATTTAGAATGCATCGCCCACCTCTATTGCGTTCTCAAACAAAGAACCAGTGGGCTGTGTGGGCCCAAATTTCTACCCCACATCACCCACACAACATACTAAAGCTCAAACCACGGCTCAATGGCCACACATTGACCCTAAACACCACGATAAAATCATTAAACTTGAATCCGAATGATCACGATGTTACAAATAGACCCACACTTCATGAATGACTAACGATAAGAAAAAATGACTTTTTTTTTAGGATAG
The DNA here is from genome assembly GCA_014218235.1 of Colocasia esculenta. Lineage (NCBI taxonomy): Eukaryota > Viridiplantae > Streptophyta > Magnoliopsida > Alismatales > Araceae > Colocasia > Colocasia esculenta. Next base: position 73,181,760 of record CM024765.1, on the reverse strand, counting down.
AGATGGAAACAAGATGTTGAAAGCCAAACACAATTTAGAAAGACAAAATATAAATGTCACATCTTAGGCTTTTTAGATCGCGAATCTCGATTTTAGTGTTGGCTTGAGCTTTAGAGGACTTAGGGCAGCTGTGTAACTCTGCCAGGATCTTGATCCTATGGATTTTATGGTTTTTCTATGTGAGTTTTTGAACGCGGTCACCTTAGTTGTCACATTCTCAATGCGGTCAGGTGGAAGATTATTGTAACGGACCGGGGTATTTATGCCCATTAAGGCTCCATATCCAGATCCGCCTCCTGCGAACGGACCGAAGTCTCGCAAGGGATATCTCACACACGTGTCCAGTAAGAGTATAAAAGACAAACCACAAGAATATAAGACACAAGAAAGTACATATGCTCATATCTGTTCACAAATTTATACAACTGTCTCATTACATTAATACATGTCCAATTAAAAGAATACAACTACCTGAGGCATACCCCGAGGGAGCACAAGCTCATACAACACTAACTACAACTCAACTGCTGGTGGTACAAGTCTGTCACAACACCGCTGCAAGCCAAACACACGGCAAGCCCTGAAAAGAACTGTAGGGGAGTGAGCCTCAACAAGTCACTGGCTCAGTAGGGGCTACCCAAAACAACACCGTAACCACAAACACCTCAACTCCAATGGGTCTCACTGGCAACATTAATAACCAAACCATTTCATGCTCACATCATGAAAATAAATAACAATTAAACATACTCATGATAATAAACACAAAGTCCTCAGAAGGAAAGTAGGACTACAGAACTAACATAATATTATTAGTCAGCCCAACTACTAAAGTGCCTAAACCACAGTCTCACTGGCACACTGCTACAGCAACGGATTGCTTATACCATAAGCCACACAGGCAGGTCACTGCCTAAGCTGCAAGCTTCGCAGGCAAACCTCAAGCACTTGAATAACAGGACTGCTAACAAAGAGCTGGTCCTTTATACTTCAAACCACACTACATCGAAAATTACACCCAAGGTAACAGAACTGGCTACCACAAAGCCAATCCATAACACACTAAAACTATAATTGGAATCATACCCAAGAAGAGTAAAACTCAACAAGTGGAAGGTCTCACACGGCCTCCACGGAGCATAGCTCTACTAAATCACAATATGCCTAAGCCACAAGTCTCATCGGCAAAATACCCACAAAGGTAACCTAATTAATAATCACAAACTAATCTACAATAAAATATAAACAAACATCTACTTAAAATAGTTAGGATACAACAAGTGGCAGGTCAAACCACAAGACCTCCACCACACACGAGAACCTAAGAAGGTTGGTACACAATGTACCACCACAAAACTACAAAGTAACCCACGAAGGGAATAGGTACCTGCTACTCTGAGGTACCACAACACAAATACCCGAACAAAGGGTACAAGCAGGTGGTAGACACCACACTGAACCACAATTATATTATACTTTTCTTTAAGCACAATATTACAAGTAAAACCTCAACCGGCAAGTCACACAAACCACAATTCAATCACAATTGTGCCAACACCAGGGCACACCTCGAACTGGTCAAACCTCGACCACGAGTCACAAACTCACAAACCACGACGAATAGTAAACCACGAGTCGGAAGGGAACAATGCCACCATACGGGAACGGACTACTGGCTGATCATGCCAATATCCAACCCGGACAACACAACACAAGAACAACCTCTCAGCCTCGCAGTCACGGACGAAAGGTCCAACTGCCGCTCCACAAGGAAGAAGTCAAACAACTGTGGAGACCAACCAACACCACACCTGCAGACACACAGCTGCAGGCCCATGCCTCGCACCTCTAGAGTCTCTGGCCGGAGCACTCTAAAGTGAGGCACTGGAAAACAGGACTAGCTGGGGACCAGTGACGTCTACTGGTGTCCGTACCCCCAACCACGAGCGCGCTACAAGCGACAAAAGAACAAACTCTGAGAAGTCGCTGTCCCATTGCCGTCTTTCCCTCAGCCGGATGTACAACTCAAACACAGGAGTGAGGGTGTCCAGGAAGACGACACAGACCTCGACGGTACAACACCAGTACCATAACAAAACCCCGAGCACAACAAACACACGTGCCTGGCTCACAAAGAACCTGGGGTACCCGACTAGAGAGGCATTCCGGAATAGGCGCCGAACCACCACACTCGGCTAGCACAAACCACGGTACTTACACATATAGCCTTTACTTATAATTCACAATATACAAGTGTTAGGATTAGCTTAACATCGGTCACCGTATGACCCCAAAGCTATCCCATACCAACACATACCTGAACCACAAACTTGCCTATCATTGGTCATCTCATGACCTCCGTGGCAACACACATCACTTACTTCATAAATCATAAATCAATATAATATTATTCAAAAGACAACAACGAACCAGGGCTAGATCCACTCATGATCTTCACTGCCCAAACACCACAAAGTCATGGCTAGGCTCACACAGGAACCCCACTGCCCAGTTACTACGACAAATCATAAGAATTACAATACAACAAAGTGTGTAGTATACACACACTCAAACCACGTAAACAACACGTGTATATTACACCCTGGTTGGTGTACCACACGTCTTCCACGTAAACCACATGTCCAACACATGGACAACGCACTTCAAGAGTGCCACAGGTGCCAACGCACCACACATACTACGTAAAGCAATTACGTACATCACACATCATTCACGTAAAACATGCCCATCACATGAGCAGTATGTTTCAAGAGCATAATAAATGCACTGGCTCACACCGGTCATCACCATGCACACACAAACACGCAATACTCATAACCAGAAAAGCTACGTAAACCATACTCCATGAGTACATGCACAAGTTGGCGGCAACATCGACTGCCGCTTATAAGAAGTAGACGGCAAGCGATCTAGCCGTTTATATCTTGGCTGGTGAGCTTGGCGACAAGCAATCTTGACGCCAAGTTCTCCGGCCTTAAACCCTGCAGAAACCCTAATCCGAATCTACAGGTTTTCCAACCGTTAAAACTACAAGAAAATGCACTGGAACGGTTCTTTAAACATGCATGAACCCAAAACAACCCAACACAACATGCTACGTACATTAAATTACTCAAACCACCCATTATCCCTTCATGGTGCAACTTAATCTGAAAATGCATTAAAAATGCTGATTCAAGTGGTTAAGTCGTGTTTTAATGTTTCTATCAAGCTAACAGGGCTCGACCCCTACCTCAGAACACGCTCAAACCTCCCGTAATCTCCTGGTTCACACCGAACCCTCCGCGAGCTCCCACGGAAATTGTACCACGTCACGGCGTTTCCTCGCGCAATTCATCACCGCCACACGTTCCACAGTCCTCCAAGCATCCTTCAGAACCTGTTGGAAGCTCTAGAAACATGGGGACGCGAAGCTGGGGCAAGAGGGAGAGAGAGGCAGGTGGGAAACCTGCTCTCGGGTGACCCTATAACCTGCAGAATTCTCAAGTTGACGTCAACCCCTATGCCGCCAAGAACAACTGCCACCCTAAATGTCCACATCTAATGCCGCCAAGATCATGCAATCAACGGCAACCTATCTGGACGCCAACAAGTCAACGACCACCCCTGGCCGCCAACTCCTACTCAACTGCAGCAGGTCTTATTTCATTTCGGGACCTAACCTGCGCCACACCTACACACACCACGCATTTTCACCACACTGGCCTTACAACAGCCATCACAACCACAACACACACGATCCTAAAAGGATCCGAAAACAAGCGACGTTACATTATTATCACCTAAAAACAAATGTCGTCCTCGACATATAAAACAAATCACAATAAACCAAATTATCACCTAAAAACAAATAAAGCCGAACACAGAACAAGTAGGATACTCTTTCTCTGCTTCAATCTTTCAATTCATCTCACGATTACTCTGTTCTGTCGATTCCATTACCTTTCTTTAGCTTTCAACCGTAGGCGATCCTACCTTGCCAATGGTACTTTATCTCCTTGGACTGAACCTGCTTTCACAATTTCTGGGTTGTGTTTGCAGCATTTCTTTCGAGGCCGCTTTATCTTTCTCAAATATCTTACACTGTAATATTCTATCATACCACCATTTTCTTTTTCCATTTATCACTGCTTGCTGTTATCCTGCCTCACCTACATTTATATTCACAACTGACACTTCTTCAAAGAAAATCAATCATCATCTTTGAATTTCCTGCTCTTTCATATTATTCTGTTCATACCGCTTAAAGTCAATCTCTGATTAAAAACCATACTAAACTCTGTTCCTTATTTCGCTGCGCAAAACTTTACACTTTCTCCTTATTCAAGCAAATTTGAACAATCTTTGAATATCAAATCTTTGCTTTTGCTTTTGCTTCCGCTGCGCTACTCTGATCACACTGAACACTTTTGCAAAATATTCCACAATTTCTGCTCACATTATTACTTTCAATTACTTTCTTCTAGCTTCAACTGCTTCTCAAATCATCTTATTCAATTAATTTATGCTGAAGAAATTACTGCAATTTCTGATCTGCCAAACCACTATTGACATATTGCGCTTTTCATATATCTTTCCTGCTTTACTGACATTCTCTGGCTAATTCCCATAATTCTGTTGCATAAACTTTTCAAATATTCTTAATCAATCTGCTCCAGCATTAAACCCTGAAATATCTTAATAACAGTTTACTTCTGTTAACTAAATCATTTCTTTGCGCTGATAGGCAAACTCTAACTGACATTTCCTGATTCATCTGACCTTATTCACTTCATCACTTACTAAATTCTTCCCTTTTTCTGATCCATATCTTTTCTGCAAAATACCTCTCTTATTTCATTAAATGTTCTTTCTGAAAAACTTTTCATAATCTGCCATTCATCAATTAAATATTCCTCTTGTGCAATTTTCACAAATTCTTATTGCAAACTAATCCTTCTTTTCTCTCTTTCTTTATTCAACTGATCATTTTTATACATATTTATACAAATCTTCATATCACACTTCCTGCTATCATCATTATTCATAACAACACTTTTCTCAAATTTCTGATCTTAGGCATATTAAATCTATCTGCCATAAATCACTGCTCTTTTACGTATTGATACTTCTTTTAAAGCTGCTCTGCCTTCTTTGATCATATCAAACTCTTCATAACACTAATCACATTTCCATCCACACTGTTTCTTAATATTATCTGACTCAAATCCCTGATGCCACATTACATTTGCTGAGGTTCTCAACTGCAACTTATCACCTTGTTACCATACACCTATCTCTGCCAACTTTCTATCTCATTATAACTTACTTACTGAATTCCATATCCACACTTGTTAATCTCTTCAATTCTTTTAACTGCAAATCTTTAATAACCAAACTGATCTATCACAGAAATACTATATACTTGTCTCTACTAACTCTGTACTTTACTAACATATAACAGGTATATCCCTCTCAGGACACTACTTTACATTTCTCCTCTAATCTCTGCAACTGAAAACTTTTAAATACTATACTTTAACTGCTTTAACTGCACTAGTGCCAAAATGCTATCATACAACTTATGCCACTATCCACGTTGTGGCACAACAACTGCTCACAACTACCAATTTAACAAACAGAAACACACGGTTTACGTGCCAAAAGCACACGTAAAAACTACTTCATATCATACAAAACCTCAGACTTACTACCAGCAGTGGACATTAATCCATGTATTGGGACATTGTACTTTCAATGTCTTTTTATATTCTAACTGGACATTGCTCTGATACCAACTGTAACGGACCGGGGTATTTATGCCCATTAAGGCTCCATATCCAGATCCGCCTCCCGCGAACGAACCGAAGTCTCGCAAGGGATATCTCACACACGTGTCCAGTAAGAGTATAAAAGACAAACCACAAGAATATAAGACACAAGAAAGTACATGTGCTCATATCTGTTCACAAATTTATACAACTGTCCCATTACATTAATACATGTCCAATTAAAAGAATACAACTACCTGGGGCATACCCCGAGGGAGCACAAGCTCATACAACACTAACTACAACTCAACTGCTGGTGGTACAAGTCTGTCACAACACCGCTGCAAGCCAAACACACGGCAAGCCCTGAAAAGAACTGTAGGGGAGTGAGCCTCAACAAGTCACTGGCTCAGTAGGGGCTACCCAAAACAACACCGTAACCACAAACACCTCAACCCCAATGGGTCTCACTGGCAACATCAATAACCAAACCATTTCATGCTCACATCATGAAAATAAATAACAATTAAACATACTCATGATAATAAACACAAAGTCCTCAGAAGGAAAGTAGGACTACAGAACTAACATAATATTATTAGTCAGCCCAACTACTAAAGTGCCTAAACCACAGTCTCACTGGCACACTGCTACAGCAACGGATTGCTTATACCATAAGCCACACAGGCAGGTCACTGCCTAAGCTGCAAGCTTCGCAGGCAAACCTCAAGCACTTGAATAACAGGACTGCTAACAAAGAGCTGGTCCTTTATACTTCAAACCACACTACATCGAAAATTACACCCAAGGTAACAGAACTGGCTACCACAAAGCCAATCCATAACACACTAAAACTATAATTGGAATCATACCCAAGAAGAGTAAAACTCAACAAGTGGAAGGTCTCACACGGCCTCCACGGAGCATAGCTCTACTAAATCACAATATGCCTAAGCCACAAGCCTCATCGGCAAAATACCCACAAAGGTAACCTAATTAATAATCACAAACTAATCTACAATAAAATATAAACAAAGATCTACTTAAAACAGTTAGGATACAACAAGTGGCAGGTCAAACCACAAGACCTCCACCACACACGAGAACCTAAGAAGGTTGGTACACAATGTACCACCACAAAACTACAAAGTAACCCACGAAGGGAATAGGTACCTGCTACTCTGAGGTACCACAACACAAATACCCGAACAAAGGGTACAAGCAGGTGGTAGACACCACACTGAACCACAATTATATTATACTTTTATTTAAGCACAATATTACAAGTAAAACCTCAACCGGCAAGTCACACAAACCACAATTCAATCACAATTGTGCCAACACCAGGGCACACCTCGAACTGGTCAAACCTCGACCACGAGTCACAAACTCACAAACCACGACGAATAGCAAAGCACGAGTCGGAAAGGAACGACGCCACCACACGGGAACGGACTACTGGCTGATCAGGCCAATATTCAACCCGGACAACACAACACAAGAACAACCTCTCAGCCTCGCAGTCACGGACGAAAGGTCCAACTGCCGCTCCACAAGGAAGAAGTCAAACAACTGTGGAGACCAACCAACACCACACCTGCAGACACACAGCTGCAGGCCCATGCCTGGCACCTCTAGAGTCTCTGGCCGGAGCACTCTAAAGTGAGGCACTGGAAAACAGGACTAGCTGGGGACCAGTGACGTCTACTGGTGTCCGTACCCCCAACCACGAGCGCGCTACAAGCGACAAAAGAACAAACTCTGGGAAGTCGCTGTCCCATTGCCGTCTTTCCCTCAGCCGGACGTACAACTCAAACATAGGAGTGAGGGTGTCCAGGAAGACGACACAGACCTCGACGGTACAACACCAGTACCATGACAAAACCCCGAGCACAACAAACACACGTGCCTGGCTCACAAAGAACCTGGGGTACCCGACTAGAGAGGCATTCCGGAATAGGCGTCGGACCACCACACTCGGCTAGCACAAACCACGGTACTTACACATATAGCCTTTACTTATAATTCACAATGTACAAGTGTTAGGATTAGCTTAACATCGGTCACCGTATGACCCCAAAGCTATCCCACACCAACACATACCTGAACCACAAACTTGCCTATCATTGGTCATCTCATGACCTCCGTGGCAACACACACATCACTTACTTCATAAATCATAAATCAATATAATATTATTCAAAAGACAACAACGAACCAGGGCTAGATCCACTCACGATCTTCACTGCCCAAACACCACAAAGTCATGGCTAGGCTCACACAGGAACCCCACTGCCCAGTTACTACGACAAATCATAAGAATTACAATACAACAAAGTGTGTAGTATACACACACTCAAACCACGTAAACAACACGTGTATATTACACCCTGGTTGGTGTACCACACGTCTTCCACGTAAACCACATGTCCAACACATGGACAACGCACTTCAAGAGTGCCACAGGTGCCAACGCACCACACATACTACGTAAAGCAATTACGTACATCACACATCATTCACGTAAAACATGCCCATTACATGAGCAGTATGCTTCAAGAGCATAACAAATGCACTGGCTCACACCGGTCATCACCATGCACACACAAACACGCAATACTCATAACCAGAAAAGCTACGTAAACCATACTCCATGAGTACATGCACAAGTTGGCGGCAACATCGACTGCCGCTTATAAGAAGTAGACGGCAAGCGATCTAGCCGTTTATATCTTGGCTGGTGAGCTTGGCGACAAGCGATCTTGACGCCAAGTTCTCCGGCCTTAAACCCTGCAGAAACCCTAATCCGAATCTACAGGTTTTCCAACCGTTAAAACTACAAGAAAATGCACTGGAACGGTTCTTTAAACACGCATGAACCCAAAACAACCCAACACAACATGCTACGTACATTAAATTACTCAAACCACCCATTATCCCTTCATGGTGCAACTTAATCCGAAAATGCATTAAAAATGCTGATTCAAGTGGTTAAGTCGTGTTTTAATGTTTCTATCAAGCTAATAGGGCTCGACCCCTACCTCAGAACACGCTCAAACCTCCCGCAATCTCCTGGTTCACACCGAACCCTCCGCGAGCTCCCACGGGAATTGCACCACGCCACGGCGTTTCCTCGCGCAATTCATCACCGCCACACGTTCCACAGTCCTCCAAGCATCCTTCAGAACCTGTTGGAAGCTCTAGAAACATGGGGACGCGAAGCTGGGGCAAGAGGGAGAGAGAGGCAGGTGGGAAACCTGCTCTCGGGTGACCCTATAACCTGCAGAATTCTCAGGTTGACATCAACCCCTATGCCGCCAAGAACAACCGCCACCCTAAACGTCCACATCTAATGCCGCCAAGATCATGCAATCAACGACAACCTATCTGGACGCCAACAAGTCAACGACCACCCCTGGCCGCCAACTCCTACTCAACTGCAGCAGGTCTTATTTCATTTCGGGACCTAACCTGCGCCACACCTACACACACCACGCGTCTTCACCACACCGGCCTTACAACAGCCATCACAACCACAACACACACGATCCAAAAAGAATCCAAAAACAAGCGACGTTACAATTGTGTTCCAAATGTTGTCATTCTTATGTCGCGTTTGGTCAACCAACCTCTACTACAAATTCACCCATAAACACCTCCAACTCCCACATGCATACAGAAAACATCAGGAACTCCAAAAAAACCCTCAAAATAAAGGATTCACCTTACCAAGAATGGAGAATGCAACCCATTGGGACTTCTAGTGATTTGGCCACCTCCTCTTTGCAATATCCACCTTCCTAAACATTAAAATCACCTGAAAACCAAAATAAACTCGACAAGGGGGACTCTGGGGAAACTTGGGCAAGGCTTACAGCTAAAAACCTCACTCTACTGACATTTCCTAAATAAAGGCAAATTAGAATCCTAAACACACCGATCATGAATGGTGTGTCTTATTAGACGTGTGCTTGAGTGGTGCATCTAAGATAAGCAAGCCACGTGTTCCCCCTGAGTTTGACATACGCTCTTATACGTGTCAACCCAACTTCCACAAGCCCAGACACCTGAATAAACTAATTAAATCAAATGCACCAGGAAGGGCATGTGCAAGAAAGAAACCTAAATGCACTGTACAGACTAGGTGTGTTTCTAAACATGCCAACTGCACCCGCCACATTTAAAATTTCTCCATCCAAAAACCCTGTAAGCCTTCAATGTCAACCCATTCAACACCATATAAGCCAACATATGACAACAACACCTGTTAAATATGATAATATGAATTTGAAACCAAATACGCTACAAACGATCGCCAACTAGTTTCATATTTCTCATATACCTCACTCTACATGATTTCAGAGTATAGTACAAGTGATTAGGCATGGGACGAAGCTATGACTGTGTTGTTAGTTTGAGCCCTCACATGCTTCACTCCATGCATGCGGAGGTGGCAATGCATGAGGTGACAGTTATGAGGTGAGACGCTAGGTGGCGTGCTTGATTATGAGATTAGTGGTAGTATTTTCTTTGTCGATAAGACTGTTGTGTGTATGGACGGATTGATGGTTGACTAGTCCTTATCTTAGAGTAGTACCTTGTCATTGGTTCTCCTTTTGTATGTACGTTTCGTACTTGTTGTCCACTAAACATTACTTTATTTCATTGTTCTTAGTGTAGCATTTCTTTTCTGCCTAATTAATTGTATTGTTTTAATTCCTTTTGTTTGTTTTTGCACGTTATTTTGGCTTGTGGTGGTTCTTGTTGAGCAACTATCCTTTAGAAGAACTATTGAGCAACTATTTCTTTAAAATATTGTGTTTTTGCTATGACAAAATCTTTTAAGACTTTATCTACAAACAAATCTATTGAAATATACCACAAGAAACATGACTTGTATAATATTGTATATCAACACTATCACGAAATTTCTCTAAGTCCACATCGTATACTATGTACCTCCGACTGTGGACTCCGACTCTCGAAAAGTCGAAGTGTTAAACCATATGTGAACTGTACTCCGACTCTCTGAAAGTCGAAGTCTGTTAGTACTCCAACTTCTTAGAAGTCGAAGTCTAGATTGCGACTCTCTTAAAGTCGAAGTAAGATATCGATTGATGAACACCCACTCCGACTCTTGAGAAGTCGAAGTCTTTGTTTTATACTCCAACTCCTTGGAAGTCGAAGTATAGACTCCGACTCCCTTGAAGTTGAAGTTCAACTGATTGGTGCACACTCCTATCACTCCGACTTTCCAAAAGTCGAAGGTTGTGATCAATCTCACTGCGACTTCTACAGAGTCGAAGTTCATCTTGTATCTCTTTTCTTTGACTCCGACTTCAGGAAAGGCGAAGTATACTATCAACTTCTATGTACTTGATAATAATTTCTGTCTGAAATTGTCATTTCATAAAATCCATAAAATCTTGATTTTATGTAATTCAATATATTTGATATCCCTATGTGATCTTCTATAGGATGAATAACACTTATATATCCTATAGAATAATGCTTTTTCTTATTACCATCATTTAAATATTATGTTAGGTAAGATAAATTACATTCAAAATGACCACATAAAATAACTTTGAAAATTTTGAAATAATTATACAAATTGGTCTCTTGCTTTTTGTCAGAAGTTCAGTTCTTCTCCATTTGACAGTTGCCTTACAGAAAATGCGATGGTAGGTATAAGCAGCATGAGGCATTTATCCTCCCCTGACGTTCAGGATGCAACTGTCTGTCTGCTCTTTATTGCACTGAACATCTGTCTATCCGAAGTTCTTTATACTTTACATATATTCCCATCTCACATACCTCCGAAAGTATGAAGGTACCTTTTTTTCTATCTTGTCCTCTCTTGCAGAACATTAATGGAGCTATTTATCTTGAAGATTTTGAGACTCTTTGAATTGAAAGACTGACGGTCATCTCAAGCAGTCTCAAGATGCCAAAAGCTCAAATGGCTATCTCCTTCAAACAGCTAATCTCCAATGCACCTATTCAAACGGGAAGATGAAGCTCTTTTGAAGCCTATATATAAAAGCTTGAATCATATATATATATATATATATATATATATATATATGGATGCATAGAAGAAGATAGAAGACATAGAGATAGAAGCACACATTCCACTCAAATCAGAAAGCTAGAAGAGCCACTGAAAAGAGAAAGAGAGCCATTCCTCAGTCTTCAACTTACATGCTCTCCATTGTCGTTTAGAAGTCATCTTCCTTGGTGACTTACTGCATTGCAGATCTTCTCAGTCCACCTCTTTGTTTCAAAAAGAGTTTGAGATCCATTTTCATTTGTTTCTCTTTCTGATTCTTTATATTTGTTCATCGTTGTTGAGCAAACACACAAGTATTCTCACTTCTGTGTAAGATAACCCGTAGGAGGTTTGTTTCTTGCAGTGCCCCTCTTGTGAAGGGAAGACCTATTAGTGTAGGTAGTCTTTGTACCCCTTAGTTAAGGGAAGACTTGCTTGAGAGCAAGTGGGATCGTAATACCTCTCAGGTTGAGAGAAGGTCAAGTTCTCTTGACAGTTAGTGAAATCCTAAGAAGTTGGTTGGAGACTGAACGTAGGACTTCTATGTGGGAAGGGCCGAACCATGATAAAATTTATTGTGTATTTGTGTGATTGTTTCCACCAAATTTACACTTGTTTCACACACTACACTAGACACTAACAACTTTACTTAGTGTTATCTACTTTCAGATAAAAAATTTAAAACGCAAGAAGTCCTATTCACCTCCCTCTATGACATCATTAATGTCATCTCGATCCAACAATTCTAAATGATTTTTATTGAGTTTATGACTTCTAGAGATTCATCTCTTATTTTTGCATGTGAAGGTTCGTATACGCAATGTCCACCTCGGACCAGTAGTAGATTGCAACGAGCGGCCTCCTTATATTAGCAATGATATTTGTGTACTTTCTCAAGGTATGCTCCACATTATCATTTAAGACATCTTATATATATCACATAAATATTGTAATATAAATTTAATTATGAGTATTTCAATTTGTTAATTATTCTCATTAGACTAGCTAGTTATTAACCCTTCTAAATCTTCAAACTCGTGGTGGTAGAACGGTTTATCGGGTCGTGGATCTCAAGTCACCACAAATTCACAAAACTCTGGTCAAAAGAAAGGTAAATACTATTTTTTTTTAATTTATCAAACACTCTCCTAAAAGCCTCATCTTCAACAAGTACTAATCATTTCTGCAAGTACAATTCTGAAATGAGAAAACATATGTGCATGTGTCCGCCCCGAGCAATGTATGCGCAAATTATTACTCTTTTAAAAGTAACTTTTGTTAGAGTTTATTTTAATGACAAGTATGCATAAAACAATTCTTTTATGTTACCAAGTGGTAATAGTTGGACGTAAATCTTCAAATTCTCGAGCTAATCCTTGCTGATTTTAAACCTAAAGTTTCTGGCCTTAATAATAAGAAACTTGAAGCTCTTGGTTAGCGTATACTTCCATGTGAGAAAGTGGAGACGGACGATCGTCAAATTGAGAGGTGGGCTATTCGCCCATTTCATCATTAATCCGCATGATGTGGCAGTCGACGGTGGGGGTGATGTGAACGGTTGAGAGAGACGGGTTGGGGGTTGGGGGTTGGGTTTTGGTGTCAGTGTTGGTAAGTGATTACTATTAAAGGTGATGAGAATTGAGAGGGGGGAGGGGGTTGCCATCATATAGAGTTGCGGGTCTTCTAAGGCATCGTTTGGTATTTTTTTAGGTGATTTTAGGGACGACAAATTTCTGACAAAGTAAAAGTAGAACCAAATATTTTTTAGGTGTACTGGCTTCTGTGTTAATCGATTTTTGAGAGTAGGAAAGAGATAGAAAGAAGAAAAAAAAATCTCTCTCCTCCAACCCAAAAATGAGTCAGAGACAACTTTTTACTGAATTTTGGAAAGGCCGATGTTAGTAGTGCAAAATAAATGACGACGATGGAGAGTTTTTTTACTTATTTTTTGTATGGTTAAAATGTGTAACTTTTTTTATTTGTACGGACAACAAAACCTCTCCACATCAATGCAGGGTACAAAGCTCCTCCTGCAAAATCAAAAATCTATCGGGCCTATCAAAAGAAAAAAAAATCTATTTTTTCACTGTAGCCCAGTGGCATCTGTCACTGGGTAAACCCAGCGCCACGCCGGGATCGAACCCGGGGTGGGGCGCTCCCTCCCCTCCCCAGTGTCCAACCCGCCTATGGCGGGGGACTCCTATCAAAAGAAAATTGATTTTGCTAAAAATCTCTTTTCTCACACGCGGAACCAAATGATGCCTAAGACTTTTATCAATGTACGAACGATAAGTGTTACTCTTATTATTAATTATTAGATGGACACAACGTATTATCTCTCATATGATTAATAAAAATTGAGAAAATTAATTGGGGGTCCCTGTCAGAGGGTGGTACTTTTTTCCTCCTCCCTGTCAGAATACTGGTAGACATAAAGTCCCTACTTTTCGTCCGATTTAATTTCCAGTCCCTGCTTTTCACACGTCATCATTTACGACCCCCCACACACGATTTCCGTCTCGTTGGCATTCGTCTCTTTTTCCCATTCCCGTCTTACCCTTCTGTCCTTTCCAATGCCTTTTCCCCAAACGACGTTGACGCTTCGATCCTTTCGAAGGCCCGTGAACTGTAATCGATGGGAAGTTACTCTTACATAACTTGCCAAGAATTGTTACAGCAACCATTTACATCACTTACATAGCTCTTTTCGAAGGCCTGTGACCCGTTCTTCACAACTATAAAAGGAACACAGGGCCGCATACTTATCCTTCACAAGCTTCTAACGCTCTTCTTCTTCCTATCTTTCTTCCTCGTCTCCTTCCTCTTTATTTGTAGATGTCTTCATCTAACCGTGCTCCCCAGAAGGATGGCAAGGCACCTGCCTCACCGGTGCCACCGTCGCCCCCGGCTCCCCCGGTGTGACAGTTTATCTTCAGCCCCGACTACTGGGACGGTTTTTACATCGGCTGGAAGATGGCTTTACTGAAAGCCTCCTGGCTTTTCAGCGACAAGAGCCTCAATAATATCCTCCTTGAAGTCGGCCCTAGGGTAGAACACATCCCTTCCTCCCCTCCCTCCCCTGACCGTTCTGGCTCCTCCCCTTCCTCCCCTCCCTCCCCTGACCGTTCCTCCTCCTCCCCTTTCTCCCATCCCTCCCCTGACCGTTCCGCCTCCTCCCCTCCCTCCTCTACCGACTGGTCGTATTACCAAGAATAGAGAGTTATTGTAACATGGCTTGTTATGATAAGCATTTTCGTTTTATGCAGTCTTCTGTGTGCTTGTGTATGTGCTCTCTATCATGTAAACTAAACATGTTAGCAATAACACACTGTAACATGCTATTATCTATACTATAATCAAAATGACTAAAGACTGTAACATGTTATAACGTATAATGTAATATTGTATGTTAGACTATAGTGCTCGAACCGTAAGAGTGTAGCGCTCCAACTGTAACAGTGTAAGATTGTGGTGGAGAAGAGGAACAGTGTAGTGCTCGAACTGTAACAGTGTATTGCTCGAACTATAACACTGTAGTGCTCAAACTGTAACATGGTTGTTCTCTAAGTGTAAAACTGTAGTGCTCGAACTGTAACATTCTAGTACTTCAACTATAACATTTTATTACGTATAATGTAACAGAATACGTGAGTAAGTGCTCGAACTGTAAGAGTGTAGTGCTTAAACTGTAACAATATAATGCTCAAAATGTAACAGTGTAGTGCTTAAACTGTAACATTTTATTACGTATACTGTAACAGAAAACGTGAGGAGACAGTGCTAGAACTGTAACATTGTAAGAGTGTAGTGCTCAAAATGTAACAGTGTAGTGCTTAAACTGTAACATTGTATTACGTATACTGTAACAAAAAACGTTAGTAGACAGCGCTCGAACTGTAACAAATGTAAGCCTTGTATGCACTTACATATTATGAAATATCATGACTATCGTCTATTGTAACAAATATAGAAGATTTAAAATTCCTCAGGATTGTGGGGTGGGTTGCTACAAGTTCTTCGGTTGTAACCTGTTTGTTTGCACCTTGAACAAATATATGTATGATCTACTTCTCCTCTTGAATGTATTCTCCTCTTTCTCGATCTTCCTGGCAACCTTTTTGCTGTCGGTGGCTTGATTAGAACATCTGATGGTTGAGGCGGATCCGGCATGTCAAATGTGAGGATAGGTTGAATGTTACTTTCGTATGCAGCCCTGTACACTTATGTGCTGTAAAATGCTGAAACATATTGAGTAACAGCCTCCTTGTTACTGCCAATTGCTGCGCATGCATGCTTGCAAGGAATCTTGACAAGTTGTCAGTGTCCACAAGAGCATGTTTGTAGATGGAGGTTTACGGCGTCCGTCTTCATACTTTCAATAACCTCAAATTTGATTCCGTATGAATGACGGATTGGTAAGCTTCTCCTTTCTTGAAGTTTTTTTTCAATGATTTTTTATACTTTAGGATAGTATGGTGTATCCCACAAGGCTGCATCAATTTTCCTCTTTGCATCCATTTCCATCATTTGCACCCTAATTTTGTCAACCATCTGTAGTATTGGTAGACTTCGCGCATCATGTATCCAATTGTTGAATGACTCTGTCAAATTAGAGTATAACTCGCCAAACCTGTTAGGCAATGTAAAGGAAATTAAGTTAACATCAAATATCTGTAACAAGTGTCCACTGGATACTGTAACTATATTTAACACGTTCTATAATAGCTTATCTCTGTAACTGTAAGATAACACTTACTGTAATAGCTTATGTCTTCTACTAAAAGAGATGTAACGCCCAATTGTAAGAACGTAAATGGCAGAATGTAATAGAACATATCACTTGTGTATTTAAAGAGGCGAACCTTTGTCCCGGGAAACGAGCATGGGACCAGTGGTCGACATCATTTCGGAGCACCCATTCTTTGGCATCAGCAGAATTAAGCTCCATTGCCATCATTGCGTCTTGGTACTCTTGTTCAGTAGCAGCATAGGCAATGCGCTGAAGAATTTTTCCAAGTAATTTCTTGAAAGGGGCGGCATATTTCCCCGCACATTGGTCGTTGAAGTTCTGCATCATGTGCTGGAAATAGTAGCCATGATGATCATTTGAAAATATGTCAGGAATCGCTTCCTTCAGACCTTTCCCCCTGTTTGATAGGAACGCGATCCTTCTATCTGATAGCAATGTCATTTTCAAATTTTGTAGAAACCAGACCTAGTTGTCATATGTTTTCGAATATGCGATGGAGTACGCTACAGTGAATAGCTCATTGTTACCGTTTAAGGCACTTGCTGCAAGTATAACCCCTTGTACTCTATGCTGTTTGATATGAGTTCTGTCCAAAAAGAGCATAGGTCGGCAACCAACTTCGAACCCATATGTAGATGCCTGGAAGCATATGAAAAAACGTTTGAAACGTTGTGTCTCCGGGTCCACTTGTAGAGACAAAAGCGATCCCGAGTTTGGCTGTACTGCACGTTCGCTGTACCAGTTCAACATATGATAACTTGTTCTGAAATCACTGTATAGAGAACTGACAGCAACCTCTTTGCCCCACCATGCCTATTGATATGATGCATATATGGTTACAGTATGCGTTGAAATGATTACTACATATATGGTTACAGTATGCGTCAAAATGATTAGAGTACTTGTCATTATATCTTACAGTGGACTACATATATGGTTACAGTATACTATGAAATGATTTACAGTACTTGTCATTATATCTTACAGTGGACTGTATATATGTTTACACTACATACCCTTACAGTATATGATTACAGTTGTTACAATGCAAGGGTCAGAGACTTACATTTATTGTTGAATACATTACAGTACAGGTCGTAATGTGTTATTTTTAAAATCATGGCATACCTGATGATAAGGGATGGAGATACTGTAATCCCGACGGATGTATCTCATCATTTCACTTGCTCTATAGGTGGGTTTATCAACTAGTTTTCCCTTCACAGCATTTGCAATCCACTTCTTTGATGTCCTTGGATGTCCGTTGCTCATAATATCACATCCACAGCTGTGTATGTTGTTGAGACTCTTGATTGCAAATTCTGGACCTTCACGAACGACGGACGCATGAAGGCGCCATGGACAAACAACGACATAGCAACGTACAGTTAATCGTATAGAGTCGTTCTTCAAATATTTCCAATTAAATCCTCGTGCGATCGCGTAATTTGTAAGTTCCATCTACAATACCTCTTTGCTTATGAAGACTTGTCCTACTAAGTGTATTCTACCTACAGAATATTGCGTCAAGACTGGTACTAAACCTTCTGCTCCTTTTCCTCGGTCGTACAACTCCAAAGTGCTTCCTGGTAAGTGGGACGATTCTGTGGTTTCCAAACAAGCGCCATGCATGTTTGAAGTACTTCTGTAAATAATGTACATACATACGTACATGATGCATGGGATAAGATGAAGGCTTTTGAAGAATGCATGGGATAACATGAAGGCCGATGAAGAATGCATGGAATACGTACCTGTTAGGTGGTTACGGATCACCTGACTGACGACTAGCATGCGTACTGAGGTAACGAGTGTCCACCGCATGAATTTGTAGATTTATGAATGATATTCCTTGACACTTGTGAAGATCAAACATAGCTTGGACATCCCCATCGTCAAGCAAGACCTGTTCAACGTGGGTATCCATGGGAGGAAGATACTTCAGCATGTTCTCCTGCATGTTTACACCCAACCTTTCGGAAACCTTGCTATGAATGGACGCCAAATCCATGTCCCTCCCTATGAGAAGAACGAAACTTTGATCTCCAAATGAACATCTTCCAGAGAGCTTCTCCATTGGGTCGCAGAGGAAGACGAAGGAAATATGGCGTGCAATGTCCGTAAATAGCATTTATGAGTTGCTTGGCATGTGGGTCAAATTGGCGGGAGTGCGTATCATGCTAGTATAAATGGCGGGAAAGCTCTATACGAACGGTCGTGATAGCTTTCACGTCCCATCGTCGGGAGTACTGATTTTTTTCAGCCACCCTATTTTTATTATTGTAGTGCACCGCCATCCCGTCGGGTCCACCGAGTCCATCCCTTCATATATCATGCCTTTTCGGTTCCCCATACACCTACACCACCATTCCTGCACCAGCCCTCTTCTCTGTTATAGTTTTCCATTCTTCAGTTACATCTCCAGCCGAAGCAATCTCCCTCTCCCCTCTAACGATGGCAAGCCGTCGATCTCCTATGAGCGCTGAGATTGAAGGCATTGCGGCGGAGGCGGAGCAACAAGCGTTGATGCCATGGAAGTTGATGAAACCAGCCTCGAAGTCGTCCGAAGTAGTAATATTTCTTCTTACCCTGAGTTCGATCATTGTCGACTGAATGTTTTTTTTTTTTTTAAGATCGGATCTTCTCTTTGGAGAAAAGAATCAATTTAATACGCGATGCTCACTTTCCTGGTATTGTTCCGTTATGGAAGATTTGCAATTTAGGAGCGCGCATTTGAAGTTAATGAGAAATTAACCATTTCACGCGTATGTCAAATGCAAAATGGTGACCTACCCAATTTCACTGATAGTCGATCTTATGATACGTTTCGAAGGAGAAGATCATTTTAAGATTGGCCCCTGCAGCTTGCCTTTTCGCCCTTCAGACATGGCAACAGTTATGGGTATAACCAATATTGGTTCACCTATCAATCTGAAGGCGGATGGGACAAAAGCTAGTTTGCGTCGTATCCTTGGATGTAAACAAACGATGGACAGGCACAATGTCCTTCGGAAACTTACGGAGTACGTTCCACAGGAGGGTGAGCTAGCTGTTGAAATTTCGATAAAGCTTTGGTTTGCGCTTCTATGTTCCTGTTTCTTCTTCCCCACAAGTGGGAGGTCGGGGTTGCTGTCCATTCTGCCATACCTGGACGACCTCCATGAGATGAAGAGCGCCAATTGGGCTGCTGCCATCCACGAGTACCTGATATCGGGGGTGAAGGCATTCGTAACAGCAGCTCCGTCCAGCAAAACCATCTTCCTAACCGGTTGTGTTTCCGCTCTCGGTGTAAGTAGGCTTTTACATACGTTTCCATTTACAGACGACATATGTATACGTTACAGTACCCAAAGTTTCCATTTACAGAGGACATATGTATCTGTTATATACGTTTACAGATGTTGTCTGTTACAGTACCCAAAGATGTCTATTACATACGACATATGTATCTGTTACAATACTCAAAGTTTCCTTTTACATACGATACACTTCTGATACGCATTATCTATTTGTTAATGATGTAGGCATGGTTTTTGACGCACCAATTAAAATGGAAACCATATCATCCCCAAAGAGATCCCTCATTTTTCTGTTGGGATTTCTGGGGTAAGGGACAAGAGTTATCCGCCCTACTACGGGGGTTACGACGCTCTGATGTAAGTGTGACTTACACCTGGATCTATTTGTTATGTTCATATATGACTTATGCCTAGACCGCTCTTAATTCAGGTATATTTGGAGGTTAATGTGAGGGATGACCGACCTACAGCTTTGCGACGATTGACAGCATCCACGTCAACAACTTCCCGAACCCCTCCATCAAATAAGCATATACATGGCATTCTTCAGGAGCTTTTAAGAGTGTCCAAGGAACAGAGGATTATCATCGAGTTGCAGAATGACCAGTTACAACGGCAGAACAATATCCTCCAATCAATGGACCAAAGGCTACATAGACTGGAGGAACATTTTGAGCGTCAGCCTCAGTGGCAACATCCCCCCGCAGAGCCAGAATCCGCAGTGTTAGTCCTACCACCACCGGAGCTCCCTACAGCTTCAGTACGATCACATGTCGTAGCAAAGACGAGTTCCCGACGTCGAGGTAAATGTTTTGTATAGTTACAGTCTTTCATATTCTCAGTTACAGGAAATGTTTTGTATAGTTACAGTCTTTCATATTCTCTGTTACAGTGTTTCATGTACTTAGTTACAGTCATGTTTTCTACATTTACAATGTTTTGTATAGTTACAGTCTATCATATTCTCAGTTACAGGAAATGTTTTGTATAGTTACAGTGTTTCATATTCTCTGTTACAGTGTTTCATGTACTTAGTTACAGTCATGTTTTCTACGTTTACAGCATGCATGCTTCCTAGACAGTTACAGTCTTTCATATTCTCAGTTACAGTAAATGTTTTCTACATTTACAGCATGCTTCATAGGCATTTACAAACTTTCATATTCTCAGTTACAGCAAGGAGAATCGTCATGACAAGGTCGCTGCAGTCAATGTCCGAGTGGCAGTTCTCGGAGTTGAAGGAAGAGAGAAAGAGGGGGCGAAAGGAGGAGGGGGACGAGAAGAAGAGAAAGGAGGAGGCGAAGAAGAGGAAGGTGGAGGAGGAGCAGGGGAAGAGGAAGGAGGAGAAGGAGGCGGAGAAGAGGAAGAGGAGCAGAAGCGAAAGAAGGAGAAGGAGGAGGAGGCTGAGAGGAAGAAGAAGGAGGAGGAGGACCAGAGGAAGAAGAAGGAGGAGGAGGACCAGAGGAAGAAGAAGGAGGAGGCGGAGAAGAAGAAGAAGGAGCTGGAGGAGGAGCAGAGGAAGAGGGAGGATGAGGAGGAGGAGCAGAGGAAGAGGAAGGAGGAGGAGGATCAGAGGAAGAAGGAGGAGGAGGCAAAGAAGAAGAAGAAGGAGCTGGAGGAGGAGCAGAGGAAGAGGGAGGAGGAGCAGAGGAAGAGGAAGGAGGAGGAGGACCAGAGGAAGAAGGAGGAGGAGGAGGAGGCGGAGAAGAAGAAGAAGGACCTGGAGGAGGAGCAGAGCAAGAAGAAGGAGGAGGAGGAGGCGGACAGCACGAGGAAGGAGGAGGAAGAAGAAGAAATTAAGAGGAAGCGGCGTCAGATATCCCCATCATCATTGTCCCGACGAGTTTTAGCTGGGACGAGGATAAGACGACAACCTGAGTTATATACGGTATGGTTTCCCCTTACAGAAGATACATAAGTTAATATTTCTGTTACAGTACCCTTGATGATACATAACAGTAATATTCAGAGTTCGTTACAATCATATTATAGTGCTCTTACAGAAACATTCTTTTATTACTTACTCTATCGCAGCCAGAGATTTTCGGTACCACAAAGCCACGAAAGTGAATGTGTCCACTTCCGAACCGATCTATGTTGACTCTCAAGAGAGTACAGACACACTTCCAAGGGGCAAGAAAGAGGAGAGACGAGATTACGTCGCCCGGGAAGTATTAGGAGTGGCCAAAAAGTCTTTGATTGAACGATTTCTGAATGTGTGCATCATTAATGAGTACGTGTTACAGTATATGTGTACCATGTTTACAGTCTGGACATTTTTTTTTATATTATATTACTTCGTCTATTACTGTATGACATCTTCATTCTTACCAAAGATGTACACTTTTCTTACATGTAGTGATTTGATGTTCAACGGCACTCTGGAAGGATACGAGAATTTCCTCTACTTTAATGACATCCAGGAGCTATTGTTCGCGAGGGAGAGCGAATCGGTCATAATTGATTGCTACGTCAACACTTGCTTGTTTCTCCTCGTGAAGAGAACCCGAACATTTTTTTAATTTTGGATATCTGGGATTCGCTTTAAAGGGTTATGCCCAATCGTGCAGAGATGATAAGAGCAAGCACCAACATTTCGATCACGCTTTCACAAAATTGGATCGCGCCCCAATTGAATTCGACCTCCTCTTCTCCCCCATGCACGTTGGAACGAACCATTGGGCTCTTTTGGTCATCCACATTAAAGAAAAAGAGTTTCACGTATACGACTCATTACGAAACAAAGATCGTCGTGACATTCCACAATATATAAGTGACAAGTGTTACATACAATGCTTACATTCGTTACAGAACATGAGCACTTATGTTACATATGTAACAGTATATGTACATCAAGTTGCTGGAACTCTTTTGTTAATTCTTTCATGCAGGTGGAGGAACTTAAAAGATACCTAAAGGGCAAGCACATAGATGCAGAAAAATGGCCGCTACGCTACCCCGACCCATGCCCACAACAAGGATCGGGAGACGACTGCAGCATTTTCACTTGCAAATACATGGAATGTCTAGCATGTAGGGACATTCAAGATTTGCCCTTCAGTCAGGATGACATGCCTAACGTGCGAGCAAAGTTCGCCCTCCACTTCATCAAAGTGTACTTCAATGCACAAGAACGTTCATAGTGTATACAACTGAAGGAGAAGAACTGCTGCACGTACTAATTCCTAACTAGTGTAATGATACATGTACATTTACTTGAGCACACCCTCTGCACTTACAGTCTTTACCTATTTTTGTTACAATATACATGATACGAGGTTACAGTTGGAGCAGTACAGTCTTACAGCTTGAGCGCTACAGCTACGCCTACCTTATTACAGTATACGTAGAAGTCTGTTACAGTCTTTACCTATTTTTTTATAGTATACATGATAGAAGGTTATAGTTCGAGAACTAAAGACTTACAGTTTGAGCGCTACAGCTACAACTACATTGATACAGTATAAGTAGAAACCTGTTACAGTACTTACCTATTTTCATTATAGTATACATGCTATCAGGTTACTGTTCGAGCAGTACAGTCTTACATCTTTGACCGCTAAACCTACACCTACATTATTACAGTTTACGTAGAAACCTCTTACAGTAGTTACATATTCTCATTACAATATACATGCTAGGAGGTTACAGTTGAAGCACTACAGTCTTACAGTTTGAGCGCTACAGTACACCTACATTATTACAGTATACATGATAGGAGGTTACTGTAACGTTCCGACCATTCGGATCGTCATTGTGTGGTTATGGAGGCCAGTGTGTGGCCGATGACGTGTGTGTGGCAGGTGGTTTACGCAGATTATGAGATTTTTCCCAAAGCACTCACTGTTTCTCAGTTCTTAACGCGACAGTGTGGGGCGTCGCGTTTTGATCGCGACAGCCCATGGCGTCGCGTTCATGACACCGCCGGTTTAAGTGAACGTGTGCATGTCTACCGCATGTCGCATGCTGGGCGCAAGGACTGACGTCAGCAGGCTTAAGGCGACAGCCTAAGGCGTCGCGTTCAGGTCGAGACTAAGTCGGGCGTCGCGTTCTTAACTTCACTGCGTTTTTAAGAAACCCTGGCAGAACAGAGCTCAGAGAAGCTCTGCTCGGCCAGGGGGTTTTGCTGTGGAATTTTTGGGCGATTCAGCTTGTTAGGGCTTGGCTTGACGAGTTTCCACTGTGAGGACGCTATGTGGAGCAGAGGAAACGTCGTACGAGCTTCGTTCTTCGCGTTCTTCGCGAAGGTAGGGAGATTTCCTGTGGTTTGATTCGTGAAACGTTCGTGTGATGTGGATAATGTGTTTCCTGCTTTCTAAACCTTAGGTAGCATGTGTAGGAACACATTAAAGCATGAAAATGGAATGAAAACCGTAGATTCTAAAGAGTTTGGGGTGATCCAAATAAAGGATTCCGGTTTAGGGTTCGCACTTGTTAAGGCGTCGACCCATGGCGTCGCGACCATGTCGCGACACAGTGATGCATTGCGTTCAGAAGGCGACACATCGTGCCGTCACGTTATGAAGGCGACGTAGTACCCTGTCGCGATAACAGCCGAATGTAGTTATTCATAAATGCGTATAAGTGTTTGATTATCCATCTAGTATGGTTTGTGGTATGTGATGATAGTAAAGGTGCATTGGCACTCTTTCAGCGCTCGGGGAGCGTGTGGTGTGTGGTTTACGTGGTGTTTACACGGATTGTGCATTGTGCACGTGGTTTCTGTGTACGTGGTGTGTAGTTTGACGCCTTCCGTGGATACCTCTTCAGTTGGGAGCCCCAGGTTTTGTGTGAGCCAGGCACGTGAGTGCTCAGGGCTTGTCCCGGTACTGGGTACCGATGAGGTCTTGTCGTCTTCCTGGACACCCTCACTCTTGTGTTGAGTAATACGTCCGGCTGAGGGAAAGACGACAGTGGGACAGCGACTAGAGAGAGTTTGTTGTGTTGTCGCTTGTAGCGCGCTCGTAGTTGGGGGGACGGACACCAGTAGACGTACTGGACCCCAGCTAGTCTTGTTTTCCAGTGCCTCACTTTAGGGAGTCGGGCCAGAGTCCCTAAAGGTGCCAGGCATGGGCCTGCGAGGTGTGTGACTTGCAGGTTGTGGTGGTTTAGTTGGACTCCACAGTTCTTTGTACTTGTTAAGTGGAGCAGCAGCTGGACCTTTCGTCCGTGGCTGCGAGACTGAGAGGTAGTCCTGTGTTGTTTGTTCGGGTCAGTAACTAGTGTCGCGAACCAGTTGACGTGGCCCGAGTGTGGCGTTTCTCTACAATAGCTCGTACACCTGTTTGGTTTTACTGTTTATTTATTTACGTCGATTCCTGTTAAGCAGCAAAGGGTAAGTGGTACTTACAGTTTTATATTCTGCTAGATAATATTATAAATTGTTAGCGTAGCATTTCCTGCTTTGCTACATGTATCAGTTTGCTCGATTTCTAGGGAATTTCCCTACTGAGCCAATGACTCGAGAGGCTCACCCCTACCTCCTACCAGGTGAGGGAGATCAGGAGATTTCGCGGCCGTCGTCCAGTGGAGGGTCAGCACCACCAACAGTGTAATTTTTACTTTTCTGTTGTTCACCTCGGGGTATGCCTCAGGTTCTGTTGTAGTTTGGTTACAGTTGTACTACAGTTATGTATATTTCATGTAAATATTTGTGAGATTGAAGATCTTATGAATATTTGAGCCAGTTCCTTTATGTTTCTACGGATTCATGGTATGATATCCCTTGCGAGGCTTCGGCCCGTTCGCGGGAGGCGGACTCGAGTTAGGCTCGTTATTAGGTTAACGGGTCTAAACGGCGAGGACCGTCACAGTTGGTATCAGAGCAAGGTCCGTAAGAATATAAAGGAATTGGAAATTACATGGCTATGTCATTACTGTAACCCACTGCTGGTAGTGACCCTGGTTTTGTCTTGATTTCTTGTGTATTGTATTGTTGGAATAATGTTTGTGCAGGAGTAGTAATGGCCGAAAGGAGAAATGTGGGAGGTGAAGGAGAAGGGGCAGGAGAGGATCCTACACAGAGAATGATAGAAAGAATATGGGAAAGTTTGACAGAGATTTGGGTAAGACTGGATCTGAAACCACCGGTACAGCCAGCAGCAACAGTACCACCATTTCGAGAGGAGGCAGTACCAGTAGCTCCAGTTCCAACCCCACCCGGAGTAGAGGTACCTCCTGTAGTACCTGTACAACTGGTAGTTCCAGTGAGACCAGTTACTGGACAGGAGACTACGGTACTTGTAGAACGATTTTTGAGATTGCAGCCCCCTACATACTCAGGAGGTCCCAACCCGGATACAGCGGAACATTGGATACATGAGATCGAGAGGGTATTTGCGATAATGAGGTGTCCCCAAGAAGATAGAGTAATTCTTGCGGCATACCAGCTACGAGGGTTTGCGCAGGAATGATGGCGATTAAAGATGCAGACAGTTTTTACAGGCAGAACGGAGGACACTATTACATGGTCGGAATTTTTGTCAGTTTTTAATGATTCCTTCTTCCCAATACAGATTCAGCAGATGAAGAGAGAACAGTTTAGAACACTTCAGCAAGGGAACCTCTCGGTGCTTGAATATCAGATGAGATTTATAGCCTTGAGCAGGTACGCCCCATATGTAGTAACTGATAATATCATGATGGTGGAATATTTTATTCGAGGTTTGAGGCTAGAATTGCAAGATGCAGTGATCCCATTGATGTGTAGAACAGTGGAAGAGGCAGCTCAGAGAGCATCAATACTTGAGAGGACTGTTCGAGCCAGGCAGGGGCAGTCTCAGACAGGTGGTTTTGGCTCAGGTAGTTTTCGGCATCCATAACCGTCAGGAGGAATTAGTAAGGAAAAAGCACCTTCTGGAGCTTCTTCATCATCTGGAATAGCAAAATGGGGCAAGCAGATCAATAAATTCTTTCAAGGAGGCCGTGGTAGAGGCAAGTAGCAGGGTTTTCAGCAGGGCCGCGAATACAGACTGCCGGTTTCAGAAGAATCACAGCAGAGTACGGCAGGGCAGCCTACAACATATCCAGCTTTTAGATGTTATAATTGTGGGCAGATAGGACATTTAGGAAGGAATTGTCCGTATCCTCAAGAGCAGACTTATGGTAGAGGAACCCAACAGCAGCAGCAGCGGCAGCCCTTTTAGCGGTCAGGAGAGCAGGGTAGAAGTGCACCGTACCAAAGAGGAGGACGGGGTCGAGTGATGGCTGTTACCAGAGCTCAGGCGGAAGCATCCAATCTTATTGAAGGTATTTTACCTTTCTTTGATTTTACTGCCAGAGTATTAATTGATCTGGGTGCTTCCCATTCATTTATTTCTGAAGATTTTCTGGATAGCATGGTACTTCCTTTAGAAGAAAGGTCTTGTGAGTTGGTAATGGAAATTCCTTCAGGAGGGTATTTGTTGACTTCCTGCTTTATAGAAGAGGTTCCGATAGTAATTCATGGGAATCAAATGCCAGCAAGATTGTATGCCTTAACATTGAAAGAATATGATGTGATTCTGGGGATGGATTGGTTAGAGGCCTATGGGGCACTGGTTGATTGTAGAAAGAAGAGAGTCAGATTTTGCAGACCCGGTGGTGAAGTGTTTGAATTTCAAGGTATGCATTTTTACACTCCCAAGTTTATTATTTCTGCACTTAGAGCTAGAAAGTTAATTAATGCGGGATGTGTAGCGTACCTTGCTTCTATTAGTCTAGTTGAACCTAGTAAGTCTGTAGATTCAGTGCCGGTGGTTAGAGAATTTGCAGATGTGTTCCCAGATGAGTTGACAGGATTAGCTCCGCGCAGAGAGGTAGACTTCACAGTTGAATTGCAACCAGACAGTTTACCTATCTCTAAAGCACCATATAGGATGGCCCCAGCAAAATTGAAAGAATTGAAAAAGCAGTTGCAAGAGTTAGTAGAAAAAGGTTTATTAGGCCTAGTCAGTCACCATGGGGAGCGCCAGTGTTATTCGTTAGAAAGAAAGATGGCAGTTTAAGAATGTGTATAGATTACAGGCAGCTGAATAAAGTTACAATTAAGAATAAGTATCCACTTTCTCGGATTGATGATTTATTTGATCAACTGCAGTCAGCCAAAGTGTTTTCCAAGATAGATTTGAGATCAAGATATCATCAATTGTGGATCAAAGAAGAAGACATTGAGAAGACAGCTTTCCAGACTAGATATTGACATTATGAGTTTGTTGTGATGCCTTTTGGATTGATAAATGCACCTGCAGCATTTATGAATTTGATGAACAGAATATTTCATCAGTATTTGGATCAGTTTATAGTGGTCTTTATTGATGATATATTAGTTTATTCAGCATCAGAAGAAGAACATGCAAATCATTTGCGGATTACCTTGCAAATATTGAGGGATCATCAGTTATTTGCTAAGTTTAGTAAATGTGAGTTTTGGTTGAAGGAGATTCAGTTTCTGGGTCATGTGATATCAGGTGAAGGTATTGCAGTGGATCCAGCCAAAGTTGAGGTAGTAATGAAGTGGGAAGAACCGAAGACTGTGTTTGAGATTAGGAGTTTTCTGGGTTTGGCAGGTTATTACATAAGATTTATCCAGGATTTCTCCAAGATAGCAGCACCAATGACAAGGTTGACAAGAAAGGGTGTTCCTTTTGTGTGGTCCCCGGAGTGCAGGTGCAGTTTTGCAGAATTAAAGAAGAGGTTGACATCAGCACCAGTTTTAGAGATTCCATCGGGCAGTGGCGGATTTGTTTTGTTTACAAATGCATCCAAGAGAGGTTTGGGTGCAGTTTTAATGCAGCATAGTAAAGTGGTAGCCTATGCCTCCAGGCAATTGAAGAAACATGAGGAGAACTATCCTACTCATGATTTAGAACTAGCAGCAGTAGTTTTTGCATTAAAAATCTGGCGGCACTATTTGTATGGTGAAAGATTTGAGATTTTTACTGATCATAAAAGCTTAAAATATATTTTCTCTCAGAAAGATTTGAATTTAAGGCAGCGCCGATGGATGGAATATTTAAATGATTATGACTTTAATTTGGCATATCACCCAGGCAGAGCAAATGTGGTGGCAGATGCACTAAGCAGAAAAGCGGTTATGAATCAACTTATGGTCAGAGAATGGAAACTTTATGAGGATGTGGCGGAGAATTCCTTTCATGTGCCAAGCAGTCAACGCAGAGCAATATTAGCAACTAGTGCAGTGGAGCCTTCTCTTTACTGGCAAATAGTAGAGGCACAGAAAGCAGATACCAATTTAGCAGATATTCTCAGAATGGATGAAGTAAATTTGGGGCATGATAATGTTGTCAGACTAAAAGGATGATTGTATGTCCCAGAAGATACAGAAATTAAACATAACGTTTTAGAATAAGCTCACAGATCGAGGTACACCATCCACCCAGGTAGCACTAAAATGTATCAAGATATGAAGAAGCATTTTTGGTGGCCAAATATGAAGAGAGAAATTACAGAGTTTATAACCAGATGTGCAGTATGTCAACAAATAAAAGCAGAGCATCAGAAGCCAGGAGGATTGTTGCAGCCATTACCCATTCC
This sequence comes from Colocasia esculenta, assembly GCA_014218235.1. Lineage (NCBI taxonomy): Eukaryota > Viridiplantae > Streptophyta > Magnoliopsida > Alismatales > Araceae > Colocasia > Colocasia esculenta. The sequence continues at coordinate 73,152,354 of CM024765.1, read as the reverse complement.
GCAGTGGAAGTGGGATGACATAGCAATGGATTTCATAGTTGGTTTGCCCAGTTCATCAGGTCATAATGCAATATGGGTTTTTGTGGATAGATTGACCAAGGTCTGTAGATTATTACCAGTTAGTATGACATGGTCAGTTGATAGATTAGCTAAGTTGTATGTAGAAAGGATTGTACCTTTGCATGGAATACCAGTCACTATAGTTTCAGATCGAGACCCTCGATTTACTTCAGGCTTTTGGAGAAGTTTGCAAAGAGTAGTCGGCATAGAGCTAAGGTACAGTTCAGCATATCATCCTCAAACAGATGGGCAGACAGAAAAAACAATTCAGACTATTGAAGATATGTTGAGAGCTTGTTGTCTTGTGTGGGGAGGCATTTGGGAGCGTCATTTAGGTCTGGTTGAGTTTGCATATAACAACAGCTACCATTCAAGTATTGAAATGTCACCTTATGAAGCCTTGTATTGTAGACCGTACAGATCACCATTAAATTGGCATGAAGTAGGAGAGAGGCAGGTTTTGGGCCCAAAAATGGTTCTTCAGTGTGCAGAAACAGTAAAATTCATCCAAGAAAAGTTGAAAACAGCCCAAAGTTGCCAAAAGAGTTATGCAGATGTTAGACGCAGACCATTACAATTTGAAGTTGGTGATTATGTGTTTTTAAAAGTGTCTCCTACTAAAGGTGTATTAAGGTTCAGTAAGAAAGGCAAGTTGAGCCCAAGATATGTTGGGCCATTCCAAATAAAAGAAAGAATGGGTGAAGCAGCTTATAAATTAGATTTGTCAGCAGATTTCACTTATGCACATGATGTGTTTCATGTCTCAATGTTAAGAAAGATGATTTGAGACATGATAAATATATCAAGGATCCAACCCAAATTGTCAGTTATCAAAGAGATGATTTGAAGCCCGACATGTCAATGCCAGAATATCCAGTGCAAATTTCAGGCTACAGAACCCAAAAGCTTAGAAACAAAGAAATTGAGTTGGTAAAGGTTAGATGGGAGAACAGACAAGGTGGTGAAGATACTTGGGAATTAGCGGAAGAAATGAGAAAAGCGTATCCATACTTGTTTGAGTAAGTCTTTATTTCTTTTTAGGTGATAGTACCATATGAATTGAATTGAAAATTTTACCATATGAATTGAATTGAAATTTGATAGTTGGCTTTTGTTTTAAATTTCGAGGATGAAATTTCTTTTTAGGTGATAGTAATGTAACGTTCTGACCGTTCGGATCGTCATTGTGTGGTTATGGAGGCCAGTGTGTGGCCGATGACGTGTGTGTGGCAGGTGGTTTCCGCAGATTATGAGATTTTGCCCAAAGCACTCACTGTTTCTCGGTTCTTAACGCGACAGTGAGGGGCGTCGCATTTTGATCACGACAGCCCATGGCGCCGCATTCATGACACCGCCGGTTTAAGTGAACGTGTGCATGTCTGCCGCGTGTCGCATGCTGGGCACAAGGACTGACGTCAGCAGGCTTAAGGCGATAGCCTAAGGCGTCGCGTTCAGGTCGCGACTTAGTCGGGCGTCACGTTCTTAACTTCACTGCATTTTTAAGAAACCTTGGCAGAACAGAGCTCAGAGAAGCTCTACACGGCCAGGGGGTTTTACTATGGAATTTTTGGGCGATTCGGCTTGTTAGGGCTTGGCTTGACGAGTTTGCACTGCGAGGATGCTACGTGGAGTGGAGGAAACATCGTACGAGCTTCGTTCTTCGCGTTCTTCGCGAAGGTAGGGAGATTTCCCGTGGTTTGATTCATGAAACATTCGTGTGACGTGGATAATGTGTTTCCTGCTTTCTAAACCTTAGGTAGCATGTGTAGGAACACATAAAAGCATGAAAATGGAATGAAAACTGTAGATTCTAAAGAGTTTGGGGTGATCCAAATGAAGGATTCCGATTTAGGGTTCGCACCTGTTAAGGCGTCAACCCATGGCATCGCGACCATGTCGTGACACAGTGATGCGTCGCGTTCAGAAGGCGACACATCGTGCCATCGCGTTATGAAGGCGACGCAGTACCCTGTCGCGATAACAGCCGAATGTAGTTATTCATAAATGCGTATAAGTGTTTGATTATCCGTCTAGTATGGTTTGTGGTATGTGATGATAGTAAAGGTGCATTGGCACTCTTTCAGCGCTCGGGGAGCATGTGTTGTGTGGTTTACGTGGTGTTCACATGGATTGTGCGTTGTGCACGTGGTTTCTGTGTATGTGGTGTGTAGTTTGATGCCTTCCGTGGATACCTCTTCAGTTGGGAGCCCCAGATTTTGTGTGAGCCAGGCACGTGAGTGCTCGAGGCTTGTCCTGGTACTGGGTACCGATGAGGTCTTGTCGTCTTCCTGGACACCCTCACTCTTGTGTTGAGTAGTACGTCCGGCTGAGGGAAAGATGGCAGTGGGACAGCGACTAGAGAGAGTTTGTTGTGTTGTCGCTTGTAGCGCGCTCGTAGTTGGGGGAGACGGACACCAGTAGACGTACTGGATCCCAGCTAGTCCTGTTTTCCAGTGCCTCACTTTAGGGAGCCGGGCCAGAGTCCCTAAAGGTGCCAGGCATGGGCCTGCGAGGTGTGTGACTTGCAGGTTGTGGTGGTTTAGTTGGACTTTACAGTTCTTTGTACTTGTTTAGTGGAGCGGCAGCTGGACCTTTCGTCCATGGCTGTGAGACTGAGAGGTAGTCCTGTGTTGTTTGTTCGGGTCAGTAACTGGTGTCGCGAACCAGTTGACGTGGCCCGAGTGTGACGTTTCTCTACAGTAGCTCATACACCTGTTTGGTTTTGCTGTTTATTTATTTACGTCGATTCCTGTTAAGCAGCAAAGGGTAAGTGGTACTTACAGTTTTATATCCTGCTAGATAATATTATAAATTGCTAGCGTAGCATTATCTGCTTTGCTACTTGTATCAGTTTGCTCGATTTCTAGGGAATTTCCCTACTGAGCCAATGACTCGAGAGGCTCACCCCTACCTCCTACCAGGTGAGGGAGATCAGGAGATTTCGCGGCCGTCGTCCAGTGGAGGGTCAGCACCACCAACAGTGTAATTTTTACTTTTCTGTTGTTCACCTCGGGGTATGCCCCAGGTTCTGTTGTAGTTTGGTTACAGTTGTACTACAATTATGTATATTTCATGTAAATATTTGTGAGATTGGCAGATCTTATGAATATTTGAGCCAGTTCCTTTATGTTTCTACAGATTCGTGGTATGATATCCCTTGCGAGGCTTCGGCCCGTTTGCGGGAGGCGGACTCGAGTTAAGCTCGTTATTAGGTTAACGGGTCTGAACGGCGAGGACCGTCACAGTTACAGTTCGAGAACTAAAGACCTACAGTTTGAGCGCTACAGCTACAACGACATTATTACAGTATAAGTAGAAACCTGTTACAGTACTGACCTATTTTCATTATAGTATACATGCTATCATATTACAGTTCGAGTAGTACAGTCTTACAGCTTGACCGCTACAGCTACACCTACATTATTACAGTATACGTAGAAACCTGTTACAGTAGTTACATATTTTCATTACAGTATACATGATAGGAGGTTACAGTTAGACCACTACAGTCTTACCGTTACTATTACAGTACACGTAATAAGGTGTTACAATAGCGTCCTAATCTTGTTACAATACATGCTAAAATGTTACAGTATACGTTCGCGTTTGCATGATAGAGAGCACGTACAAGCCCACAGAAGATTGCATAAAAGAAAAATAGGTATATTGCATAAACAAGCACCGTTACAATCTAAACTATGTAACCCGATCACTCGGTGGTGGAGAAAGGGTATCGGTGGTGGAGGGTGGGTATCGGTGGTGGAGGGAGGGGAGGAGGAGGAACGGGTCGGGATGGGAGGGGAGGGGAGGAGGAGGAACGGGCCGGGGAGGGAGGGGAGGAAGAGGAACCCGTTACAGTCTAAACTCCGTAACCCGATCACTCGGTGGAGGAGGGAGGGGAGGAAGAGGAACAGGCCGTGGAGGGAGGGGAGGAAGGTGAGGAACAAATATGTTTTGCCCTAGGGCCGATGTCAGGGAGGATGTTGGTGAGGCCCTTGTAGTCGTACAGCCGAGAGGTTTTCTGTAAAGCCATCTTCCACCCGATGTAAAAACCCTTCCAGTAGTCGGGGCTGTAGGTCGACGACGATGGTGGAGCCTATGGCGCCTGGGCGACGGTGGCACCGGTTAGGCAGGTGCCTTGCCATCCCTCTGGGGGGAACAGTTAAATGAAAATATCTGCAAATAAAGAGGAAAGAAGACGAGTAAGAAAGACAGGAAGAAGAAGACTCAGAGAAGCATGTGAAGGATGAGGCCCTCGGTTCCTTTTATAGTTGTGAAGAACGGTTCACGGGCCTTCGAAAGCACCTGTGTAAGTGATTACAATGCTAGCTGTAACAGTTCTCCGCATGCTATGTAACAACAACTTCCCATCGGTCAGACTGGAAAGGACGTCGCATTGGAAATGACGAAAGGGTAAGACGAGAATGGAAAAAAGAGACGGAGACCAACGAGACGGAAATCGTGTGTGGAGAGTTGTAAATTGTGACGTGTGAAAAGTAGGGACTGAAAATTAAACCGGACGAAAAGTAGGGACTTTACGTCTACCAGTATTCTGACAGAGACGAAAAAAAAAGTACCACCATCTGACAGAGACCCCCAATTAATTTTCTCATAAAAATCTCTCATAAAATAAATATTTCTCTAAAATTACACCGCTTACCTATTGTAGAAGATCATAAATATCTCAACTTCTCTGTTGAAAAACCTCTTTAGCGTCGGATAAGAATCACATGGGTTGACTGATTAAATAAAGTAGCAATTATAGTGAATTATAGCCATGATTACAACAATTGTGGGGGGTTTATGTTTCCAAGGGAGCTAGCACGAACGAGCTGTGTGGGGGCCCGCGCAGGTGGAGCAAGCCTCTCCAGCGGGGCCCACCAACATAATGCGAAAAAAAAATCATGAAGTGAATGACCAGGTGATCGGAATGGAGAATCATAACACGGCACGACCGGAAAGGGATTTAAATAAATATATATTTTCTGACAATGCACCTGAGGAGAAATCCAAAAACTCGTACTAAATTTTCATAAGAAAAATCAAAATATTAAATAGTGAACATGTTTTTATGTAAATAATTTATATAACGATGATAAAAATAAAATACTTCGATGGCTTAGACAGTCAGACGCCCATGGATGGACCGCCAGCCAGCCCCTCAACAAGGGATCATGCGAGGTGGTATGCACCAAATATTTCTCTTGACTTCTCATTCAGTCGTATCGTGGCAAAGATTGGTACGTCCACGACCCAAGCGCATGCACTCGAAGGCGCACGCGAGCGGCCGCGCTGCGATCGGGCAAACACGATCCCACTGTCCGAGCCGTCCCCACCGACGCCGCCACCCTCCCCACAACCCAAATTTCTCGACCGCCGGCGGCACTGGAGTCCGGAGGCGGCTGCGGCGGTCCAACCCCAGTCGCAATGGCCCACCAGGGGCCCCACCGGCGCCATCGCCTCTACAACGAGGGCCGCCTCTCCCGCTCCCTCCGTGGGGCCGCCGCGGGCCCCGCGCCGCGCACGCCATGATTGCGACCTTTCGGGTTTCTGTTCACTCTTCCACCCTTCCCCTCCCCTCACTCGTGGGGGCCATCCACCCCCCCCCCCCCCCACCGTCGTGGTCATCTTTCTCTCTATTTCTCTCTCTCCTCTGGCATCCCTCCTCGTCCACTCCATCCTCTCCTCCCACCGCCCCCTCTCCTTCTATTCCTCCTCCAACTCTTCCTGGCCTCGACCATGGCGGAGCTCGCCCAGACGGAGGTCTTCGCACCGCCGGGCCGTCCGAACAAGACGCTGCAGCTGTGGAGGACCCTGCTTAACTGGGTCTCGTTCCTGTTCCAGATCTTGCACCAGATCCTGAGGGGCACCCCCTCTTGGGCGCAGGTCCTCTCCTACGTCGGCCTCCGGCACACCCCGTTTCTCTGGACGGCGTCGTCCTCTGCGTCGCCGGCGTTCAGGCCGCTTCCGGCCGAGGTCCCCACCGACACGCCGCCGCCGCCGCCGCCGTCACTTTGCCGGGCGCCGGCCTCTGAGGCCTTCCAGAAGCTCACGGTACGGGGGAGCCTGAGGACACCTTTATTCCTCGTTCTAGGCCCTTGTTTGGCGTGGCTTTTATGAGATCATTTGTCGTACAGAGCGGGTTTTACATTTTCCTAGCTATTATCGCCTTCAAGGATTTGCCCACTTTTGCGTGTTCTACGATCTTATCCTGGACATTTCGTTTAGTTTATGGAATTAGGAAGCACTAGTTGGTTCCTACAGAAGTGGGCAGGCAGAGTAAATGAGTGTTTTGGAGGTGGATCTACTCTATATATCGTCCTGTAAGTTTTCTGTGACTATGGTTCTCACTTCACGACACATTCAAAAAGAAATGGTTCTCACTTCATGACATGACAAACTCTTTTAGGTGTTAATTTCTGTAAGAATTTTGAGGCAACTCAAATCCATGGGGATCGCATGGACTGTTATAAATCTAGAGTTGCTAACCTTACACCCTTCCCGTGCTGAGACGGAGAAGAAAGGAAGGGTCATACCATCTTTTTCTTTGTCTTGTTATCCTTGCTTCTTTTTTTCTTTTCAGGGATTGAACCGTGGTGGAAACCTGCAGAGCTTTGATGACTTGAGACGCCTAAACTTTCAATTCCGTATCCACTAATACACACTCTATCCAAAGCGATGTTAGCCTATGCGGTCCGCATGAAAACAATAGTCCTTCCAGTTAAAACGCTGTTGCTGTTGAATGTTGTTTCGGCTTGTATCCATAGCTTAAACCTGTGTAGAAGTTAGGTAGGAGATTGGCAAATTGAAAGGGCACCCTTTTCTACGTGCAGATTAACAGATCTATGTGAAGCAGTTCTTCTTACTCAACTTATTTATTTAATCATTGTTTAGGTTCTGAAAGGGTATGTGAAGAAGCTGGAATGAATTCGTTGCTGGTTCTTGTGGTATGAGTGGACTGCAGATGATCACATGATGTAAGTTGGGAATGTATATAGAAGTATAAAAAATGGATGTTTGGGAACGGTCAACATTAGGCGACTTAAAATTTTTACCTTATGCAACTTCCTTGGGCTACTAAGAATGGGTTTACCTTATGCAGCTTCCTTGGGCTGCTTAGAATGGATCTTTCATTTGGAAGTGGTAAAATGAAGATTTGTAGTAGGAGCCAAGCCTAGTATTTAATGTTCTGCAACAACTCTTAGTAATCTTCTGCCCCCTCTTTGTCTAGACCCTTTCAAAGGCGTTCTGGAGTAAGGGTTGCTTCCGAGTTACCTTAACCATTCATTTATTCATGACCCAATCCTGCACAACATACTTTCACAGCATTGCGTCAGACAGGAAAAGAGTGAATCGCATTGCTTCTATCAGGGCTGGAGATCAGATGGTACACGGAGATGAAGACATTAGGAGGGTTGCCAAGGAGTTCTATGCTAGCCTTTTCGCCGAGGGGCAGTCCTGTAGACCCACTATTGGGGAGGATCTGCTTCCTAGGCTTCCTGACGCGGATATAGAGACCGTCGAGAGTCCCTTTCAGGAGGAGTGAGGCAGGCTGTTTTCACGATAGTTGGTGATAAGGCCCCCGGGCCTGATGGATTCCCCATGGTTTTCTTTCAGCACTGCTGGGATATAGTCAAGGGAGACTTCATGAATGCTATCTCGGACCTTCATGGTGGCAGAGCTCATTTAAGGGGCATCAATAAGACTTTCTTAGTCTTGATCCCTAAGAAGCAGGGTGCACAAGATTTCACTGATTTTAAACCCATTAGTTTACTGAATAATTCCTACAAAATCATATCCAAGGTTTTGACTAGCAGGCTGTATAGGGTGATGGATGGTATACTAAGTGACTATCAAGGGGCTTGCATCAAAGGAAGAAGTATCCAAGCGAATTTTCTGGTAGCTTATGAGTATCTCCATGCCATGAAGATGCAGATGAAAAGAGGGGTGGCTCTCAAATTGGACTTTGAGAAGGCTTTGACAGGTTCAGGTGGAATTGCATCCTTCAAGCGCTTGCTAGGATGGGTTTTCCCCTGAGATGGATTTCTTGGATCAGGGAGTGTATCTCCTCCTCCACATTTGTAGTGCTCATTAATGGGCATTCGTCCATGGATGGCGGAGTCGGATCGGGGTGCTGGATCGGACCCAGCCGACCCCGATTCGAGTCGGGTCAGATCACAGGATCCGCTCGATTCTATAGGAATCTATCCGATCCTGGATCGGCCAAGTTAAAAAATGAAGAAAAATGTGAAAAATAAAGAAAAAATCAGGAAAGATCAGAGAATTTTTTTAAAAATATATAATATTATTTATTTGTAGTTTCATTTACTTAAGATATTACATGTAAATAAAGAAGTACTCCCCATTTGAATCCAATGAAAATATCAAAAAAATTATCTCTTACAAATAAAAAAGTCAACTCTCCCATCCAAGAATTGTCACTTTCTAGTTTCTTTTCAATTAAAAAGTGAAAAATCTCATGAGTTTAGGTGATGATAGCTTATGTTCGACCAAATCCTGAGAGGTCTCAAGTAGACTAAGTATTGTCAGTATGAGAGTGGCTCTCTTGGAGAAGTCATGCACGTTTGACTTTTTTTACCGGATTTTAGATTTTTAGTATTCTATTTGGTTTTTTTGAATTATGAAATTTTTAGATATGCCAAATTATGAAAGATTATAAAGTCGTTATTTTGATGGAACTACTGAAATCATGATTTTTTTCTTAGATGAGAGAGTTGACTTTTTATTTGTAAGAGATATGATTTTTTTGATATTTTTATTGGATTCAAATGGGGGGTACTTCCTTATTTACATGTAATATCTTAAGTAAATGTTATATTATATAACATTTACTTAAATGATGTTCAGGTAAATAAGGTAAGTGGAGGGAATCAGATGTGCTTAAGGTAAGCTAAGGGAATCGGCCTACATCAAATGGAATCGAGGTGCAGCGCTCAGAGTCGGGCTGAGTCGGCCCGACTTCACCCGATTCTGGTCGATCCACCCCGATTCCATCTTATACCGTGGGTGGGTGGGTTTGTCCCCCCCCCCCCCCCCCCCCCCCCCCCCACACACACACACACACAAAATCGGGTCGCCATAGTCCAATTCCGCTCCGAGTTGACCGATTTTACCATCCATTCACTCGTCAGCCTCCTTTGCCAGTGGGAGAGGCTTGCGGCAGGGAAACCCCCTCTCCCCTCTACTTTTTGCTCTGGTGGCTTACATTCTGAGTAGGTTGTTCTTGAGGGCAGAGGCAGTGGGAGTGCTCAGAGGCTTCCAGATTCACCAGGGTATTTCTATCTCACATTTGTAGTATGTTGACGATACACTCTTATTCCTGGCTGATGACACCCAGCAATTGGTTGATGGTAGACTGGTACTAGAAATGGTACATGATATCTCTGGTTCGAAGGTGAACTACAACAAAAGTCACTTGGTGGGGATCAAGTTGGAGGAGCAGGGGATGATGAGGGCTGCGCTCATCTTTGAGTGCCAGATTGGGGCCTTTTCTTTCTCCTACCTCGGCCTTCTCCTCTCCCTTGGGCCAATTCATTGCAAAGATTGACAGCCGATGGTTCGCAGATTTGAGTCGAGACTGGCAGGATGGAAGGCGAGGCTTCTTTCTTATGGGAGTCGTTTGGTTTTGTGTAGATCAATATTGGACAGTTTGCCGATTTACTTTCTCTCCATTTTCAAAATCTCGATGACTGTGACAAGGAGACTTGAGGCAATGCAAGCAAATTTTTTTGGCATGGTAGTGCGGGCAGAGTTAGAGGATGGCATGACATTGCATGGAGTAGAGTCTGCCAAAGGAAAGAAGCTGGGGATTTGGGCATCAAGAATATTAAATACTTCAATATGGCACTACTTAATAAGTGGTTATGGAGGTTGGGGACAAAGGAAGGAAGCATGTGGATTCAGTTGATCTCTTAGAGGTGTTACAGCTCAGGCAAAGTGTGGGATATTCTTCTAAGCCACTTGTATTATGTCTCTCTGATCTGGAGAGGGATAAAACAATGTGCTGATTTTCTCAGAGCCAGTGTGAGATGCAAACTGGGGAATGGGCATAGATGTTTGTTTTGGCAGTACAAGTGGTGTGATATGTGTTCCCTTGCAGAGGCCTTTCCTTCGCCATTTGATATAGCAAGTTTGCTTGAGGCTATAGTGGCTCAGGTTTTTGACGATCAATTGCCCGGGGGTTGTTGAACCCTCAAAAGTTACGGTGGATATCTACGGAAGAAGTTCTTGGATCCATTTATAGTGGTCCAAAAAGTTACTTAGGTAGCCTATCCTCGGTTGCTTAAGTAACAAGGGTAAAATTCTCCTTAAGGGTAAAAGGAATGTCTTGAAGGTAAAGTAAGTTATTGCTTGAAGTAACCCCATGGTTACTTAGGTAATAAGTGAAGCCAAGGTGCCTCCCAAGCTAAGCAAGGAGGCCTATAAATTCAGCTTGCATTAAGCCCTCCAGGTAGATCCAAGACGGAATGATACTCCACAGAAATTACAGCACGAAAGAAATCCGGCGGCACGAGGTCTATAAGACTAAGTGTAGAGTACAAGTACAAGAACAAGCTCGCAATAGAAGCTCCACGGATGCGCAAATTCAAGTTTTCGTCAGGCAGAATTCCAAGTGAAGGAGCAGAATTCCAGCAGGTCAAGCACCCCTATAATGGGGCATGTAGGGGGCCTATTTACGGTGGATATCTACCGGAAGAAGTTCCTGGATCCATTTATAGTGGTCCAAAAAGTTACTTAGGTAGCCTATCCTCGGTTGCTTAAGTAACAAGGGTAAAATTCCCCTTAAGGGTAAAAGGAATGTCTTGAAGGTAAAGTAAGTTATTGCTTGAAGTAACCCCATGGTTACTTAGGTAATAAGTGAAGCCAAGTTGCCTCCCAAGCTAAGCAAGGAGGCCTATAAATTCAGCTGGCATTAAGCCCTCCAGGTAGATCCAAGATGGAATGATACTCCACAGAAATTACAGCACGGAAGAAATCCGGCGGCACGAGGTCTATAAGACCAAGTGTAGAGTACAAGTACAAGAACAAGCTCGCAATGGAAGCTCCACGGATGCGCAAATCCAAGTTTTTGTCGGGCAGAATTCCAGGTGAAGGAGCAGAATTCCAGCAGGTCAAGCACCCCTATAATGGGGCATGTAGGGGGCCTATTTATAGGCAATTCCCCCTCTCCCTTAACCCATATGTTGGAGGGGATATCCTCCCCCCCAACCGATGAGGGTCTCATCGGTTAAGGGGGGACATTCCCCCCCCCTCCCCCAACCGATGAGGGTGAGGGTCTCATCGGTTGGGGTGGAGACCCCTAACCGATGAGAGTCTCATCGGTTAGTGGGTCCCCCCCCTAACCGATGAGGGTCTCATCGGTTAGGTGGGGACCCTTCTCCCTCTCCCTCTCTTGCGCATATAAGGGGGGCAAACCCCTATAAAAGGGGTGCACCCCCTCATTGTAAACTCTCCTCTGGTTCATACTCACCCCCCTGGAGGCTCAAAAAAAAAAACTTGGGGAAACAACAAAAAGCTTTCTCTCCCTCTTTCAAACCTCTCCACTTGTTCTTCAAGTTCCCCTGCTCGTTGTGAAGGTATCGGCCCTTCCCTTGCTCGGTGTGGAGTGCGGAAAATTCGATAAAGTGCGAAGAAGGAGGATATCGCCTTCATACGGCATCAACATCTCCCCCATCCCCCTCCATGGAGGGCTTCTCAAAAATATCATAGCATGGTCCTTCCCCCACATCGAGTAAGACTCTGTGGGGGTGATATTCTTCGGGGTTTAAATATCGTTCATATCGAGCAAGACTCTATGGACATATGGTATTTAAATTCCCTTGTTCTCGTGCTCTAAATGTCTCCATATCGAGCAAGACTCTATGGGCATGTGCATTTAGATGCATATGTTCTCTCCGCCTATTGAGCAAGACTCTGGGATGGTGGAATTTGTGTTTATATGTATATGTTTCTTAGAGGAGACTCTGCCCAAGCGGAGATTCTGCCCGAGAACATACTCATATAATCACAATATTATGCTTATATGTATATGTGTCTTAGGGGAGACTCTGCTCAAGCGGAGATTCTGCCCGAGAACATACCCATATAATCACAATCTCGTGCTTATATGTATGTGTTTTCTTAAGGATACTCCGTATAAGCGGAGATTCTGCCCGAAAACATACTCATATATTCACAATTACGTGCTTATATGAATATATTTCCTAAAGGAAACTCTGCTCAAGCGGAGGTTCTACCAAAATTATATCCGTATATTCACAAATATTGTGCTTATCAAGGTTCAAAATCTCGGGGATCGGGATCGGATCGGTCGGCCCAAAACCGATCCGACCCGGCGATCCCGAGCCCGGCTCGGCCGATCCGGGCCGAGCCCGACCGGGTCTCGCCAAGCAAAAGGGGGGTGGATCGCCCCCCTTAAAAAATTGAAAAAAAATTAGAAAAAATATGAAAAAATAGGAAATATATGAACATTGTATTTATGAACTGAAATACATGAAAAAAATGTATTTATTGGAATCGTACATTATATTGTGTGGACATAAGGTTTACATAATCTGTCCAAGACATATAATGTTGGTAATATGCCTCATATTGAGTCAAATATTGACTATAGGCATCCGTGTTCGCATATATGATAGTGATTGGTGTGTAGCCCGGTATTTCAGGCACTTGATATGAGCCATATGACTCATATGAGTCATGTGAATGTGAATCGGACTCAGTGGATTGTGCATATGCTCCACCTCCGGTGTAATATGATGCATCCGGGTATTGAGGATATCCCAAGTAGCCTCCCTGCCCTTGGTAATATCCTTCAGTGGAAGCATAAGATGATGTATCTGACGCTTGCTCCATGGTCTCAAACTCCATCCGTAGCTTTTCTTGACGCTCCCACTCCTCTTGCATCTTCTTCTTCTTCATTAACCAATTCCGTCTATGCGGAATGAAGTTGGGATTGTATCCCGAATCTTCGGATGCTCCTTGGCCTTGCCCTTGCCCTTGCAATTGAGATGCCACTTTCTTCCCCTTTCGTGCATATTTTTGACTTGAGGTTTGTGCTTCCCTCCCTTCCCTACTCCCATGATGTTGATCTTGAGTAGCATGGGTGAAGTCTTCCTCTCCGGTGAATACAATAGGGTCGGGTGGCGGTGCCGGTGGCGGTACACTGCTGACAACTAGGACATCTCCTCCATGATCGGATCCCTCACTAGGAGTACTTGTCTTCGATGTCGAGTCATTAGAAGTTTGGTATTGAACATTATCGCTTGGCTCCGGTGTTTCATCATCTATATCTTCCTCGATCGTGTCCAAGTCTGCAATGCTAATGCCATGTTTCGTGCTCTTCCTCTTGCACCCACTGTCTTCTTTTGGCGTTTAGGGGCTGGGGGAGTTTCGAACTCCGGAAGCAAAGGCACATCATCAAGCTCACCTAAATGAGACATAAACATGTTAAAATGAGAAATAAATAATTTATAAATGATGCATGTACATTGTAAATGTCATTTACCTTCAGCCCATGCACGATCATGCGGGTCGAACTCTGGTTGAACCGAAGTGCTTGCATTTACCCATGCATGTAGTGGATGTTCCTCCTCAAAAACTTCTTCTATATCTATTGTCTCCGATGGAGTTGCTTCAGCTTGTTGTTGCCCCGAGGATCTATATTCTCTCTATCTTGAACTTGCTTGATTAATTGGAGGTTTTTAAGCTTCAATCTCATGTTGTAGTGGCAAAATACCAACTTCTCAAGACGTGCAGACTTCAACCGGTTTCTTTGTTTTGTGTGGATCAAGCCAAATGTGCTCCAGTTTCTCTCACACCCTGTGGCAGACGTTGTTTGGCTTAAAACCCGAATAGCTACATAGGCCAAGTCTTCATATCCATAAGTTCTTCCATGATCCAACCACCAATCCGCTGTAAATGAAGCATGTATAATGTGTTAGAAAATAGAACCAACTCATCTACATGCAAATAAATATGATGAGTAACTTCTAACCTGGACTCAAAATCTGAGCAGCTCGTTGTGCCGTGCTAGTACCAAAGTGGTAGAGTTGAAGTCTATAATCATGCATTTGTTTGCATGCTATGATTGCCCTATCCTCATTGTCTAGCATCCGTTTGATTACATTTTGGCCCCAATCAACACTTCGGAGGAATTGTCATAGTTCTCCCTCCTCCCATCAGTCCTATACATGTATTGGGGGTTGAAGAAATGCCCTACATGTAGAAGATAAATGTTAAAACATGAGTTGTAAATAATATGTAATCACAATTCACAAGAGTTGAAGTGTTATGCTTACCTGCAGCATGAAGATCATGATGCAATGTGTGCTCCCATCGCCGATCTACGATTTCCCACCACTTGGCATACGTTGTTTTGTTGTTCATTTGGATAAGCTCCTTTGCTCGATCCATAGCCTCGTACAAGTAACCCATCTCGGATCTCCTCTCCCCATCTACCGCCCTTAACACTCGAACAAGCGGTTCTACTACATTCAACACATTTTGGACCCCCTTCCAAAATGGCTTTGATTGGATAATGTCGGTCACCTTCTTTCCCTTCTCCCTCACCCGTGTAGGAGCATGTCGGGACATATAGTTCTCCCACTCTTCCGATGCTACCATCCTAATAAGGTTGCTACGTTGCCCATTTATGCTATCCAATGCAATATATTGGGATGCAAACCTTGTAGGTGCTGGCCGAAGCAACTCCCGTCCATGTGTATGCGTCCTCATGATGTCCAATATGTTGTTGTGGTTGTAGATGAAGTGGTTACGAACCTTGCATTGTTGACCACATTTTCCACCATTGGATCTTCACAAATGTCTTCTAGCATTAAGTCAATGCAGTGCGCGGAGCAAGGAACCCAATACAGTGTTCCCTTTTCTCCATTAGTTTTTGGCCCGCCAACTTGAAAGCCGCTGCATTGTCGGTTACCACTTGGACAATTCTTTTCTCTCCAATCTCCTGCACCATCTCATCCATCAACTGAAATAGGTAGTCCGCATTCTTCACCTTGCCAGAAGCGTCTACCGACTTCCAAAAAACAGTCCCTGCTTTGCAGTAGATTAAGAAGTTTATCATACTTCTTCGTGTAATGCCTGCACAATTCCATATGAAAAATTAAAACCTATGTCTTATTAATGAATAAGTGAATAACAATTAACTAGCCAAACACTTGTACATACCTGTCCATCCATCGCACATTAACGTGCAACCATATTCATCCCATATTCGTTCAAATGTGGAAACATATGCCTTCATATCTTCAACCTCCATATCCAAGTATTTGTTGTAGATTTCATATGAAGTAGGGCCTTCCACCCCTTTGCCCACTTCACCAATAGTCTCGATCATGGACTCATAATATGGTCCTTTTGCTGCATTAGCCGGTATGCTGTTGAAGAAGAACCATCTTGACGTCGCTCTCCCTATCTTCTCCTTGCATATTTTCAAATTCTTGAATGCTGCAGAAATGGATGGTTGCTTCTCCCTTCGCCTGGTGAGAAATGGGTCTATTGGTCCCACTCTAGGATCTCCGTCTCTAGGGATATCCACTGGAACCTCAGGTATATTTGAACTCATTCCAGCACTTGAACTCCCTTGTCCGCTACCCCCATGGCCACTACCTTGACCTACGTGATGACCGGTACGTCGGAGATAGTCCTCTTCCGCATTAGACCTTCGACTTGCTTCCGATGCCCGACGAAATTGTTCTATAATATGAGATAGAAATAGAATGAGGGTCGGAGGGTGCTTAAAGCCTTAAACTAAAATAAATGTTCCAAAAGTAAGTTAACTAATTACTAACCTTCTTCATCTTGATCAAGATCAAAGAATTGTCTCCCTCTTGGTAAATCTACGGACCTTCGAGGAGGGGCAGACAAATCTTCCCGGATTTGTTGCCGTCTTCTACTAGTGTTTGCTTTGGATGTCTCTTTCTCCTTCATATATTGGCAAAATTGCATTCGAACTTCAGCAGAAACTCTCAAGCATGGTGCCACCTCACCTTTAATTCCCGCTAGATGTTGTTTCAAACGAAATATGCCGCCCGATAAGACCCGGTCACAATATTTGCATTGGACCTTCCTTCGAGCCATGTCCACAACGATACCATGAGCCCAAGCGGGATCGGTGCTAGGAGGGTTGCTTGAAGAATGGGGAGCCGGAGCAGCACCACCTTCGGCGGCCATCACTTACAACACAAAAAAAGAAGTTAAATAATAAAAAACAGAAAATAAATAATTTTTTTTTGCGGATGAGAGAGAGGGAGATGAATCGCAGCCAAGAGTTCGGGCCAAGAGTGTGTGTGAGAGAGCCCGAATAGTCGAACAAGAATCCCAAGAGTGTGAAAGATGAGATCGCCTCCCAAATAGTGCAAAATAGCGCCCGAGAGAGAGAGAGAATGCCCAAAATATTGAGAGGAGGGGAGGAGAACTCAAAACTTGAGTTTAGAACATATTGGGGCCTTTGGGGTTTATATAGACCCCCAAGGCCTCCAAAGGCTCCAAAGAGCCGTTTCTGGCCGTTGGGGAACAGTCCCCAACGGCTAGAAAACGGCTAGTTCTGAACTAGCCGTTGGGGCCCGGATCGCCCCGGTCCGGGCCGATCCGCGGCGGACCGGCCCGGGCTCGGCGATCCCGCCGAGCCCAGCCGAGCCCGACCGATCCGAGCGCAGGGGACCGGACAGGTTACCCCGGCTCGGATCGGAGGGGCCAAAACCGAGCCAACTCGGGCGATCCGATCCCGAGTTGGCCGAGTTTTGATTCCCTGGTGCTTATATGTATATTCCCCTAAAGGAAACTCTGCCCAAGCAGAGGTTCTGCCCGGGAGAATATCCATATACTCACAAAAAGTTGTGTTCATACACGTATGGTCTTGGGGAGAAACCCGGCTTAAATGGAGATCCCGCCGAAAATATATCCATATATTCACGAGTATATGTTCATATGATATGTCTTTTAAAAGGAAACTCTGTCTAAACAGGGGTCCTTCCCCAAAGCATATCCATATGTCCATAAATATCTTGCTCATATGACTGTATTTCATGGGGACACTCTGTCTATATAGGGACTCTCCCCTAAAAATCAATACAAACATATGTGCATCAAATTCATACTCATATATTTGCGCGAGAACCTTGCCTTTGCGGGGGCGCTGCCCAAATTCATAACACACTCAAATCACCAAATAAATTTGCATATTCTCCAAATTATATTTCAAAACTCAAAGGAAATCCATATTCCTTTTCAAAATGAAACTCTTTTCTCAAAACAAATACCCTTCCTTTCAAAGAAATGAAATATTCTTCTCAAAAGAACAAATCCTTTCTCTCAAATCAAAGTCCTGAATACTCTTTTCAAAAGGAACAAATCTTTTCTTTCAAATCAAAATCCATTCTATTCGACAATAGTAAAAAAGGGAAAAACATCGTATTACAATTTTCTAGAAAATGCATATTTTCTTGTCCTTGCTATGAATGGTATTCGGGTTGAAATTGATGTTAATATGGCATCAAAGGCTTTTAACCCGATGTAAATAAAACATCGATTCCGATCGATGGAGACAGGGGTCCAGCACACGCCACCCTAATCGCCTGATGATTAAGACACGGAATCAAAGAAGTTCAGATTAAAAACAACGCACTCGTCCATTCCATGGACATTAAATTTTCTCCGCACTGCGCGGATCCTTATTTCTGTCTGCTAGACAGGCTGGCACGCCCTGCAAGGCAAACTAAAATAAACGAAAAAACAAATAACAAATCGAGTCTAACTCGAATCAAATGAAAACGAAACGAAAACAAAAAAAAGGAAAGAGAGAGAAAAAAAAAGGAAGAAGAATCCAGTGTCCACAGGGGTACCTGGGCTCCCACTTTCAGGAGGAGCTTATCACTTCAGGAGATGGATGAGTTTCAACACCTTTCGTCCCTCCTTCAGGAATTCAAACCCATTTTGAGTAGACACGACACATGGGTTTCGAGATGGGAGTCAGGAGGCCTCTTCTCTGTATGGTCAGCTTATTTAAATCTCTCCGATGGAGGCTTACTACACCCCTAGACCTCTCAGATTTGGGCTCCCAAGAGCCCAATGAAGGTAAAGGTGCTCATCTGGAGGATCTCTCATGGTCGGCTTTCGACCTATGACAAAGTGGTGCATTTTTTGCAGAACATCTCTACCCATTGCTATATGTGCGGGGATGAGGATATGGATCACTTATTCACTTCCTGCTCCTGTGTGAGGGCTCTATGGACGAGACTGGAACAGAGTTCACTACAAACTATGGGAAATTTTAGCTCGGTGCAGCAGCTTCTTTCCAAGTGGCATAGAAGATGGACGCTCAAGGGGGATAACACCATCTGGTGGCTGATCCTTCATGCCACTCTTTGGGCCTTGTGGAATGAAAGGAACAATAGACTTTTCAAAAAAGAGGCTAGATCGGAGGAGTCTTTTTTTGCTTTTATTTGTGAGAGGCTTGTTTTTTGGGCTAACCACTGTTGTAACGTGGGTTCACATAACTCCTCGCTCTTTTTGTCATTGGGGAGTTAGGTTGGCACACTATCTTGGTGTGGAGTATTGTATAGGGGCCGTTCGTGGCCTCCCATTTTGTACATTCCCTCTTCTTTAATATATACCTGTGGTATCATCCATGTTTCAAAAAAAAAAAAATCCTACCCTTTTGAGGTAGAGAAATGCTTAGTACCCACCTGGAGGCAATCCAACTCATCCATGTGGTGCCACGGTGGCAGGCCAATAGGAGTCAGCAGCAATACCTGTGGCGACCTATGGTGAGTGGCCGGCGGCGATCAGCTGCTCCAATCTTCGGTAGCAGGTGACTGGCACTGCCTTTCACCAGCTGTGGCAAGCAAGGCAGCAGCAGCACGGAGAGTTGGGTTGGATTGCCTCCTAGCATTTCTCTTTGAGGTATTATCCACTTTGGACCAAGGCAACATGGCTTTGTCCCTGAAAGGCATCTCATAGGTTATACAATACCTTAAATACAGCCTAATCTCATTTTCTCCCTTCCTTGTGTGGGACCAATCTTGTTCATTCCCACACTAGCCACAAGGCCCACAACACACACCGTGGCGGCACCATAGAAGGGAAAAAATTTCATATATGATAATGCATACAATTGCACATATTTAACTGGCCTTTAGTTTATGTTGGTAGCCATACACGGGGCTGTTTCTTTTAATGGTAAAGTTATTACCTTTTAAGGTGGCAAAACTTTGCTACAGGGCGGATGAGCAAAATTCTTCCACGATTCCAGAGTAAGGGATTCAAACCAGATTGGTTTGATATTTCCTTGTTTATAGAGAGGGATTTATGAAAGATTGATGCATAATATTATATCCCTCACAGACATGGAATATGGTTTGAGTGTAAAGCAAACAATACCTCGATGAGGTTGAACCGTTGAATCGGGTCATGGACAGGTCAGCCACAAATAGATGATCAATATTCCTTACAGGCAGCATATTGGAACATATGAAAGTCAACAGTGACAAATTGACAATGTATTCGATCAATTGATGCTTCTAAATACAAAGGTGTTTGATGGTAATATACACAATTGTCAATAATAGATTGCTGACTGCACAAAGAATGTGAAGTGAGGAGCTCAATCTTTTCTTCACAATCAATTAGTTGATTCAGGGCCCTCTTTTTTGGGTGGGGGGGGGGGTGGAAATTCGGATGGGAAAATATACTTGGTTGGTTCTACACTTTAGGTCTACCATGGTAGCATAGGATTGAGTTCTTTTTTCCTTTTAGACTCTTCCCTTTTTATTTGGTTTGACTTCTATTCCTTTTGCCTTTTAAGTAAAATTTACGGTGAAAGTTTTGGTGGTTCTTTGATGGGAGGATGCAATCCTAACTTTTCTTAAAAAATAAATAAATGCTGTTAGTTTTATCCAAAGCCTGGAAGTTGGAAATTTCCATAAATATAGATGTTGTAGTTGGTCCTTCATGCTGAGCATTTTTTGGCTAAAGAAATGAACTATTTTCTAGAAGTGAGGTTCAAAGTGGGTGGTCTCTAATAACCCCTCTTTTTTGGCATAATTCCCGAGGGTCCATAAAACTTATATTTTTATTTTTATTTTCTCGATGGTCATTTATGCAGTGATATCTTTGGTGACAAAAGCCCCTTTTTCCCCTAAAAAATAAATATTTTCTTGGAAGGAAAATAAGTGGTTTTTCACATTGGTCATTTTTGACATCATATATCAGACCTCCCACACTTCAACCTGAGACTGGAGATGAAGCACTTTATTTAACTACATATATGCACTTTCTGTGGATTAAGGTTCCTACAACATGCACACGGGTCTCTGAATACTATGATATTCTTCTGGACCCAGTTATTGATTCTAAATGACTTTGTGCAGGTAGTGTTGGATTTGGATGAAACTCTTGTTTGTGCCTATGAGACATCTAGCTTGCCTGCTGTTGTTCGTAACCAAGCTGTTGAAGCAGGTTTAGAGTGTTTTGACCTGGAATGTGTATCTGTTGACAAGGTCTTTTTCAGTATTCAACTATTTTTTGTTCTTCGCATTTCTTAAGTAGCAATCTCATTTGGAATTAAAATGCCTGCTATGAAGGACTGTGAAGGAAGACAAAAAGTGAACCATGTCACAGTGTTTGAACGCCCTGGTCTTCATGAATTTTTACAGCAGATCAGTGAATTTGCTGATCTGGTTCTTTTTACTGCTGGCCTTGAAGGTCTGTTCTTTCCTTGCCTGACTGTTTTACACTTTTTTATGGTTTGCATCTGATATCTCACTATATTACTTCCGTGTTTCCTTTTTCAGGTTATGCTAGTCCATTAATTGATAGAATAGATGTTGAAAATAGATTTAGTCTTCGCCTCTATCGGCCTGCAACAGTTAGCACGTAAGGCTCTTATCTGAGGTTTCTGATCAAGTGCTATGCAGTCAGTTTGTTGGATTGGAATGAAAATTGTGATTGATTGGTCAAACATGTGACATGTCTCTGGACATTTTCTGGTTAATCTGGTCTCTCTCTCTCTCTCTCTCTATATATATATATATGTGTGTGTGTGTGTGGTGTGTGTGTGTGTATCATTTCCATTATGAAAATTGTTTACAAGATCTTCAAGTTGCTTTGCCCTTTCTAATTGAAAACAAAGTTCACTTTGGTTTTTTATTGTGGTCCTTTCCAACACAGTTTTATCTTCAAGTTCCATAATGAAAATTGAATTTCCCGATCTAACAAATATCCTTTGACAATTTCGTCAGTAGTGTTACTTTTGATTTTGTTGGAACTGGAAGCACCGGAAATGTGGGACTGCTTGGTTCCTAGACCTGTGGTGGTCAGAAATGAGTCATGAGGAGTCGTGCAAAAATGAACTCAAGGTATCTCACATTGAAGAAAGTCTGCTTGATTGATATCTCACATTGAAGACAAGCTACATAGAATGTAAAGAAACACAAGTTTCTCTTCTTTTCATTAGCTCTAGAGTCATCTTAATTTTTACTAGGGAGTCGAGGGTAGTAGGTACCTATATAGTAGTTGATGTCCATATATTATCTTTATATTTCGTTAATATCTCATGACATGTTAGTTTGAAAATTGAATATGAAATTATTCAGTTTTTTAAAACTTGTGGTTGTATCTTGTGTTTCATCATTCATGAATAGGGATTATAGCATCACAGATTAGAAAATTCAAGCTGAGTTATCTTCTGATGGTGTGAATGGGTGTAGATAGGGTGAGAGTGCCCATTGGGGAGGGGACATGATTTCTCTGTGTAGCGGACAAATGATATTCACCTGATTAAGCAGCCCTATGTGATTGGAATGGATGGAATCTATGGAATCAACACTCTCCTGCATAATCAGGTACTTCTTTGGCATGTACTTTGGTTGATCATATGGTGCATGGTCATATCGGGTTGTGCATACGAGTCCCTCCTGATGCATAGGTGAATAGAACATTTGACAAGACCCAGCCTGCACAACCAGTTTATTATCAGTGCCACTGAAGGCGGCCATCATAGTGTCCATTTTTCAATCCTGTTGGACCAATGTGATCAGATTGCTGTCACTGCACCAGTGGCAGGTTTGGGCACGAAAATATGTTCCTATGTGATCATATATGTGCAGGTTTTTTCTTTGGTTAATTACCTGTATGCCCCTAAAAAACTCTCGAATTATCTCTATACCCCTAATTTCATGGAAGCAACTAGAATATCCTTAAAAACTCTTAACTAGTGTTCATATCCCTGAGGTTAATTGTCTTGCTGACGGAGTTAACAATATAAACATTTAGACCGTTTTACCCTCCCCCCCCCCCAAAAAAAAAGGTGTTTCCTCTTGTCGCCGCCATTCGGTTGTCTCTCCGGCGATCGAGTTACCAAAGCCCTCACTGAAATCCCTGTGATGTGTTCCTCCTCCCAGCGTCTTCAACTGCCGACACATCAGTTGAAGGGAATAGGCAAAATCCGTTTCTTCTCCTCTGTCCAGCTCAGATGAAAGATTTCCAGTTCAATACCTGCAATTGCCATCTCATCTGCTCCACCCAAGTTGAACATCCCCTGTTACCCTGCAATTCATCTGACAGATTCCCTCATAATTTCATGGTAGGGCAATACCCAGCGCCTGCTGCGGTAAATTATTTCCCTTTTCATTCAACTGTGAACTGAACACAGTTCTTCTACTAATTCAGCAATCAGCGGTGGTCTTCTTCCTCATCCCCTCCCTCTTCCTGCAGCTCTCCTTCTCTGGCAGAGCTCAGGCGACGGAGGTCTCCCTCGTCGAGGCCAGGGAGGGCCACGTCCAGCCGCATCGTGCTCCGGTACAGCCACGGCGGCGGGGCGCCCGCCTGCACGCAGAGCTCCACCATGGCGGGCACCTTCTCATAGTACCTCTTGACCTTGTTGGCGGGCGGCGGGCCGTCGGGGTCTCCCTTCACGTGCCACACATAGGCCGTCCCCAGCAGGTCATCGACGGTGGCCTCCTGCCAGGCGTGTAGGCCGGCCGGGATCTGAGCAGGTGGAGGGGGGCGATGGTGGAATGGGTTGGGCAGGGTAGGTGGGCGTTGGGGGTAAGTTAACCTAACTTAGGGGTAAGTTAGTCTTTTTCCCCATCAGGTTAACACTCCGGTTAGCTGTAGTAATGGACTGGTGGCGGTAGGTGTACAAATGAAGTTCTTAGATTTTTAGAGGTATATAAGTTGTTTCCATAAATAGGGGTCTAGAGGTAATTCGAGAGTTTTTTTTAGGATATACAGATAATTAACCCCTTTTTTTTAGAAAGGGAGAGGGGTGCGAATGAGTCAGTAAGAGAGAGGGGGAGAGTACTCATTTGGTGGGATTGTTTGCTTTTTTTTCCCTTGACATCTTTAACGGTTTAACCATCTGGAATTCCTAAGGGTTTTGATTTTAAAAAATCTAAAAAACCTTTGAAATGAATATATATCCTTGGAATAAACCCCTATAAGGAGTGGGCTTGAAATATATATCTTTGGAAATAAACCCCTATCTGGAGTCAGTTTGAAATCTGGAAGTCGAGCCTGTCATAAAGAATTCTTGATTTAGAAAAACATAACTACACTGACCAATGATCCTCCAAATGTTATAATTTTAGTGGAAGCATTATTTGGTAGTAAGGAGCATGCACTTGTTTGAAATGTTGAACATCTGGTGTGTTTGTGATGTTGGGAAGGAAGTCTTATTTTATGTGGTACTAATTATATTATTGAAGTATAGCCCATCCTCCCTGGGATATGCATTTTAAATTATCAAGCTTCCCGTGTATCAAACAAAGAGCTTCAATGTGAGGATGCATGTGAGTGGACCATTCTCGAAAATGTGATACTTTAGTACCCATTGCAGCTAAGGAAAAAATGTCTTTTGAAAGTTTTAGTGAAGCTCTTAGAAGTGGTCACATAATCAATATTAACTATGATAAGAGGAGCTGGCAGGACTGAAATGTTCTCAAGCTGCTCAGTAACAATTGCTGAAGTATTGGGGCCCTCATTGTCTTCCTCTCTGATCAATTATGGAATGAGGTCATCAAGAAATTTCAAGCCTGCGTGGCTGGTCGGAAGGGAAACATGTAGTGAGCTGGACGCAGATTGGAAAAGTCATTGTTGTTAAGTTTAGCTATTTATCATCTGTCCATTTTCAGAATCCTAGAAGTGTCTGCACAGGTTAGAATATGTATGAGCAGCTTGATTTTGTAAGGGAAGAAGTCCTGAAACATTCTATAAAGTGGACTATGTATGCAGGAGCAGGGGAGGAAGGAGTATTAGGTTTTTGTCCTCCTGACATAATAAGCAAGGCTCTGCATGAAATAATACATGCAGTGCCCTTCAAATGGTTGTCTGAAAACACTGCTCCAGTTGGAAAATATTTCTTCTCAGGACTTGTCTTCTGGTGTTCTTCAGAATCAAAATAGAAATGTTCTTCTTCTACTGGGAGGATCCATGGTGGAAGAGAAACTCTGGCTTATAGATTTCCCAATTGTAACATATAGGAGGTTTGACTGGGAATGAGATCTCAGATTCCCACAGAACCTTACTGATTGAATTTAGGAGTTTGTAGAGCTGTCTGCTTTATCATCTGGATTAAATTAGCACCAGACAATAGGTACACTTGCGTTTGAAAATGTCAGGCAGTTGTGCGGGGACCGGCTCGTGACGGACGTGGAACGAGACTCGAGACTTTGGACGTGCAGAGATGTATTGACATCAATTTTTTTATTATGTATTTTTATTTTAGTGGAGTCTAGTTTAGCCAGGTAGAATTAGATGTCTAATTTTATGGTAAGTGGGCTTTCAGGGATCAGATATGAGGGGTCTTTTGTCTTTTTTGTTTATGTTTGCAATTTTACTGTAATTTTAGGGGTATTAAGGGCTTTTGATGTTTGGGTAGGTGAGATGGTTTGAAACTTCTCACTTCTTTAAATACCTATGTACCCTCATCTGTTGAAGTGATGAACAGTTTAGAAAAGGAAAAAAAAGAATCGTGACTTCTTCTCCAAGCTCTCCGTCCCCTCCGGAAAGCCCTTCTCCCTCTCTTCTCCTCCCCTGGCTTCTTCTCCTTCTCGTCCCCCATCAGTTTGGTATCAGAGCAGACAGCGATCCCCGCCCATCCCCCTTGGGTATGCATTTTAATTATCAAGCTTCCGTGTATCAAAACAAGAGCTTCAATGTGAGGGATGCATGTGAGTGGACCATTCTCGAAAATGTGATACTTTAGTAGCCTCATTGCAGCTAATGAAAAAAATGTCTTTTGAAAGTTTTAGTGAAGCTCTTAGAAGTGGTCACATAATCAAATATAACTATGATAAGAGTGAGCTGGCAGGACTGAATGTTCCTCAAGCTGCTCAGGTAACAATTGCTGAAGTATTGGGGCCCTCATTGTCTTCCTCTCTGATCAATTATGGAATGAGGTCATCAAGAAATTTCAAGCCTGCGTGGCTGGTCGGAAGGGAAACATGTAGTGAGCTGGACGCAGATTGGAAAAGTCATTGTTGTTAAGTTTAGCTATTTATCATCTGTCCATTTTCAGAATCCTAGAAGTGTCTGCACAAGGTTAGAATATGTATGAGCAGCTTGATTTTGTAAGGGAAGAAGTCCTGAAACATTCTATAAAGTGGAGCTATGTATGCAGGAGCAGGGGAGGAAGGAGTATTAGGTTTTTGTCCTCCTGACATAATAAGCAAGGCTCTGCATGAAATAATACATGCAGTGCCCTTCAAATTGGTGTTCTGAAAACAACTGCTCCAGTTGGAAAAATATTTCTTCTCAGGACTTGTCTTCTGGTGTTCTTCAGAAATCAAAATAAGAAATGTTCTTCTTCTACTGGGAGGATCCATGGTGGAAGAGAAACTCTGGCTGATAGATTTCCCAAATTGTAACATATAGGAGGTTTGGACTGGGAATGAGATCTCAGATTCCACAGAAACCTTACTGATGGAAATTTAGGAGTTTGTAGAGCTGTCTGCTTTATCATCTGGATTAAATTAGCACCAGACAATAGGTACACTTGCGTTTGAAAATGTCAGGCAGGTTGTGACGGGGACCGTGACTCGTGACGGACGTGGAACGAGACTCGAGACTTTGGACGTGCAGAGATATTGACATCAATTTATTTTATTATGTATTTTTATTTTAGTGGAGTCTAGTTTAGCCAGGTAGAATTAGATGTCTAATTTTATGGTAAGTGGGGCTTTCAGGGGATCAGATATGAGGGTCTTTGTCTTTTTTTTTTATGTTGCATTTTTACTGTAATTTTAGGGGTATTAAGGGCTTTTGATGTTTGGGTAGGTGAGATGGGTTTTAGAAACTTCTCACTTCTTTAAATACCTATGTACCCTCATCTGTTGAAGTGATGAACAGTTAGAAAAGAAAAAAAAGAATCGTGACTTCTTCTCAAGCTCTCCCGTCCCCTCCGAAAGCCCTTCCCCTCTCTCTCCTTCCCCTCGCTTCTTCTCCTTCTCGTCCCCCATCAGTTGGTATCAGAGCAGACAACGATCCCCGCTGCCTCCTCTTTCATCCCTCCCGATCGTCACCCCATCTTCCTGTCCTCTCCCTTTCTGTCTTCTCCCAGCTCTCACTCTGAACATCCTTCCTTCACGTCCCCCCCGGTGCTTCTTCCTCTCCCTCACTCCTGCGCGTCTCCCTCCTCCCGTTGTCTTCTCTTCTCTCTCTCACGGGCTGCGCAGAACCCCCTCCAACGGAAACCCTGTGCGATTCCCCCTCCTTGTCGCTCTTCCCCCTCCCAAGACTCCTTGCACGCTCCCCCCCTCCCTCGTTTCCTCTTCCTCGAGTCGCCGCAGCACAGCCCCCTCCCTCCCGCGCCGGCTTCCCCGTCCCGAGCTCCCTCCCGCGTCGCGCTCGCGGACCCCGCGCCGCGCACCGGGGTCTCCACCTCGCCCTTGCCCCGCGCCGGACTCTCCCAAGCAGCAGGCGTCCCCTCCAGCTCTCCTTCGCGCCGGCCACCAGGGACGGAACACGTCCCCCTCCCGTCGCCGTCGCCTGGTTCCCTCGCTGCCGTCGTCGGCAGCTGCCGCGAGCACCGGAGCTCCGGCCGCCTTCGCCGGCTCCGCCCGTGCCAGCCGCCACCGCCTGCAGCCAACCCGCCCGCGGCCCTCCCTCTCCTCTCCTTCCCCTGTCTTCTCTCTGCGCAACGCGGGGAGGGGTATAAAAGGAGAGGACAGTGAACCGGGCCAAGCTGGTTCGGCCCGGTCCGCCACTGTAGCCGGCCAGCTACAGTGCCGGCGGTGCACCAGGAGGCCTTATCGCACCGCCAGCGTGGAGGACTCGTCTGAGCTCGGTTTGACGTGTCGTTTGTGTCGCCGCGGTCGTTCCGACGGGCCCTATTCACCTGGGGCTCTTTGATCCCACGCTGGTACCCCGACGCCGCAATCGTCCTGCATCAGATTTAGGGAATCAATTTGTTCTCACAAGCCAAGGTCCTTACCCTGTACGCCACTATCCTCACGGAGAGGATGGTTGCTAAATGTTCGAGCGTGCGTTGGAAGCTATCGGAAGACCCTATTTGGATCAGTATCAAGAATGATATTCGCGAGTTACGTGATATGTTAGTTGCTGCAATGCAAAAGACAGATTGTGAGACAAATCTCGTCTTGGATGTCAGTGTGAAGAGCAAGAGCAAGTAGCGATTTATGAGCCGGACGCTACATTAGCCGACAATTACGAAGTAAGAGATGCAGTACAGTTTGAGTTGCAAGACTTACATAATGTCAAGTGACGCCACAGAATATGTTGTCGGAGGCTTCATCCCTAGTGTCAGATAGTTGTGTTTGCACTGAGTCTGAGATAGACGACACTGGGATCCTGATTTGTTCTCCCTTTCAGGTCTTCAGTCGATATCATATTGTGTGTTCACGGAAGATCGTCTAGCTGGTTCATCATCTATTGTCGTGGTTGACTCCGGTTTACTCTCCAGGATTTTGATGTGTGTGGTTAGATTCCCGTGAGGCACACTCTGGTCGACAGTTTCGAGATTTGTGATATTAGATTCGTATGGCATATTTCACTCCAGTTGGTGTATATCTTCCTCCTACTTCCCCACTTTAAATCGAGGCCGAATTTTTTTGAAGTGGGGGAGATTGACGGGGGACCGTGAATCGTGACGGACGCGGAACGAAACTCGAGACTTCGGACGTTCGAGATGTATTGAATCAATTTTATTTATTATGTATTTTATTTTAGTGGAGTCTAGTTTAGCCAGTAGAATTAGATGTCTTTTATGGTAAGTAGGGCTTTCAGGAATCAGATATGAGGGTCTTTTCTTTTTGTGTTTTTGTTGCAATTTTACTGTAATTTTAGGGGTATTAAGGTCTTTTGATGTTTGGGTAGGTGAGAGGGTTTAGTAACTTCTCACTCTTTAATACCTATGTACCCTAATCTGTGAAGTGATGAACAGTTAGAAAAGAAAAAAGATTCGTGACTTCTTCTCCAAGCTCCCCGTCCCCTCCGGAAAGCCCTCCTCCGTCTCTTCTCCTTCCCCTGCTTCTTCTCCTTCCCGTCACCCATCAGGGTTGCGTCTTCTCTGTCAAAGCTGTGGTCGGGGTTCTCATGGAAATGCGTAGGAAGTGGCTCTGTCAATTTACCTGGAATGATAGTATCCAAATCAAAATTAGAATTCTCTTTGAAGAGATCGTTTGTTTATCTTCTTTCTACTGGGGAAAGAACGAAAGATTTGGTTAAGAGGATTTCAAAGGACATCAAGTCGGTCTGTTTTTCTGCAGTGCCTGAGAAACAATGGTCACCTCGGTGTTTATCTGTTGTAGACCACAATATTTAAGAACTCTTGAGATTACATCAAGCACGTGGCCTCGCTTCTTTCTTGCATATAAATGCATTGATGTGTGAGTGGAAGAATTTTAAACTGGTGGAGCAGGAACAATATCTGTGGAGAAGATGTTTGCAGCAGCATTGTGGTGATCAAAGGAAAGAAGCATCATAATTTTCAGAAACGAAGCCCAACATTTTGTATTATGTCTTTGTTACCTTAATGTGGCTGTTGCCTTTGGTCACCTTCTAAAAAACTTCAAGAGTAGTCTCACTGCAGGTTGTGTGAAATATCTGATTGCATGTTTTTACAGGTAAGCCATGAACTATGGAGATTTTTCCAGACATAATGGATAAATTTTTAACACGGTTTCAATATTGCTCCGTAACTATTTTTGGGGATTGGTTTCATATGATAGTTTTTATGTTGTCTTCTTCATTGTTAATATAGATGCTGGGCAGTGTACCATGGCTGCTGCTCCTTGAGGTTCTCACTTACTGAACCTTTCAAATTGTTTTCCTGAATCAGTGAGTACCGTGAGCATGTGAAGGACCTCTCTTGTCTGTCAAAGGATCTCTGTCGAATTGTCATTGTTGACAACAATCCATTCAGTTTCTTGTTGCAGCCACTGAATGGTATACCTTGTGTTCCCTTTTCTGCTGGGCAGCCTTACGACGAGCAGGTATAAAAGTTTGGATCTCTTAATTAGATTGCCCAAGCTCAGAAGCGGTTCAAATCTTTTAGTGCACTGACCTTTCATGTAAATTTCTATCATTTCCTCTTCCCAGATTTCTCATTATATGCTTCTTTCAGCTCATCGGGGTTATTCTCCCACTTCTGAAACACCTCTCCCTTCAGAATGACGTGCGGCCTCTCCTCTATGAGAGGTTTCACATGCCCGAGTGGTTTGAAAAGCACGGAATTCCCCCCTCTCAACGGGCATCCTGAGAACCACGAATGTAGTATCTGAAGTCTGTGAGTCCTGGAGCACCGTGTTAGGGAAGTTTGCAGATAGTTGGTCATATTTGACTAGTCTCGCGATTTTCTTGTATATGTTCAACCCTTAGCTGCTGAAACAGAATTCAGGATTCAGTAGAGAGCGCCATCTTTGCTCAAAGCAAAACACGAAATGTTCTCGTCTGGCCTGGGCTACGGGATGGACTACTGGCAAATGATTCAAATTTTTGATGGGTACTGGCAGCATATGCGTCAAACAAAATTCAACTTTGATTTTTTATGTAATTGTTTATATGTATGTAGCATTCATCACTATTGCTAGTGTCCTGTATGGAATCTTTCTGTAAATTACAGGGGCAATTGAATGGGATGGGAACTTTCAGACTTAGGCCCTTTGGTTATGCATAACCCACTCACTTTCATTAGAGGTGAGTGAGTTTATGATAGTGAGTTCCTTGTAAATCCTGGCTGTAGCTCACTTCAAAAAGTCAGTTTTCATGTTTGGATGTTTGTAAACTGGTTTTATGAAGTCACTGATATGGTACTTGTCCGGGAACTTTCAATCCAATGCATTTATTCGTTCCACCTCAACAACAAGGGGGGGGGGGGGTGGTGCGGTTTTGCAGAATCTTACTTCAAAGTCATCTCAACACTCTCTTTGGCTACATGCCATTAGTTGGGCATCCTATGCCATGGCCTAATGGTTCTTTATTTGTCGAGGGATTCAACGGCTCGCCTGGCTCTGCAGGGAAAACCTTGGCAGAGCTTGGCAACGGCGCTAGCCTGGGTGGTTTTGTCCAGCGCCTTTGGGCCTTTTGGTGTATCATTGACCAGTTTTTTGGTGGACCTGTCGTTGCCCTAAGATGATGGAGTCATCGACGGAGGAAAGTTGCGTTGGGGCACTCCTCCAACTTGCGCTCTCTTCTACTTCCTTTTTCATCTCTCTTTTCCGTATGCTTTTCTTTGCTCGTAGACATCCTCTGTTACGTCTGCCTCTTCAAATCTACATCCCAACCTTCCATTTTCTAAATCTTCCCTGGGGTTTAGGCTGGGTTATATGGGCTGAAAGTTTGGGAGTTTGCTTAACCCAGAGATTTATAGGTTAAAAGAGGGTAAAGGTGGGGTTAAGATACCCCACCTTTCTTGGTGGGTTATCTTAACCTCCTTAATCTTTGGGCCCTATTTTCCCTCCTCAAACTTATTTTCCTTAAAATGTGGGTTAAGCAACGGAGTTTCTTATCCCCTAAACAAATTGACTTATATTAATAATTTGATAAGAGGTTATATAACCCTGGACTTATTTAACTAGGGATTAGTTAACTTAGTGAAATATGTTTGACCCATATTTAAAAAACGTGAGTTAAAAAGGGAGTAAAAGGGGGTTAAACTACCCCACTTTTTTTTGGGTGGGGTAGGTTAATCCATCTCATACCCCTACATAATCAAATAAATTTCAGATTAACCAAACCCTCATGTTAAAGTGTAATTTTACCATAACTTATTTTTTGCCTCTTCCTAATCCCTAATCTGGCCCGCATAAGTCGTCCACCGCCCCCTATTTTCTTCGCAGCTTTGCCACAATGTCTCTACCACCCGTCACGCCACCTAACACCTTCGATGTTGCCTCGTCCGCTACACTCTTCTTAGCCACCCCTCTCCATGTGCCCTTTGATCCATCTCCTCCTCATTTTAAATCTTTTCTTAGATCTTTAGGCTTTGTGAACCCCTCCCCCTTTTTTTTTCTTTGTTGTTTGTTGGTATTTAGGTTATTTCCCTTTCACCCGTAGTTGCCTCCATTGCTCCATCTACTTTTTAGCTTACTTCTCAACTTCTCTCATCCTCCATTGCCTTTCTTTTGAGACAACCTCTACCATTAGCCACCTCCTTTATCCCCCACCTCACCAACCATTCACATTTATCTCCCCCAACTACTTTCTCTTTCCCTTACCCATCCTACGTCTTTTGGGATCTATCCTATCTCGTAGTCTTTTAATGATCACTGGGAATAATATTTGTGTATATTATTATATTATTTTTTATTATCTAAGTTCAAATTATTGGCAACAAATTGGAAGCTCGTTTTTCCAACTAGGTATTTTTCTAGTCTATTAGACTCTGGATCTATTTAGGGATTTTAGAGCACATGGTTGAGCTTGTGTATTGGGACATTTCCGTATGCTATATGTTGGTGTGTGTCATTTGAGTTATTTCTCCTTGTTTATTGTATGATCGTTGAGCAATCTTTATCTCTCATAGCATAATTTGGCATTTCAGTTGATATTGTGACTCTTTCATCTCGTTGGTTAATATTTGTACCACGTTGTAACGCAATCGATGATGTAATATTTTTATTTTTCTCTCTTATGTATTATGTAATGCCTCTTTGTTAGTATAATAGAATTACCTTTTCTTGTCAAAAAAAATAGATATTTATTCCCCCTATGTCCAAATATTACAAGCATATCGGAATTTGAAAAATTCGATCATTAACTTTAGCATCGTCAAATAACCTGATAATGTGCTATGTCACATGTTTTTTTTTCCTGTTGGTCGTTGCAGATCTCATGGATGGAGAGGTTATATGTATTTCCATATATACATAACACATTACATATAGTATACATTGTAACAACTTATGATGTTGTCTTAATGATGTGAAATTTTTAATATGAATAGTTGGTTATTGAGTTTAATTATGCAAATATTTGATGTATTGTTCATCTTTAATAAAGTTTAGTAAACGAATGCGATAGAATATGTGTTTTGTATTTGAATGTCTTGTTCCTCACATCCTCCTCTTCCCCTTCCAGACCCCTATTCACGTTCTTAGTTGTAATAGTTTTTTTCCTATTGACAATCTCTTATAATTAACTTTCTCTCTTTAATTGCTACTAACTGCTAAATAGTTAAAACATGAAGAAAAAAAATCTAGGTTAGGGAGTGTTTTATTGCATACTAGATACTTGAGCCATTAACAACACTCATGAAACGTTGTCAGTACCAAAAGTGTGATGTCGCAATTTAAAAATCGCACGGATTATTGTCAATTTCTAAATCCACTCTATTAATTTGTCTATACAAAAGTGCGATGTCACTCATGATGTAAGATACTTATTCCGAATGTTTGCCTTCGGCAACTTTCAGTTTGTAAATACCTAAGGCCTCCGGATTGTGGAGGGCATCGAAAAAAAATAACAATATCCATTCAGATTTAGAAAAGTTAGAAGTCCATTTAAAAAATACATAAAATATTATAAATTAAGATACAAGCCCATTAAGAATAATCCCAAAATAAAATATTAAAAAAACAGATTTTAAAAAAATTTGTAAATATTTTAAATGCGGCGAGCAATGTCACTATACTAATGAATGTATTAATAAAAAGAATAAGATAAGTAACTTAGAAATAATAGATGAATTATATGATGTTTTTTAAGGATAACTTTATGAATCAAAACTACAAAAGTTTGAGTATATATATATATAGTCCAATCGAATGTAAATTTTCACAATTCGAGGTAGATATAAGCACTTGTGCTAACCATGCCATCTATTTTGATGATTCGTAACATCAAAATATATAAAATTGTATCCATATGTAGTTGATTGATATTAAATAAAATTTAAGAGCTTTGTATATATACTTATGTTTAAAACGATAATCGTGTCATATTTTTTTGAATTTATATGTGCATATATATTTCTTTATGAATACAAAATATATTCCTCTTATGACTTGCCATGGTGGAAGTCAGTAATACATTTGTAAATTTTTTCACTGTCTTTTTAATGGGGATATGTATGAAATGAAAGAAATGTTGTTAACTATATTTTGACATATAAGAATAGAATATCTAAATAGCATTTTGTATCCTTATGCACATATACATGAAAATATAGCGAAATTAATTCTTTAACAATAAGATATATTAATTTCAATATTTAATAAAATCAATATAAATTTTGGAGAATTAATTATTCGCCCCTGTCAGGGGCGAACCTTTATTTTTCCATCCCTGTCAGTTTTTTTCATGGACGTCCGGTCCCTGCTTTAACACTGTTGGAGAGTTCTTGTCCCTCGTCTAGTTTTGAACCGTACCATAGTGGAGGCGGACCCACTCTGCCAACAGTGTAAATTTATTTCTTGTTTTCACTTCGGGGTATGTCCTAAGTACTTTCATTTTTTGTTGACTTTAATTGAGATGTAGCTATATAAACTTCATGTAAATATTGTGAGACTGTATAAAGATGTGCAATCTTATGTATGTTTGAATGTTTCTTTTATGTTCTCACGGATTCGAATAATAGTATCCCTTGCGAGGTTTTGGTCTATTCGTAGGAGGCGGAGTCATATCAGGTTCATTATTAGGTTAATAGGTTTGAACAACGAGGACCGTTACAACAACGCTTCTGCAAGAGAGCGAGTGAGGATCTGTTAGGGTGACCGACAACGAAAAATCCACCTTTGGGGTTGATTGCCCACAGGCGACCGTGGCCGTCGTGCTCTGCTATGAATTCTAAAGATTCGTTGGTCAAACTTGTAGTGGATGCATATTTACTCTACTTCCTCAAGATCACAGATTATTTTTAGAGAAATGCTTAAATTTCGGTTGACTAGGTAAAAATATTATTTGATTGGCATCAGGATTAGTTCTATCACAGTTATTTTTTAAGCATAAGACCTACACTCCCAACCAATCTTATGTTGGTCGGTTACTTGTTTTACCAAAAGAATCGACTAAATAGTGATTCTCCTGTTCTTTACCCATGCTTCATTATCCAACAAAAAAAATCCATCTCTTTGAAAAGAAAAAAAAAAACAAACAGGGGAAGAGAGAGAGAGAGAGAGAGCGTGCGCGCCAAGAAATGAAAACTGTAGAGACGGAGAAGAGCGATCCATACACATCGGAAAGACCGGGCAATTCTCTGTAACTCGTGACACTCGTCCCTCTCCCTTGCCAAACCCAACGACCTTCTGTTTCTTTGTTCTCAAATTAAGGCCAATTTGCTGCGGTTACTCTCAAATCTCAATCGTTCGTATGCAAACTGCAGACCAACAGTTTATTTATTTTTTTTAATTTTTTTCTTGGGTTGAGAAATATTAACCCCTCCACGGACCCCCTTCTCAGACCAGTAGTGCTCCAATCATGAGCTTGTTTGAGCCAGCCACCTACCTCAAATTCCTTGAGAAGCTCGTTGTCTCGGAAAGAACGTCACATGCCCTTGAAATAGAGAGTGAACATAATTCGATTTGATCTGATTCACTTTATCTTTTGAGCGAACTGAAAAAAAAAAATGTCACATTTAAAGACAGTTGGATGGTTTTAAGTTTCAAACTTAAGATCGCCCACGAGAATAGAAAGAGTTAGCCAACTGAGTTATGTTTTGTGTAATACTATTTATTATTAAATATATTTAAGGGAAAATTATTGGGGGTCCTTGTCAGAGCCTGGTACTTATTTCCTCGTCCCTGTCAGAATACCAGTTGATGTAAAGTCCCTGCTTTTCTCCAGGTTTAATTTCCAGTCCCTGCTTTTCAGATGTCACCATTTACGGCCCTCCAACACGATTTCCGTCTCCTTGGCCTCCGTCTCTTTTTCCCATTCCCGTCTAACCCTTCCTCCTTTTTTCCATCGCCTGTTCCCCAAATGACGCTGACGCTTCGGTGGCCCGTGAACTCTGACCCATGCGAAGTTACTCTTACATACCCTGCCAAGAACTTATACAGCAACCATTGACAGCACTTACAAACCGCCTTTCGAAGGCCCGTGAACCGTTCTTCACACTATAAAAGGAACCCTGGGTCATTCCTATCCTTCATCACAAGCTTCCCTCGCTCTTCTTCTTCTATCTTTCTTGCTCGTCTTCTTCAGCTTTATTTGCAGATGTCTTCATCTAACCGTGCCCCCAGAGGGATGGCAAGGCACCTGCCTCACCGGTGCCCCGTCGCTCCCAGCTCCCCCCGCTCTACAGTCCACCTTCAGTGCCGACTACTGGGATGGTTTTTACGTGGGCTGGAAGATGGCTTTACTGAAAGCCTCCCGGCATTACGGCGACAAGGGCCTCAATAACATCCTCCCAGACATCGGCCCTAGGGTAGAACATCCCTTCCTCCCTTCCTCCGCTGACCGTTCCGGCACCTCCCCTTCCTCCCCTGACCGTTCCGGCACCTCCCCTTCCTCCCATCCCTCCCCTGACCGTTCTGCCTCCTCCCCTCCGTACTCTACCGAGTGGTCGGTAGAGTAGAGGTAGAGAGTTATTGTAACATGGGCTCTTTATGATAAGCATTTTCATTTGATGCAGTCTTCTCTGTGCTTATGTATGTGCTCTGTATCATGCAAACTCAACATGTTACCATACCACACTGTAACATCCCCTCATATATACTATAATCAACATGACCAACGACTGTAAGAGATTATAACATATAATGTAAAACTGTATGTTAGTCTGTAGTGCTTGAACTGTAAGAGAGTAGTACTCAAACTGTAACATGGCTGTTCTTTAGGTGTAACACTGTAGTGCTCGAACTGTAACAGTCTAGTACTTAAAGTGTAAAATTTTATTACGTATAATATAACAGAATACGTAAGTGCTGGAACTGTAAGAGTGTAGTGCGCGAACTGTAAGAGTGTAGTGCTAAAAATGTAAGATTATAGTGCTTAAACTGCAACATGTTATTACATATACTGTAACAGAAATCGTGAGGAGACAGTGCTCTTCTTCCTCCTATCTTTCTTGCTCGTCTTCTTCCCTTTATTCTGAGATGTCTTCATCTAACATACGGTACACAGATCAAACTGTAAGAGTATTAGAGTTAAACTGTAACACTTCGTTACGTACACTGTACAACAAAACGTAATTGTAAGTGCGCGAACTGTGCAAGTGTATTACTGAAACTGTAATAGCGTAGTAGTGGAGTTGTAAACATCGTAGTGTGTAGACTGTAATAATGTATTACATACACTGTAATATTGGAATATAAGGACGACGTTCTGTTGTAACTAATATACAACATTTAAAATCCGTCAGGATTGTGGGGTGGGTTGCTACAAGTTCTTCGGTTGTGACCTGTTGTTTGCACCGTGAACAAATATATGCATGATCTACTTCTCCTCTTGAATGTATTCTCCTCTTTCTCGGTCTTCCTGGCAACCTTTTTGTTGTCGGTGGCTTGATTAGAACTTCTGATGGTTGAGGCGGATCCGGCATGTCAAATGTTGGGATAGGTTGAATGTTTCTTTCATATGCAGAAATTTAATGTTGGTACAGTCTTAATTCTTACCCAAGATGTTTTCTTACATGTAGAAATTAATGTTCAACGGCCCTGTGGAAGGATACGACAATTTCCTCTCGTTTCATGACATCCGGGAGCTATTGTTCGCGAGGGAGAGAGAATCGGTCGTAATTGACTGCTACGTCAAGCTTACTTGTTTCGCCCCCGTGAAGAGAACCCGGACATTTTTTGGAATTTTGGATATCTGCATGCCGCTTTAAAGGGTTATGTCCAATCTTGCAGAGACGATAAGAGCAAGGAACAACATTTCGAAAATGCTTTCAAGAGATTGGACGCGCCCCAAATGAATTCGACCTCATCTTCTCCCCATGCACGTGGAACGAACCATTGGGCTCTTCTGGTCATCTGCATGAAGGAAAAAGAGTTCCACGTGTACGACTCATTACGAAACAACATCGTGCTGACATTCCACAATATGTAAGTGACCAGTGTTCCATACGATGCTTACATTCGTTACAGAGCACGAGCACTTGTGTTACAGACGTAATAGTAACATGAAATCTATGTTAAGTTGCTCGAACTCTTTTGTTCATTCTCTTATGCAGGTGGAGGAACTGATAAGATACCTGAAGGGCAAGCAGATAGATGTAGCTACATGGCCGCTACGCTACCCGACCCATGCTCACAACAAGGATCGGGAGACGACTGCGAAATTTTTACTTGCAAATACATGGAATGTCTAGCACGTACGGACATTCAAGATTGCCCTTCAGTCAGAATGACATGCCTATTGTGCGAGCAAAAATCGCCCTCCACTTCATCAAAGCGTACTTCAATGGAGAAGGGCGTTCATAGCGTCTACAACTGAAGGAGAACTGCCGCACGTACTAAACTCCTAACCATTGTAATGATACTTGTTGTATGGTCTTTACCTATTCTTGTTACAGTATAAATGATACTAGGTTACAGTTGAAGAAGTACTGTCTTACAGCTTGAGCGCCCAGCTACGCCTACCTCATTACAGGGTGTGTAGAATCCTGTTACAGTCTTTACCTATTCTTGTTATAGTATAAATGATACTAGGTTACAGTTGAAGAAGTACTGTCTTACAGCTTGAGCGCCCAGCTACGCCTACCTCATTACAGTGTGTGTAGAATCCTGTTACAATTTTTACCTATTCCTGTTACAGTATAAATGATACTAGGTTACAGTTGAAGAAGTACTGTCTTACAGCTTGAGCGCCCAGCTACGCCTACTCATTACAGTGTGTGTAGAATCCTCTTACAGTCTTTACCTATACTTTTATAGTATACATAATAGGAGGTTACATTTCCAGAACACATTATTACAGTATCAGTTGAAATCTTTTACAGTACTTAGCTATTGTCATTATAGTATACATGCTATGAGGTTACAGTTCCAGCAGTACAGCTTGACCGCTTCGGAGGAACCTGTTAGTATTACAGTACACGCATCATAGATAGCACATACAAGCCCACAGAAGACTGCATATAAGGAAAATATTATATTCCATAAACAAGCACTGTTACAATCTTAACTCCGTAACCCAATAGCATGGACACTGGAATGAAACGGAGGGGAGGGGACAAATAAGGACAGTAGAGATAGGGGGGGAGGGGAGGAAAATAAGAAGGATTGCAGAGAAGGGAGGGAGGGGAGGGGGAGGTGAGGTGTAGGAAGGGATGGGAGGGGAGGGGAGGAGCTGGTCGGGGAGGGAGACATTCTAAAACACCCTAACCGATTACTCGGTGGACGAGGGAGGGGAGGAATAGGAGCGGGCCGGGGAGGGACGAGGGAAGGTGAGGAAGATATGTGTTCTACCCTAGGGCCAATGTCAGGGAGGATGTTGGTGAGGCCTTGTGGTGGTACAGCCGAGAGGCTTTCTGTAAAGCCATCGTCCACCCAACGTAAATCCGTTCCAGTAGTCGGGGCTGTACGTCTCCGGGAAAGGTAGAGCCGGGGGAGCCGGGGGCGACGGTGGCACCGGTGAGGCAGGTGTCTTGCCATCCCTCTGGGGAGCACGGTTAGATGAAGACATCTGCAAATAAAGATGAAGAAGACGAGCAACAAAGATAGGAAGAGAAGAGCGAGGGAAGCTTATGATGAAGAATAGGAATGACCCTGGGGTCCTTTTATAGTGTGAAGAACAGTCGACCGAAGGCTGTTTGTAAGTGCTGTCAATGGTTGCTGTATCAGTTCTTGGCAGGGTATGTAAGAGTAACTTTGCATCGGTCAGAGTTCACGGGCCACCAAAGCGTCAGCGTCGTTTGGGGAAAAGGCGATGGAAAAAAGGAGGGAAGGGTAAGACGGGAATGGGAAAAAGAGACGGAGGCCAAGGAGAGGAAATCGTGTGTGGAGGGCCGTAAATGGTGACGTGTGAAAAGCAGGGACTGGAAATTAAACCTGGAGAAAAGCAGGGACTTTACATCAAACGGTATTCTGACAGGGACGAGAGGAGGAAATAGTACCAGGCTCTGACAGGGACCCCCAATTAATTTTCCCAATATTGTAACTATATTTTTGACATATCAGAATAGAATATCTAAATAGCATTTTGTATCCTTATGCACATATACATGAAAATATAGCGAAATTAATTCTTTAACAATAAGATATATTAATTTCAATATTTAATAAAATCAATATAAATTTGGGAGAATTAATTATTTGCCCCTATCAGGGGTGAACCTTTATTTTTCCATCCCTGTCAATTTTTCATGGACGTCCGGTCCCTGCTTTATGCGGGACTTATTTTCCAGTCCTTGGGACTTAACAGACGTTATGCCTCTTCTCGTAAATACTCATTCTACTCCCAGCCCTAGTGACGCGCGATCTTGTTTGGCTTTAATGTCTTTCGAAGAAGGCAGACAATGGCGCAAACCTTCCCGCCGCGGCGTGCGAAGAGGAGGCCAAGGTTGCCGTTGGGTGGCTGCGAAGAGGAGCGCAGAGATTCTGACTTCCGGTGAATGTTTCTAACTGATTCTCACTTCCTTCTATCCCGGTTGTAGGTGAGTTTTCTTGGCATTCTGATACACATTGGTTCCACCGATCCCCTTGTCTCTGTAGATCCACATCCGTTAGTCGCCAGATATTTTTCTTGCCAACAATGTTTCATCCATATCCGTTTGTCTCGCGACTATTTCTTATTTACTCCACTTTTGGTTACCGACGCTACTACAGAGTTACAACTTTCGAAAAAATTAGATATTTTGTCTAAGTTTGTCTAATTGTAATTGTAACAACTTTCAAAGTAATTACACAGTTAACTCTGTAAGTCAGTAACTGTGTAACAACGTTCTAAGTTGTTACACAGTTAACTGTGGAACTTTTTAATTGTGTAACAACTTTCTAAGTAGTTACACACTTAACCGTATAACTGAGTAACTGTGTAACAACTTTCTAAGTAGTTACGTATGTTAACTGTGTAAGTATGTCATTACCTAGTACCTACTGTTTTTGTAAGTACGTAAGTGTCTAACTCTTTGTATTTCTATTTGTGTAACAACTTTGTAAGTAGTTACACAGTTAACTGTGTAACTGTGTAACAACTTTCTAAGTAACTTTGTAACTGATTAACAAGTTAAAAATAGTTACATATGTTAACTGTGTAATTATGTGATTACCAACTATTTTTTTTGTACGTAAGTGTCTAACTATTTGTACTTCTAATTGTTTAACATCTTCTCAAGTAGTAGTTACATATCTTAACTGTGTAACAACTACTTGAAAAATAACATACGTTAACTGAGTATGTATGTACTTACCTAGTTTTTGGTGTACGTAAGTGGCTAAGTATCTGTCTTTCTAATTGTGTATGTAGTTACACAGTTAACTGTGTATCTGAGTAATTGTGTAAGAACTTTCAAGGTAGTAGTTACACAATTTACTGAGTAACTGTGTAACAACTTTCAAAGTAGTTACACTGTTAAGTGAGGAACTATGTAACAACTTCAAAACTAACTGTGTAAGTATGTACAAATTTTCTTTTACGCACCACTTTAAGTTTTTGTATTTGTAATTGTGTAACAACTTTTCAACTAGTTACACAGTTCATGTTTAACTGTGTAACTGTGTAACTCGTAACATCTTCTCAAGTAGTCACATATCTTAACTGTGTAACAACTAGTTGAAAAGTAGCTACATATCTTGACTAAGTATGTATGTACTTACCTAGTTTTTTGTTAACGTAAGTGTCTAAGTATGTGTATTTCTAATTGTGTAAACAGTTACACAGTTAAGTGTGTAACTGTGTAATAACTTCAAAACTAACTGTGTAAGTATGTAAATACGTATAAATTTTCTTTTACGCACCACTTTAATTTTTTGTATTTGTAATTGTGTAACAACTTTCCAACTAGTTACACAGTTCACTATTTAACTGTGTAACTCTGTAACATCTTCTCAAGTAGTCAAATATCTTAACTGTGTAACAACTAGTTGAAAAGTAGCTACATATCTTAACTAAGTATGCATGTACTTACCTAGTTTTTGGTTTACGTAAGTGTCTAAGTATGTGTATTTCTAATTGTGTAAACAATTACACTGTTAAGTGAGGAACTGTGTAACAACTTCAAAACTAATTGTGTAAGTATGTAAATACGTACAAATTTCTTTTACGCACCACATTAAGTTTTTGTATTTGTAATTGTGTAACAACTTTCCAGCTAGACACAGTTCGCTGTTTAACTGTGTGACTGTGTAACTCTGTAACATCTTCTCAAGTAGTCAAATATCTTAATTGTGTAACTGTGTAACAACTAGTTGAAAAGTAGCTACATATCTTAACTAAGTATGTATGTACTTACCTAGTTTTTGGTTTACGTAAGTGTCTAAGTATGTGTATTTCTAATTGTGTAAATAGTTACACTGTTAAGTGAGGAACTGTGTAACTACTTCAAAACTAACTGTGTAAGTATGTAAATACGTACAATTTTTCTTTTACGCACCACTTTAAGTTTTTGTATTTGTAATTGTGTAACAACTGTCCAACTAGTTACACAGTTAACTGTTAACTGTGTAACTTTGTAACTCTATAACATCTTGTAACATTTTGTATTTGTAATTTGTAGCCGCATTTTCATGGTTAAGGACCCATTGAAGGTGGTTTCAGAATTTTATTACAATCCCTATCTATGAACTTGTATTTGTACTGCACAAGAATGAGATCATTATACACACCAAATTACAGGGTATAGAGAAATTACCACTTTAGTGATGGCATCTGCTGGTCTTGCTCGATGACAATACCACCTCTGTGATGTCCATGTGGATATGGGTGGTGTGTATATTTACAAGTCACACTGCTAGCAATCCTAATCGCAATATATATAAGTGCAAGGTGTGTATATGTTGTGGACTTTGTGGCACTGATTATTTGTTTGTAATGCTGAGTATAGGTGAGAGGCCTGACATTTTGAATTACCATGTCAATTTTCTTTGTTGTGCAAAAGGATCATGCAACTTCTTTATGTGGTGTGATGATTTTGGCCATTGGCCGATCATGCAGTGGAAAGTGCGAATGTAACAGAGATGAGGTGATGCAGAAACTAGTTGAAGAGAATGAAAATTTTAAGAAAGCGAGTACAAGAACTTCAACTTCAGCTAGAGAAGAAGACTAGGATCGCTGCAAGCCTTGGTCGAGTAATCTCCACCTTGACAACAGAGGAGGCTGATAATTAAAGGATGTTGAAGCTTCTTGTATCTCACATGTTAGTCACAAATGAATGTAAATTAAGAATGTTGTATTTAGGAAGGCAAAGAAATAGTACTCTCCAGAACGGGTTCCATTTTGTTTAGTTTTAGAATATTGTATAAATTGAGCATGTCAGATTGTGTAACGCAAAGACAATTGTACTGACCACATTTCTGTATAAGAAAGATCATGTGGTTCCTGGGTAATGTTGTTTAGTTGAATAATGTATCTGATAATTAAAATACAACAGGAGCCATAAAATGCTTGTAACTCATACTATAATAACACTTGTACGTATGCAAATCCATAATGGGGAATTTACTGTTAGTACTTATGTCAGTAATTGTGTAACAATTTTTTGAAGTAGTTTAAGAGTGTAACTGCGTATGTAATTACCTACTATCTTTTCCATACGTATTTAAGTACTATTATCGTAAGTGTGTAACAACTTTCCAAGTACTACACAGTTAATTGTAACTGTGTAAGAACTTATGAAGTAGTTACCGACATTTAACTGTGTAACAACTTATGAAGTACTTACACATTTAACTGTGTAATTGCGTAAAGTATTTAATTACGTACGTCAGAAGTCTGTAAGTACTACTTTTGGTAACTGGTGTAACATTTTTTGAATTAGTTACACAGTTAACTGGTTAACCGTGTCACTCTCACTGCGTAATTACGACCTTTTTTGCTACGTAAGTCTGTAAGTTCTTCTTTTTAACTGTGTAAGAACTTTTTAAGTACTTACATAGTTAACTGTGTAACTGCGTATGCACAGTTACACAGTTAACTACGTAAGTGACTATGTAATGCACATGAAAGCTACTTCTGCTCATATTGTCAGTGGTTGTCGACAGATGAAGTGCGGCTGTCGAAATGGAAATCTGTTCAGTTGAAAAGTTGAACCGATTTAGATTCGGACCGGTTTTTATTGTGACATTTCACGTAGAGGGTTATAAATAACCCTAAATGTCGACACACACCCCTTCACCACCTCATTTTTCGGTATCTTGCGTATCCTGAGGTTTTAAACAGAAACCCCTCTGTTTTTCTGTTCAGAGCGCCATCTCCACTCTCTTTCTCTGCTGCTATCCTTCACCTATCTTCTCCATTCCTCCTTTTGCTCCATCTCACCATGTCAACCAGGCGGAAGATGGTTGCTGGTCGTGAAAGAAAACCTTCACAAAAGGCAGGCGACACTTCTAGGGCTACTGCAGAGTGGAAGACCAAACACAGGGTAGACCGCACCCTAGAGGTTCATGTACCCAAAACCTGGATCTCTGTAGAGTTCATGGTGTTTTCAAGAAAATCATGCAGCCACGATACGTGAATTTCGCCTCCCTTTAAGATATGTTTGAGGGCTTGGAAGACCTGTTCGAAAAGCAACACTAGCTTCGCCTAGTTAAATCGCAGAAGAAGTACTCACCAACTGTGTTACTGAGTTCTTTAACAACTGGGTATGTCAGATGAAAAAACTTGTACACTACAGTGAAAGGCATCACCTTTGAAGTTACCCCCAATCTTTTCAGTCGTGCCCTTCAAATACCCACAATGGGGCTAACATTCTTGACACGCAATTGCATCCTTCTGACTATTATACTCTTATCACTCATGAACCCTATGACTCCACAAAGCCATTGCCAAATGAATGTCAACACCTTTCCACCCCTTCATCGGATGATTCATCATATGTTGACAACCCTCAGTTCCGAAAGATGGTAGTAGAGAACTTGTAACTGAAGTTCACAAAATATGTTCTACTTTTTCTTAAAGGCCGACAGATCAACTTGCCACAGCTCATGTTTGACCTCATCATGCATTGTTACAAGGATCCAAAATGCTCAATGCCTTACGCCTGTCCCATCACATCCGTCATATGTTATGTTGGCATTCCCCTTACAGCAGGTGAGAATGTTACCCTCAAAGCAAGATGTGCATATGAAATCACAACAGCTAATAGGATGGGGTACAAGATGGTTGAAGGCAGAGTCACAAGGACTCTGAAAGGGCAAGAAGCTGCTGAGGAAGACGAAGACTCCGAAGAAGAAGACAGCAGTGAGGAAGAGGAACAATCAGAAGAAAATATGGACATTTCTGGAGGCAATGAGGATGTACCAGACATTCAGAGTGCATCTCAAGTTCTATTGTCTCAAG
The DNA here is from genome assembly GCA_014218235.1 of Colocasia esculenta. Lineage (NCBI taxonomy): Eukaryota > Viridiplantae > Streptophyta > Magnoliopsida > Alismatales > Araceae > Colocasia > Colocasia esculenta. Next base: position 73,107,420 of record CM024765.1, on the reverse strand, counting down.
ATATAAAAGACTTCATCTCTGAACAACTGCTTCAATGTCAAACAAGAATCACACAGCATATAAATACTCAATTTGATCAGTTGAACCAGCATTTGGATCAGTTGAAGCAACACATGGACACTAGAATAGATGCCATTGAACAGAGTCATGGTCATCTTCAAAGGCATCTGGATGGCATGGATTATGGGTTAATGCACTTTCGGGATGATTTCAACATCTACAAACTTTTACAATCCTCCCTACCCTGAAGATGACAAATTTTTCAACTTTCCATCTCATGTGCTCAGGGCCCCATCGTCCCACTCCTCCGAGGGATGACAATCCTTAGACATGAGGTGTATAGGGAGAAATTTCTTTTGCAAAGGAACAAATGTTGACAATCCTTAGACATGAGGTTGTCATATTTTGAATTGTCTGTGTGATGTATGGTTGTATGCCACATATATGAATGATCAATCTTTTGAATGAAATTAACTTTTGTCTCGTCCATGACTTATTTTACTTTTCATCCTTTTGAATGTATGCACAAATGGTACATATGATCAATCTTTGGAATGAAATTAGCACTTGTTGTCGACAACCACCAGTCTTGCATGTCCACAACCTGAAGAACCCTCAGTAAAAAAGCTACTGGATGGATAACTTCAAGCAGTAGTTGTCGACACCAGGATGCATGTGTCGACAACCAGTGATCTCCATCAAACAACAAGGTTCTGGCAAAAAAAAAAAAAAAAAGCATTAGTTGTCGACACTAAGGATGCATGTGTCGAAAACCAATGATCTCCATCAGACAATAAGGTTCTGGCAAAAAAAAAAAGCATTAGTTGTCGACACCAAGATGCATCTGTCGACAACCCAACAAAACAGTGTTCACACATCTTTAAATTAACTTATATGTAAGTGTTAGGACAGAAGTATGTACATATGTTTCCTCATGTAGTGGGAAGTACAGAAGTATGTACATATGTTTCCTCATGTATTGCATTTACAAAGTTATCTGTCAGCTCATTTACAAGAGGGTGAACATCTAGTACAACTGTCTTACAAAAAAAAAAATGACAAATACTGTAATAGAGGACACAAACATCTTTAAATGTCTTCCTGTAGCATTGGGTTTCTACAGGTCCTCCTGTTATGGCCTTCTTGCTTGCATCTTGAGCAAATGTATATGTGTTCGGCTTCGCCTCTTGATGTTATTCGTTTCTTCCTCGGCCGTCCAGGCAATCTCTTTGTAATCGGCGGCTTCACTTGAATATCATTGATGTTCATACATGGCATGTCATTGTTATTTATGGGGTTAACTGTTACTGCATAGGCTGCCCTATAAGTGTTGGTTGTATAGAATGGAGACACATGATCATATAAAGGTTTATGAGTACATGCTATAGCTGCACATGCATGTTCACATGGGATCTTGAGAAGTTGCCACTTATGGCAAGAACATGTCCATTCTGGGATGTTGACAACATATGTTTTGTTGCCATTCACCTCCTCAAAGAGTCGGCCATCGGAAGGAATGACAGAGTTTTGCCTTGCATTGAACATGATCTTGGCCAAGATTTTCTCAATATTAGGACAGAAGGTGGTCTCCCAATTTGCAGCTTCTATTCTTCTCCTCCCTCCCATTTCCATTATTTGACGGCGTATAGTCTCCACCATTTGAAGAATGGGAAGGCCACGTGCCGGTTTGATTCAAGCATTAAAAGACTCTTCTAGATTGGAGTACATTTGGCCATACCTGAAAACAGTTAGACAAGTATGTAAAAAGTTATAGGAACAAGTGCTTGGAGTTTGGTACAGTAAAAAATAGTAGTAGTTACATACTATCAAAGTGATACATGTACCTTTCTCCAGGAAATGGGTGTTTGCCCAATGTTCAACATGTTTCTGAGGATCCAGTCCTTTGCTTCTGGGGATTTTCGTTCCATTTCGGACAATGCAGCTACATATTCACTTTCATTCAGTGCAAATGCAACCTTGTTGAGTGTCTTCACCAGACTATCTTTAAGGGCTTTTCGGTATCTTGCTGCAGCTTCAGTCATAAAGTTTGCCTTTATGTGCCTTAGACAATATCCATGATGGTCCATTGGAAATATTTTAGGAACCGCTTCCTTCAAACCTTTTGCTCTATCTGAGATAAACACTGTCGGTCTTTCAGTGAGAAGAGCTTTTTGAGGTTGTATAAGAACAGTTTCCAATTTTCATAAGTCTCCGTAGTCCGCTATAGCAAATGCAATTGTGAAAAGCTCGTCATTTCCGTTTAATGCACTTGCTGTAAGAATGACAACTTGCATTTTATCAGTGATATGTGATCCATCAAGAAAAATCAAAGGTCGGCAACCAACCTCATAACCATATGCACATGCGGCAAAACACAGAAAATATGGCTTAAATAGATGTGTCTCCTCATCCACTACCATATCTATGATACTTCCAGGATTCTTTCATTACTCTTTCGGAGTACCAACGAAGCATATAATCTGTTCGTACATCTCATGCAAATCTCGTGCGGACAACTTCCCTACCGCACCAAGCTTGATGGTATGGCACACGCACTCCATAGTCACTAGCAATGTCTTTAACCATATCAAATGGACGGTAGTGTGGAGTGTGTGCCATTTTTTTCTTCACTAGCTCAGCTATCCATTTTTTTGATGTCCTTGGATGATGCTGGCTCTTCAAATCACAACCACATGTGTGGACATTATTCATTGTCTTAATCGCAAAATTAGGACCATCTCCCAACATTGATGTATGGACCCACCATGGACAACCTTCTCCTTTGCATCTTGCAGTAACATGACTCTGATCATTCTTAATATAAAACCAGTCAAAACCTCGATTTATAGCATAGTTTGTCAGTTCTGTCTGAAAGTGAGCTTTGTCATTAAACATTTGCCTCGTCCCAATTAATGCATGAGCCCACAATTCACTTCTCAGAACTACATGTGAGCTGCCACCTTCACATTGTGTGTATTATCTCAAGGCAACTGTTACTTGTATTGCCAACATCTGGTTCTCTGGACTTACTGTAATCAGTGGTGATGATCTGGAAAGTTGGAAGACTTACAAGGTTAGGAAAATTAAGGAGCATGCACATACTTACAAATGCACATATCTAACTGTGTGTAGTAATAATCACCTATACAACTTTAAATACTTACTTGTACTTCATAATTATTAGTATAGTAACACATTGCATTTACTAATATTTTTATTATTGATGTGAAATAATTTCGTAAAAGCATCTAGACAATAGGTAGGCTATTTCGTATTTGTGTAAGTTACAGACTTACCATAGTATGTAAGTTACACAGTTACTTTGTAAGTGGTGTAACTATGTATGTACATAAGTAGTAAGATAGAAATACTTACTTGTACTACTAATTAATTATGATAATAAAATATGGCATTTACTTAAATTTTTATTACTAATGTGATTAATTTTCATACAGGCACTCTAGACAATGATTATGCCATTTACATGGCCAGTCCAATTGGAATTCTACATGGAAGCACTGAAGGTGGCCGACATTCGAGATTGCCATCATCTCTCATGTCCACAACATTTGTTCCATGTGTATAGCAATCCACAACACATGTCACCCTCTTCCATTGGTAGAGGAGATTATTTTGCATTACGTTGAGGATGACTCATTCTTTAATAGGAGGTCAGAAACTGCAGTTCACTGCAAAGAAGTGGCATTGATTTATTTGCCTTCCAAATTTTGGTGAGAAGCTGGACTTTTCTAAAGAGAGTGCAGATAGTCGCCTTCATAAGCTGCTGCCCAGAGGGACAAAGTGCACATAAATAATATTCTACAGGCCATGCAGTCTTTGGCACCCTCTAATGAGCAGCAAGATATTCAAGATTTTGTTGGGCTTTGGATAGCCTTACTTTGCGCTAGTTTTTTGTTCACAACAACTGCATTCGCTTGTCCCGTGGCAATTCTGCATTACGTCAACAATCTGAAGACAGTCAACAACGTTGATGGGCAGTGCTGTGCACAATTCTAATGAGCAAGATGACTGAAACTACGTACTATTTGAAGAAAGAAAATAGAGAAAGTCATCTAAAGAATTTATATTTTGGATGCTTTCTATTTCTTGGTGTAGGTCTTTTCTTTGTCAAATACTACCAATAATAATGTATGGTAACTATATAACAATACTCACAATAATAAGATAATTTCTTTTAATGATAGGCCTGGTTTCTTGGAGCACCAGAGGAGATTTGCGCCAGAATTTTCCACAGAGGCTTCACGGATGTTCAAGTGGGTATGTCGGAGAAGAATGATTTATTGGTATGGACAATTGAAGAACACTCTGTAAGTCTCTTTATAGCAACCTCCTCCTTTATATCACTGTACCAACAAATAACCTACATTGTCGACAAGTAATGGTTCAACCAGTATTTGTCGACAGGTGAAAAAAGTTTGTCGATAAGTAATGGCTGAATCCTCCTTGTTGTCGACAGCTGAAACTTGTTTGTCGATAACTACTAGTTGAATCCTTGGTTGTCGACAGCTGAAACTTGTTTGTCGACAACTACTGGTTGAATCCTTAGTTGTCGACAGATGAAAAGAGTTTGTCGACAATTAATGGTTGAGTCCTTGGTCGACAGTAAGTAGGTACCAACACATAACTTATATCTTTGCATACATTCTCAGATAGTCTCCGAGCTTACCATTTCCGAGGATGAGGAAGCCCAATTTAAGAGCAAGAAAATGAATGTAAGAATATCAGCCACACATGCCACAGCACAGCAGCAACAGCCGGCAGTAAAAGCAATTGTAGCAACACCCCCCCAAACAGATCAAATTATCAATCTTCTGACTAACATTAGACGTATGCTTGGACAAATAATCAGATGAAGAGAGAAAAGAAGAGAGAAAAGGAAAAAAATAGAAAAATTGTCTAAAGCGAAAGGGAAGAGAAGAAAACAGAGAAGGTGGGAAGACATGAGTGGAAAAGAAGGAGGACAGGTGAGGTGGACATGTCCAAGAGGAGGGAGGTCAGGAGGTGGACGTGATGTCCAAAGAGAAGGAGAAAGGAGGAGAGGAACAGGAGGGCTCTCCAAGATAAGGAGGAAAGCAGAGAAGAGTCAAAGAAGGATGTGGGCCAGGACATAGACACTATCATGCAGACCCTAGATGCATTGGTCGAGAATATTGTGCCCCCCACAGCAACTGCCAAGATGCCTCCAGTAGGGGAGAAAAAGAGGAAAGTGGTAAAAGCCATCTCACCCTCGTCCCTGACAAGGAGGGTGAAAGAAGCACGAAGGACCAGGTCACAGTATGCTTTATTGAAGGTAGATAACTAATTCTGTAACTTGACGATTATGTTCCTATGTGACCATTTAATTTTGAAATTGGTGTAACCAAACAATTGTGTAATCAAATATTTCTGTAAGTGCTTAAGTCATGTATATTTATGGAAGGACTTGGACTACGAGTTTGACAATAGGAGAAAGAAGAAGGTACAGGAAGATGTTGCAATCATTGTGCCTTCCCATTAACCCAATTAAGCCAGGCATGTCCCCCTCAAGCATGTTCCATTGTTTCTGCTTTGGTTATTTCATAAACTTTCGTTATGCATGTTTGTCTCATGTATTTCTCATAATTTAGTTTGCCCAGTGTGAAGTCTGTCGAGATTACCGCGGACGAAAACACTTTCCACAGAGGAGGTTCGGGTTATTGACAACTTCCTCGATACCACCAGAATCGATGGGTAATAAACTTTACACTATTATGAATAAGGCGACACAGTTACGTCAACTACCATTATAAACATGTTTGTTGCATCTTGTAGTGACAATATCCTAGAACCAAAGAAGGATGGCTGGGGTGCCTATGTCAACCCAGAGCGCATAATTTCTCTATTGTTTGGAAAAGAGTTAGAATCAGCTATAATTGATATGTTCCTTCTTCTAATGCGAAGAAAAACAGAGGATCAACCATCCGAATATTATGAGTATGATTGTCTGCCTGCCTATGGCAAGGTTTGTACTCCATTAATAGTATTCCTTCTCCATTTAAAATGCCTTCTCCATTTAAAATGAACAGATGACTATTATATTATTGTGCTCGTTACTGTTTGTAATAGGGATGGATAATGGGTTGGAGCAACAACGACAAAAGAAAGGAATATTTGGACCACATTCTGAAAACACTGCATAAACCTGTAAAAGACATAGACATGGTCTTATCTCCGATGCATTTTATAAATCATTGGGCATTGTTGGTCATTAACATAAGAACTCAACAATACGAACTTTATGACTCAATGATCCAGCACCCTAAAGATGATTTCCAGAGCTATGTAAGTGCCCGTACTCCTCCATACAATCTATTCAATTCTCATTCATCTAAATGTGTGCAAGCCGTTCTATGTATGCAGGAAATTTGCTGTTCACTTATGTATCTTTTTTTTTACTGTAGGTCAAATTTCTAAAAGAAGGTTTTCTTGAAATATTTGGCCTGGATACAACAGAATGACCGGTTGTTGTGCCAAGCCCTTGTCCACAACAAAGAGCTGGGGACGACTGTGCACTATTTGTTTGCAAATACATCGAATGTTTATAAAAAAGAACATAATCAGTTTCCCTTTCTCCCAGGTAACTGTCTTAACACATGTATGTACTCCGCATCATAGCCTACCCAAAATATTTTTATATTCTCATTCATTTATAATGACATAGGTTGATATAGACTTAATTCGGGGGAAGCTGGCATGGGCCATTATTGAAGAGGTCAATGAGGAGAAAAAGGCACACAAAAGCACCGGTGAAGATGATGTGGAAAAAAATGTTTCATTATTGGATGAGGCATAAACATTGCCATCTCTTTATTAACTTGAAAACATTGCCATCTCTTTATTAACTTGAAAACAATGTTCCTATGGAAGTATGTTTGCAAATGTGCGCAACTGTTTTATTTTTTCTAAGTCTTTTAAATGATGATCTCTTTGTATGTATGTAAGTGTTTTAAGTACATGCCTCTATATGTGTTTTCTTAAGAAAAAATTTCTTCCCAGAATTAATAATTGGTTGCTGACATTACTACATCACAAAGATATAAAATTACAACTTACGTACTTACAGAGGATATAAATCTGTAAGTGTCTGGGGGTCCGCCTAAATACAAATTGCATTCGGTACGTAAGTCACAATACCTTTCATTACACCACAAATTTTTCTGTTGTTTGGAAACAATAGCGATCACAATATCATTACATTAACGGAGTACTGACTTAACAAAGTCATAACAATACTCCAACTAGTGCTTAAAAAAGGAAAGACAAACTCAAACACTGCGTGCACGGATCCCATTTATACAATATTGAAGCTTCAAAATTCTTCGGTTTTTCCCATTCTCCAAACACGTATAAGGACGAACATGATACATACGCCTCTTCCTACAATTTGACGTACTCGGCCCAAACTTGCATGATGAACAAATTGCTATAGACCTACAAAAAAACCCATCGTATCATTACAAATAAATGCACAACTAAGATATTCACACATAAAACTTACAAAGAGAACATTGTATGTAAATGTTTACCCTTCTTTGCAAGCAACCTCCATTAGCACATATTTCTTATTCCCATTCTTATGCAATGAACGCATAACCTCTATGTCATCATTCACATTTAAACAAACGTGATATTTGACTTCTCCAGGTAACTGGTACTTAATACACCAATGAGGACCAGTCAAATTCCATCTTTGGAATATCTGTTCCTTTATTTGCGATATTCCCATATCATCTTCAACATAAAAAATGAACGAATCGTTTCCAAATGCACATCGAGCAGGAATCATGTCCAAATTTCTTGAATCAAATAAGCCTGAGATGAACATGAGTTAACATATGTTATTTTTCAAGTTGTTACACGGTTACACAGTTAACATATGTGACTACTTGAGAAGATGTTACACAGTTACACATTTAAACAGTGAACTGTCTAACTACTTACACAGTTAGTTTTGAAGTAGTTACACAGTTCCTCACTTAACTATTTAACTACTTTGAAAGTTGTTAGACAGTTACTCAGTAAACTGTGTAACTACTTCGAAAGTTCTTACACAATTACTCAGTTACACAGTTAACTGTGTAACTACTTACAAACATGTTACACAGTTACACACTTAACTGTGCAACTGTTTACACAATTAGAAATACACATACTTAGACACTTACGTAAACCAAAAACTAGGTTACTACATACATACTTAGTTAAGATATGTAGCTACTTTTCAACTAGTTGTTACACAGTTACACAGTTAAGATATGTGACTACTTGAGAAGATGTTACAGAGTTACACAGTTACACAGTTAAACAGTGAACTGTGTAACTAGTTGGAAAGTTGTTACACAATTACAAATACAAAAACTTAAAGTGGTGCGTAAAAGAAAATTTGTACATACTTACACAATTAGTTTTGAAGTTGTTACACAGTTCCTCACTTAACAGTGTAACTATTTTGAAAGTTGTTACACAGTTACTCAGTAAACTGTGTAACTACTACTTCGAAAGTTCTTACACAATTACTCAGATACACAGTTAACTGTGTAACTACATACACAATTAGAAAGACAGATACTTAGCCACTTACGTACACCAAAAACTAGGTAAGTACATACATACTCAGTTAACGTATGTTATTTTTTAAGTAGTTGTTACACAGTTAAGATATGTAACTACTACTTGAGAAGATGTTAAACAATTAGAAGTACAAATAGTTAGACACTTACGTACAAAAAAACAGTTGGTAATCACATAATTACACAGTTAACATATGTAACTATTTTTTAACTTGTTAATCAGTTACAAAGTTACTTAGAAAGTTGTTACACAGTTACACAGTTAACTGTGTAACTACTTACAAAGTTGTTACACAATTAGAAATACAAATAGTTAGACACTTACGTACTTACAAAAACAGTAGGTACTAGGTATTGACATACTTACACAGTTAACATACATAACTACTTAGAAAGTTGTTACACAGTTACTCAGTTATACGGTTAAGTGTGTAACTACTTAGAAAGTTGTTACACAATTAAAAAGTTGCACAGTTAACTATGTAACAACTTAGAACGTTGTTACACAGTTACTGACTTACAGAGTTAACTGTGTAATTACTTCGAAAGTTGTTACAATTACAATTAGACAAACTTAGACAAAATATCTATTTTTTTCGAAAGTTGTAACTTTGTAGTATCGTCGGTAACCAAAAGTGGAGTAAATAAGAAATAGTCGCGAGACAAACATATATGGATGAAACATTGTTGGCAAGAAAAACATCTGGAGACTAACGAATGTGGATCTACAGAGGACAAATGGGATCGGTGGAACCAATGTGTATCGGAACGCCAAGAAAAACTCACCTACACCGGGGATAGAAGGAAGTGAGAATAAATTAGAAACGTTTACTAGAAGCCAGAATCTCTGCGCTCCTCTTCGCAGCGCACCCAAACGGCAATCCTGGTCTCCTCTTCGCAATGCCGCGGCGGGAAGGTTTGCGCCATTGTCTGCCTTCTTCGAAAGGCATTAAAGTCAAACAAGGTCGCGCATCACTAGGGCTGGGGGTAGAATGAGTATTTACGAGAAGAGGCATAACGTCCGTTAAGTCCCAGGGACTGGAAAATAAGTCCCGCATAAAGCAGGGACCGGACGTCCATGAAAAAACTGACAGGGATGAGAAAATAAAGGTTCGCCCCTGCCAGGGGCAAATAATTAATTCTCCCTAAATTTTGATATCCAATAACATGGCTTTATTGTACATAGTTTAATGGTTGTCGGCATCATAATTTTAGTGCCACTAAAGAATCCGTGCTCTCAATGTACTTGATGAAGTCGATTCTGAACTCGCAAGGGTTGTACCAAACTGACTCTGAGATATCTGAGATCAGGATCTCGAAGTTAGAGAGAAAACTAAAGTTGTCATCTTTGTCGGTGCTAGCGTCACGAAACCTATAAGAAAGTTGGGCCCATAATGGTGTTTCTAAGGTCGACCATCTGACACTTTTTTTTTTGGGTAACGAGAAAACTCCATCCCGTGTGATTTTGTGGGCTCAGGGATTGGTGTTCGTGAACTCCAATGTCAGGACTTGGCAGCTCCTACTTTCCGTGTACCCGTATTGCCCTTACCCCACTTGATCGGAAAAATTTTAGATTTACACACCTCGAGAATTACATGTAAATCAGATAAGTCCACCTAGAAATTAAACTCGAGACCTCTCACTTTTAAATAGGAATTCTAACCGATCGACCCAATCGGAGTCCTCGACCATCTGAAGCTTAGATGTGTGTATTTAGAAGAGACCAAAAAAAAAGAATGTAATAGAGCAAATATGTGCGCAAGATGGACGGAGATGTTTGCTGGGAATATGGAACCTAGACCCTAGTTACTTGTGGCCATGCGACTGCTTTTATAGAGTAAGAGTTGGTATTTAGTTAAGCCAATCTCTTGATTAATAAACGAACTGGGAGAGAGTTTTGGTAGGTTGGCCTTTTACCTTAAGATTCCTAACAAGAATTAGGGAAGATTTCATATCAAGAGTTTCTTTCGTTGACTCTTGCGTGCAGGAATTATGGTGGATCTTGAACTAATTGTCGTCGGATTTGGAATGTTGACATAGATATTGGTTCGAGTAGGATTTGGGATGGCCCAAGGCGATGTCTAATGGGCCTAAACAAGCCGAGCTGGATTGATATTGTTGTTGGTCCAACTTAACTATCAGGTCAATCTCACTAGTGCTGGGCCATTAGATCCGATCGAGATACCAATCTCATCAGTAATAATTCATGTTAAAAAATATTGTCAACCATCGTAGTATTGTCAAACCATTATACTGATTTGATGGAATTATATATACCAAAATTTTCGGAGAGATTGTAATATAACTTTGAAAGGTTATTTGGAAATTATATAATAATTTCACAGCAATATATTGAGGTGGCAAAAATACTATATAAATTTCCAAAAGTTTGTATCAAAAAGTAGATTTTTGAGACATCATATGATGACATTCGCGACTATCTTATATTTCAATTTAAGAATGTGCAACCCTCTTCTTTAACACATTAAAGAGAAGTTTAAAATCATGAATGTTATATTATTATATGATTATAACCAAAGAAAGATTACCTAATCCAATCTATATCTATTCTATACTATATATTAAAATGGAGTTCTTTGTTTCCCGCACAAAATTTTTTTTTGGACACTTGGCATCATTTTCTTCTTTCCCAACTCATCAAATTTAATGACAGTATTAATAACAGCACCATTTCACTCTATCTCTCTGTCATAGTTGTAGAACTAATGACAGTATTAATGACAATATTTTTTTTCCCTATCTCATTCTATTTCGGTTCATAGGGCTAATTTCCCCTAAATTATTTTCTCACTGTCGTAGTTTGGAAAACATAAAAATTCTCGACAAGTCATGAGTCGACCACAAGGCACAAACAGTCTTTGTTTTGGGATCACTGTGCGAGTCACCGTAACGAACTCCCAGGTTTAGGAGAGAGAAGAGAACGATCGGTGTCATCTCAACGGACGTGCGAGTACGCGCTTGGAGGAGATTTTGTACTATGCTTAGCCTGGTTGCAGCCCGCTGTCCGTCGCTGGGCGCATCTCCGGCAGCGCCCTAGGTTTTACTACCGAGGGTTCGGTGGTTTGAAGGGAATGGTCGGCTTGATGGCGGTCAGATGGGGAGAGAGGGCGGCGGGACTCCTGGACGCCGTGAAGAAGTCGGCTCCCGTAGCGTCGAAGATGGAGAACCTGCGGCAGCTCAAGGAGGTGATCCTGCGGAGGGACATCTTCTTGCTGCCCGAGTACGCGCTGCAGCTTGCGGAGCTGCAGGGCGGGCAACCTAGCCCCGTGCGGAAGTTCATCGCTGAGTAAGCCTGTTGCCTTCCTTTCGTCCTTGGTTCCTCTTCCCCTCTCACGTTATTCTTATACTCTTGTTGTGATCTCGATATCATTCATAAAAGCGCGCATGTCCCTTCGCCTGCAATATCTGTTTTCATTAGCATCAAATCCCATTTTGTTGCAATAACTGTTATCTGGATTTACTTTTCACTGAAGTGAGCTACTTTGTCACTTCTGTTTATGCAATGAAGTCTAGACCATAATCCACATTTCCTTAAAAAGAATTTATTGGCCTTTCTCCAATTTGTATCCACGGATTACCCCCTAGAAATTTCAAATTAGCATCTCCAAAGGCAAGCTAAAGTCAACCATGGTTTAGAGGGAGAGCTAGCAATAACTCTGAATTTGCATTTTGCTTTCTCCATGTTGCTCTGAGTGTATGGGTAGAGGAGTATGTAAGAGCATGGAAAAGTGAATCAGACATAGATTAGCTAATTTGCAGTATTATGAGTTACAGTGAGGTTAAGAAGGCAGTTGGCCGGACTTGTGGCTCTGGGTTTTTCCTGATAAGTGGCAAAAGCTTTCAAAGAATGAAGAAGTTTGTGATTTCTGCTGGCCAATGTCTTGGTAGTTGGTAGAATGTCCAGTTAGGTTTGTACTTGTTTTTGGGCCACTGAGAAAAGGGTTTTACTTACAGATTCCAAAATCATGCAGGGGCTAGCAAAAAGATCAATAATAGAGCAAGTGAATGTGAAAGCAATGTCTTCATATTTTGTATTATTTTGGGACTCAGTTCATCTCCTTCCTAGGTAAGACCTTTGAACAAAAAAGAGGAAAGATAAACTCTTTCATTTGGAATTAGAAGTGAGCAATAAGTCTAAGTATTCTTTTGGGTGCAATTAATTAATCTTGGTCAGTTAGTTCTTTATGATTTATAGGCCATACCTCCTGAGGAAATCTCCTCATAATGTCTATCTTACTTTTACATCCTTTTAGTCTCCTACAATTTTATTTGTGCTTCATTTGAACATATCTGGCATCATGATGCCATGTCACAGATTTTAGATCCAATATTGTTTCCCATAGATTTATCCCTATTGCATTGATTTCTAACTTCTCCTTTCTGGTTTAGATGATTGAGCCGTAAATGTCTCAAGTCTTTACGTCGTGCCTTCTTAGCTGTTTAATACAAAAGGAAGCTCATGTTACTTCCATGCAACTAGTTACTAATCTGGACATTAATATTTTTGTTGCATAAATAATTACTATTTAGAAGTTTGAATGTGATATACTATTTTTTTTCTCATGTTACCGTCAAGCTCTGTGGCAGTCAGGTTGGCAAACAAACTTTGCAGCATTATAGGCATGCGTGTCATTTGCATTCTACTGCTACGCAATAGACATGGTAGAACTGTTATTAACATTATTAATTATTAGAGTCTTGTCATACATAGTTCGGTAACTTGATTTGTTGAAGTTTAGAATGAGAGAATATCTAATAGACTCTGTTAATCTATAATCTTGTAGTTGGCCAGGGAAAGAAGACCTGTTGAAGAGTTGCCATCTTGTATTCCATGTTTCACCTTCCTAAAAAGGAAAACAAAACATGTATTCAATCTTTTTGTTTAGTTGCATCAGAGTCTCCTAATTTCTCCACATCATTGATGTACTTATTTTTTTTTTAAATTTTTTTTCTGTATCTTCTTACATTATTCCTGCTGCTCTGAGTTGTTGTATTTCTTGCACTCTCAGTATTAAATGTGGTCGTATAACATAATGATACTATTTCCATTCATCGTCTGTGTATTATACTATTATCATGCATCAAATATGCCAGATAATATTAACATCTGTTGGTTCACTCTAGATTCTAGAATGAATCCATGTCTTGCATTAATCAAGTCTTCAATATAATCTAGGTCACTAACTGAGTTATTGCAAGTCTATTTTTTTCCCCTTTTTTTTGGGAGGGGGGTCTTCTTATTTAGTTCAACATAGAGTCTACTCCTCAATGTCGCATTGCTCAGCTAATCATCAGCATTGTCTCAATGAAAAATTGGGATAAGCAAATGACTGTACTTATGAACTGGCTTCCTGCCTGGCTACTATCTGATTGTCATATTTGTTATCTCTTTTGTGTTATGTTTTCCTGCTATTCTCAAGGAAACTTGACAATGCTTCTTTTTCTTTTCTGCAGAGCTATTAGTGAAATTGGCATGAAGAATATGGATTTGTTACCTGAAATTGTTCCTACCTTAATATATCTTCTAAGGGATGAAACTCCAGCTGTTACTCGTCAAGCCATCACTAGCGGAACTTCACTATTTCGTAGTGTTCTAGAAAAGCTGGTGATTCAGGCAAGTTGGGAATGACATTTATCATTCAGCATGCGATTAGATACCTGTCTACTCTTTTCTTTGACATCTTCGTGGAGTATGAGTGTTGTGTAATCATTATTATGAGTGTTGTGTAATCATTATTCTCTTGCTTCTCCTTGCACTTCTTGTTTATTATTAATAAATTGTTATTTGTTGGCTTCTTTGAGGAAAGACTTCTTACTTATAGCTCATAACTTTTATAAGTATACTGTGGTAATGCCGTTCCAAAAATTTTGTGCTAATTCCTTTCCTCAAAAATGCTCCTCTTTCTTTGCAAAGAAGACCCCTCAATTCTGATGTGTGGCTGGTCCTAGAGTTGAGGTCATGGGCAGGTGTCACTTTGGTTCTGTTTCAACATCAACAGTGTGTTCTAATTGTGAGAATTAACTGTGCATTAAACTGATAGTTCCTTATCAGGAATTCTGGAGAAAATTTAACAGAAGTATAGATAATGAACATCTTTGAGTCCCTTGCGAAGTGAGCCCCATAGTATGCGCCTCAACTTCAGTTTCATCGTTCAGCTGCCTAACATGGGAAAAAGGCTGATAAAACCACTGACTGACTTCAGATTAATTAATTCTGTTAAAAATTGCTGCTATGAGACCATGCTAGAGGTTTGCAAGAGACCGAAAACAGTGTTATGCAAGAACATATGCAATTTGCTAAAGGCACATACATCTTGGAGAATTCATCTTGGCCCAAAAATGTTTGCATCTGTAACACCCCACCCGGACATACACGAATCACAAATACCGTGGCCGGGGTGAGGCGTCACACACGAACGGAGTTCAAACACACTCGTTATGGGATGGACCTTCTGCACTGTATATGAACATCAAGCCATTCAACCACTCGGTCTCATATCATAATAAAATACCAGTACAATTTTTTACATGAATTTTAGATAGTACATAACAATGGCAGACCGCTCCTTTGCTTAATACATAACCTGGATCAACCAAGCTACAAACATTCTTGTAAGGATTCTTCTTCCTCTTCCATATCTTCAGTGTTTTGCTGCGGCTTAAGATGTTAACCTCTACAATCTCCTTAAGTTGACTGATCTGAAAATTTTTACAGAAGACAAGGCACGAGTCGAAAGGACTCAGTAGGCAAGTTAGAACTGAAAGATTCACAAGATTAATTATTAAGGACAACCAGTCAAAACTTAATTATGCACTTAATCATATCATAGATCAGATTTCGAACAGAGAGGATCATATAATCATATCCACACAAACATATGAAAGTTGCTTTCATATCTTATCAAAACAAACTTTACTTAATCAAAGATTTCTTCAAACAGGAAGCAATAGGATCTGAGTTCTTAACATAGACCGCCATGCATTAATGCTGCTCTTAAAGAGGTTACAAACTTGCATCTTCAGTGCCTAGGCATTCTAGCACATCCAATCTTGCCTGTGCGCACAAGCGGGGACAAATATCCCACCTACAGAGGAGGATACACTTCACTAGTGCGGGATTTTTCTTGATTGCTTTATTGCACCTCGCAACATAAGATTTTTCTTAAAAATCCCAGACAGAGCTGGGCCAAATATCTTAAAAAAACCCAGACAAAGCTGGGCCAAATATTCATAAAACCGTCACCCTACGGCTGATGACTTGTGATCGATGCATACCACAAGCAATCCAAACCATTCTTTGAGAGAGCACTTTCTTACTATGTTAATAACTTGGCAAAGCACGAAGTGAGGTTTACGGAAAAGGGCGAAATGATTCTGAATAACCTCGAGACCCACAAAGAACATGCACTTATCAGATCACATTCAAACTTACAAGGAAACGACTTTACAATGATCAGAATGAGCTTGAATATACAGAAGAGTAAGGAGAATCTATGAACTCTTGAGTCTTGATATTAAAGATGGCCTCATAATGGAGAAAGAAGGGACAAGAACTGTGGAGTTAACATAGGTTCGGATTCAAGCACGGGAAGAGCTAGAATCTGGTCTTGCCTACCTTCAGATCTGAGATTCCAGTCCAGAGAACACCATCTTCAAGACTGGTCGGCCAACTACTCCTACTGGGCTCTGGGATCTCTTGCTTCCAGATTCTAAGTTTGCAAGCAGAAAAGGCCGACTTTCTATGGTAGTAGTAGTGTTAAAAACAGGGAGTAGATTTGATTTAATCGTTAAAAACAAGAGGGCTTAGACACCTGGCCTACATGCAAGCTGAAAGGGTCAAATTATCCCTTGCAAGGATGGCTTGATTTAACCGAGCTGGAAGGGTTTGGAGTGCATGCATTAAACTCCTACAGAAAAGTCATCATGATGGTCCACTAAGGCCCTCTGGGCGCTGCTCGCCCGCCACCTGTGCTCAGACATCTCGGAGGTTATCGAGCACGCCCCAACACCTCGATAGCTGTTCGTTCTCTCCACATACAGGGGATACCGAGCACATCCCGATCACCACAATAGGTTATTCGATGCTGAAATGAACTATCAGTCGAAGTTGGAGTTCATAAGTCGAAATGATCACGAGTCAAAGTCATAAGTCGAAGTGAATCAAGTGATCACAAGTCGAAGTGAATTGAAGTGATTGTAAGTCGAAGTTGAAGCGAATGTAAGTCGAAGTTGAGATGGACGGCGGTCGCAGCCGAAATGAACGTAAATCGAAGTTAAGAGTCGAATATTGGAATCGAAGCTGAAGTTGGAACACATAAGTCGAAGTTGGAATACATAAGTCGAAGTTGGGACTTAAACTTCAGTCGAAGTATAACTGAAGTCAAAGTGGGACTTAGAATGCTCGTTTTAAAGGTTCAACAGAAGGCTCATTTTAAATTCTTTATAAGGCTTGCTTGACTTTTAGCTGTGGACTCATTTTAGGCTTATAAGGGAAATATTTGATTCAAATTAACTTACTTTTTTGCTTTGGTTTGTTCAATAGGGTTCCAGATTTTCTCTTCTTGTTAGGGGTAATCTTCTAACAAAATAGAGTAAAATAGCTAGCAGTTAGAGAAGAATGTGTCTAAAATTCCTGGCATAAATTCAAATATTCTAAAGATAGAAGGCCTAAGTACAGGGTGTTACAGCATCATCAAAAGAAAGGTATCTTAAACTGTGCAGTCACCCGAACTTTTCTAGAATCAAGTATGTTATTGATCTGTAATAGATTTTTTCTGTATCTGAAGATGCCATGTTTTCATCTAAAAACTAAAACTATATGGTATATTGCTTTGAGCATGTTTGAACCCTTCCAAGTGACAGCCTGTTGTAGCTTCCAGTGTTGTGGCCTTGCTAAACATTGGGATCCGTTTATGTAGTCTTTTGGCTTCTATCCCATGGTTGTCAAAGTGCCAAGGCCACGTAAGGTGTTCTCAGGGTCCTAAAAATTCAATCTAAGTTCATAATTTGACATTATATTTAAAACTAGAAGGAAGTTGTGTCACAATAACATAACGAGAAATTTTAAGAGAAAAACAATCATATATAAATTACATATCAAATGTAAAGTTATTAACCTCTTAGTTTGTAAAGCTATTCTTATAATATTTGCAAATGTTACTTTGGCATAAATATCAAATATTGAACTCCAAAACATCACATCAAGTCATCAACTATTATCCTCTAGTTAACAAACAAAAGTCAAACCACAAAGGCAATATTAGATCTCTTGAATTGGACGATTCATGTAGGGGTTTATTGGGTCTAAGCTGCCGCCTTTTTGGGCCCCAAAAAGCAGGCTGGTGCCTAGCCCTTTTCTGGGTGCCTTACCAATTGGGCCGCTTAGGTGGGTGCTTTGACAACTATGTTATAGCCAAAAGACCAAGTTAGAGCTTCTTGAATTGTGAAAAATGGAGTTAAGCGGAAGGCATTACTTATGTGTCAAGATTATTAGATCTATTCCTACCCAATGTTTTCTATGCAGAAGGTTATAACCAAAGATGGCTTTGGCATAAAATTTCCCCCAACAATGCTCTTATGTCTTTTAAGCTAAAACTATTAATTCAGTTGAATCAACTCTCATAACATTTTTTTAATCACTTCTCTAACCAAAGTGAACTGCACATGTTTGAGGTGTGCATGCCAGTCAATTGTGTATGAAATCTTGGTGAGACGTAGGGTTTTTGTTGCAGTCACATGAATACACCTAGTGGGTACAATTTATGCATATCTTTCCATCTCATTTGAGAAAATTTCAGTATGCTTCTTTTTTATTTGCTTCCTCTCCCCTTCTTTTCTTCCAGGGTTTACATTCAAGTGAACTGGATCAGTCACTAGACTTGTCATGGAAAGCAATGTTGAAATTCAAGGATGCTGTATTTCCAATAGCTTTCCAGGTACCTTTACTTTCTTGTGCAAAAATTGCTCACTAATGTATATTGCTCTCCTTTTTCTGAGTTGTCAACATGTCTGCAAGCCTGGAAGCGATGGAGTAAGGCTGCTAGCTATAAAGTTTATTGAAGCAATGATACTTCTGTACACACCAGATCCTAATATTTCATCTGAGCCCCCAAATGAGATGGGTGATGGTATTTACTAGAACACTCATACTTATCTTCCTTTTCTGATCTGATTGGTACATGAAAGAGCTGCTAAATGAAATAAGTCTTTGTGGTGTGGGATTAGGTTTCAGCATATCATGGGTGCGTGGATGTCATCCTGTGCTCAATGTTGGTGACCTGGCCACTGAATCTAGTCAGAGCTTGGGCATGTTGCTTGACCAACTTAGGTTCCCTCAAGTGAAGTCTCTCAGTAACTCTATTGTTATCGTGCTGGTTAATTGGTTAGTAATTCTTCTATTCTTTAATTCTTTCTTCATTTTTTTTTGAAAGGTGGATGGTACCACCGATATATTAATTGAAAATTAATTGATTTTTTTTTGAAATGTGGATGGTACCGCAGAATATATTGATAGAGGAAGTGATGTATAAGTATAGAGGTATAAAGAAACAAAAACCTCTATACACAAAAAGCCCCCAACAAAAAACTTTCACTTCAACTCCCCAAACACAAAAAAGGTGGGAGTTGGAGATATCTACATTTCCCAAATGTTTAGTCCACAAACAAACTCTGTTTATAATGAAGAGAAAAATGTTTTCCTCTGTCCACGCTTCTCTCTTAAATATTCTACTATTTCTCTCATTCCCCAAGGCCCAGAGGGTGGCATGAAGAATCAGCCACCATACCACCCGATCTCCCTTGTTGAAGCAGTGTCAGTTCCAGTCCCGATTAAGAAGATGAACCTTCTCAAAAATAGGAATGTGAATTCTTTCTTCAATTGATCCGTGGTGAATTCACTGAACATGCTGTTTCACTTTCACCTATTCTTCATTTAACTTCAATTCAAATGTTCTTGCAAGCTGACATGTTTTAAATGCTTAAACTGTGGACATGCGAATATGTTAAATCACATTCTTCTTGAATTATTGCCAAATCTACAGTTTTATACAGTCTGTCCAGTGTGGGAGAGTTGGATATGCACTTTATGGGTGACTGTGAGATCATGGCATTGGCTCCCATGGTGGTCACAAAGGGTAGAGTGGGTACTGAACTGGGGGGGGTGGTGGTGGTGGTGGTGGTGGTTACTATCTGAGAGAAATTTGGCCTGCCCAGTGCTTGGGCTATTGGTGATTCGGGCTTGATCTTGGGTGGTGAGTTTACCTCAGTATTCTAAAACAATCCTCAGTTTTTATATCATTTAGAGTTTACACTTGCCTCTAGGATTGGGGTAGTGAAATCCATGGGTAGTCTCATTTTCTTTGACACTTCTAATGTCCCTTTTTCATTAAACAAAAGAGGTTTACTGGCTTCACCTTGCCGGTGCAGTGATTTTTTTTTTCCTTTTCTAAAAGAAAGTCCCATCATGTGCCATCCCAAGGTACATGTCTGTACAATGAGATCATTGATTGGACAGTCAAAAAGAGAATAAATAAGAACCTATGGCCTTTAATGGGCTTGTCACTACCTTCAGTCTCGGAAATTTTTGGATAGTCCTAGCAATGATTGGACTCTATGGACGTGTCCATTAAATGGAATCTGATGTGAAAAATAAAAAGCGACGAAAAAGGATTTTCACTGCACTGATGATGGGTGCAGCAAGCTGCTGTGCCCCTTGTGCAGCAAGTAAAACTCTAAATAAAATTGTGTACCATCTGCTTTCATATAAAAAGGCCGTTCCATTGTTTCAGTGGCCATATTAGCTTTCTTATGATTCACTGTGGTGACCGGTCATCGTCTAGAAAAAAAGGCTCTTATAATGTTATGGATATATTTATTGGTATCTGCCAATCCTTGCTGAGTTGCTGACCAGACCATTGTGGTCTGGCTTGCGTGGTTTTTCACATCTTCCAAATCTTGGGTCAGCCAATAAAATAAAACTCTGCCTAAATGATTAATACTAGACATTTTCTAAGAAGAAAAGCTGCTGATTCATGAGTATTGCTGGTCAATCTACATATTGGTCTCGGTTACACTGATATACACCTTTTCAGTGTTCTGATATGGTACCTGAGAATCTTGGCCTCTACTTGAACTGGTATGCCATATGTACAAACTCCTTGTACACTGCATTGTTGAGAAACATGGTTAAAAATGGCAGTTTGTCGCATAATCAATCTTTATATATTTATTTCTCAGTTTCTACTTTGTTGAGGTTCAGTTTCTCTCATGTGCTTTTATTTTTCTTCTTTCAGTCTTTCAGCTATTGCAAAGAAAAGGCCTTCCTTCTATGGTCGAGTTTTGCCTGTTTTGCTTACCTTGGATCCGTTGACTGCTGTTGTTAAAGGGGTGGAGGTCTCTGCTGCATATCATGCCTTGAAGAGTAGTTTTTTAGCATTCTTGCAGTGCACACATCCCGCAGCTGCTCCGGTATCTATTTCATCTTTCCCTGTTTGTCCATGTTCCTTTTCTGTCTGGGTCTTCCCTATGCAAGGGTGAACATCTATGTTGTTGCCATCGTATTTCATTAGTGGTACGAGATTTAACTGATCAGTAATTATGAGGACTGTATCTGAGGGTTTCATGAACTATGGAAGCAGTAGCATTTGGTAGTTGGTTGTGTACTCGTGGCCATGTATGGTTATACCCTGACGATAGCTAAGTTACATTGAGGCCTGTGGGTTTGGGTGGAAACAACCAGTCTATATGATAGGTTGTTGACATAAAAAAATAAAATTTAGTGTCAATCCCCCCATTAATTTATTCCCAGAAATCCCCCTCCCCTAAACCAATGAAGGCACCATCGGTTAGGGGGTTTTTTTTCCCCTAACCGATGGGGCTACCATCGGTTAAGGGGGTTTTTTCCCCCTTAACCGATGGTGCTTCCATCGGTTAGAGGGGGAGACCCCTCCAACCGATGTGCTTCCATCGGTTAGAGGGGAACTCCCCTCTAACCGATGGAAGTTCCATCGGTTAAGGGGAATCCCCTAACCGATGGGGCTTCCATCGGTTAGGGGAGTCTCCCCCTCTAACCGATGGAACCCCCATCGGTTAGGGGGGGATTCCCCCTTTAACCGATGGATGTTCCATCGGTTAAGGGGTCCCCCTTTCAAAAAAAAAAACATAAAACATAAAAAAAACAGAAAACAGAAAAATAAAGAAAAAAACAGAAAAAAAAAAAACACAGAAAGACAGAAAACACAGAAAACAGAAAAAACAAAAAAATAAATAAAATATAGAAAACAGAAAATAAAAAAAGGAAAAGCCCTAACCGATGGTACCCCCATCGGTTAGAGGGCTTTTAACCCTCTAACCGATGGGAGTCTCATCGGTTAGAGGAGTTTTTTTCTTTAACCGATGAGAGTCTCATCGGTTAGAGGGAATTTTCCCTCTAACCGATGGAACTCTCATCGGTTTAAACCCCCACTCCCACGCATGTAAGGGGGGGGCCTTCCCCTATAAAAGGCCCCCCATCCCCCCTATTTGAAGAGGTCGGCCCCGGGGAGATGCCGGCTCCCTGGAGAAATTGCTGCCCCCCTCTTTTCTGAAATTCTGAAAGAATAGAAAATTTCCAAAAGTCTCCCGTCTCTCTCTCAATCTCATTTCTTGTGTGAGTGAAGGTACCAAATCTTCTTCCCTCGAGTGTTGAGAGGTTATCCGTATGCGGCATCGGCAAACTTCATCGGCTAAAGTCCGCAATAGCGGCACCGGCCCTCACAGGCTATAGGTTCTAAATACCGTCCATTCCGGACATATGGTATTTTAGATACCTCTGTTATTCATGCCACCTCCCATCGAGTTTTAAACTCTCCGGGATGGTGTGTTTGTGCTATATGCATATGTTTCTTAGAGGAGACTCTGCCCAAGTGGAGATTCTGCTCGAGAATATATTCATATATTCACAGATTCGTATTTATATATGTGTTTCTTAGAGGAAACTCTGCCCAAGTGGAGATTCAACCTAAGAACATATCTATAAATTTCAAATCTGTGTTTATATTTATATGTTTCTTAGAGGAGATTCTGCCCAAGGGAAGATTCTACCCAAGAACATGTTTGTATATTCACAAATTGGTATTTTTATATGTATGTTTCCTAGAGGAAACTCTGCCCAAGTAGAGATTCCGCCTAAGAACATACCTATAAAATTCAAATTTGTGCCTATACACACTTGTTACTTGAAAGGAAGCTCTGCCCATGTCAGAGTTTTCCCTCTAAAAACATATCAATATAATCACAAACTTTGTATTTATATACATGTGTTCCCAAGAGGAAACTCTGCCCAAATGGAGTCTCCGACTACGGACATGTCTATATAATCATAAATCCGCAATTATATGCGTATGCCTCTCAAAAAGGATTCTGCATATGCAGATGGTACCTTTTGCCGGATACTCCATTCAAATAGGAATGCCGGTGAGAAAATATGCGTAAACTGCAAATTTATGATCATATACACATACCTTTTTGAGGGCAAATTCCCTCCGGGCAAAGATTCTCTGAGGACACATGGATATAAGTACATGTTCATATGAATATATCTCCGTGAGAGCATTCCGCATAAGCGGAAACTCTGCTAAAATAAAATTATAAAAATTGTGATGATATACACACATCCAAAGAAAAAGGGGACAGGACCTGAACTGTGACAGGACCCGAACTGTGATAGGACCCGAACTGCGCTCAGTTACTCCAAAGAGCAGCATGATGCATACTCACAAGAATTGTGTTCATATGGACAGTTTCTCGAAAGGAACTTCAAGTTGACAAGAACGTCCACGGAGATATGTGCATACATTCTCCAAAAATCATACTCATACAAGTAAAAAAATGAATGATGAACGAATGAAACGATGAACGAGGAGAAATGAAATTCTGCCTCAATTCAGACTTCATTTAAAAGAAGGATGTTATAAAAGAATTAATGTAGCAACTCTTCTAATACAGAAGTGCTACTTTGAATCACAACTTCCCCCAAGTTCAGAATCAAATGCACGGGTATATGCCTGTCTGCAATAATAATCCTCAGGTTTTCCAAAATAAAACCTTCAAACAACATCTTTCTCAAAAAAGGAGAGGAGGGAGACCCCAAATGGGTTCACGGAAATATACCCGTTCCCTTCTTAAAAGTCATATCTCGGACTCCACAAAGGGCAGTCTTTTCAAAATGAAACACTCAAAGCAAAAGTATTTCAAAAAATAACCAAAAGAAAAATGATACATCATGACCAGGATTTTCTAAAAAAGTGTGTATTTTCTCATCCCCTTTGCTATGAATGGTATTCGGGTTAAAACTGGTGTTAAATAACACCAAGAGTCTTAACTCGATGTAAATGTAACATCGACTCCGGTCGATGGAGACAGAGGTCCAGCACATGCTACCTCAATCACCTGATGAGTATAGATACGGGACTCAAGGAGTTCAGATAAAAAACGGCGCACCCTAGTCGCCCGTCACACGGGCATCCCCGTCCATTTCATGGACAACCCTAGTCGCCCGTCACACGGGCATCCCCGTCCGTTCCTCGGACATCATACCCGTCCGTTCCACGGACATCATACCCGTCCGTTCCACGGGCATCATACCCGTCCGTTCCTCGGACATCATACCCGTCCGTTCCACGGACATCATACCCGTCCGTTCCACGGACATCATACCCGTCCGTTCCATGGACACCCAAAAATACCTTCTCCGCATTGCGCGGACTCTTTCTTCTGTCTGTTAGACAGACTGGCACGCCCCGCAAATCACAATACACAAATCAAAGCATGTGAAATAAATGAATACCCAAATGAAATGAATACATGAACCAGATAAAATGAAATGAGCCATCCAAAATCAAATGATATGTCAAAGTGATAATCTTTCCCGTGTCAACATAGGTTGACAAAGTAGGCTAGCCAGATTTCTTTGAATATGGATAATGGATGAATTGCACTCATCCATTTTGGGCTGCTTGGGGTAATTGATGGTGGCATATGATTTTGGTGTGGGCCTCTTTTCTGTTATCTTTTTTTCGAGATTATACAAATTATGATACTTGTTCCTTTCCTATTATTTAATGAATCCATGGTACTACTTTGAAAGGAAAAAAAAAAGGATTTTAGGGCAGAAACAGCCAGGGTTGCTGAAATCGGGTGTAGTAATGTTAAGAAACTGTTGGATAAATAGCCTTTGGTATTTGGGGATTGTTTGTTATGGCAAGATATGTTTATCTATATGTTGTAGTTGTACATATCTTTTCTATAGGGTGATTCCTTGGCTGATCCGATACGTCTTTCCATGACCAAAAGTCTGGCAGACCTGTTGACTCATACTGCAATTGGCAAACAGATGATCTGCTGATTCCTGTTGCTCGTTACAAAGAACCTAGTATCACGAGGTGGATCCCACATGAAAGCTTTGATCTCCAATGGTACTTAATTTTTCAAACTTCTTTGAACTCGGAATACAGAATGCTGGCCGTTGATGTAATTTGTATAGGACCATAACTGAGGAGGACTTTCCCCTCTGTTCCATAAGAGTGCATCCTGCTTATTCTGGGAATATCAACTTCACTAAGTAGCTGAAACAACATCCTTTCATTTTCTTCCTCTTCCTTGAACGTTTCTTACATCAACAGACTGGCAAACCCCTGAGCCTTGAATTGGATAGCAATCTTTCAACAATACCATCCATTAACTGCCAGACTGTACATCCCTTAGAAATCTATCCTTCGAAGGTAAATCACTATCCATTTGTTCTACCAGAAGCATGTTTTCTCTCCATTCCCACTTTTTCTGATAACCTCTTGTTCAATCCATGAAGATGCTTTCAGGATGCCTTTCCACAATGAACTCTCATGTCTTTTGTTCTGCATCTGAAGTTAAAATCTCTGTTGAATCCCATAATGCTTCTTGAGAAAAGCTCTTTGCCTCAGTACCTTAATATCATCCAAACTTTCCCAAAGCCATCTTTCCAGCAATGCAGGCTCATGGCATGAAGATTCATGATCCCTGAACCACCATTCTTGCAAGGTTTACACACCATCACCCCTTTAACAAGTGGCATGCCTTGCTTTAATTTATTAACCTCCCCATAGAAATTTTCTCCCAATCCTTTCAACCTTATCTCTAACTGCCTGAGGAATGTGAAAAATAGACAAATAATGTAATGTGATGCTAGATAGCACCGAATGAATCATAAAATTTCATCTTTCAAAAAATAAGTTCTGTGCCTTCCAAATTGATAACCTTTTATTGATTTTATGAACGAGATGTGCCCAGTCTGAAACCCTTAGCTAAAATGAAGGGGCAGGACTAAGCACAATAAAGGCCGCTTTCCCACCCCACATGACAAAATATCAGGACATGCCTGCACCCGTGAGTTCATCATCTTGAACCCAATAACAGCACTTTTGTCATAATTAATCTTCATTCCTGAATAAGCATTAAAATACTTTAGCAGAAATAATGAATTCCTGACTTGCAGAGTATCACCATGAAAAGAAATTAGTGTGTCACTTGTGAAGTGTGGATGGGATACAGAATGCAAGGAGTGTTATACTTGAATTCCACAAACCCATTACTGTTCTTCTGCTATTGTGCACATTCTTCTGAACATATTGCCAATCAGTGCAAAAGAGTAAAGGTGATACAGGATTCCCTTGTCGGAGACCTCTTCTGCTTCTAAAGAAATCATGTGCCTTGCCATTAAAAATAATAAAAAAGGCCACTGAACAAACACAATTCTGAATGCCTTTATCCAAGTTTTTGGGAACTGAAATTATTTCAACAGATGCCATAGACACTCCCAAGATACCAAGGCATTTTCAAGATACCCTATCATAAGCCTTATTAAAGTCCATCTTACTTGCTAATCCTGGCCTGGTCTGCCTGAAGCCTTCATAGAAAATATTGCCTCACGAGCCATGGAACAGGCATCCTGCTTCCTACCAGCAACAAAACCTGACTGAAACTCGGAAAATATTCTTGCAAAATAACAGCAAGCCTGTTAGCTTGTGCTTACATGATCCAATTGTCTTCTTGGTTCTTGAAGATTGGTGTTTTATTAGGTTGTATTCGTAGACTTTTCCCTTTTATGGTTATTTGCAATATACTCGCTAAAATCTTTTAGGTTTACTTATGCACCCACATTTTTTATTTTGTCATGTATACCCAAATAATAATGTTCGAGTCAATCTTCCAATCTCAATACCATCAAAATCGACAGAATATTCTGTTGACATAAAATATAAGGTTTTGGAGGTATAATATGTATGTTGTCATTTGATTTTGTTTAGATTTATTTGGCAAGAGTAAAGTAGTCTTTTTCCTCCCATAGTCTATCCAAAAATTTAGCTACACCAAACAACAAATGATGGTAAGTCTGTAGATGATGGGTATGGCTTACTGTGGTGGGGTATATTGACATTATGACAATATATGGTATTGTGGGGTACTCAATAAAATAGACAGATTCTGGAGCTACATATGTTTCTATCCTTTCTTATTGAGATTGTAACTGCGGATTTTGATTCTTATTCTGTGAAGAAGTGGATAGTGTTTCTTTCATTCTATCTTTCTTGTTTTTTCCTTTATGGCATCCTCCTCTTCTCAGTTACTGCTACAATCATCTGGACTTGGTATGCATTTCATATGCATTAAAATTAGTTACCATTTTAGTAGTTGGGGCATTTTATGTCTTGATTCATTCAATATTTGTGTGCTAAACAACCATGTTATTCTGTGGTCTATGCAGTGGCGTCCCCGTGTGGTTGAAGCCCTGAAGGCCATGAATGTTGCCATGCCAGCAGAACCGTCTCTTCATGTTGATAAGATTTTTGGAACTGCAGTGATCTCCACTACCATGGAGGAGACGTTACCTATTAAGAAGGTGTTTAACTCAGAAAATTTATAAATAAATATGCGTATGTTTTTAGCATATTGTTTATTTCACATGTTTGATTTATCAAACGATTTAGGGTTCGCGTACTGGACCTTTCCCAACCGACGTGAGTCGATGTTAATACATCGGAACGAGTCCGAACACCTTTGATTAATTGTCAAAGAATGCCTTTTGCCTCTATGCATTGTGACATTAATGACTTTTGATGATCGTCCATTATGGGTACATTCTCTTGCAAAGAAATTTGAAGTCTTCATTTCTTTGAACATATGTAATTTGAATTACAATTAGTCTTTCAAGACCCTCACAAGTTTCCCCAATTATGTAATCGGATCTCCAAGATTACATTCGGTCACGGTTGGACCCTTTGAATTTACTTTAGTTTGCATTTGGATCCATTCATGGTTCGCCGAATCGGAATCGGAAGGCGAATCGGGTTTCTCCTGATTGGCCCCGATTCCCCCAGAATCGGTATATTTTAGACACATTTATATTGATTAAATACATATATGTAATATATGTCATATTTATAATGTATAACATATATTTCAAATATGATATAATATTATATATAAAGGGAATCAGGGTGAATCAGGCGGATCAGGGATCGGGTTTCCCTTGATTCGCGCAGATTCGGGGGAATCGGGCCGATTCGGCATACCGTGGATCCATTAAATTTACTTTTATCACTACTGGGTCATTGACTTTGCTTCCATCATGATCGGATGGTTGAATTTGAATTCCATCACGATTGGACCGTTGGACTTGAATTTCATCATGATTGGACTGTTGTTTCGCCAAAATAATCATTGCCAGTCTGTTGGATCTGCTTCATGGTCATGATCACTTTTTAATTGTGATCGGACCCTTATGTTGATGCCCACAAAGGACATTTCTGCACAAGACGGGTATATTTGTATCCCCTGGGTTTTGTTGCAACTTTTGACCCTTTAAGGTATTCTTGCAATTTCTAACCCTTTCTGGGTATTTCTGCAATTTCCACCCTTTTTGGGCATTTCAGCTATGTTCTTCCTTTTCTGGGTATTTCTGCAATTTCTTACCCTTTTGGTATTTCTGCAATTTCTTAACCTTCCTGGATATTTCTGCATTTTTAACCCTTTTGGGTATGTCTGCAATTTTTTACCCTTTCTGGGTGTTTCTGCAATTTCTTATCCTTTCTGGGTATTTATGCAGTTTCTTACCCTTTCTGGGTATTTCTGCATTTTTTTACCATTTCTGGGTATTTCTGTCATTTCTCGACATTCCCAGACATTTTTGTTGTTTCTTGACATTCCCGGACATTTCTGTCATTTCTTGACATTGATTGACATTTTTGTCATTTTTTGACGTGCCCGGGTATTTCAATCATTTCTTGACATTTCCTAATTCCTAGTATTCCTAGGTATGATAGTTCTAGTCTTAAGCAGAACTCAAGAGAGTGCATGTTGCTTTAGGGAAATGATGTAGTCCCGCACCACCGAGTCGTACAAATGGCATTTTAAATTCTGAATAAGGGTATTTTTAAAACGTGCCAAGGGCTTTGTGCAGTTTTTGGACTGAATAAGGGCTTTCGTGCAAGGAACTCCAGAGATATTTTGGTAACTTCTGAAGAGTTCATGGGTACTTTAATACTTTCTGAGTAGGTCGGGCATACTTTAGTAAAATCCAAGTTGAACAAGAGGCTTTTGTGCAGTTTTCCCACAAATGAAGTATTTTTGCAATTTCTGATATTTTATGGGTTTTCTGCAATTTCTGGACTATAGAAGGTACTTTTGCAATTTATGGACCACAGAAGGTGTTCTGCAATGTGTCACCTTTCAGGATATTGTTGCAATTTTGACCACCCTTTATGGGTATTTGTGCAATTTTTAAAACCTTTTTTGGGTATAATTGTAATTTTTGCAATTCATGAAAAATTCAACTTCTTGAAGGAAAATATTCCAAGAATTGACTTTGCACAATACTTCTTTTTGATTCATGAGTTAGATATCAACTTCACAATCCCATGATAAAAGGGCTTACTTTACAATAATCTACCCTTAACAAGGACTTTTGTAGAAAATTCCCTTAGATAAGGCTTAAGTCCTGCACTGCCGGGACTTGGCTTTCTTTAAAAAAACTTCTGCTGCTGCGATGGAGACTCTTCTTCTCCTCCGGAAGCCTTCTTCTCCAAAACCAAGATAGAGCCTCCCAAGGCCGAGTTTTCCCCCTTCTATAGAGGTTGGAGGAGAACTGAGGGGTTTCCCTGTGGCTTGCTACAAAAGACTCTCCCGGTGACTAGTGGAAGCTACTCTCTTGCATTTATTTATTATTTCTTTTCATTTTCGGTTTGTTGTTTGTTTTTATTTTTTTTCTTTTTTATTTTTAACTTTCTGAAGAGGACCAGGGGGTTTCCCAGTCAGCATGACCAGGGAGAACCCCTCCCGGTCAGTGTGCGACCGGGAGGGGGTCTCTCGACTCTCGGTCAGTGCGCAGCCGGGAGGGCTCTCATGGTCAGCACGGCTAGGAGAGGCTCTCCCGTCAGCACAGCCGGGAGAGTCTCTCTGCTGGTTTTTTATTTATATAAAATAAATTAAATAAAATAAAAATTTTGGGGTTCAACAGAAGGTATGTTCTCCACTTCTCCTTTCCTTTTTTTTTGGTTTTTAGTCCCTCTAAGCTTTTCCAATCAGCTTTTGTCTTAATTAACTTGACTATTTAGCTTTGAACCCAAGAAACTTGATTTTCTTCAGAAACATGTCATTTTGACTTTAAAAGCAGGGACTAAAAGCTAGTTGGAAAAATAAGGGTTAAGGAAAATTACATTTATACCTCTGAAATACATCCTATTCGAGGTGTACCCCTCAAATCTGCATATTATATCCCATACCCCGAAATCCAAAAAAGTTAGTCAGTTATGTCCCCAAGGTTAACATGCAGTTAGAATGGCAGGAATATTTTGCTATCATGCTAACTATTGCTGTTAAATAAGGGACGAATTTACTAAACTGCCCCTCTTCAAAGTTCTAAGAAGAGATGGGGAGAGAGAGAAGGTGCCCTGCATGTCGTGGGAGGTCATCTTGGCAGACCAAAAAAGCCGGCAAAGGTGATGCAGATGACGAGGCACAGCCTAAGGATCGAGATGATCTTGTCGAACTGCTGCCATGCTGGTGAGTGGATGGTCCCCGCACATCGGCCACTACAGGAAGAATGACACCATCAAGAGAATCGTCAACCCATAAACAATGTGAGCATCCCCGCAAGAAATCTGTCATCCTGTGTATTCATTCTTTCTGTAGTAGAAGGGCAAACAGCATTTGCATGTTAAGGATTCCATGGCATGCATGCAACAAGTTAAGAAAAAAGCGAGCGAGAGAGTAGGTCGGAAAGGGGGTGGGTGGGTTCAACCCCTCCGGTGCTGGTCGGGGGGGGGGGGACATGGACATTCCAAGGCTAGTGTTGGGCTGGATGGTGATGGAGTTCTCTATGATCTGAGGCTTCTTGATGTTCCACCTGCTCATGGGGAGGAGAAGAAGAGCACTTATCAAAGGTGCTTGCAGGTGTGTTCGTGCTCGGCCCTCCATTAGTGGAGGACAAGAGAGGTTAACTGGGAGAGAGCTAACTAGCTACATACCTGCAGGAGGCGAGATCCCAGCTCAGGGCCTCAGGCCCAGGACGCTGGTTACGAGTTAAGGTTCCTGACCAGCTTCCACCACACCATCCTCAGGATCGTGTTCACCATCTGTGATGATGGCATGCTCCCGGAGCTCTCATGTGACTTCTCCGCATCAGGCACCCCACTTCCCCCCTGCGCCTCCTTTCCCTTCTCTTTCACATCTTCCTTGCTGCAGGCTTGCAGAGCCTGCTCACAGTTCCCTGTTAACAGAGAAAAAGGTCCTAATCCTGTGAGCTCTAATGGCTTCCTGAATGCATGTTCATATATAGCATCTCTAATCTGCTCGCGGGAGTTTCCATGCATGGCTTGCCTTGCAGAATGCAGCAGAAGCTGCAGCTCCAAACAAATATGTGCAGTTCTCTAACATGATCTCCTTCCTCCGTCTGCACTGGCAGCTGCTCAGATTCAGGGACGACGTTGCTGAGGACTTTGGCCCCACTGCTGGTCCGGCTCCAGCGACCGCCTGGCCATGCCGCCATGGTGACGCCAATGACAACTTCGTCCTCCTCGGTTTGAGGGGGCTAGCTGGGTTGACTCTCTCCCTGGTGACAACGGTGCCACCCTCCATGGTCACCCCCCTGACCGCCGCCCTGTACTCGAAGACTAAGATGAGGGTGTACCAGACGACGCACTGCAGCATAACCACCTGCACCATGAGGCCCTCCTGGTTTTTGCCGTACATGGCCTTGAGGAGGTGGATGCCCATGACGAGGATGTTGGGGATGGAGGTGAGGGAGAAGGCAGTGATGGCCCAGTCGAGGATGCCTCGGCGAGTGAGGTTGACCCAGGCGAGGACCCCCGGCAGGATAAGGAGCTTGGAGGTGGCATCGGTGCGAGGAAGGGAAGGTGGAGGTGGAAGGGGTTGACCCAGAAGATGAACTTCACAGAGAGGAGGGGGATGACAAAGACAGCTACAAAGCAGTGGATGCCGCACTGCTCCGGGGTGAATAGCCGCCACCACCACACGGAGGCATAGGCCAGGGAGGGAGGGAGGGAGGTGGGGATGGGGAAGTAGGGGCGCCAGAGGGGGTGGTCTCCCCTCCGGTTCCGGTCTGAGTGTGTGAGAGAGCAAGCAGTGGGGGTGCTGGTGGGAGAGAGAGTGTTGTAAAAAAATGATCTTTTTGAGAGTTGGAGAAGGCAAGTTAGTCTTTTTGCCCTCCTAACTGAATTGTGGTTGGGTAAAATGGATGGAATCAAACGGTAGGTACATACACGATGAAATACATGAAATACAGGGGTATAGAATATAATATGGAGATTTCAAGGGGTATATGTTAAAATACAATGTATTTTGGGTGTATGTATGTAATGTTTCCTAAAATAATCAAAACTCTTTTCTGACAAACAAAGTTTTCTGGATTCAGGGCTAAATAGCCAAGTTATAAGGATGCTAAACTAATTGCAGGATATTATGGGGACTAAAAGCTAGAAAAACCTTTTAGGTCCTAATTTATCTTGTTAGGTTAGAATTATATTTCTTGCAGTTGTCTTTTATGACAATGACCTTGAGACATACTTGTAGGAAGATGACCTGCTGCTGGAGAGAAGAGATGAGTTGCAAAGTGACCTGGCAAGAAAGCGAGGCATAAAAGAAGAAGTTGGTGATCTCATGCAGGATGACATCACACCTGGGAAGCGAGCTAGGATCTCACCAGTCATCTCTCAGGAGACTGCAAAAGAGTCATCTCAGTTAAGTACAGATCATATTCATGATAGTACCCCTCTGATTGGCACAAAGGCTTCTACTGGAAGTGTGGACAATGGGCCTGTTCAGCAACTTGTGGGCATGTTTGGTGCATTGGTTGCCCAAGGCGACAAAGCTGTGGAGTCACTGGATATTCTCATCTCAAGTATCTCTTCTGACTTGCTAGCAGAAGTGGTCATGGTTAATTTGCAACATCTACCTCACTCTTGTCCCAAATCTGAGGGAGAAGAAGAACAGTACGGTGTGGATTACATGCCCACTTTGGTTGGCAAAAATCAGAGTTTTATCCGGCCATCCTTTATGTCAGATATTTTATCATTGTCGAGTGCATTGGCACTCATAAATACTCAATCTGCAGCAACAAATGATACATCTGTATGTTGCTTTCTCTTCATTGTCAAGATATATTCTTTGATAAGTTTTACTCTATTCCAAAATGACACAGTTGCTTTTGGATTTAACCTTTTGTCTTGTGAGTATTTCATTGCAGAAGCTTCCAGTGAGGGATGAAGTGAAACTAGACGACATGGTTGATACTACCTCTGTATCACCTTTGATACCTGGTGATACTAAGAAAATAGGCCCCGGTGATTCCATTGACTCTGTAGTGCCAGCTGCAGTAGAGGCAGGGACCACTTCAAATGCTCAACTATACATGTGCCACAATTTAGGAACACTGGAGAGTGAAATACCTGGTTTGGAATCTGTTGCCGCCAGTGAAATACAAGAACCAGCTGATGTCTCACAGTCTTCTACATCTGAGCTTCAAGGATCGAGTCAAGAACAAGTTGTAAGTTCAGGAAGTAAAATGCAATTTGATACAACTACATCAGGATTGATGTCAACCTTCTCAGAGACGCTTAGCTCCAGTGCGACTCTCATGGACAGTGGCCTTTCTGCTCTTACAACTTCAGCTTCTGTTACAGTAACTTCCCAGTATTTTCTCCCTAAAATGATGGCACCTGTCATTGACCTGACAGATGAGCAGAGGGACCATTTGCAGAAAGCAGTATTTCTGCATATTATTGAGGCATATAAGCAAATTGTAGTAGCTGGTGCCTCACAGACACGCTTCTCCTTGCTTGCTTGCTTAGGAGTTGAGGTATAAATTATTATCTGGTTTTTGTTCTCCTGATTTTTTTGAAATGTGGATGGTACCACAAATATATTTATAAGAAGGTTTTTGTTCTCTTGAATTGCCTGCCATTTTGCTTATACATCTAATAAATTGGAATAATTTTCACATATTTCATGTTATTAGTTGGATTCTCAAGTGAGTCAAGTGACATTCTGTCCCGGTTAAGAAATGTGTTTCTTTTTTTTTTTAATAAAAAATATGCCTATCATAAGAGGTCCTATTTGGAATTCCCCACCAAAGAGATAGCAGAGAGATATCCATTGGAGAAGTTAAATGCCCTAAGGATTGGTTGAGAACTGCAAGTACAATTAGGACGGAGAATCAACTTCAGATTATTTCATTAAAAGTGAGTGTCAGCACTATTTTTAAGGTTTAGATTGTTATCCATGAGTGTAATAGAAGTTTGTCCTTAAAAATCCCTCTTTGCAGTGGTGCTATTGAGGTGGTTCCATTTCTGCATTATTATCAACAAGGTTTGCCGGATCGGAATCGGGAGGCGAATCGGATTTTTCTTGATCCGATTCGATCCCCCCCGAATCGACCCGAATCGATCCGAATCGGATCGATTCTCATGGGTATAATATATATTATATATATAATATATCATATATATGATATTTATAATGTATAATATATATTACTAATATCATATAATAATATTATATATATGAGGCGAATCGGACTGAATCGATGGAATCGAGAATCGGGTTTTCCATGATTCGCCCCGATTCGGGAGAATCGGGCCGATCCAATTCGATCCGCCAAACCATGATTATCAATGCACAATCTACCTAAATGGAACTGAGTCCCCACGACATACAAAGCCGTTGCCACTCAAGCCTCTGGTCACATAGGAACAATGCTGCTCAGTCTGAAGTCTTGCTAATCTAGCCTATCATTGATTAGTTCCCTTCTTAGTACAGATCTCATTCGCCTTTAGGAATTAATATCTTGGTGCTGCCCTATATCCTTCACCCGAGCTTCACTTTCTGGAAAATCATCTGCAAGATGTGCTGACAAGCGCATACTCTGGAAAAATGGCTCATAACATTCTCAGTTCATACCTAAAAATTGCCCCAGATATGGGATCTGACATAATAAAAAATAGTAGTTTTGACAGAGTCATAGGATACCTTCTGCAATGGCACAAGTTAGACCTTGTTGAGGACATATTGCTCTTTCCCATTACCAGTGACATTTTTTTGCCAGTTGGTGATTGTATATACTCTTCCAGCATCAGCAATTATTTTTCTCTAACTTCCAGTTTTGAATGATGACCCTTTTTCCTAAATTCTGGGATGGCTTAGTGGCTTACTAATAATACGCTACACAGACCAAGACCTAGTTTGTGCCTTCTTGCCATCTTCCCTTGCAAGTAATAAGAATTTGAATCATCTCCTCATAGTAAGCAAGGGTTTCAGTTTGGTGTTGGATCATTTCCCCCTCAAGAACAACTGGATGCACTCACTTGTAAACTATAATAAAATTTGATGCATAATTTATTTTTGAAATTCCATCATCAAAATAACTGCATAAAACTTAGGTTGTTGACTCCTGTTTCCTATTTATTTTTGCAGTTTCCGCTGGAACTAGATGCATGGGGCCTACTGCAAAAGCATATATTATTAGATTATCTAAATCATGAGGTAAATGATGATTTCCATTGTTAATGTCTCATCATGCCATCTATGGAACATGTTCTCTGGCACTCTTAGGAATATGGATTGTCAGGTTGTATGTATCTGTTACTAACTTGCATTTAATCTTGTTACTTTCTATTAGCTTCCATATTGGTGCTATGATATAGGGTATGTTTACGTATGATTTTTTTATAAGTGATGCTACTGTATATATATGGATGCATATATCTCTATACTCATGCTTATGCATTTAGGCAGTGCTACCACACAGCGCCAAGCTTTTCTGTGGCGTTAGTGCATAGTTGCTCAACTGTTTGATCTTGAACAGGCAATCATCCTCAGAGGAAAGAACAGGACTACCAAAGATGATTCATGAGTATGTCATTGTAGAGCCAGCGTCATCTCCCTTCCCGAAGCTCTTGTTGCATTGGTTCATGGTAGCTCAACCATTTGATCTTGATCCAGCAGTCATGGTTTGGGGGGGGGGGGAAGGGAAAAATCATGCATTGGTATGTCATTGAAAAGCCAGCATCATTCTCCTCTCCATCTGTGGCACATGCATAGTACATTCCCCCCCCCCCCCCCCCCCCCCTTCATGTTTGGCCATCTGCTGACAGTACAGCTGCATGGAACATTTCTCATATAATAATATATACTGGAGGCAGTGAAGGGGAGTTGGGGGAGATATGAGAGTGGGTATGACATGGCCTTTCGAAATGTCTCCAATCACGCACCTACACACACAAAAAAGGAAAAAAGAAAAGAAAATCAGAAAAAAGTAAGGAACAATAATGGATGTGCAGGTATACTGTCAGGCAGATGCACAAATTGCATTTGCGGATTCACCTGCTGCAGCATGTGCTATTGGGTATTGGGTTTATTTTGTACATCCATCTGGTGCAGGTGGATTTTTTTTTCTTTATGCAAACCATCCAATGCAGATCTTGTGGAGTTTGATCCTGGAAGGGGGATTCTGAAGTCTCAATTTCAAGTCCTAGTGGGGGTACTGGTCATGGAGCCACATGGGATGGCTGTGATGCTGGAAGGGAAATCTGAAGTCTTGATTTCAGGTTCTAGTGGTGTTGCTGGCCATAGAGTGGAAAAAGGGGAGAATGCTTGTTGCACTCGTCACTGGCAGAATGCCACGTTGATCTCACACATCTGTTGGGTCGAGGCTCAAGTGGCCAGTCTTGCAAATGAACACAGATGCACATGTACACATGTTTTTGTGGGTGTTCATACATATGTATATATACATGTTTTTGTAGGTGTGCTTGCATATGTATATACACACACACATACAGTTGCATGTCAGTGTGTGTATGGAGGGTGAGGGTGGTGTCCAAAAATGCTCTGTATTCATCTAACATAGATATGCCCCTGGTTGTGGCTGTTCAATGCCCACTTTTGGAGGACACTGCCACATGGCAGGTTTCAGGTGGGGAAATTTGCTTCCCCAACTATGATACTCCCCTGTCTAGATGTTTCAAATCTTCTATTTTTCTGCTCGATCAGATGATCTAGTTTGGAAGGTGATCTGGCCTAGATGTGCTGCCATATGTGAGTGCTCCTTCCCCTATATCATAAATAGAGAGCAGAGAGTAACATTCCTCATGTATGTATAGGCTTCTATAAATCCTGTCTACTCCAAATGAATTATGCATGCTGAATGCATGTGCAATGTGGGGAAAAGGGGGGAGGAAGGAAGGGCTCCTATGAATCCTGCCCACTCCCTGTGGAGTCATGGAGGAGCACAATTTTCTTGTGACCATTGAATTTTACCCTCACGTATCTCGGCTGCTGTTAGGATACAACCAGATTTCATGGAGAAGCATAGTTGTCTCCTAGCATGAATATATTGTCATCGTCATTAGAGATGTCCCAATTTGGGACTTGGGTGTGACTGGGATGATGCTGTTTTCTTCGGCAACTACTGAATTTTACTCTGTTGACTTTAAGATACAGCCGGACCCCATGGAGGAGCTAGTTGTTTCACTAATACTAATGTAGTATTGTTGTCATCATCATCATTATTTTTTTTGAAAGTGGATAGTACCACAAGTATATTAATAAAAATGGAATGTACAATTATAGGCAAAAAAACCCCCAAAAGACACCTTCCAATGCCTATACAAAGGAAAGCCACACTGAGGATGTATGGAACCGCCTAACACCCCAATAAAGCAAAAAGAGAAGAAGTGGAATAGTCCACATTACAAACAATAGCAGCCCATTCCTTAACTTTACTACAAACAACATAAAAAACTGCTTCCTCATCCCGCACAACTCTTCTGAATATCTGGTTGTTCCGCTCCCCCCACATCATCCATAAGGTAGCATGAAGGATGACCCACCAGATTGTCCTGTCACCTCTGAGTGTCCAATGCCAGTCCTACTGCTCGAACAACTGACAGACGTCCCTATGCTGATGGATGGCATGATGTGTCCTAGCAACCTCCCTCCAAACTCCATGTGCATAGGAGCAGCCTACAAAAAGGTGGTCTATGGACTCATCCTCCACTCCACATAAGGTGCAACGGGTTTGAATATCTGGGATAAAACGGTGCAACCTATCCCACATGGGAAGTCTCCCATGAGAGATTCTCCAAATCAAAACTTACACCTTCAATGGGCTTTTTGGGCTCCAAACTTGGTAATGCCAGCTGTGATGAACCCCTTCGTCTGAGATAATATAATATGCTGATCTGATCGAGAAGAAGCTTCCGCTCTCCCACCTTCATCTCCATATCAACCCATCCTCTCTGTCCGACAGGTGGAAGGGCAGGAGGGTAGAGAGAAGATCCTGAAGCTGAATCGTCTCATCGAGCGTAAGGTTCCTCCTGAAGATCAGAGACCAAACCCGTCCCAGCAACAGAGGGTCAAATGCTTGGGAAACAGAGGGCCATGCACTCTTGACCCCTCTGCGTAGTGTGTCTTTAGCTTGTGCCCCCGGTGCCGTTGTACTCCTTTTCTTTCCTTTTATGCTTTCATATATATAGAAAACCGTCTAGCTGATCACGACACCGGAGACCACTCCGTTGTTGTATCTACCTAGATATCACCTTTTACTCAAAAAAAAAAAAATGCTTGGGAAACAGAGATCAGTGAATCTGCGGATATGAGGAAAAGAGAAGGGAATAAAGCCTCCAGTGAGAAGTCCCCACACCATCTGTCTTTCCATAAGAGAGCCTTGCCCCCCTTCCCAAGACGGACCCTGGCTCCCAAGTAGATAACATCCCTGCACAATATGATATCTCTCCAGAGTGGAGACATACTGACACTAGAAGAAGGATGAAGGTCCCAAAGTTCGCTCCTCCCAAAATGTCTCTGTCTGATGAAAAGGAACCATAACCCCTCCTCTCCTCTTCCTAATCTCTACAGCCATTTGCACCATAGGGCAAGGTTGAAATCCCTAATGTTTTTGAGACCCAGGCCTCCGTGCACCCTGCTTGTGGTCTACCTCCCCTACGCTAGATCATGCCAACCCCTACATCTCTCCCCAGATGAGTCTGGCCTCCGGATTCCAGCCGTCCGTATACACTGTATCTTTAAACTTCTCTAGAATACTTCCTTGTGCTCTAGCTATGCTTTATTTATTGGCATGATGTTCAACACATGGATCACAAAATCGACCGATCTGGATCATGATGGGCTGATTATCTGGGGCGATCCGATTCCAGGGGGTAGCCCCCTGGATCGTTCGGAATTGGACTGAATCCGATTGCTTTTTCTTTGGTTCAACGGCTATCAATCTAACACAGATTGAGGAGGGCTGTCAACTAGGCTGTGGCGTGAAATAGAATGCTCTTCATTCCGAGTGCATTTCTTCAGGATTTTCCAAGTTGATTGGATGGAAGAAGTTTCCTTTGTCAATACCATCCTACTATCTTACGGTAGGGTTGTGATTTGTTTGTATTAGTCGTTCCTTTTCCATTGGTCTTCTATTTCTTTTGTACTTTGTCCTACTTCTAATTTCAATAAATTGTAGCCAGGTTCCTGGTTATCTTCTAAAAGGCTATTGATTTAGCATTGGTGACTTTTAGTTTTGGATGATATACTGATAGAGATTATGAGCTTGAGGCTGATGCAGGTATTTCTCTGGATACATTTACAGCCCCAACATGATAGAAATGTTGCAGTAAAAATGGAAGATAAATCATAATATATGCTGCATAACTGCAATGTATTTGCAGTAAAGAATAGCAACAATTTTTAAGGAAATAACACTCCACCTTTAGGATGACTCTTCATTTCAACTTTTTTGCGCACCACCTTGAGCCTTGAGTACTAAAAATGGACTAAGTTTCTGTTGTACCTTTGTTTCCTTCTTCTTTGTTGAGGTCCTGTTTAATGCTGGCCTATTGTTGAAGGCTCCTTCAATATCTTCCAGCCTGTAATCTTCTGTGTGAATGGTTCCTTAAGGAACTTCTCCGAACATTATATGGTGATGGCGTCAGGCACATTGAATAGCCAATATTTCTGTACCTGACCAAGGATGGAGTCGGTTTCAGTTTCGGGTGGGTCTGAAACCAACCGAGACCTATAAAAGACCACAAAAATGTAAAAAAAGACTTATGCGGTGGTTGGGAACACTTTAAAAAAAAGTTATTTTACCTAAAAAATTATGTTGTGTCCATTTTTAATTTAAAATTTAAAATTAAAAAAATTTGACATTATCTGTTTGGCAAAAATATCAAAATTTTTAAAATTTATATTGATGTGTTTGGTACGGAAGACAGGGGGGCTTTGGATGTGGGGGAGGAGGAGGGGGCGGTGTAGGGGGGGCTTCCGGCGGGGGGAAGGAGGGGGGGGGGGGCTCCCGGTGGGGGTGGGGGTTGTTGGCACATTTTTTTTTTAACCAAAAATTACCCCAAAAAAGCCGGTGGACCCCCCTGCGCACAGCCACCCCCGACGGGGGTGTCCTGCGTACAGGACACCCCGGCAGGGGTGTCCTGGCGCAGACACCCCCGCGGGGTGTTTCTGCCGCCAGGGACACCCCCGCCAGGGTGTTCCACCTCCGGCGCCCCCCTGTTTGGCCCCTTGGCACCTCTATAAATAGAGGGCCAAGGCCATGAAGAAAGGGGGGACTTCGGCGGAGAATTTTTTGGGGCAGACCCTTGGCTGGCTCGGCTGGGAGGTCAAGTCCCCCTCCCTTGGGGGGGGGGAACATGTTTGTCTTTCCATATGAAGACCCTCCATGTGGGCCCAAATGTGTGTAAAATTACACAAAGCCCCCGGGGAATATAAAGTTTGCGTATGTGTATATAAAAGTGCACATATGCCCCCGTTGTCCGAACAAGTTGCAGAAATACCCTGCTGCCCCAGAAAATTACAGAAATATCCCCGTGAAGGAGAAAATTGCAGAAATGTCCGAAAATTTGCAGGAATACCCCTGCTACCCTGGAAAGTTGCAGAAATGTCTGGAAATTTGCAGGAATATCCCTGCTACCCCGGAAAGTTGCAGAGGTGTCAGGAAAATTGCAGAAATACCCTGCTATCTAGATAAAATTGCAGGAAGACCTCTGCTTCTGAGAAAATTACAGAAATATCCCGGTAACGGAGAAAATTACAGGAATACCCCTGTTGTCTGGAAAATTGCGGATACATCCCGGCCATAGTTGTCAAGGCGTCAAGGCGACCAAGGCGTAGGTGGGGTCTCGGATCGCCTAAGCGCTTAGGCGCTCGCCTAAGCGGTGCCTAGGCATTTAGGACGGAACCAAGTATGAGTTGTTTTCAAGTGTCCCTCTTACATGATATTTATGTATCTATAAATATATATAATGATGAAAATTCAATAAAAAATATCATAATATGACAGACATAAAGACAATGAAAGCAACAAAAATTAAACTCCAAGTAAACAAACTCACATTATATAATAAAGTCATAAAAAATCTAAATTGACATCTTCAAATAAATAAGCACACTAAATAAGAACAAAAAGTGCAAATATCATTCTATCATCAAAAAACTAATTTTCAACTTTTAAAACAAGCAATACATATACATGTAAATATGTTAAATAAAAATAAGAAGTGCAATATCTTAACACACTTAAAACAAGTAAAAACTAAATGAGTCCATTACATAATCCCACAATATGCCTAAAAATTGAAAAGAAACTAGAAAATGACAAGTCTCATGTGTTTGGGTGATGATAGTTTAAGTTTGACCAAATCTTGAGAGATCTCAAACAGACTAAGTGTTGTCAGTAGGAGAGCGGCTCCCTTGGAGAAGTCATATGCACGTTTGATTTTTTTTACCGGACTTTGGATTTTTAGTGTTCCATATGGTTTATTTGAATTATCAAATTTTTAGATAGGTCAAATTATGAGAGATTAGAAAGTTAGCATTTCGCTAAAATCATCGAAATCGTGATTTTCTTCTTCGATGGGAGAGTTGACTTTTTTTTTTGGTAAGAGATATGATTTTTTTGATATTTTTATTGTATTCAAATGGGGGGTACTTCCTTATTTACATGTAATATCTTAAGTAATTACTTAAATGATATTCAAGTAAATAAGATGTTACCTAGAATCGGGCTGGATTCAGCCCTGAAAACCGACCTGAATCTACTGTCTAAGTGGGATATTGCGGATCCCTAAAGGGTCTAAGCGCGCCCAAGCTCCCTTGGCGTGCACCTTGGCCGCCTTAGCGGCGCCTTGGGGCGCCTTTTCTCCTCTTAGAAAGGCGAGGTGTTTTAAGGCGGCTGAGGAAGCGCCTTGGCGCTTAAGCGGCGCCTAGGCGTCCGCCTTGACAACTATGATCCCGGCGGCGGGAAAATGGCAAAGATAGCTCGACGGTCCGGGCCTCTTGTCCAACTCGGTGGAGCGGGACCCACGTCACTTCTATGAAGTGGCGTGCGCTCTCCTGGGTGTGACTTGAAGCCGGACTCATGGGGAGTTCTTAGGAAACGTCACCAAATGGCGGAGAAGTCTAAGCAAGCCGATAAATGGCAGGAGCATCCGGAAAAGTCAACCAATGACGGAAATGTCCGGAACCACTCAGAAAAGTCAAGAAATGTCCGAAAGGCCTGGCTCACGCCGTTTGCACGGCCCGGTGGGGCAAGACCCACGCCGCTTCTATGAAACAACGTGCACTTTCTTGGGCCCGACTTACGACAGGCCACTCCAAGTCTTGGGATTGTCAGATAACGGCAAGAACCCTTGTACTTGTCGAGACATGGCCGAAAGTGCCGGGAGGCCAAGATACGACCGAAAATCCCCGGGAGGTCAAGATACGACCGGAAATCCCCGAGAGGTCAAGATACCACCGGAAATCCCCGGGAGGTCGAGAAATGACCGAGAAGTCTCGTGAAAAGCCTCGAGGTTTACTAACTTTGAACACCTGAGATAAACGGGTTCGAAAGAAACAATGAAACAAACACCCCAAAAAACCCTATAAAGTATAAATAGAGGGGTAGGGGCCAAGGGGAGAGGACCTTGCGCCTTGCACCCTTGGGCACTCCCGCGGTTCAGAAGTTCACTGTTTGTGTTCTAAGGAGAGGGAAAATACCTCTCTTCGAGCTCTCTTCGTTGGTGCGTGCTTTCTTTCCCAGGCTCCGTCCGCACTCTGTCCGACGTGGAGAAAGTGAAGGCATCGCAGGTCACTCCGCAGGTCAATATAGATATAAGACCCGAAAGTTTTGTAAATAAGTCCTTCTGTGTTCTAAAATATCACGTGTGAAGGCATGTTGATGTAAACATCTAATGGAGGCATAAATACCCCATTGAGGACGTAAGTGTAAATGGTATGTTAATGTAAACGTCCAATGGAGGCATAAATATCCCATTGAGGGCATACATGTAAACGTCACAAATATATTTGAGGATGCTTGTGGAAATTTACTTGTCGTCTAATTTCTTTAAATTTCGGCATAAGGTTCTTTAACAAACGTATCACATCGAAGGTATTCGGGTTTTTACCCGATGTAAATGAAACACCGACTCCGGTCGGTGGGGAATGGTCCAGTACACGACCACTCCAATCGCCTGAAGATACGGACGCGCGCGGAAAAATATATAAAATATTCGAGGGCTCCGAGTTTATACCTGGTGCACCTTATAAATAAAATTTCTGTCTGTTTATTGTAAACAGTCTGGCATGCCCGAAACGCACAAAAATTTTAAGCAGGCGTACGCTCGTCCGCAGTACGTCTGGAAAAAAAAGATATACATATTCTGCGTTCCACAGGATATTCCGGCGGCGGCCGGGGGGGGGGGGTTTGGGGGGAGGGGCTTTGCAGGAAGGAAGGAGGGGGGGGGCTTCGCAGGGAGGAAGGGAGGAGTTCCGCCGGCCGTGGGGGGGGAAGGAGGAGGGGGTGGGGGGGGGGCTTTGCAGGGGGAGGGAGGATGCAGTCGGGAGAGGAGAAG
Organism: Colocasia esculenta; assembly: GCA_014218235.1. Taxonomy (NCBI): domain Eukaryota; kingdom Viridiplantae; phylum Streptophyta; class Magnoliopsida; order Alismatales; family Araceae; genus Colocasia; species Colocasia esculenta. Next base: position 73,063,358 of record CM024765.1, on the reverse strand, counting down.
AGAGCCGTGTGTGTAGTTTTTTTTTTAAAAATTGCTTCATACTTGTTTTTATTTTGAGAGAGATTTACATGGGATAAGATTTTTTCTCTAAAATAAAAAATTACTTACCAAACGTGTCTATGTGTCCGTACTTCTTTTTTAAATTTAAGAGAAAAAATGACAAAAAAGTGCAACCAAACACCCTATTAAACAAATCTGAAAAAATTCAAAAGTTCATCACAACACCAAAAAAACCAGTAGACATGCATATAAGATTGAAAGAAGAAATCAGATTAACTGATAGATATATGTGTGTGACATGTTAATAGAATATTAGATACATATTATCATCACCTCGGGGCATGGTTATTTACTTGAACATCATTTAAGTAAATGTTAGTATTTGTAGTTTCATTTACTTAAGATATTATATGTAAATAAGGACCCCCCATTTAAATCCAATAAAAATATCTAAAAAATCATAACTCTTATCAATAAAAAGTCAACTCTCCCATCTAAGAAGAAAATCGCGATTTTGGTGATTCCATCAAAATAACGACTTTTTAATCTCCCATAATTTGACATATCTAAAAATTTTATATTTCAAATAAACCCAATAGAATACTAAAAAATATAAAGTCTGATAAAACAAGTCAAATGTGCATATGACTTCTTCAAGGGAGCCACTCTACTACTGACAACACTTAGTCTGCTTGAGACATCTCAGAATTTGGTCAAATCTAAGCTATCATTACCCAAACTTAGAAAGTGACAATTCTCATGAGTTTGGGTGATGATATCTTAGATTTGATCAAATTCTGAGAGGTTTCAAGCAGACTAAGTGCGGCTCCCTTGGAGAAGTCATATGTACGTTTGACTTTTTTTTACCGGACTTCAGATTTTTAGTATTCTACTAGGTTTATTTGAATTATAAAATTTTTAGATATGCCAAATTATGAGAGAAAGAAAGTCGTTAGTTTGATGGAATCATCAAAATCACGATTTCTTCTTGGATGAGAGAGTTGACTTTTTATTTGAACTAGAAATGATTTTTTTGATATTTTTATTAGATTCAAATGGGGGGTGCTTCCTTATGTACATGTAATGTTCAGGTAAATAAGATATTATGTATATGTAAAACAGTAAAAGGACTGAACTATTGAAGGGATTCCATATATATGAAGGGCATCAAATCAGGAATCGGTCGGGTTTCGCCCGGTTTCGGGCCGACATTGGGTGAAACCAGTTTCGGATGTCGCCTGAAACTAATAAATTATTATTATTTTTTAAAGTGGCCAAAACCGACACGTTTCGGCGTGTCGGTTTCGGTTTCGGGCGAAACCTACAACCATGTAACCTGACAGACTGTTACAATTATGGGAAATCTTATTGCTTTACCTATATATTGCTTATTTTGTAAAGTAGGTTAGTTTTATTTAGGATCATAGAATTTTTTTTTCTAAATCTCTTACACCAGCTTTTGACTTCTTAGTTAATTTGAATGTGCCCATCTGGAATTGCACTTTATTGGATAAATGTGTTGAACACTTTCTTCAACACCCCCCCTCCCCCCTCAAAAGGGTAAGAATGGATAAAGTGGTATAGAAAACATCATGGTTGTATTTATAGCCTCCCTTTTATATGAGTGTTTTTTTTTCCTGGAGATATAAATAGGGATGGTGGTTCCGACTAAGCAATCATACCACCATTTCCTGTACGAGAAAGACTTTGTGCACTTCTCAAAGTGCAAAATGCCATGTCATCTTGCACTTCCCCCCTCCCATTGGTGGGAATCAAGGTGCCATATGGATCTCTCTCCTCTTTTTCACCAATGGGAGGGGAGAAGTGTAAGATGACATGGCATTTTTGCACTTTGAGAAGTGCACAAAGTCTTTCTCTTCCTGTACCCATGGATTTCATAGGTTTCTCTACTGGATAAGTCAGTTTTGTGATTTATTTTTTTATTTTTTTTCCATAGCAGTTTTCATATCATACATAGTCAGATTTAAGTGAACACTTGCCGTCCCCAGTTTATGTGGTCCCATGAAAAATCCATCTTGCTGATTGCTGCTAAATATTTGTTCCACAGGGGCATGAGTTGACATTGCGCGTCCTCTACAGGTTATTCAGGGAGTCGGAGCAGGATCAAGACTTCTTTTCATCGAGAACTGCCATATCAGTTTATGAGACATTTCTTCTGACTGTAGTATGTTAATTGCCTTCTCATTTCCATGAAGTCAGTGCACCTGCTGATTGATAATATGTGAGGTACTTGTTTTTTGTAGGCCGAAACTCTTCGGGATTCTTTTCCAGCTTCAGATAAATCTCTAAGTAGATTACTTGGTGAGGTGCCATACCTTCCGAAGCCTGTTTTCAAACTGCTGGAATGCATGTGCGCTCCTGAGAGCAGTGAAAAAGATGGCAAAGAATTCCAAGGTGGTGACCGTGTTACTCAAGGTCTTAGTGCTGTTTGGAGTTTAATTCTTTTGAGGCCTTCGAATCGCGATATTTGCTTGAAGATTGCTCTACAGGTATTCATTGTGTGATGCATATTCTCTATAATTATGTATTCTATGCATTTTTCTTCTTTATAATTATTTCTTTCTCTTGGAATCTGCTATAAAAATGTTTTATCCATGAGCCTTATAAAACCTGCATATAGGTCAGTTGTCCCCCAAGTTCTTGGTTGCACATGAGGCTGTGAGTGAATCCTCTTGTCAACACGTGCTTCATGATGTGGTGTGTAGGTTTTGAAGATGAATGAGATTGAGTCATACCAGATCCGCTTGGCGCAGCCATGCTTATGTGTCCTTGCATGAAGGCTAAGTTTCTCTTTTATCAGAAAAAAATCATAACAAAAGCAACAATTTAACTTTTGTTTTTGGGAAACTAGCATTTTCAATTTCTTTATGCTGGAATGATAATTGGTTGTCTAGTGCATGTGAAGGCCATACATTTTGTTTGAGAATGGTGGGGCCGGGCAGCAGCCATGGTCACATATAAGTGACCTATTTGAGATTTTTTATTGAAGCATACTAGCATATTGAGATGTTTCAGGACAGGCAAGCTGCATTTCTTTGTGTAGCATGGGTGAAAATTGTGAATGCTTGAGGGGTCATCCTTGTTTTCTGCATCTTTCTGTTAGTTGTTTCACACTTTCACTGACATTATGTGTCCTTACATAGGCTGTAGCTATTTATGATTTGTCTGTCTGAAGCAGGTAAGTTTGGGTAAGGCAGTGGGATGGGAATGAAAAATACATTTGAGTAAGGCAGTGGGATGGGAGTGAAAAATACTTTGTATAGCTTATAGTAAATTGTACAATGCATCTGGTAGTTGTCGGACGCGGAAAATTTTATGGGGTTTGAATTTGATTTTCTTTTTTATTTTATTTTTGCGGGGCGTGTCAGCCTGTCTAATAGATAGAGTTTGAGATCTGCGCGATGCAGAGAAGAATTTTATGTTCACAGATTGGACAAGTGCGCCAATTTTATTTTGAGCTTGTTTGTTCCGCGATTTTATTTTATCAGGTGATTAGGGTAGCGTGTGCTGGACCTCTTCTCCATCGACCGGAATCGATGTTTATTTACATCGGATTAAAAGCCTTTGATGTTGATTTCCATCAATTTTAACCTGAACACCATTCATAGTAAAAGCCGAGGTTTGCATTTTTCTAGAAAATAGTAACACGATGTCTTATTTTTTTATCGCACGAAATGGGTTTTGTTTTGAAAAGATATTTTGCTTTGAAAAGTGCATGGACTCCATTTGTGAGTTTAGCATGCAATTTGAGGAATGAGTGGGTGTATACCCATGGATTTATTTGATATTTGAATATATTGTGTATTTGAGCAGAGCTTCCGCATGGGCAGAGTTACCGTGCAAACACACAAACATACATTTGATGCACATATTGCCGTATTTATTTTGGGGCAGTCTCTCTATATGGGCAGAGTCTCCCCATGAAATATGCATATATGAATATATATTTTGTGAACATATGAGTATGCTTTTGGGTAGAACCTCCGCTTGAGCAGAGTTTCCTTTAAAAGATATACACATATGAACACAAAGATTTACCCTTCACGGAGTCTCGCTCAACGTGAGGGAATAACATAGATGTGCCTAAATGTTTACATCCATAGAGACTAACTCGACATGGAAACATTTAGAACACAAGAACATAAAGATGTTAAATACCTTATGCCCATGGAGACTAACTCAACATGGAATGCATTTAAACATCGAAGCACATGAGCACAATTTAATTTTATCTCCACAGAGACTAACTCGATGTGGAGATATGAATATATATTTAGATTTTAGAATCCCCCCATGGAGACTAACTCGACGTGGAGGGAGTTTATGGAGATTTCATGGCTGGAGGGGGATGACCTTTTTACTTGCCGAGGGCGAATACCTTCACGCTGAGCAGAATCTTCTTTCACAAGCAAGCTAGAATTTCCTTTCAAAAGAGCTGCCTTTTTTAATTTCAGAAAATCCTCCCCCCCCCCCCCGCGTTGCCATCGGGCTACATGGAGTATTTATAGGGGTTTTACCCCTTTACATTGAGAGAGGAGAGAGAGGTAACCGATGGGAAGGTCCCATCGGTTAAGGATTTCTTCCTTAACCGGTGGAAGGGTTCCATCGGTTAAGGGGTGTTGAACCCGAAAAAAATCGGGGCTTAAAACAAACCCCGGGCGACAAATACGCCCTGGGAACCGGGGACAAACTCCCGATCCTCCCCCGCTCGACATTGTTGAACCCGAAAAAAAATATCGGGGCCTAAACAAACCCCGGGCGACGGATACGCCCTAAGAGAATCGGGAATAAACTCCCGATCCCCGCTCGGACGTCGGAAACCAACAAGTCCGAGTATCCGCGCTAAACCACGGCGACCCGGAAGCGAGAAGCCCGAGGAGTCTTCGTCGGCGAAGAGTACGTACCCCCGGATGTCAAGAAATCCACGTCCGAGGCGGGGTGCGGAGTCGCGCCCGAAGCCGATGAGTTCCGAGCGATCAAATGCACGTGTCCCTCAAAAACGAGGACAAATGCACGTGGAACGGCCGAAGAAGCGCGAACGGTGCACGTGCGCACGTCCGCGGGCGTCGACCGACAACCAAGGGAGGCCCACAGAGCTCTCTCCCCAATTTCCTCCCGGAGATCACGGGAAAAATGACGGAATGGAGTGAGCCCCACCCTTAAATAGGTGGTGGGCCAGAGAGGCCCCAAGGGGGGCCGCCGGTCACCCCCCTCGCCAGTGAGGGGGGCCGCCGGTTCGACCCCCCCAAGGGGGGCGCCGGTTCGGCCCCCGCATGCAGGGGGGGGCCGCCGGTTAGCCCCCCCGCGGCCCCGCATGCAGGGGGGGCCGCCGGTTAGCCCCCCCGCAGGCCCCGCGAGCAGGGGGGGGGCCGCCGGTTCGACCCCCCGCGGGCCCCGCGGGCCAGGGGCGCCGGTTCGGCCCCTGCCCCCGCAGGGGGGGGCCGCCGGTTCGACCCCCCGCGGGCCAGGGGCGCCGGTTCGGCCCCCTGCCCCGCGCAGGGGGGGGCCGCCGGTTCGGCCCCCTGCCCCGCGCAAAGGGGGGGGGCGCCGGTTCGGCCCCCTGCGCAGCAGGGAGGGCCGCCGGTCAGGTCCCTGACTGGCGGCCCCCTCTGCTAGCCAAGAGGGGCGCCGGTCAGGTACCTGACTGGCGACCCCCTCGCCAGTTCGCTCTCTCTCTCGGACATCCCCGCCGGTTCGCACCCCTGCCTCGACGCTCGCGCCCGGAGATCTCCGCCGGGGAGGGTACCCCCGCCGGTATGCCCCCCTCAAATCCTATAAATAGGGGGCATACCCCCATCTAAAAAGGCCCGGACGGAGAAAAAAAAGAAGCACGACACACGCCGAATCGGCCTAAACGCGCCATCCCCGGCCCAAGCTTCCGAGTCGTGTCCCGAGCGTGCCGATCCGTCCTCGGCGCGTGCATGCGTCCGTGCACATCACATGGCACGTACGTCGTAAAACGACGTACGTCGAGGCATGTACTTAAGTCCTCCGGCGTCATAAAACGACGTACGTCGAGGCATGTACTTAAGTCCTCCGGCGTCATAAAACGACGTACGTCGAGGCATGTACTTAATCCTCCGGCGTCATAAAACGACGCACGTCGAGGCATGTACTTAAGTCCTCCGGTGTCGTAAAAAGACACACGCTGAGGCATGTTAATCTATGGAGGCACAAACACCCCACTGGTAACACACATGTACCCACTATCGTGTAAACGTCCGACGGAGGCACATACACCCTGTCGTCGACGTCCTGTACTTGGCTTGTTACATACACGCCCAGTGGAGGTACAAAACCCCACTAAAGGCGTACATGTAAATGTAAACGTCATGTCATAAATATAAATGACATGAGCATGCTTGAATAAAATTGTGGAAATTCATTTGTCATCTGCCTTTTCTTCTTTAAATTTCGGCATACGGTCTTTTAACAAACATTACGCATTCCGAAGGTATTCGAGTGTTATACTCGATGTAAATGAAACATCGACTTCGGTCGGTGGGGAACGGTCCAGTACACGACCACTCCAATCGCCCTGAACGCGAGCGCACGCGGAATAAATAAATTCGAGGGTATCAGGGTTCGCACCCAATACTCCTCATAAAATAATCTTTGTCTGTTTCTCGCAAACAGTCTGGCACGCCCACGCAAAGATCCATCTCGAAGATAAAAGAGATGGAAAGAAAAAAAAAGAAAGAAAAATTCCGCGTTCCAACAATCTGGCACGCCCGGTGGGACTGTTCCTGCCTTCCATGCATATGTAAAAAGACCGTATGCCGATATAGAAATAAAAGATGACTAATTTCCACATCACAGGTACAAGGAGCGAAAGCCGGCGACAGAAGCCCTCTCCACCTGCAACTCAAGCTTGCTCGATGGCCGCCGTCACCTACGGTCCGCAAGTCATCGCATGCCACGCCAAATGTGGCTACCTCGCCGTCCCGCTCGTGTTCGGCGACTTTCCTGCAGTGGTGGGATCCCCCTACTTCCTAGGGGTGGTCCCCGCCGTCCAAGCTACTCCGAAGGCGGCACCTGAAGCTACTGCAACCAGGGGCACCAAACCCCGTTCAAGCCAAGGCCGAGTCTTCTCGGTTAACACAATCTCCTGCATCGCAGTCCCTAGAAAACGGGGGCAGCGCCAGGGACGCAGGGGCAGCAAGCCCCACGCGGTCGTCTCCAACTCCGGGAAAACGGTCCTAGTTGGCGACATCCGCGTCAGGCTCGATGGAGGCGAGCCGATACCGCCCCGGGACAGAGGCGTCCCTACGGTGGCAACCTCCAACCAGTTCGCTCCCCTCCAAGGGATGCGTCAAGAAGATCGGGACTCCCCAAAGGAGCCCGGCAGGGGCAGGCGTCAAGCCGGCGCCCCAACCGCCTCGCAAAATGAGGCAAATGTGGGTGACCAAGCAGGAAGCCCGCCACATCAAACAGGCTAGAGCGGACCAACCCGCCGAAAGCCCAAGAAGGCGACGGTACTTGGGCGAGAAAAAGCCCAAGAAGCCGAACCTCCTCGTCCCGCGGACACAAACGCAGGGGCATTTATAGGAAGCCCAACTTCGTCCCCGCCCAAGCGGAAACTGCTGAGAGGGAGACGCGAGTCAAACCGGAGCTTCCACACCTCGAGTCTCGGTCTTCGAAAGACTGAGCGCCTCAGTCTTTTCCAGGCTGGGAGCAGCAATCCGTCCAAGCGCTCAGAAGCCCAAGAAGCGGAGAGTGCAGCGGACGCCTGAAGAAGGTGGAGGCATGAAGATCTTCACCTGCTACGCTTCTGGAGGGAAGCACCTGGGCCATCCGGCATCCCTGCGGGAGCGCTCAGGATAAACGAGCCCGGCAGGACGACGAAACTGTCCTCCGGTACACCCAGAAACGCTGCCAGAGACTTCTCCAAGGGCAGCAAGGCACTCAGGCTGACCCTCGAACCTGGGACAGGTCCTCGACCTCCACTCGATCGCGATCAAAGACCCCTCCGGGCAGGTCCAACTGGACCTCGAAGGAGGGGAGCAAGACGAAGTCGCCAGCCTCCACCTCGGAGATCAGCAACTGCCGGCTGACGGAGAGCAAGCCGAAGTGTTCCTCATGCCGCCAACCAGAGCCGCCTTCCAAGCGATGACGGACGACGCCAAGTATGATTTCATACAGCGTTGGCAGGCTGAAATGGCCGCACTCCTGGCCGAGCGAGGACAACAGGCGGGGGCAAATGCGCCACGCCGCCTAGTGCCGACGGCAAACCAAAATACTCGGACAAGACATCAACAAGGCGACCTGCCCGATGTCAACACACGCATAGCCGCGGTCAACGACTATACTGTCGATCCGGTTCAACAGCCACGCAGGGGCATAAATTCCCAAGCCTCCGCGGCTGAAGATATCGTCGCCCAGCGGCGAATGATTGAGAAGATCGTGGACGACCGCTTTGCTCAGCGAGGCGAGGGAACCGCCACTGTGGATCTCTACAGTGTGCCGTATCCCGTCCACCATCAGTTCAAGAAGCTGCCACCGGACTTCCCCAAGGCGCCGAAGTTGCAGAAGTTCGACGGACAAGGCTCACCAAATGAGCACCTGGCCTACTATATAACGGCCATGGGAGAGTTGGCATTCGATGAATCCTACCTCCTCCGCTACTTCGCAACGTCCCTGACAGGCACCGCCTTCCAGTGGTACTCCAGGCTGAGGCCCAACTCCATTGTCGATTGGGCCGACCTCCAAAAGAAGTTCATCGACCGTTTCCAGACGGCCGAGAGAAAGGTGTCGCTTGCAGAGCTGTGTTCCCTCAGGCAAAGAAAAGGAGAAACGGCACTCGACTTCATCAAGCGGTGGCGTGACTTCAGCATGAGGTGCGACAACCCCCCGACACAAGAAGATGCCATAACCATCTGTCGACGGGGCTTGGCGGCGCAAATAAGCGAAAAGCTGCTGGGAACAAACATCAAGGGTTTCGACCAGCTCAACGCGGTCGTGGCGGAGATCGAAATGTTCTTCGCCGACAACCCGATGCAAGCTCCCCCAAAATTAAGCCGGGCAAGGAGCGCGCTGTGGGCAGAGAAGCCAATGCTGTGGACTTCGCCCCGCAAAGCAAGGGGAAGAAGGTCATGACCTCCGGCGCTCCAAGCAAGAAGGTGGAAGAAAAGCCGCCTCCAACTTCGCTGCCACAGCGTATGAGCACGCCGTATTCCTTCAAAAGGGACCATACGAAGATGCTCTTCAAGCTGTGCATGAAGAATGACTTGCTCAAGCTTCCGGCCTTGAGAAGACCAATGAAGCGGATAGGGTGGATGAACCAAATTACTGTCTCTACCACCGCATGCTGGGGCACTCCGTCGAGGACTGCTATGTCTTCAAGAACGAGGTACAGAAGCTGATCCAGAGCCGCCTCATCACCATGCATGAACATCTGGTCGATCCCCCACAGCCCCATGCTTGGGACCAATCGAGGCAGTCGGCCAATGTCATCCATGTCAATGCGCCGCCTCCCGAGCCAGAAGACCCCGAGGCAAATCCTTGGGACGCTCATTCCACCAACGGATGGGAGGGGGATCACCCCTCAGCCTCGGAGCACAGGACATGGTCCGAGACAGTGCAAAACCTGGAAAGACAGGTCCAGTCGCTGCGGCACGGTCAGCGCCAACGCTGATGTACCTGAGGACCATGCAAGAAAGCCTGACAACCCTCCAGCAAGGACTCCAAGGGCCCGCGGGCACACCTGCGCCCCGGACGCGCCCTCCCTGCGGGGGGTGGATCTCGGAGGAGTCTTCAATCCGTCTGATGACGAAATCGCCGGGAGATTGTACTCCTTCCCGCGACATCGGACGCTGGCACTCTACCGCACCTGCTTGCGAGCAGGACTATTGGGCTGCCAGCCGCCAACAAGCGTCCCGCCAAACTACTGCATATACCATCAAGATGCAGGGCACGCTTTGGAGGACTGCCACGTCTTCAAAGACAAGGTTGAAGCATGGGTCAACCAAGGGATTATTGACTTGGGCAACTCCCGGGTCAACCCGCCGCAGCCTCACATCCGCGAGTGGACGGACCATTCAGCTGACGTTGTCACGCATACAGTCAACGTCATCGACCCGCCGGAAATTTATACACCGGTGGCCTTCACCTTCCCGGACCCGGATATGATAGAAGGCGGCTCATCAGGCGAAGCCTCTACTTGGTGGTGCCCGGGAGGGAGAGTTCCCCGTCGCAGCTGCTTGGCGACCGGAAACGTTGGGGAAATCTTCGAAAAGCTCCTACAACGAGGCGTCGTGATGGCTCATACACCGCCGCCGACGTACACTGAAAGGGAGTTGAATCACCCCATGTACTGTCGATATCACGCCTTGCTGCTGCACCCTACAGACAGGTGCCCCGATGTCCGGGATTGGGTCGAATCCCTCATCCAAAAGGGGAAAATCGATCCGGAAGGCAATTCCATGGTCTTGATGAGAGCCAGGGAAGCAGCCCAGCGGGAATTGGAAGAAAGCGACTATATGCGCTTCAAGAACCTCCAAGCCCCCGAAGCTGATGAACAAGGGTGGCTCGTACCGCCGATGTCGTCCACAGCTGACGCTGAAGGCGCGAGCTTGCTGCAGCAATTCAGGAACATATCCCTGAAAGAGCAACCCACCTTAAGATATAATCAAGAGGACCCGGATATGACAGAAGGCGGCTCATCTGACGAGGCCCCGCCCTATGGTATCCCGGGTGGCGAGTCTCCCCGAATCTCTTTGCGACCGCAAAGACCGGGGAGATCTTCGAAAGACTCCTGCAGCAAGGCTGTGTAAAGGCGCACAGGCCGCCACCAACATACACGGAGAGGGAGTTAAACCACCCCATGTATTGCAAATACCATGCCATGCTGCTGCACCCTACGGATATGTGTCCGATTGTCCGAGACTGGGTCAAGTCCCTCATCCAAGAAGGGAAGATCGACTCAGAAGGTAATCCGACGGTCCGAGCCGAGGTCAGGGAAGAAGCCCAGCAACAACTTCCTCGGCGAAAGAAGGGGTCTCGACGACACCAAGTCTCCCCTCCCCCTGAGCAAGCTCCGGGAAATAAGAGCAAGGGGCAGTGCTTCGAGGACTCGCCTCCGCGAATACTCAAGCGCCAAGAAAAAGACTGCAGGGGCAAGAAGCCGGTGACAGAGCCAGCCGCCCCGGAACCGAGCCCCTATTGGGCCGAGTTCCAACAACTGCCGCCCGAGGTAGTCGAGCAGGCAATTGACTCCACTTTCCAGCATCAACAAGATGAAACTGGATGGACGACGGTGGCGTCCAGAATGCGCACTCTGTCAATATTCCCTAAGAGGGGAAGTCGCACGGTCGTCTTGACCGGGAGACCACCCCTCAAGCGACAGAGCAAGCCAAGCCGCTGACGCCGCTCGAAATGGCGCGCGCAGTGCAACAAGAAAAGAACCGGCGCAAGAACATGAAGAGGCGCCTAAAGAAGCAAGCTGAGCGAGAGGAGGCCGCGGCAGCCCCAGCAAAGCTCACTCCACTCCAGAAGCTGCAAAAGCTCATTGATGATCTGGAGGAGTATATCCCCCTAAACCTACTTGGGGAGTCCCTCTGGACATATACATCCCGTGGGAAGAGATGGAGCGCAAAACAAGGCTTAAAAGCTGGCTCCATCAAATGCTGCGAAGGGCTCAAGAAGGCGAGAAGCTGCCCCTGCCCGAAGAACTGGCCATCTTCTATAAGGAAGATGAAATCACTATCGAGAAGCTGGAAGAAATGCTGAAAGACTTCTCGTGCAACATGGTGTCGATACCGCCGCCTGCAAGCTTGCAATCACCGGCCGTTACGCCCCTTGTGGCAACATATCGGCGCCGCAGCCGAGGCAAAGGAAAGGGCCGTGGACGAGGAAAGAAATCCTCCCCGTCCCCCAGCAAGAAAACTAGCTCGCCCGACCTCGGCAAGACTATTGTCTTCCGAGGAGAAGAACCTCAGCCCGCCCCGGAAATAGAGGTGCGGGCGAACTCCTTCATCTTCGACCCATCTGACGAGGAAGAAGAAGAGCAGCGGGACATCGCTAGTGGGCTCTCCGATCGGAGGGCCGCCCAGCCAGTCCCCTTCGCCCTGTCCGACGACGAAGAGCATGGGGGATGGGCGATCCCCAGCAAGTTTCTCAATCGGAAAACTCCTGTCTCGGCCGACCGGTCGACTCCACCCAGAAGTGGCAACGAAGAAACTGCCGCCCCGGAGGAGGATGGCCTAGGCTCGTTGTTCGAAGAAAAGCCGGACGAACAGCCAGTGGCAAGACGGGTCAACCAATTCGGGCAACCGATAAAGGCCTTGGAGGATACTGTCCCACCATTGGATCAAACCCGTGCCCGGGCTGACCGCAAGATCATACAGCATATGAAGCGGTTCCCGACCAACATCACCATATGGGATGCCATTGCCTGGAGCAAAGAGTTGAGAACGGCGCTCGTCAAAATCTTGCAAGAGCCCGAGGTCTACGAAGCTGACGTGACCGAACTCCAGGCGCAAGCCCTAGAAGCACTGGTGGCGGAGGTGACCTTCTCCGACAAGGACATGCTGTTGCCAACGCTATACCACAACCGCCCGTTGTATATGCAAGGAAAAGTCAACGGGCATGAGCTCAACCGGATCCTGGTTGACCCCGGGGCGTCGATCAACATCATGCCCCTGAAGACCTTCAAGTCTTTATATCTCACGCCCTACTTGCAGAGGGTAAATGACATCCGAATCGCTGGATTCAACCAGAATTCTGAGAACGCCTTGGGAAAGGTGGAAGTACAGCTGGCCATGGACGGCCTCACCACTAAGGTCGTGTTTTACATCATCAATGCAAACACGTCTTACAAAGCCCTCCTGGGAAGACCCTGGCTCCATGAAAATCGGGTCGTCCCCTCGACTCTCCACCAATGTATAAAATACATCAAAGAAGGAGAGCAGCATACGGTCTTTGCCGACCGAGCCCCGTTCCGCCCAAATGAATGCAACCTGGCGGACGCTCAGCTATACTTCGGTGAGCCTCTCGGCAAGCCAACCACCGCGTCAAAAGGCAAGGAAAAACAAAATGCCGACGCAAACCAAGCAAGCCAAGATCGGGACGAGGAAGAGCTCTTTACGGTCAACAAAGACCTCCTTGAAGCTCACCGGCTCAGTCGCCTCGCCGAATCCACCACGCCCGGGCCAAGTTGCCCAGAAAGGCGTAAATCAACTATGAAGCAAACGCCGTCGGCGAGATCATCAACCGAAGCATCTCCTTGCCGCCGGCGTACATGCAGCTGCCCTTCCATAGGGAGGAGCAATGGGTGGAACGACTAAAGACGTTCGTTGTCACCCATTACAGAACCGACAGTCTCGAAGAAGGCGAGACGCCGAAGCCGATCCTCTTCTACAAAGGAGACCCGCTTCCATATGGGCCCCTCGAAGACGACTTCGGCTGGAGCCAAGCGACTCAAGTCGCCCCAGAGCCGTTCAAGAAATGGACGACATGCCCGAGCACATCAAGAAATTGTGCCGAAGGCAGAAGATTGCACAAATGCAAGACCCCTCGCGACGGGAGTACTTCCATCAGCTGTGGTACCCGAAGCAACTCCGAGGGACAGCCTCCCTTTTGTGCAAAAGACACTCGGGGGTTGGGCTATGGTCGGGAGGCACAATGCGAGGCCTACCATACGGTCAACACCGTTGGGCTCGCGCCCTCACCTGACCAGTGCTCTCCCGGGGGCAATCTCCTACCCCCGCTACAAAGCCGCAGCAGGGGAGGCCGCCCTCGTCCCATCAAATGGGACGTCGTGCCAAGAAGCACCTCAAAGCGAAGGAAGTCATTTCTGGCCGATCACAGAAGAAGGCTTCAGATATTATGACGTCCACGTTGCTGACTCCGATGAAGAAAAGGATTTCATCGACCTGCAGCCAGCACCCCGTGAACTCGAAGACGGAGGACAAGCTACGGTCGACGAACTGGTCGAACTCGACCTCGGGAACCAGAAGAACCCCGACCAATCTTCGTCAGCGCCCTTTTGAACGAGGAAGAAAGACAGTCATACCGGCAACTCTTGCTGGAATTCAAAGACTGTTTCGCGTGGACATATAAAGAAATGCCAGGCCTGGACCCCTCCGTGGCTGAGCATGAGTTGTCCATACTCCCCGCAGCGAAGCCGGTCAAGCAGGCCCAACGGCGTATGCGCCACGAGCTGGAGCTGAAAGTAAATGCCGAGGTGGACAGCTTCTTCAAGTCGATTTCACCGAGCCATGCATCTATCCAACGTGGCTAGCCAACATAGTGCCGGTCAAGAAAAAGAACGGCGAAGTCCGAATCTGTATCGACTACAGGGACTTGAACAAAGCTTGCCCGAAGGATGATTTTCCGGTCCCGATCACCGAAACTATGATCGACATGACCACAGGGCATGAAGCGCTCTCCTTCATGGACGGGTCGTCAGGCTACAATCAAATCCGCATGGCCCAAGATAAGGGTCATACCGCCTTTAGGTCCCCCAAAGGGATCTACAACTATAAAAGAATGCCCTTCGGCCTGAAGAACGCCGGAGCCACCTATCAACGAGCCATGACCAAGATCTTCGGAGAAATGCTCCACGACTCGGTTGAGTGCTACGTTGATGATCTGGTCGTCAAGACCAAAAGGCGGGAAGATCACCTAGGCGACTTACGCCAGGTCTTCGAAAGGCTTCGCCAACATCAACTGAAGATGAACCCGATGAAGTGCGCCTTCGGCGTATCGAGCGGCAAATTCCTCGGCTTCATTGTCAAATACCGCGGGATAGAAATTGATCCCGTCAAAATCAAGGCTATCAGAGAGCTGCCGCCGCCGAAAACCTTAACGGAGCTGAAATCTCTCCAAGGAAGGCTGGCCTACATAAGGCGGTTCATCTCCAACCTTGCGGGCAGATGCGCCCCCTTCAGCAAATTGATGAAGAAAGGAGCCCCATTCGTATGGGACCAAGAGTGCCAAGATACTTTTGAAGAAATCAAAGAGTATCTCCTTACTCCTCCCGTCTTGGGAGCCCCAGTGAAAGATAAGCCGCTCATCCTCTACATCGCGGCCATGGAAACGTCGCTGGGAGCGCTCCTGGCGCAAACAAATGAGGAAGGCAAGGAGCAACCCCTCTACTACCTCAGCAGGATGCTCGTGGGTCCGGAGCACCGATATTCCCCAGTGGAGAAAGTGTGCCTAGCGCTGATATTTGCCGTCAAGAAATTACGGCACTACCTGCTAGCCCATCAAGTCAGCCTCATTTCGAGGATAGACCCGCTAAAAGCGCTCCTCACCCAACCGGTGCTGTCGGGAAGGATGGGAAAATGGGCTCTTCTCCTCATGGAGTTCGATATCACCTTCGTCCCGAGAAAAGCAATCAAAGGGCAAGGTATGGCGGAGTTCCTGGCGGCGCATCCGCTCCCAGCCGGCTCTCCCCTCGAATTCAAGCTTCCGGAGGAGGAAACGCTCTCATCCCCTCACGGGGAGGGGACCCAACAAAAAGAAGCCCCCATTCAAGAAAGTGGGAATACTCTCGCCATAGAGTTGCCACACTGGGAACTCTACTTTGACGGCGCTTCCCGGGTGCTCAAGCAAACTGACGGCACCACGTCTTATACCTCCGGAGCGGGCATTGTCCTGGTGACTCCGCAAGGGGGAATACTGCACAACTCATGTGCCCTCATGAAGCCATTGACCAACAATCAAGCTGAATATGAAGCGCTGATCGTGGGACTTCAACTGGCTGCCGAAATGGGCATTAAGTGCATAAAAGTCTACGGAGACTCACAGTTGGTCATCCGTCAAGTGCTGGGAGATTACGAAGTTCGAAAAAAGGAACTGATCCCCTATCATGCCAAAGTAAAAGCTCCGTGAAGATTCTGCTTGTTCGAAATCGGACATGTCCCTAGAGGGCAAAACTCTCAGGCGGATGCGCTAGCCAAACTGGCGTCCGCCCTAAAGCTTCCTCCCGAAGGGGAGTTGGGGCATAACTGTCCGACATAGGAGCTGATGCCCAGTGTCCTCGAGGACGACTCCGACCCAGAAAATGCAGAGGTCAACGCCCTCGAAGAGAAGCCAGCCAAGAAGAAGACTGGCGCCAGCCGATCATCCAAATAAAGAACGGTTGGCTACCCCCAGATCGGGCCGAACGAGTCCAACTCTGCGACGGGCCGCGTCGTATCAAATAATCGGGGACCAACTATATCGGCTTGTCCATGAAAAGACAAGTCTGTCCTCCTCCGATGTCTCTCCCCTAAAGAAGCCAAAGTCATCATGCACGAAGTCCACTCTGGACTGTGCGGAGCTCATCAAGCGGGAGACAAGATGAAAATCAACATCAAGCTAAAAGGCTTCTTTTGGCCGACTATGTACGCAGATTGCGTCCAGTACGCTCGTGCATGTCACCAATGCCAGGTCTTCAGTTCGGTGCCAAGAAAGCCGCCGAGCGAATTACATCCAACCGCCCCCACATGGCCCTTCGCCGAATGGGGAATGGATGTGTGGGACCATTCCCACCGTCCTCCGGCGGCCACAAGTTTATCCTGGCAGCCACCGACTATTTCTCCCGATGGGCAAAGCAATCCCTCTCCGGGAGTGACCGGGGTAGCCGTTGCCAAATTTGTCAAGCAACACCTGATTTACAGGTTCGGCACCCCTCATCGGATCGTATCAGATAACGGTACGCCCTTCAGAAACAAAACGATATATGCGTTGGCGGCCAAATTCCAAATAGACTGGAGGACGTCAACGGTATACAACCCTCAAGCCAATGGTCTGGCGGAAGCCTTCAACAAGACCCTTTGCAAATGCTTGCCAAGATAGTCGGCAACCGCAAACGCGATTGGGGGGAGAAGGTGCACGAAGCCCTCTGGGCATACCGAACGGTCTACAAGACCCCTACGGGTGTTCTCCCTTCTCTCTGGTGTATGGGCTGAAGCCATGCTCCCCATCGAGATTGAAATGTCATCCTACAGGGTAGCCGTCT
This sequence comes from Colocasia esculenta, assembly GCA_014218235.1. Lineage (NCBI taxonomy): Eukaryota > Viridiplantae > Streptophyta > Magnoliopsida > Alismatales > Araceae > Colocasia > Colocasia esculenta. Next base: position 73,046,392 of record CM024765.1, on the reverse strand, counting down.
ATACCGGTCTCCAACCCGAGGAGCGACAAGAAATTGAAAGAAGGTTGGAGGAATTGTCCGACCTAGAGGGCCAAAGGTTGGAAGCATACAAACATCTCCAAGCCTATCAAGCCCGCATGACCCGAGCTACGACAAGCTAGTCAGGCCTCGTGTCTTCAAGAAAGGTGACCTCGTCATGGTCAAGCAAAGAGAAGTCATGGCAGGCAAATCAAGTGGCAAACTCCAGCCAACTGGCGCGGACCGTACGTGGTCACTGGAGTATATGAAGGCGGGGATACACGCTAGCAACACACGCCGGCGATCGCCCCTTTCCACCACTAAATGGCAAGCATCTCAAAATGTACTTTGCCCCTGAGCATGAATTCTTAGGGCAACAGTCCCCTGAAATTCCTTAGCCACAAACCCCCAGAAGGTCGGCTAAAACTCCCTTCTTGGCTAAAACCACCCGGTCGCAAGCCAAATCCTTAGCCAATAACCCCCAGAAGGTCGGCTAAAAAACCCTGAACTCCTTAGCCAATAAACCCCCAGAAGGTCGGCTAAAAAACCCTCCTTGGTCAGCAAACCGTCCAGGTCGACCAAGTCAAACCCTTTAGCCAAACCCCCAGAAGGTCGGCTAAAACTCCTTCTTGGTCAGCAAACCGTCCAGGTCGACCAAGTCAACCCTTTAGCCAAAACCCCAAAAAGGTCGGCTAAGCAATGCCCCCCGCAGCCAGTAAACCTCCCCGTAGGCTGCGCCGTCTTAGGCCCACTAATCATAATGGTGGGCTAAAGCCAAACGGTGAATCCTCTAGCCAGGTTCTGCAACCTTGCTTCGGACACCAACTTCAAAAAAAAAAAAGGGAAGAAGAAGGAAAGAAAAAGGGACTAAAAATAGAGATGTCCCGGCGACTCGGCCACTCCCCAAAAGGGGTGTCCGAGGGTAAAAATGCCTAAATCCAGCTGAGGTGAAACCCGAAAGGGCGCCTCAGGCAAAAATGGATAACCCCTCAACGTGAAAACCCGAAGGGGCGCGTTGGAAAAGCTAGAGGGGGCTGGCTTCTGTGAAAACCCGAAAGGGCGCAGGAGTCAGTAATGTGAAAAAAAAAATCAAATCAAAAAAAAAAAAATCAATCAAAATCAATCGTCACTTACCAAGGCACTTTCGCGCAGCCAGTAAACAAATGCTAGGTTGTGCCCCTATTCTGATTGGTAGGTAAACCGAAATGGTGGACCAAGCCATTTCCCCTTAGCCAGCAAACCCCAAGAAGGTAGGCTAACCCTAAACCTTAGCCAGCAAACCCCAAGAAGGTAGGCTATCCCTCTTTGACCAACAAACCTCCGCGGTCGGTCAAACCCAAAAGCCTTAGCCAGCAAACCCCAAGAAGGTAGGCTATCCCTCCTTGACCAACAAACCTCCGCGGTCGGTCAAACCTAGAAACCCTTAGCCAGCAAACCCGAGAAGGTAGGCTAACCCTAAACCCTTAGCCAGCAAACCCCAAGCGGCAGGCTAACCAAGCCCTTTAGCCAGCAAACCGCAGTGGTAGGCTAAATCCAGAGGGCAGATCCCGCGATCAATTGCCCCGGGTCCGGCCTTGGACCCATCATCAAAAAAAAAAGAGAGAAAAAAGAAAAGGGACTAAAAATAGAGATGTCCCGGCAGACTTGATCGTCCTCCAAAAAGGGATGTTCAAGGGCAAAAAGATCAAAAATCCAGCTGAGGTGAAAACCCGAAGGGGCTTCAGGCAAAAATGGATAACCCCTCAACGTGAAAACCCGAAAGGGCGCGTTGGAAAAAGCTAAAGGGGGGCCATCCCCGGTGAAAACCCGGAAGGGCGCTTGGGATGGTAATATAAAAAAAAAGAGAGAGGTAAAAAAAGAGAGATCATCATCGAATCAAGCTGGGTTGCTGGACAAGCCCCGAGAAGGCCAACCCCCCGCACCCGAAATGTTGCAACAGATCTGGAGGAATGCCAGAAAATGCAACGTCCAAAAGACATCACTCAAGCTCACCGGTCCGAGAAAACTGGGTAGAGCGCAGGACAAGTTAAGCCAAGAAATACGGCGCCCAAAGGAAGAAGTTGCCGGACAAAGCCCCGAGAAGGCCAACCCCCGCACCCGAAATGTTGCAACAGATCTGGAGGAATGCCAGAAATGCAACGTCCAAAAGACATCACTCAAGCTCACCGTCCGAGAAACTGGGTAGAGCGCAGGACAAGTTAGGCCAAGAAATACGGCGTCCAAAAGAAGGAGTCCCAAGTGGAACCCTTGAGAGATCACCTGAATGCAGACGGAAGTTGCGATAATGTTAAAGAAAAGCATTGACGCCAACGTGAAGTTTGTCATTCGACCAAAAGCAAAGGTGCCCGAGACAAGCCCTCGGGGTAGCTGGTGAAATATATACATCGGCTACGAGCAAAAAGAGGGGGAAGAAGAAGGAGAAAAGCTACAAAGCCCCTTCTCCCCGAAGGTCCGCCAAACTGGCCTGGAGAGCTGAGAGTGCGGCCCGGGATTCCGCGCATTCCCGCTCCACGGCGTCCACCTCCGCATTGGCCGTTGCCGCTTCCTCGGCCAGCACAAGAGACGCGGCCTCGCGCTCAGCAATGCGCGATGAGACCTCCTCAAGCGTCCGTCGGAGGGCGACAATCTCCGCATGACAACTGGCGTGGCGGGCACTCGAAGACTCGGCACGACTGACCGCGCCCCTCGTCGCGAGCAAAGAGCCTCATACCTCTGCTCCGCCAAGGCAACCTCCGCAGCGAGCTCTTGGGCCCTGTGGCGAGCGGCCTCCTCGTGCCTCTGCCCCACCTCACTCCAGAGGGCGTCCACGGCGGCCATCCAAGGGTCTCGGGGGCAGCCCATCAGATGGTAGGAGACCGTACTCCTCTCCAGAAAATCCCGCACCGCGTCAATGGATGGGGGGCTGCTCTCCTCCATGACAGCCCGCGCCGACGATATATAGAAGTTGAGCATCCCCCCGGACCCGTGCGCCCGGCTCCTCTGTATAGCGTCAGGCCAAGAAATGCCATGCCCCGGGAATGGGGAGGGCCTCCCAAGCGGTGCCCCGCTCGAAGACGCAGGAGGTAAGCTGCCGACGACCGCTGCACAAGAAAAACGGGTAAAAGGTCAGAAGGGACGCGGCGCAGCCGTAACAAATGAAAAAAATGAGGGCCCAAGAACATGAGAGGCTCGGGGCCCTGATCACTTACCCCGCGTGTCGGATGGCAAAGGAGCGTCACCCCGGCCCTCCACGGGACGCGGGACACCCACTGCGGGTGGAAGAACAGCCTCCGGAGGGCTCAACCCCAGCATCTCCGCTGCCATTTCGGCGCCATCTGCAAGAAAGGGGGAGTCAAGCAGTAAGCACAAGGGCATTCGCTTCCCCTTTCGTCCTGCCACGCGCCGGGCTGAAGAAATAGAAAGGGAGGGCTCGCTACTGTGGAAGAAATACCCACCGTCAGCGTCCCCGGCTACCCCTCGGGCAACCTCACCCTCTTCCGGCGGAGAGACGGCGGGAAGCACGGCCGCGGAGGTGGCCGCCACTGAAATGCAGAAAAAGCGGAAGTCATTCGCTGCATAAACAAGCAAAGTAGAAGGGCGCAGAAGTGGGTTTACAAAAAAAATAAGGCTCACTTACTCGCACTATGAAGGGGTTGCATCCGACCACCTCCCTCGAGTATGCCTGGGGCAAAGTCAGAAAAGCCGGGTAACTCCACCTCTGACCCGAACAGTAACAGGTCATGTATGGCCTGCAACGAGGATGCTGCATCTCCAATCGGCGCAATCCCCGCCAGGGGCTCAACACCCTCCGCGGCAGCAGCTTCCACCGGAATGTACCCTGCGAGGAAACAAACGAAAGAAAAGACTTGTAAGCTACGTGTGGGTGCCATGCTGGCCGAGCAAAAAAAAAAAGGGGGTGGGTAACGCCGATTTAAGAAGATGGCACGCGTCCTACCTGGCTCGGTGGAAGCTACCAGGGGAATGCCTACCCCCTCAGGAGAAGGCGTCCCGTCGAACGTGGGATTGTAATCCACATCCTCCCGCGGAGTTCCTCCGCCAATTCGTCGCCCCCAGAGGCCGAGGCACCTGTGCAAGAAGAAAAAGAGGGCGCGTAAAATCCCTCGCCCAAAGAAATAAAGCAAAGCGGGGAAGGAGGTAAACAGGGGATGCGGAAACCCACCGGCCACGGCCGAAGAAGAAGGCTCGGGGTCCTCCCTCGGGCCGCCGGTTGCGAAGGACCGGCCTCCCCGCTCGCACGCCTCTTCCGGGCCGACGGGGCGTCGCGCTTCGGCAAGTCCTTCTCGGGGATGAAGCTCTCTGCCCAGGCCAACAAAGAAAAGAAGGGGGGGGGGGAACCCAAATCAGCAACAACAAGCCCAAAGAGATGCGGGCCGAGCTTACAAATGAGGGAGGCAATGTACCGTCAGGGGCCACACAAAACGTCGGCCGAAGCACCACTTGGTCGAAGGAGATCTTCACGGCTTTCCCTGCCTCGGCAATCGCATCCCAGAAATGCTGCAGAGTGGTGCCGCTCTCGATCCAGCTGACGTACTCCCTCGGCCCAACACGGATGATGGAATGCTGAAGGTGTTGCTCCCAAACCCGCGTCACGCTCGGGAGGAGGGGACTGGTGAGCGGCGCGTCCACGGGATACCCGCAGTCCAACAGAAAGTGACGCCACCAAAAGTAGACGAGTGGCGATTCCCCGCGAACCCTGGGAGCTGTCGAACTGCTCTCCGGACGCGACAAAGGCTTCAAAGCCCCCGCGGAAGCCTCGCTGTCCGCCGTGCTAGCAGCCTGTGCCACGGCCCTGCGGCGACCCACAGTCGTCACCTTCTGGGCTATGTCGGCGAACTCCCTCTGTAAGAACGTCGGCGCGATCGTGGAAATAAGGGCGCCCGCCCGGGACAAGTAGTCCCTCTCCGCCTTCTTGATATCGTCGGCGCGCTCCCGAAATGCCTGGCCGTGCCGGGACCACCATCGAGCATACAAAATGCTCACTCGCCCCTCGTACTGCAACTCGGGGATGAAGAAGTCTGGAGCTGGGTCTCGCCTGAGAAAATAACACCACCAGCTGCAGGCCACCAGGTGACGGTCCGGGCCCTTATATGCCCGAGTCGCCAGCATGAAATCGGCATTCGGCGGAACGTCCTGGTCGTACCCGAGGTTCCGAGCAAAGCGGTGCGGAAAGTACGGCTCCATGAAGAGGAAGCTCCCCTTGCGGAAAAGCAAGACGCTGGGGCGAACGCAGCAGAGCCAGTCCTTGCGTAGCCTAGCAACCGGCGCAGCATGGTGGGGGAGGCGGTAAACACGACCCCCCTGGCCCTCTTCCACCCAAGGCCTGAAACCAAGCGAGCAACAAGCGAGGTCAAGCCCCGGCTGCCCGCCCGCCGGTACAAAGGAAAGTCGTCGGCGCGCCTCCCTCAACTGCTTCGACTGCTCTCGTTCCGACCGATTCCGGAACATGAAAATGAGGGGCAGAGAGGGGCGCTCCAGACTAATGTTGTAACATAGCTCCGGCAGCAGAAGACCGGCCCAGGCGCCCAGATAGTGCGTCGCCAAGGTGACACTCTTGTCGCGAGGGGAAGGGCTCGAAGTAAGCTCGCCCAAACCCCGGAAGATGTTGGCCAGAGCCGCCGGAGCCAAGGCCAACTGAACGCCACTGGCCAAGATGCAGGCCGGGTAAATAGCCTCCGGCCTAATATTTCCCTCCTCCCCGAATGGGAGGGCAAAAGTGCACAGCCAGTAGACAAGATAGGCCGCTAGATGGGTGCGGTCCGGGAGCCGCCTCGGGTTCCAGTTAACACCCCGAGGCGCGTAAAGATACCGGGCATCGTCATCGAGGTGCACTCTCAGCTGCAAATAAGCTACGGGGTCATAGTTGTCGCCGGCGAATTCCTTGAAGAAGCAAAAGGGCCCGCTGTAGAAAAAGCGGATCCAGGCGTCACAGCTAACCCGCACTGTCCCTTTCGAAGCACTGGGACAGTCGCTCCTCCCGCACCTGGCTAAGTCGCGCCAGACCCGCACCAGGTACCGAAAGCTGTGGGAGAGGAAGTAAGAGCCAGCACCGGAGGTCCGATCTCTGTCCAGGTCGCTCAAGCAAACCTCCTCATAGAACTGCCCGGAGATCGGAAGGCCGGAAATCCTGTGCAGAGCCCACAGGTCAAGACTGGTCTCCCCCTCTGCAGTGCCGAAGGTGTTAAACCTCCGGTTAAACCTTTCCGCCAAGGCCTGCAGGAGTCCAGCATTGCAAGGGTAGCTGTGGAGAGCGGCGACAACCGCTTCAAGAAGACCTACCCGCTCGAGCATCTTGTGGTAATGGTACAAAATGCCCATTAACCACTCTGTTGCGCCAAAGCGGAACCGGTGCGACGAAGCGACTGACCACCGGTCGTACCAACTGGCGGCCCCTCCGCCCAAGATCCGGTCTAGAAAGCACGACCGGTCATAGCCATCCCGCACAAAGTCACGGCCCGAGGGTGGCAGAGCGTGCCCGGTGAAGGTGACGCCGGTCTTGGGGAGCCCCTGCACCTCCCACAGACCTTGGGAAAGTTGCAGCTCCATCACACGGCGAGCCGGCTCGGGCGCAAACAATCCCAGCAAAGCCGTACTGGGGAAGTGTGCCTGCGCCTCATGGTCCAGGGGAAAGCTGGGGTGATGCGAGCTGCAGGTCCCCATCATGCTGTCGCGACCGGCCAGGATCGCCCGCTCCAGCTGAGCCCGTTCAATAGCAAGGAGGTCGATGGGACCGTCCCAGTTGGCTGGCACGAAACGCTGGACGAACGGGAAGAGGTGCTCGTCCAATGGGAAATGCTTCGGGTAGCCAGCTCCCCGCCGATAGCGGTAGATCAAGCCGCTATGGTCTATCCGACTCACGTCCACCGCGCCCTCGGCGGGCGAGGGCTCCTCCAGCGGACCACGGACGCACAGCCCAACACCGCTCTCGAGACGGTCCAGGTCTTCCACCCGGACCGGAGGTGAAGTAAAGCTCGGCATAGGATCGTCCGTCCGTTCGACGTCGTTCTCCGTACGACGCGGCGCCTTGCCGCCCTGGCCCCTCTTGTCACGACCCTTGCGAGGCATAGCTGACCCTGTTAAATAAATAATGCGACCGTCAGACGAAAGAACGTTGCAGAAAGGACGGGGAAGAGCAACCGTGAGGGGAAAGGAATCCATCTCGAAGGCGCCACGGGATACCCGCCGTCGTCTTCGCCTCCGACGGATATCCCGTGGGGGCATTTGTTGAACCCGAAAAAAATATCGGGGCCTAAACAAACCCCGGGCGACGGATACGCCCTAAGAGAATCGGGAATAAACTCCCGATCCCCGCTCGGACGTCGGAAACCAACAAGTCCGAGTATCCGCGCTAAACCATGGCGACCCGGAAGCGAGAAGCCCGAGGAGTCTTCGTCGGCGAAGAGTACGTACCCCGGATGTCAAGAAATCCACGTCCGAGGCGGAGTGCGGAGTCGCGCCCGAAGCCGATGAGTTCCGAGCGATCAAATGCACGTGGAACGGCCGAAGAAGCGCGAACGGTGCACGTGCGCACGTCCGCGGGCGTCGACCGACAACCAAGGGAGGCCCACAGAGCTCTCTCCCCAATTTCCTCCCGGAGATCACGGGAAAAATGACGGAATGGAGTGAGCCCCACCCTTAAATAGGTGGTGGGCCAGAGAGGCCCCAAGGGGGGCGCCGGTCACCCCCCTCGCCAGTGAGGGGGGCCGCCGGTTCGACCCCCCAAGGGGGGCGCCGGTTCGGCCCCCGCATGCAGGGGGGGGCCGCCGGTTAGCCCCCCCGCGGGCCCCGCATGCAGGGGGGGCCGCCGGTTAGCCCCCCCGCAGGCCCCGCGAGCAGGGGGGGGCCGCCGGTTCGACCCCCCGCGGGCCCCGCGGGCCAGGGGCGCCGGTTCGGCCCCCTGCCCCGCGCAGGGGGGGGGCCGCCGGTTCGACCCCCCGCGGGCCCCGCGGGCCAGGGGCGCCGGTTCGGCCCCCTGCCCGCGCAGGGGGGGGCCGCCGGTTCGGCCCCCTGCCCCGCGCAAAGGGGGGGGCGCCGGTTCGGCCCCCTGCGCAGCAGGGAGGGCCGCCGGTCAGGTCCCTGACTGGCGGCCCCCTCTGCTAGCCAAGAGGGGCGCCGGTCAGGTACCTGACTGGCGACCCCCCTCGCCAGTTCGCTCTCTCTCTCGGACATCCCCGCCGGTTCGCACCCCTGCCTCGACGCTCGCGCCCGGAGATCTCCGCCGGGGAGGGTACCCCCGCCGGTATGCCCCCCTCAAATCCTATAAATAGGGGGGCATACCCCCATCTAAAAAGGCCGGACGGAGAGAAAAAAAAGAAGCAGACGACACACGCCGAATCGGCCTAAACGCGCCATCCCCGGCCCAAGCTTCCGAGTCTGTCCGAGCGTGATCCGTGCGTGAGCTTAAATAGGCCGCACGTGCCGACACCCGTTGGTGTTCCGTCCTCGGCGTTCGGGCTGCATTGCGCCACGTCCGTAGGGACACGCCACAGGTTGTCACATGACTCTCAGCACATGTACTTAAGTCCTCCGGCGTCGTAAAACGACGTACGTCGAGGCATGTACTTAAGTCCTCCGGCGTCATAAAACGACGTACGTCGAGGCATGTACTTAAGTCCTCCGGCGTCATAAAACGACGTACGTCGAGGCATGTACTTAAATCCTCCGGCGTCATAAAACGACGCACGTCGAGGCATGTACTTAAGTCCTCCGGTGTCGTAAAAAGACACACGCTGAGGCATGTTAATCTGTGGAGGCACAAACACCCCACTGGTAACACACATGTACCCACTATCGTGTAAACGTCCGACGGAGGCACATATACCCTGCCGTCGACGTCCCTGTACTTGGCTTGTTACATACACGCCCAGTGGAGGTACAAAACCCCACTAAAGGCGTACATGTAAATGTAAACGTCATGTCATAAATATAAATGACATGAGCATGCTTGAATAAAATTGTGGAAATTCATTTGTCATCTGCCTTTTCTTCTTTAAATTTCGGCATACGGTCTTTTAACAAACATTACGCATCCGAAGGTATTCGAGTGTTATACTCGATGTAAATGAAACATCGACTTCGGTCGGTGGGGAACGGTCCAGTACACGACCACTCCAATCGCCCTGAACGCGAGCGCACGCGGAAAATAAATGAAATGAAATTCGAGGGTATCAGGGTTCGCACCCAATACTCCTCATAAAATAATCTTTGTCTGTTTCTCGCAAACAGTCTGGCACGCCCACGCAAAAGATCCATCTCGAAGATAAAAGAGATGGAAAGAAAAAAAAAAGAAACGAAACGAAAAAATTCCGCGTTCCAACAGACATCGGAAACAAACGAGCCCGAGTGCTCGCGTCAATCCGGAGTGGCCGGAAGCTAGATGCCCGAGAAGCTCGTCGACGGCGAAGAGTACGTACCCCGGATGCCAGAAACCCCGTGTCCGGATCAACGTTCGAAAGCCGCGCCCGAAGCCGAAGGGTTCGGGGAAGTCAAATGCACGTGCCTCCAGAAAACGGGGACAAACGCACGTGGGACGGTCGAAAGAAGCACAAGCGGCGCACGTGTGCACGTGTGCGGCACAACCGTCAACCAACAAACCAGACACGGGAGGCCCACAGAGCTCTCTCCCAGGAAATACGCAGGAAAATACGAAGAGAAGAAGGCCCACTCTAATTATATAGGTGGTGGGCCAAAGGGAGGTCCAGGAGGGCCGCCGGTCAGCCCCCCGCCAGTGGGTGGCCGCCGGTTCGCCCCCCCACGGGGGGCGCCGGTTCGGCCCCCTAGCAGGGGGGGCCGCTGTTGAACGGCAAAAGTGTGACACGTTTATTTCAGCGGAAATTACAAAATCCATCAGATGATGGTCCGGCGACTAGCCTAGTTGATGCCTATTTTGGCGGATGACGGTTTAAGTCGTGGACATGATGAAAGGGGCCGTTGGGCCACGAAAATTAAATGTTGGTATCAGCAGGCCTGGTTACAATACATATCAGCAGCCTGTTCAGAGGCCAAAAAGTTGTGATTAAAATGACCCCAAGGTTATTTAAGTTACAAATTATTAGCGGGATCCTCCCCAAAATTCAGCAGGGGAGTTCCGGCCTTAAAATGGTGCCCGGAGTCCCGGTTAAAATGAAAGTACAAGGAGAACATGTCTCCGTTCAAAGTACGAAGCACGGGAAAAATCCGGCAGCACAAGGTCTATAGACCGAGTACGAAGGACAAGTACAAAGAACAAGCTCGAGGAGAACTCCGAGGCTTGCAAAGGCACCCTCTGATCGGGCAGAACTCCGAGAAGTTGGGGCGAAGCGCCAAGGAAACGGAGCCGGACTCCAGCAGCACCTCCGGCAGCACAAGGTCTATAGACCGAATACAAAGAACAAGCACAAAAGACAAGCTCGAGGAAGAACTCCGAGGCTTGCAAAGGCACCCTCCGATCGGGCGAAACTCCGAGAAGTCGGGCGAAACTCCAAAAAAACAAGCAGGACTTCAGCAGCACCTCCGGGCTCAACAAGTCCTGGAAATGAGGGTGTAGGGGGGTATTTATAGACAAAATCCCCCCTCTCTCCCCTCTCTTCCATCGGTTAGGTCCCCCTAACCGATGGTGACCTCACAATGAGGTCACCATCGGTTAAGGGGGGGTCTCCCCCTAAACGATGGTGACCTCAACATGAGGTCACCATCGGTTAAGGGCTAACCGATGGTGACCTAAGCATGAGGTCACCATCGGTTGCCCCTAACCGATGGTGACCTCATGACTAACCGATGGTGACCTCATCATGAGGTCACCATCGGTTGGGGCACTCTCTCTCTCCCCTCTCCCACGCATGTAAGGGGCCGAAACCCCTATAAATACCCCCCCTATTCCAAAGGAAAGGGGGTGGAAAATTTGCTCCGGCGAAGCCCTGTTTGAAAAATCCCAGGAAAATAGAAAAGAGCATTTGCTCATTCCCTCTCTCATTCTTAAATCCCTCCCGTCCGGTGTGAAGGTACAAATCCCCTTCTTAGCCCGATAGGCCAGGCGCGGAGAGGAGAGCGGTCGGCGTAATCGTCATCAGCATTCCCTTTAACCTCCATCCCCCACATCGAGCGAGTCTCTGTGGGGTGATATTCCCGGGGTTTAAATGCCGTCCATATCGAGCGAGTCTCTATGGACACATGGTATTTAAATACCATGTTCTCCCCGCCCATCGAGCGAGTCTCTGGATGGTGGATTTTGTGCTTATATGTATATGTTTTCTTGAGGATACTCTGCCCAAGCGGAGGTTCTGCCCAAGGACATATTCGTATATTCGCAAATTTGTGTTCTATATATATGTTTCTTAAGACGAAACTCTGCCCAAGCGGAGGTTCCGTCCACGAACACATATATAAAGATCACAATTTGTAATTATACAAATACGTTCCTTAAGGAGAATCTTACCCGGGCAAAAATCTCTCTCAGGGGACGTATCCATGTAAATACAAACTCGTGTTATATGTATTGTTTCTTAGAGGAAACTCTGCCCAAGCGGAGGTTCTGTCCGAGAACATATTCGTATATTCACAAATTTATGTTCTTATGTATATGTTTCTTAGAGGAACTTCTGTCCAAATGGAGACTCCCCTAAGAACATATCCATAAAATCACAAATTTGTGCCTATACGCATATGTCTCTTAGGAGGAATCTTGCCCGGACAAAGTTCCCTCTAAATTCATATCCGTATAATCACAAACTCATGTTTATATAAATATATTTCTATGGAATCTCTGCTCAAATAGAGACTCCGCCCGAGAATATATCTATATAATCACAAATATGCCCAATTTGTATATGTTTTCTCAAAAAAAGGGAGGGGGGGAACTCCGTTCATACGGGGGGCTCCTTCTTATTGGATACTCTGCTCAAGCGGAGATACTATTTGAGAATATATTTACAAGTGCAAATTGTGATTATACACATATATCTCTTTAAGGCAAAGTCCCTCCGGGTAAAGTTTCTCCCGAGAATATATGGATATAAGCATATGCCAATATGAAAATATCTCTACAAGGACACCCTGCCTAAGTGGGGATTCACCAAGACACATTCACATATTCAAAAAAAAAAAAAAATAAAATATATATATATATATATTATATATAAAAGGAATTGTGATAATATACACATATCCACAAGAAAAAGGAAGTGGGACAAGAACCGTGCTCAGATACCCTAGATGGGAGAACATATGCACCTCCACGAGAAATTATACCCGTGGAATGGACTTCGGACAAAAAATCACGAATGGGACAAGAACTTCCGTGGAGATGCATCCATATGATCTCCGGAAATTGGACCCGCACAAGTACGAAATGAGGAGAAAAAAAACTCTACCTCAAACTCGGACTCTGCTCAGAAATGACATTGCAAAACCTCATATAAAAATTGCACAATCATCCTTCTAATATGGAAGTGTTACTCTGGGTTATAACACCCCCAAGTTCAGAATCAAAATCTTCGGGCATATATCCGTTCACAATAATAATCTCCATGTTTTCTCAAATAAAAACTCATAGTGGTCCGTGCGCGAGCTTCAAAGAGGCCGCACGTGCTGGGGGGAAGAAGTCCTTGGCATCCATCGGTGGTCTGCCTTCAGCGTCGGGCCGTCCTACGCCTCGTCCGCAAGCAGACGCCACAAGTTGTCATTGACTCCTAGTATTTCCATGTTTAAGTCTCCGGTGTCGTGAAACGACACGCGTAGAGGGCACATGTTAAGTCTTCCGGTGTCATAAAACGACACACGTAGAGGCACATGTTTAAGTCCTCCGGTGTCATAAAACGACATACGTAGAGGCATGTTGTCCGACGGAGGCACAAACACTCGTCGTTGACGCAAATGTAACCGTTGAACTATGTAAACGCCTAACGGAGGCACATACACCCCGTTGTGAGCGTAAATGATGTATCGTGTAAACGTCCGATGGTGGCACAAAAACACCCCGTTGTTGACGAGATGTAATCATCGTACGCTCGTAAACGCCAAACGGAAGCACATATACCCCGTTGTGAGCATCATGTAAACGGCACATGCATGCTTGAATAAACTGTGGAAATTTATCTGTCATCTTTTATCCTTTAAATTTCGGCATATGGTCTTTTACAAACATGACGCATCCGAAGGTATTCGAGTGTTATACTCGATGTAAATGAACACCGACTTCGGTCGGTGGGGAATGGTCCAGTACACGATCACCCCAATCGCCCTGAACGCGAGCGCACGCGAAAATAAATAAATCAAATGAAATTTGAGGGCACCAGGGTGTACACCAATGCTCCTCGCAAATCAAATCCCTTTGTCTGTTTCCCGCAAACAGTTGGCACCCCGCGCAAAAAAAAAGGCAAAGAAGAGAACGGAGCCTCCGGGGTGAAGTTCGAAATTAAGTCAAAATTCCGCGTTTCCACAAGGGTTCTCCTTAACCGATGGAAGGGCTCCATCGGTTAAAGGGATTTACATGGGTGGTTTCTTCTATAAATATACACCCTCGTGTTTTACGAGAGGTGTTGATGCCGTGAAGACTATTGTATTTCTTGGAGATCCTCCGACGAAGTGTTGTTTGAATTAGACTTTGCAAGTGTCTGACGCTACCTCTTGCACGTGTTTGGAGTTGTAATTTTCTTTGAACTCAGTCTTATTGACCTTGTGCTGCGAAGTTCTTTCGCAACTCATCTTTTTTGATGAGTTGTTCTCCCGAACTTTGGCTTCATTGAAGGGGGTTGGTGCTGACTTCATTAATAAGTTCCCTCCTTTAATTTGAAAGGGACTTGAATCTATATTACTTAAGTAACTATGGCATTTACTTCATCCATACTCCTCTTAATTTGAAAGGGACTCGGATCCAATATTACCTAAGTAACCATGGCATTATCTAAGTAACCATTGGATCATTATAAATAACTTCTGGCATTCTCTTTGTAGATATCCACTGCAAACTTTCAGGGTTCAACAGTAGTCTTGTTGCTAGTTTTCCTTTGATCTTGATTTGGTTCTAGCCTGCAATCATCATGAAGTATAAGCATGTATGCATTCTATCTGGTACTTTTCTAAATTAATGAAACTTTCTCTTTGCCACTTGAGCAGAGTGCTGTTCATCATTGGAAGAAGTTCGAATGAAGGCGATACGTTTGGTCAGCATGCTTGACATGTTGCTTGAATCAGTTCTTGGTTGATCATTTCTTGACCTCCATTTCACATAATGATTTTTTTTTTTGTTACAGGTAGCAAATAATTGTATCCTATGTTTTGGCTTGCCAAAAAAATTGAAGATTTGCTAGTGAAATGCTTCTGTCGGTGGTGGATCATATTGCAGCCAGTGAGGACACAGTCTCTGAAGGCCCAGTTGCATTGTCAAAGGTACTGAAGTAACTGAACTGGCCTTTGCCACTAGAGACACTCTGGTCTGTCTGTCTTATTGCCTTTGTTTATCTTTTTGGTGACAGAACATGAGTAGAGCAACATCCTGGGTAGCCATCACTATAACAGTATAACTTTTTTTCGAGTACTTAGGTTATTAAGTGTAGGTGTTCTATGCATTTCTGGCAAAGCACTTCTCAGTTTTGCTTTGCTTTTCTATTTCCTGACTGCGTATTCCCATCAAGTAGACTTTTGTAATAGTTTAATTCACTTGCCATTGATTAGATTTCTCCATTATCTGCTTTAGTTAAGGCTGGATCAGGATTCAGGGCTGGATTGCAACACCATTTGTGAAGTGTATTGAACCTATTCTGTGCCATATCTGCAGATACATTCTATTGTACTGGTTAAATTAATGAGAACCTCTGAAGAATGCCTGATGTGATAAAAGCACCACCAGTTGCTTCAATGAGCATTGGGTTGCTTCTTGTAAAAGCCCACCAGTATCTTCTTCTCTACTGATGATGTGAGCTCTGTTCTCTATCAATGCTCACATCATAAAATGCAAAATCGGCCGATCCGGATCAGAATCGGGGGGTCCCGATCCGATTGCGGATGGGAATGCTGATCCCTCCCCCTACCCCATTCCACCCCCCACACACACAATTCTATGTAGAATATGGGGGATCGGCCAGAACCGGCCTGAATTGGGCTGGATCGGCTGATCGGTTCTGGGTCGGGATGGGGGGGGGTTCCGATCCTGGATCCCGATCCGATCCGGAATTCGCGAGAGTTATGAATGCTGGTGGCACTTCCCTTCTATGTAGCCATTCTCTGAAACCCTTGAATGATCATCTGAAAGGGAATCTAATTAATGAAACTTTCTCTTTGCCACTTGAGCAGAGTGCTGTTCATCATTTGGAAGAAGTTCGAATGAAGGCGATACGTTTGGTCAGCATGCTTGACATGTTGCTTGAATCAGTTCTTGGTTGATCATTCTTGACCTCCATTCATAATGATTTTTTTTGTTACAGGTAGCAAATAAATTGTATCCTATGTTTTTGCATTGCCAAAAAATTGAAGAGGTTTGCTAGTGAAATGCTTCTGTCGGTGGGTGGATCATATTGCAGCCAGTGAGGACACAGTCTCTGAAGGCCCAGTTGCTTGTCAAAGGTACTGAAGTAATGAACTGGCTTTGCCACTAGAGACACTCTGGTCTGTCTGTCTTATTGCCTTGGTTATCTTTTTGGTGACAGACATGAGTAGAGCAAACCTGGGTAGCATCACTATAACAGTATAACTTTTTTCGAGTACTTAGGTTATTAGTGTAGGTGTTCTATATGCTTTCTGGCAAAGCACTTTCTCAGTTTGCTTTGTTTCTATTTCCTGACTGCGTATTCCATCAAGTAGACTCTTGTAAATAGTTTAATTCACTTGCCATTATTAGATTTCTCCATTATTGCTTTAGTTAAGGCTGGATCAGGATTCAGGGCTGGATGCAACACCATTTGTGAAGTGTATTGAACCTATTCTGTGCCAATATCTGCAGATACATTCTATTGTACTGGTAATTTAATGAGAACCTCTGAAGAATGCCTGATGTGATAAAAGCACACCAGTTGTTCAATGAGCATTGGGTTGCTTCTTGTAAAAGCCCAACCGATCTTCTGCTATACTGTGATGTGAGCTCTGTTCTCATCAATGCTCACATCATAAAATGCAAAATCGGCCGATCCGGATCAGAATCGGGGGGTCCCGATCCGATTTGAGGATGGGAATGCTGATCCCTCCCCCTACCCCATTCCACCCCCCCCACACACAAATTCTATGTAGAATATGGGGAATCGGCCAGAACCGCCTGAATTGGGCTGGATCGGCTGATCCGGTTCTGGGTCGGGATGGGGGGGGGTTCCGATCCTGGATCCCGATCCGATCCGGAATTCCGAGAGAGGTATGAATGCTGGTGGCACTTCCTTCTATGTAGCCATTCTCTGAAACCTTGAATGATCATCGAAAGGGAATCTGCCAACCCACTTTGTTTGAAGAGCAGGTTTGACATTTCCATGTTGGTTTAGCTTTTCATGTTGGTTTAGGGTGATAAAGCTTGGTTGGGTCAGGATGAGGCAGCTTTGATATATATTAAAGTTTTTTGTTATAGAGATAACATGTAAAATTTTATGGTCAATAAGTGTACTGTGGTATTTTGAAATTATCTCATTTATGTGCAACATATCCACGTATTGGTTACCATTGGATAAGTCAACCAGTTGATGATTCAACAAGTTATATCCTGAACAGGAAACTGATTCGGGAGGGCATCTGAATGCCAGGGCAGACACCAGGGGAGTGTGTCAAGCAATGAAACTTCTGACATCATGCATTATGTAAAAGTCAAACTTCATTCATCCTCTTCAATTTGTGAGGCTCAAAGGACGAATGTCACTCTATTTTGCACTTTGCACTAGGTACCATATGCACTCCGCACAAATTTTACCCATGTAATCCATCATGTGTTAATATTTGCAGCATCCTTTTCATTACGCTGGTGGTGTTGCTGTATCACTTATCAATTGAGCTAGTGAAATGCATTATATATTGTCTTTTGTTCCTTGCTGAACAAATTGTCAATGTCTGGTTCATGCAGAAACATTCTCTCCTCCAACAGCTTTTCACCGTCTACCAAAGCTTGCCAAAGCCTGCGAAACAGGTGTAGCTTATGTTCCCTTAGGTCATGTTCCGAACTTCTGATATCCCACATAAGGAATCGACTGAAAGGAGTCTTATAAAATTTCCAGCCATGGGCCATGTGCTACATGTTCTTATGATCACTTACATGTACACAGGCTGTCATGGCCATGTTCCCATCATGGTTCGTACGATAGGCTGTTCGTCTGACCTTCTTAGGATATTTCAGATTTACTGATGGCTGTCGGCTTACTAATACAGGTTTTAATTCCTTCCATTCTTTTTTTAAATGTTTCTTTCTGTCATCTGAGCTTCGTTAATCTTTTAAACAGGTTTTACATACGTTAAGGATGGGCCATTCCCATCTACAGAATTGGTATCTTCTGTCAGAACATGTATGGAACCAAACTCAAGGTATAGCTTATTATCATCCTGGTTAGAAAAGTAACAAAAATTTATATAAGGTTTCTGCTGTTTACATTATCCTCATTGTTCCAGGATGTTGAAATTCTCATCCAGTATTATCATCTCTGCCGAAAGATGAGGACGTTTTTTTCTTGTCTCATGCATTTATCTTTTTTCATTGCCTATTTTATATGTTGTGTTGTGCAAATTGAAGCAGGGCAGCTTTTATTAATTGTGTATCATGCACCCTGGTTAGTTAGTTAGATAAACACTGTTAATTCAGGACTATTAAGTCTTCTTTTTATTTTATCCATAATATGTGGTGGCACTCACTGGTTATGGAAGTTATAGGCAGCCTGGGCAGTTCTTTTTTTTCGGATTGTCGAGATGGTTATTGCTGCAAATTTCAAGTGTCTTTTTGTTGTTTTGGCTTGTTGATGATACATTTCCTTTTGTTGAATTTAAACCTTTTTCTGATTGAAATGGCAAATGTCTATTCAACATCTACTTTTCTTTTCAAATTAATTTATGTATTTCTTCTCACGTTAATGTTGGTTTTTCTGGCAAGTGTGTTATATTTCTTATAAATTGTTATCTTTTTGTCTGGCCACTTTCCCCTTGTAGTCCTCACCTATGTACACAGAAACCATATGCTATGTGATGCAAGAGCATGGGTGGTCTTCTTAGTGTGCATGGGTCCATCAGATATTGGGGCTTCTGTGTCTGGGCCAGAGATGTACACGTCCTTTTGGGTCCATTACTAGGGTATTAAGAGTCATTTATGTTTTTCTTATGTATCTTTTCTGTGGGTCTTAGCTAGTGAGTCTTTAATTAGTATGTGGCCCAGGGCCACCATTATAAAAGAGGTTCTATTAGTTTTTTTTTTTTTTGGGGGGGGGGGGAAGATGATGAATTAACAAATTGGAAAGGAGTTTTCCCTTGGGGCGCTCCCCTTCTCTCTGAAGAAAGATGAAGAGAAGAAGAGGAAGAGGCATGCATAGGTTCTCGGGAGGAAAAGCAGATCACCAGTCACCTGTCAATATATGGGGCCGGGGGGTGTTAAACCCCAAGAAATACAAGTATACCATTAAGACATGATCCTTTCTGTAAAAAAAAAAAGACATGTGCCTTAACTACCCTTACACTGTATACAATATAATAAAGAAACCAGTGAACCAAGCAGCCCTGTACACAACCATGGTTATCACCTACACTCTCCCTCAAGCTGAGCATAGATTCTCTAATGTTCCTCGAAAAGATAGAAGAAAATTGCTCTCAAGATAGCCTTTTAGTGAAGACATCTGGCAGTTGATCTTCAGACCAAACATACAAGAAGGGAATTTGCCGTGTCCAATTTTTTATGAATAAAGTGACGATCAATCCAAATGCTTGGTACGATCATGTTGGTAGGGTTATTAGCAATGTTAATTGCTGCCTTATTATCACAGTAGAGAGCTTCATCAGAACAAGGACCTGAACACCAATGTTCTATAAGAATAGCTTCAACCACAACATTTCAGTAACTCTTTGAGCCATAGCTTGATACTCCGCTTCTGCACTTGACTACACACACAGTGTTTCTTGCTTTGCCAAGTAACCAATACCTCCAAGGAACATGCAGTATCCAGTAGTTGACTGTCTTTCATCTAGAAACCTGCCCAATCCGCATCAGTGTAACCCTCAACATGAGATGTGCTGCCTTAGAATATGATGTCTTTGATCCGTGCAAGTCTTAATGTACCTCAATTTCCTCTGATGCATAAACTGGCTAATAATGCTGACTGCATAAGTGATGTCAGGCCTTGTAAGAGACAAATACAACTTGCCCACCAGATGCTGATACACCCCCTTTTGATGATCAGATAACACATCCCCTGAAGTCTACACAACCCGTGGTTAGATTCAATAACAGTATGTGCTAGTTTGCGCCCATTACCTCTCTCTTGAGTAGATCAAGTGCATACTTCCTTTGGCATGCATACACCCTGTTTGTATTGCACCTCAATGCCCAAAAAAGATTTCAGCTCCAAGACCTGATTTCAAAATTCCTCTGACAGGTCTTCTATAGGCTTGTTAATTCAGAACAGAATCACCCGTAATAATCATTATCTACAACATAGCAAGAAGTACAACAACTTCGCCATCCTGTCACTTAGTGAAGAAGGGGTGATCGGAGTTACCATTGTGATACCCAAAGCATACAATTAGAAGTACAGAACTGTTCAAACCAGGGTTTGGCGCATCGCCGATTCGGACCGAATCGGGCTGTGCCTGATTCGATCCGATTCGGGCGGATCGAACCGATTCGGTTCGATTCGCATGGATTCGGGCAGAACCCCTGTTTATGACCCATTTTTTGGCCGATTCCTTTGAATCTGGCCTTTTTTTGAATAATTGTGTGGTTTAGGCCTCTTGTAAATATCTTTCATCATATTCCATGAGATTTATATCATGTAATTGCTATAAAAACATTTATTTTCAATAAAAAAAGTATTAGAAGAGTGAAAATAAATTGAAACTCATTAATTGAAAGATATTTACATTGCACAAAGTCAATACAACTATCAAACTCTCAATTCCAATACATAATACAATGACTTACTCTAATATCCCCAATGCCCTTGTTGATATGGATCGTATGCATTCCATTGGGATTGGATAGGCACGGACTCTGACTCATCTGACTCTGAGGGAAGCTCTCCAATAAGGTGATGACCTTTTGTTCGAGACACAAAACTACGATACTCATCCCATGTCATCATGGTATGGTATCTCTGACGAAACTGACTTAGATAATGGTCCCACACCTGGCTGCCGGGACGGATTACATTCAGTTGTGCCATCTGTACATCCTCCACAGGAGCAAAAACTTGAACTGGAACATGAACAGAAATGCAGGAGGAGGATGCATATATGGAGATGGACCAAGGTAGCCTGCTGTGGCAGTGTACCCACTGTACGGTCCGTACCCACTAGAGTAGTCTGTGCTAGTGGACTCGGGGTGATAGCTATGGCCGCCATAGGATCCAACAGACTCTTGTGTACTCATCCTCTCAAAGTCTGATATCATAGTGTCATAGCTATGGGAATCCACTGGTGAACCTCTTGCTTGACTGCCAGGTCTAAACTTCTGCCTTCTATTGTACCGCATTGGGGCACCATGACTACTATCTTGTGTTGCACCCCCATAAAATTGCTCCTCTGTGAATTCCATCCCACCACCTCCTCCTCCTTGATCATCGTCACCATCTCCTCCTCCCTGACCACCGTCACCACCTCCACCTCCACCGTTACCACCACCGTCACCTCCAGCATCTGAAGAAGAACCACCTGCAAATGCAATATAATTTTAAGATAGGTTAGCACAAATACAAATACATTTGAGGTAATGTGCAATACAAAATGATGACCTACCAGTAGTCATCGAATCATGGGAGGCGCTATTGGGCAATCGGGGTGAATCCAACGGAGACGGTGTCTCATCATCTGCATTTGGATCCAAAGTCTCTGCATCGGCAATGTCAAGTGGATCTTCAACAACGGTAGCACCTTTCTTGCCTTTCTTGGATCCCCAACCAGAAAACCAACCCTTCTTTTTTTGTGCTGGGGCGGGAGGTGGCTCTCGTATAACAACTCCTTTACTTGGCCTCGATTCTGTTGCACCAGTTTTTTTTCGGCGGGATTCTTGAGCTATTTGCTTCCCTCTTGCCAATTGAGATGATGTCGGAGCCCTTGTAGATTGTGAGGGAGGCGCATCCTGGGTAGATGACCCTCTCCTTCTAGATTGTGTGCGGGGGAGGCCTTCCATTAACCTCTCAAAATCATCATCATCATTACCATGTCCTCCACCTGCAATAACCCCCAACATTATACATTAGCATAAATGCAACTGATAAAATACGTAAGATGAAAGAAAGAAATGACTCTCCCACCTATAGTACGCTGAACATGCTCTACTTGTATGTCCGCAAGAAGATCCACCTCAGCCTCTGGATCCATCTCATAACGAGGGGAGTATGGCTGTCCCACATTCCCACGATCTCCCTCCTCCTCTGCTGTTGCTTCTGCTACTGCCCTTGCCAGGAAAGTGTTAGGGCGAGGTGGATCTTCAGGATCTGCCTCCTCATCTAACTCATACTCCCCTCGCTCTGTTGTTGCTCGTGCAACCCATGCAACCATTGGGTCTTCTTCATCTCGTAGGAACCCAACGTCAATAGGATCAAACTCTACGTCCCCACGCTTCTTTGGATCTTCTGTGAGATGTTTGACCCTCAGCCTCATATTGTAGTGGACGTACACCAATTGGTCCAAGCGCCTATATGACAAACGATTCCGCACTTTGGTGTGTATCAATGCAAACGTACTCCAGTTCCTCTCACATCCACTAGATGAGGAAGTCTGCGATAAGATCTTCACTGCAATTTTCCTCAATGTTGGCGCAGTATGCCCAAAGTTGAACCACCAATCAGCTGCATCCAAATTCAATTATCTCAATCAGACCTCAACCATCAAGTTGCAATGATAAAAAATGAAATGGGAAGCATATTACCGCCCTCTACACGCTCCCGACCAGCAATGGCAGATGGCTCAGCAAAGGTCCCAATAGCTTCCCGAAAACTCTTCATCTGCATTTAATAAATTGATCATCATGCATATGAAATTCAAGTATTTGTTTGGATGGAAGTTGATAATCCTATACTTGCCTCATCAATGGCATCTGCCGCTTGCACAGGACTTCTTGACAATCTTTCGACAACCCTTGTAAAAGCAGCCGTCAAGTCATCCTCATATGCCAGCTCGTGTGTGTAATGGTATGCAGGGTGGAGATAATATGCTGCAATTGACGTATAAAATATCAATGGTTGTAAAATACATTAATACTTAGTGCATTACAAAAATATCATCAGTTTCCTTACCCGCCATATGTAGATCTCTACTCATCTGCCGGTCCCATCTATCCTCAACAACATCCAAGACCAAGTGTGCATGCCGAGGTGAGACTTCACGGATCTTCTTCTTCGCGGCTTCAAGCTTTGCATATACCAATCCTATAGACGGTCTCCTATCCCCATCAACCACCCTCAACACCTCATATAGAGGTTCAATGATCTGAACCAGCTTGAAGACCCGGTCCCAAAAATTGGAGCTGTTGACGATGCCTTCCACCTCCTTTCCATCAGATGTTCCAGCAAAATTACTCTGCAACCATTTATCACCCCTGAACATGCGTTTCAATCCATCCTTGTGCTTCAATAGGCTCTGTAATGCCACAAAATTTGTTGCAAAGCGGGTGACAGCCGGTCTCAACAACTCTCCACCAGTGGACTCTCTCATCCACGCCAACACCAGATGATGATTGTAGATGAAACGTGTTATCTTCTGCCCTGCATCCACGACCATCTTTACGGGTTGCAATGTCCCAATCTCTTTAAGCATTAAATCAACACAGTGGGCAGCACATGGGGTCCAGTAAAGATGAGGATAAATCTTCATCAACTCCTCCCCTGCTTTTTTGTATGCAGTTCCATTATCTGTCACCACCTGCACAATATATTGCTCACCAATCTCCTCAACAACCTCTCGCATCAAACTCATAATGTATTCATAGTTGTGTACTCTATCAGATGCGTCAACAGATTTGTGATAGAAGACTTGTCTATCACAATACACCAGGAAGTTGATGAGGCTGCTCCTGGTGATGCCCGACCAACCATCACACATCAGTGTGACACCATACTTCTCCCATTTCTTCTTAAAGCTGTCAATGTAAGACTTGATCTCATTAACTTCCTCCTGCAGATATTTCCCAGCCAAGTCCCTAGCTGTAGGAGGCTGCACATGTAGGCCTCCACGTTGAACCTCCTGTATTGCAGTTTTGTAATAAGGACTGTTCGCTGCATTGAATGGTAACCCTGTATGGTGCCACCACTTTGCAATTGCTCGACCCACCTTGTATTTCGGCCCCTGCTGGTTGTATGCATCATCAATCCTAGTCTGCTTGCCATGCTCCCTAGGATACACATAAGGGTCCACATCCTCAATTTGCACACCTGTGGGTCTCTTGCTATGCCTGCCTTGTTCTGGTACTTGTGTTTGTGTGGGAGGGGGCCGAGTGAAATAATCTCCCACATTTGAAAATTGACGGGAGCCACTGCCACCTACCGCTGAGCCACTGCCACTGCCACTGCCAACCTCATGCTGAGCTCCCTGAAAACTTACTCTGTGGGCTGCCCTTTGATCACCTTCCCATGCCTCAGCCCTGCTCTGTGCTCTGGCTAGCCTTTCCTGCACATCAGGATCAGGCACATATTCTGCATACATTTCAACTTCATCATCAACGTCTTCATCTCGTTCCCTTCCTGATATAATCCTCTCTTGGATCTCCTTATCTGCCTTCTTTCTTGCTGTCTCTGCCCGAACCTGTTTAAGGTGTTCAATCATAAGCTTCTTAACTTCTCTTGGCACCGACTTACACCCCTGCACGTCATGGTAGCCTGCTAGTCGACCACCAGCAAGGTGCTTCTTCAAACGGGAGACCCCACCTCCTTGTCCCGTAAAACCACAATAATTGCACTTGAAGTTGTGCCTATTTTCCAACATGATGCCATGCTGCCACCCAATATCATCAGAACCCCTTTTCGGTGCCATCTACAAGGACAAAAAATAATTAATAAATTAACAGTAAATTAATTTCAATCTCAGAATTTGAACACTAAAAAAAGTGTTCTTACTTCTTAATTGTTATATGATATTTTTTTTATATACATGAACACATGATCACAGAAATCCATTCACACCTCCATATATATTTCTGTAATTTCACATTTTATTAATTTTTTATTTTAAAATAATTATTAATTCTGTAAGAAATAATTAATTCTAATCAACTTCTAACCATGATATAGAAGTTATACAACACATTCCTATCAATTTTTGGTTGTTTACACTTTTTAAGATTTTTTAAATTATTTTTCAGAAAATCATATTTTAGGGGAAAGTGTTGTTATATGATAAATTTTTTCATAGACATGAATCACATGATCATACAAAATTACAAATACATTCACACCTCCATAGGCATTTTCTGTAAATTCAAGTTTTATTTTTTTTTAATTTTAATATAATTATTAATTATGTATTAACATAAATTAATTATACCTAAACTTCTTATGGAATCAAGTTCTAACCATGATATAGAACTTATACAACACCTTCCTATCAATTTTTTATTGTTCAAAATTTTTTAAAGATTTTTTAAATTATTTTTCAGAAAATCATATTTTAGGGAAAATCTTCAAATCTACATGAAAAACTTGTAGATCTTGATGAGAAATGGTTGCAAGTGTACACCAATCACTTGCAACAACATTTCCTAACAAGATCTAACCCATACACCAAGAAAAAAACAGAAAAATGAAGAAAAATGGAGGCTTACCTTCAAAGCCCTGTAGAACCTCCAAAAAACTTGAAGAAGAAGGGTTGAATGCCTCCAAATCCACCTCCAAATGGATGCAAACTCACGTAGCAAGCCTCCACTTGTGGATTGACATGCAAATCTAGGGTTTTTGTTGAAAAAACCTGAAAACGGAGGGGGGGGGGGGAGAGAAAGGGGGCTGCGGTCTGCTGCGTTGCGAATGGGACTGTAGAGTCCCGATTCGCAGCGCATCGCCGACACCCTTAAGGGTGTCGGGTGGATCGAACCCGATGCGCCAGTATCGGGCTGGATCGTGGCGCATCGGGTTCGATCCGCCTGTTTAAAGGGGATCCGCCCGCATCGCCCGAGCCGCGCATCGGATCCTCTGTGATCCGATGCGATACGCCCGAATCGGGCCGGCTTGATCCGGCACGCCAAACCCTGGTTCAAACCATGCACGAGGAGATTGTCTCAATCCATATAGCGTCTTCCTCAGACGGCACACTGTTTATGTAGGGAGCCCAGGGGGCGGCTGCATATGGACCTCCTTATGAAGAGCACCATTAAGGAAGGCATTTTTAACATCAAGCTAGTGAAGCTCCCAAGAAAATTGGATAGCCAGAGAGAAGAGAACACACACAGATTTAAGATTAGCAACTAGAGCAAAAGTATCAAGATAGTCAACATCATAAGTCTGTGTGAAACCACGAGCAACAAGACGCGCCTTATATCGCTGAACAGTCCCATCAGAATTATACTTGATGGTATAGAGTCAGACCCAACGAGAGCCAACCACACTTCCCAGCAAGAAGCTCTACCAAGTCCTGGGTATGATTCTGATGGAGAGCACTCATCTCCTCATTCATGGCAGTGATCCACTTAGGATCCTTCACTGCTTCAGAGAAAGAATTAGGAACATGATATGTAGAAATGGTAGATAGGAAAGAATAATATGACGTTGACAACGAGAATAAGAGACAAAATTAGAAGTAGAATGACGAGTACGAGAACGAACACCTTTGCGGATAGCAATAGGGAGATCCTAGTCAGGAAGAGAGGTACTTAAGGGAGAGGAAGAACTGTCTGGACCCGAAGACGTAGTAGGTTCTTGAGAAGGATGATCCATGGTAGGTCTTTGTTTATGCCTATTTTTTCGGGAATATGTGAGGACATTGCGGGTAGGCACATCAGTCACAACTCTAGGGGGAGGAGACTCAGACAAATGTGAATCAGGAGCAAACATATGAGCCAAAATAGACAAGGGAAAAATCGGCTCCCCCTGACTCAAAGATAGAGAAGAGAAATAAGAGTCGTGCTCAAAGAAGATGACATCTTTCAAGATATATCTCCGATTGGTTTTTGGGTTAAAACATTTGTACCCCTTTCGGGTCTGAGAGTAGCCAAGAAAAATGTCCTGCGTACCACAAGGATCCAACTTTGTTGACCCAAGAGATAAACAATGAACAAAACAGAGACACCCAAAGGCACGAGGAGTCGAGGAGGCAGGGAAAATAAAGGTTAGTTAGGCACTAGAAGCTGAAGAGGAGTGAATTATGCAAGTGTGCGAGATGGCATGTGATTAATAAGGTATGCAGCGGTTAGTACAAGTACAACATCTGCCCATAATTTCTTAGGCAAGTCATGTTGTAGAAGCAGCGCCCAAGCAATTTCCAGAAGATGGCGGTTTTTACGTTTAGCAATGCCATTTTGTTGTGGCATGTAGACACAAGATGATTCGAGAAGAATGCACGGTTTTCCAGGAACATGTTCAGACTGCTTGAAAAATTCTTTTGCATTATCGGACTAGAACACCTTGATTCACCACTCAAATTGAGTTTCAACCATCTGATAGAATACCTGGACGATCCGGGGAACCTCCTCTAGGGATTTGACAAGATAGATCCAACAACAATGAGAATAATCATCAATAAAACTAAGGAAATAACGATGACCATCCACAAAAAGAATTGGCCCCCACACATCAGATTGCACAAGCTGAAAAGGAGCAGTACTTTTATTGATTGAATAAGGAAATGTCGTACAACAATGCTTGGCAAGTTGACAAACTTGACACTATAATGACTCAATGTTTATTTTCTTGAACAAACATGGAAACAAGATTTTCAGAGACCTAAAAGACAAGTGACCTAAATGACGATGCCAAACAAGAATGCCGTTAATTGACGAGCTAGACTCCTCTCAAGTGCCGGATTGAAATGCAGACCCAACCCCAGGCTCAAAATGGTAGAGACCACCCACTTTACGATGAGTCCCAATCACCTGCTTTGTCCGTGGGTCCTAAAAAACACAATGAGTAGGAAGAAAGGTAACTGAACAATTCATTGATTTTGTAAGACTACTAACAATTAACAAAAAGTAATTTTATGGGTTGAAAAGGAACATGAACAATTGAGGACAGAAGCAAGGTGTCAGTCAGTGGGATGACACCCTTGCCAACAATTGTAGCACGGGTCCCATCAACGACCGTAACCTTGTCCTCACCAGAACTCAAGGAATAGGATTGAAACTAAGTGGATATACCTGTCATATGATCCACGGCCCCTGAATCAATAATCCAGGGAGCACGGAGAACAGTGGTAGAGACTCAGAGCAGTCCCCAGAGTACCTGTAGCTGTGGAAGTTGAAGTGGGATTGTGAGGAGAGCCTTGAGGCGCCCTTCTCTCTTCCCTCTCCTCTCTCTACATGGTATTTGCAAGAGAGAGCCGACCAGTCCAAACCAGGGGGTGCGAGGTTCCTTAGCTGGCTTGCCACCATCGCCACCTATCTCCGCCATGACCTCCCTCTCTTCCCTGGCAGCCAGTGCATGTTCTCCCTGCGAGGGGGAGACTTGGCTGCCACCTCTCCACCGTTGTGCCTCCTGCCGCCACTGCAAGCCCGTCACTGCTGCAGCACTGCCGTCTGCCGCCGCAAAACCCCTCTTCCCCTTCCTTCTTCTTCCCTTGATTTTGCTCTCTCTCTCTCTAGTTGGCTTCTTCTCTTTCCCTTGGGATTGCTCTCTCCCTTACTGGATATTTCTCTCTCCCTCCTCTTCTCGCCACCGTTGCTGCTCGCCTGGTGCCGCTAGGAGGTTGCCACTCCACCATGCTGCCCCTAGCCCATGTTCAATCAGCCCAGCCTGGTAGTCTGCACTGTGCAGTCCACTGTGTGGTGTAGTGCGTGCACCAAGTGTTCGACACTTGGCCCCACAGAGCACCTCAATACTGCCGCCACTACTCAGCTGGGTACTCGTCACCAGCCTCCATCCCAGCTGCATGGCAGGCAGGTTGCATGCCAGCTGCTCGATGAAATGCCCAAGACCCTAGCCGCACCAGCATGCCCACCTGCCTTGGTGGTGCTGTCTCAACACATGCGTGCACCAGCCAGCCTAGCCGCATCCCCTACTGGCCATCCCAGCTCTTGTCCAATTTGTCTCGCATCAGTTCAGCTGGGAGTGCCAACAAGCCAGTCCCAGTTCTGCAATGGGCCATAGCCAGTGCCCGCCACATGTGGTCCAGCTGCCATAGTACGACAGGCGTAGTCTGTCTTCCATCACTATGTTGTTTGTGTTCAAGTATAATTTTTACTATAGATATGTTCATTCTTTTTGCCCTAATTACTCCTCTAGTTGGGCTTCCTGAAGCCTGAGCAACTCTTCGTTGACCTTTTATTTAGGCTTAAGTAGAGGGCAATATTCAACTTGGTACATTGTTACTTTTACAGTGGCTAGTATTTAAGGTACCTTTTTACGAAACCCAAGAATAGTCAGTATAAAGAAATCTAGGGTGTTTTAATCTTTTTCCCTTTATTAGTTAGAATGTTTCTGACTATATTTCCTGTGTATCTTTGGTGCACCCCAGTCAGTTATACTTTTTAAGGGGTATTTGTGTCAAGTTGTAATATTGGGAAGTTGCTTCATGATTATAAAAGAGATTGGGGGGGGGGGTCTGTGGCTGTAGTTATCTTTGCATCTCCACGCCACAACCCCACTTTGGAGTTTTCTCGCTGGCCTCTTCTTCTTCCTCCCTTGGATGTGAATCTATAGTTAGAACTTAGGCAACATATACATAGATTTAACCTCATCTTTGTGATTATTAAGTTATGCTATACATCTCTTGGTTCCATGATTATGAACTTTCAATATTCCAAAACAAATGCGTCCATCATATGGGTGTCCACTTGACTAAAGTGTGCTTATCTAAGCATTTGAAAGGTACTATCGACTCTCATCATGAAGTTATGGAGGGTTGAGGACTTTTGGCATTCCTTCCTCATCAGTAGTAATCTGCATGCAGGGGATGGAATACATGCAATGTGGAATCAACCGATCCGCATCAAGATTGGTCGATTTTGTATTGGATGGGCCTAGGCCGATCCAATTCAAGGGGGTGGCCCCATGGAGATTTGGCCGGAATTGGACCAAATTGGTTTGGATCGGCCAATTCAGCTGATTTTGCCTGAACCTTTTTGAGGTTTTTTACAAATTGCCCCTTAAAATCTATTGATATTTCGAATAACTCTATGGAATCTTCGTATTTTCTAATAACCCCTGGCAATCTATCGCCGTGTAAAAATAATCCCTTGGCATTAGTTGTCGTTAAAAATGATAAACTTAACTAGAGTTAAGTTAACCTAATAGAACAAATGACAACTTTCTCCCTATTGTTACAATCCCTCCTTTTGCCCAAGTGAACCTACCCTCTCTCTCTCTCTCTCTTGGTCCGGAGGGGAACACTTGTCCTTGCACACGCCATCCTAATATCCCTCTCTCGTCCGGAGGCCGCCCCCGCGCCCACGACCTGCCTGTCTCCCTCTCTCTCTAGTTGGATGCCCTCTCCTTAGATCTCCTTCTCTCTATTGGAGCCGGACAGCCCCCGCGCCTCCGTTCTCTCTCTCTCTCTCTTTGAGATATGATGTCTTTATGTGTGTTTGGTTTCAATCTCTTGCTTTGTGTTTATCGCACTCGTCTCTGATTGTAGTCATGTTGATTTGGTTGATGACTCGTTGTGGGGATAGGAGAAGGTGAGGGTCAAGGGGTGCTGGTGGGAGTGGTGGCACAACTAAAGTGGGACGTTGGCGCACTAGATGTGGAGGAGGAACTCGCACTCGGTGTAATGGCAGTAGAAGGATGCACAGTTTGCTGAATCGCGGTGAATCGGCCTGATTCCCCTGAATCGGTGCGAATCAGGGGAAACCCGATCTTTGATTCGCTTGATTCGCCCCGATTCCCTTTATATATAATATATACATATATAATATTATATCATATTTGTAATATATGTTATACATTATAAATATGACATATATTACATATATGTATTTAATCAATATAAATGTGTCTGCAATATGATATATGTAATATATATATTATATATATAATATATAATATGCCCATGCGAATCGGTCCGATTCTGGGGGAATCAGGGCGAATCAGGAGAAACCCGATTCGCCTTCCGATTCCGATTCAGCAAATCATGGAAGGATGTGACGTGCCCTGTGCAGGCGTTGTAGGAGTCGTCGATGACTGTTGGACGCGAAAAATAAATGAGGCATTTAATTTGATTTGATTTTTATTACAGGGCGTGCCAATCTGTCGAATAGACATAATTTATAATCCGCTCGATACGGAAAATTTTATGTCCGTTTATTGAACGAGTGCTCCTATTGTTATTTTTTTAACACATTTGTTCCACGTATTTTGTTTTATTAGGCGATTAGGGTATCGTATGCTGGACCCTTTCTCCATCGACCGGAATCGATGTTAATTTACATCGGATTAAATCCTCGATGTTGATTTACATCAGATTAAATCCATATACTCTTGATAGTAAAGTCGAGGTTTACATTTTTTATAGAAAATAAGAACACGATGAATTTATTTTATCGAACGAAATAGACTTTTAAAAAGGGCATGGACTCCATTTGTGAGTTTAACTTGCACTTTTGGGCATGACAAGCGGGCATCAACCCGCAAATTTATTTAACATTTGAACGAGTTGTCTCTTGAGCAAAGTTTCCACATAGGCAGAGTTTCCGCGCAAAGACACACACACAAACATATGTGATGAACATATGGTCGTACTTTGGGCAGAATTTCTGTATGGACAGAGTCTCCCCATAGAAGTACGCACATATGAACATATTTGTGAACATATGAGTATGCCTTGGGCAGAGTCCCTGTTTGGGCAGTCTCTCCTTATGGAGGCATGCACATATAAACACAAAAATATTTTTGCCCTCGTGGAGTCTTGCTCAAGAACATGTTTAAATGTTTATATCCATGGAGACTGGCTCGACATGGAAACATTTGAACATGAGAATATTTTATATCCATGGAGACTTGCTCGACATAGACAATAAACACATTGATGTTTAAATAT
The DNA here is from genome assembly GCA_014218235.1 of Colocasia esculenta. Classification (NCBI taxonomy): domain Eukaryota; kingdom Viridiplantae; phylum Streptophyta; class Magnoliopsida; order Alismatales; family Araceae; genus Colocasia; species Colocasia esculenta. The sequence goes on along the minus strand of CM024765.1, from coordinate 73,015,153 downwards.
TTTATATTCATGGAGACTTACTCAACATGGAAAATATTTAAACGTTGGAACACATGAACATGTTTAAATATTTTATATCTATGGAGACTAACTCGATATGGAAAATATTTAAACGTTGGAACACATGAACACACAAACACCTGACATTTTCATCTCCATGGAGTCTCGCTCAACATGGAGATATAAACATGTATATATTTAAATTTTAAAACCCCCCATGGAGTCTAGCTCAACACTTGTGTCCGAAATGGATAACAGTTCAGGGGGGATTTATACGAAGATTTTATAGTCGGAGGGGGACAACCTTTGGCTTGTCGGGGGCGAATACCTTCATGCCGAGCACGAGCAAGAATTTCTTCAACCGGATCTCCCCCTTTCAGAATCTCCAACCCTTTTAAAAATCTTCCTCTTCCCCCCTTTTTTTTTTTTTTTCGCCCATCCCCCATGGGGTATTTATAGGGGTTTCCCCCTGTTTACATGAAGAGAGATGAATACCCGGAGAGGGTAGAGGAGAGATGAATATTCGGAGAGGGGTCTCTCCGGTTTGGCCCCTCCTTAACCAGAGAGGGGTCTCTCCGGGTAAGGGGTTAAGGGCTTCCTTATCGGGTAAGGGTCTTCCTACCTGGAGAGGGGAACTCCCCCTCTTCCTTACCGGAGAGGGGGTCTCTCCAGGTGGGGGTTTCCCTACCCGGAAGGGCTTCTTCTCCCTGATTTTTTCTATAAATATACCCCCTCGGACCTTGCCGGGGGTGTTTTGATGCTCTTCGTGAAGACCCTTGAATTTCTTCTCTTCGCGATCTCCCGACGAAGAATTGCTTGTGTTTTGCCTTTGCTAGTGCTTGGTGCTTTCTCTTGCAAGTTGTTTTGAAGTTGTAATCTTCTTCGAACCCTTGGTCTTGTTGACCTCGTGCTGTCGAAGATTCTTTGAAACTGTCTTCTTCTTCAAAGCGTTGTTCCTCTTGAACTTGTGCTACGTTAAAGGATTTGATGTCGGTCTTCATAACAAGTCTTTTCTCGACTTACCTAATATTATTTAAATAACTATCGGATCAATAAGAATATTTTCTGACATTCCTGTATGGATACCCATTGTAAATTTTCGGGGTCCAACAACAATGAAGGTGGGCATTAGGTGTCTCGGAAGCCGGATCGCTTGAGGGTTGTGGGCGTATGTTGACCACCTTCACCACTGGCCGCCTTGACCATAAGCACTACTAGCTGTGTTGTCAGCCTTGGGCGTGTCAGCTATGGTGGGTCCATTAGTTGTAGCAACCAAGTCTCTGGCGGGTGCAACATCAACATCATCGGAACTTTTAAGGGTTGCAACAGCAGCGACGATGCAATGGTGGAGGTGGAGGTGGGAGATTGTAGTAGGAGAGTCGACAACGACAGGATCTAAGAATGAGGATGAGGGTGCCCCACCAGCCAAGGAGGTTGTAGGGCCAGACGCGGAGGCCTTATCAACATCAACGGTAGCAGATGCCAATGCAGTGCCATCGGTTCCGAGCTGTTTGTTTATGATGCCTTAGGGGACACTGCGGGAATGATAACTTTATCAAAAGCCGGCATTGCTGTTGCTACTTCTAGGATTGTGGGAGTAGAAGCAGAAGGCTAGGCAATTGCCTTCCTGACTATAGTAAGAAAGTTGAGAGCCCCCTTCCCTTTCTCTCTCTCTACGCCTCCAAGTGTCTAGACCGCCTACATAAGGCGACACCCCCACCTCTCTCTCTCTCTCTCTCTTCACAGAGGTAGCTCTCGTCACTGGTCTCTCTCTCTTTCTCTCTCACTACGTGTGAATGAATCAGTCAGTCTCTCTTACCTCGTCGGACCCTGTTGTCCCACTTCGTCGGTGTGGCGGTTCTCGTTGTCCAAACTCAATAAGGGTCTAAATCCAACTCCGCCAACCCACGAGCTCGAAGACTCAGAAGTGTAAACCAATGGTCCAGTGGGAATATAAAAAAGTAAGAGACAACATGCATTGTATTCATATATTCACAGGCTCACATTTACATATGCACATATGATTACAGTGCCCTAGTATAACTATAGTTCAAAAGTAAAGTGAATATTCTTGGGGCGTATCTCGAGATGTATAGAACCGTCACATTGTTGGAAGAAGAAAGCGTCTACACTCACTCCTACTGGACAGTCCGAAGCTGGGAGCTAACTTGCTCACCCTCACTAAAACAGAAGTAGGGTAATGAGCCTCTCAATTTCATTGGCTTAAAAGGGCAACCCCCAAAACTCGGAGCAAGTAACAGGTAAACATGCTATAATTAAAGAGGAACAACTACTAAACATTTAGTAAACACCACAAGACACAAATCCCAGTATTCCAAGTGGTACACAAGTTGGTATGCACTACGCTACCACTTGGATCATGAAAACTAACCCGCGGAAGCGAGCTCCTAACCCGGACAAAGAGTACAATGGCAACCACACACAAGGATGGCAGAGTCGGGTCGGGTGGCTAGGTCGGCCCCAGCCGATCCCGACCTGAGTCGGGCTGAGTCGTGCCGAGTCGAGCTGAGTCGTGCAGTGGAGATTGCACACCTAGTCCCGTGGGTGGGTGGGTGTTCCCCCCCAAGTCGGGTCGGCATGGGCCGATTCCGCTCCGAGTCGGCCGACTCGGAGCGGAGTCGGCTGATTTTGCCATCCATGACCACACACTAGTCTCATAGTTAGACACACATTCTAACTACCGCTAAGGAGAGATAAGTGAAGACTATGCAACACATTCCTGCAGCTTGGCCGAGCTACAGTCTTACGCCTGACTGTCTCAACCTGGTTTTAGTGTCCAAAGAGCGAGGCAAATCAGAAAATCACCGGACTAACTGGGGACCAAGTCACAGGACGAACCTGCAAGGTGTCCAATACCCCAACCATTAGTGCACTCAAGCAGATGACAACACACTGCCCCAGGCCATCTTTCTCCTTCTTGGACAAGGCACAACTAAAAGGAGTCCAAGAAGATGACATCAAACATTTTCATTGCAACCAACATTGGGACTAATCTTGCCATGCGCATAGCATGGAATACATACACAGTATCAGGGTAACCGACTAGTGAGTTATCAGGCAAATAACACAACATTGACACCATTCGACTGAAAGAAAACACATTGGAAAACCATTCCCATCGTAATGCCACATCATATACTGAATGCTCAGGTCATTGCCTGCATAGACCTCAAACATGTCCAACACAGTGACCACATCTAGGGTTTTGGGATGCAGACATGGCGGTATCAGCCGCCATGTCTTAAATGCGTTGCCTTTAGTGAGTGCATCTTAAAATCTTAAACGCGTCCACCAAGCTAGCCGCATTTAGAACACGGCGGTTGATACTGACGTGTTCACACTTAGAATGTAGAAACCCTAAATACTTCACATAAATTAGACACATCTGCTCTATACACATCATGGAAATGCTATAAACGTAAAGAGAAAGGAAAAGAGAGAGTGGCATGCTTGTAAGCAATAAAAATACACGCAAATAGGCTTCTAAAACAAATATGATTTCTTCACATGATTTCCATCTAATTGACATGAAAATTAAGCTACATAAACCACAATTCATCTGCAAATCGATGAAAACTCACCTTCAGTTCCTCAGCCATGTAGGAAACCACAAGAACATGCTAGAACCAATAATGGGGTATCCAAAAACAAGATACACTATAGTAATATATATCAAACATCGATGAAAACTCACCTTCGCGCTCTCATAGCCTCTTCCGATTGGCCATGGAAGAAGAAAGGGGAGGAGAGATATATATACATTAATAAAAATATAACTTATTATAGTTTCTACTTCAAAGGGTATATTAGCTCAATTTTTTTTTAACAGAGACCCAAGATAGAATATTCCCATTTTGATACTTTTTTTGGATGGTAACTAACTATAGGGAACCATTTATGAACCCAAGTGGATTGCAAGGGCTTATTAGGAAATACGAAGATTCCAAGGGGTTATTTGGAATATTGATAGATTTTGGGGGGAATTTGTATACATTAATTAGTACATGTGTTAAACCATCATTTCACATATATAAACCATGGTTTGCCGAATTGGGGCGAATCGGTCCGATTCAGCCGAATTAGTGTGTATCAGGGAAAAGTTGATCCCTTATACACCTGATTCAGCCCAATTCACAAGGTTTCATGTCAGAAGCCCTTCCCTCCCCTTCGTTCCCCTCATTTCCCTCAAGAAACCGTTGGATCTCCACTCCAAGACTTAGGTGGGGCCTTCCTACGTCGATTACAAGGTGTTTGGAGGCAAGATCCCTTTGTTCTTTTTCTTGATGGATGTTTATGTTCAATTCATGGTTCAAAATGGCACTACATGGCATAAATATCGTCCATTATGCATGAAACATATTCACGTGAAGCTTAAACCAAAGAATTGGCCTAATTACATGTTTTATACAGGGTAGAATCCAAGAGAATCTGCCCGATCTTGGAGCATTGGGGTGAATATGGAATTTCTCGATTCGCTCCCCGATTTTGATCCTGCGAACCCTGATACGAACTAGTACATATGTATGGTATACACATTAATATGTCTAACATGATTGTGTACATTAATTTACATATTTATCTATATAATACACAAGCACATGTAGGCATATATCTTATGTATATAATACACAAACACATGTAGGCATATATATGATATATGTAGTACCTATCATCATCATCATTATCAGAGCCTTATCCCATTATTTGGAGTTGGCTACATGAATTCTTTTCTGCTAAAAATTTCTATCAAGTGCTATAGTCGTGTTTAAACTCAAGAAGTCTAAGTCTTTCCTAATAACATCACACCGTCTCATTTTAGGCCTTCCTCTAGCTCTTTTTTTGATATCCACTAAGATTTTGTCACATCTTTTAACCGGCGTCGAGTGAGGGCGACGATGCACGTGTTCAAACCTCCTAAGTCTATTTTCTCTCATTTTCTATCAATTGGAGTTATCCCCAAATCCTCACGGAAGCGCTCATTCCTATTCTTATCACACATCCATCTCAGCATCCTCATCTCCGCCACACACATTTTGTTAATGTATTCCTTTCGCACTGCCTAACACTCGGTACCATATAATAAAGCAGGTCTCACTGCCGTTCTATAAAACGTTCCTTTAAGTTTCAATGGTATACGACGATCGCAGAGGACTCCTAATGCACTTCTCCATTTTTACCAACCTGCCTTAATCCTGTGTGCCACATCATCATAAGTCTCCTCATTCTCTTGGATGATAGACCCTAAGTATCGAAAGCTACTACTCTTAGGAATGTCTTGTCCATCAATTTGAACCATATCTTCCTATAACACCATCTTATTATTATAATTACAATGCATACACTCTGACTTACTCATACTGATTTTAAAACCTTTAGATTCCAAGGCATGCCTCCAACTTTCTAGCTTAGCATTTAAAAAACCATCAATACTCTCATCAATTAAGACAATATCATCTGCAAATAACATATACCAAGGGATATCATCATGCAATTGTTTAGTTACCTCGTCTATAACCAGAGTAAAGAAATACGAACTTAGAGCAAAACCTTGATGCAAACTTACTGTGACCGAAAATTCACAAGTCTCTCCAGCAACAGTTTTCACACTAGTAGTGGCACCCTCGTACATATCCTGGATCAAGTCAACATATCCTTGAGAAACTTCTTTCTTTGTTAATGTCCACCAAATCAAATCTCTCGGTACTCGATTATATGCCTTCTTTAAATCAAGAAAAAAATATATAAATCTCTTCTCATCTCTCTATACTTCTCCATTAATTGCCGTAATAAGAAAATAGCTTTTGTAGTAGATCTACTTGGCATAAAACCAAATTGATTTTTTGATACAGTAGTCATACATCGCATTCGTTTCTCGATTACTCTTTCCCAATGTTTCATAGTGTGACTCATAAGCTTAATTCTACGGTAATTATTACAGTTTTGAATATCCACTTTGTTTTTATAGAAAGGAACCATAACACTTTTTCTCCATTCTTCTGGCATTCTCCGTTTTTTCAAAATTTTATTGAAAAAATTAGTTAACCACTTAATACTAATGTCTCCTAAGGCTTTCCACACTTCAATAGGTATGCCATCCGGTCCTAAATTTCATTTTTCCTAAAGTATCACCCACTTTTAACATCTTAATACGCCTGAAATATTAATATTTATCACATTTTGTTGACTCATGATTCTCTCCTAAAGAGACATCCTTAAAGTAATCTCCATTAAGTAATTTCTGAAAATAGCTACACCATCTCTCTTTAACCTCTAGATCCTTAACTAAATCCTTTTGATCTTCATCCTTAATGCAACGAACATGATTTATATCTCTACTTTTCTTCTCTCTTAATTTAGCAAGTTTAAATATATCTTTTTCACCTTTTCGAGTTCCTAGTTTATTATATAATTTTTCAAACACCTTTGATTTAGCTTTACTAACTATTCTTTTAACCATCTTTTTAGCTATTTTATAAGGTTCTAAAGTTTGACTATTTTTGTTACTTTTTCAAGTCTTAAAGCAATCTCTTTTAACTCTAATAGTATTTTGAATTTTCTCATTCCACCACCAAATCTCTCTTTCTACATTCCTTTTGCCTTTAGATTCACCTAAGAGTTGTTTTGCTACATTCTTTATACAATTTGCAACATTATTCCACATTACATTAACTTTTTGGTCTAAATTTCAAATATTTTCTTTTACTAGATAATTTTTAAATGTTTTCAAATTTTTACTTTTCAAATTCCACCACTTAATCTTAGAGTAATTATTTATGATGGTTTTTCTTTTAAATTTTGGGATGAGGACATCTATTACTAGTAACTTATGTTGTGGAGCTAAACTCTCTTTAGGGATAACTTTGCAATCTTTACACAAAACTCTATCAGTCTTTTTTAATAAGAAAATAATCAATTTGACTCTTATGTGTACCACTCTTATATGTTATTAGGTGTTCGTCTCTCTTTTTAAAGAAGGTATTAACAATTACTAGGTCATAGGCCATAACAAAATCAAGAATACTAGTGCCCATGTCATTTCTCTCACCAAACCAAATCCTCCATGAATTCTCTCATATCCTCTATTATTTTTACCCACATGGCCATTAAGATCCCCACTGATAAAAATTTTCTCTTTACGAGGGTTATTTTGGATCAATCTATCAATAGCCTCCCAAAATTACTTTTTAATGCCCTCTTCTAAACTGCATAAGCACTAAATTAACTACATTCATAGTAACCTCACTTACAATAAGTTTTATCAAAATAAGTCTATTCCCCATTCTATTAACTTCTACAACTTTCTCTTTTAAGTCTTTGTCTATTATTATAGCCACACCATTTCTAGAGTTACTAGTTCCTGTATACCAAATTTTATAACCATCAATATCTTTAACTTTAGATCCTTTCCACCTAGTTTCTTGTAGACATGTTATGTTAACCCTCCTATCCTTCATTAACTTAGCCAACTCTAAACTCTTACCTGTTAAGGTTCCTATATTCTGAGTAGCTAGACGGATCCTATGTTTTTGTACTAACTCTTTACCCGTGTTCGCCCAACCCACACGGGAACCCTTGCCTACTTGACACCGTAATCGACGCCATTACGGCGCATCGCTTCTGGGGAACACCCTAGCTAACCCTTGCTCACTTATCATTCCATCCGGGTTCCGATGTAACGTGTCGCTTCCAGGGAACGTCCTAGCATTAGCACAAATATTTAGATCAGAATTCATGTAAGGATTTGACATTATTTTTACTGCTGGCTGTCAACCTAATGCAAACCTTCCTCCTTTCTCACCCGGGCGTGGGACTGGCTATGGCGGAGTTATGTAGTACCTATCATATTTAACATATATATATCTATATATATATATGATTACATATTCTATATATATATATGTATTATGTATATGTATACATTCATTGTCATATATATACATGAACTCTATATATGTACATATTATTATGGACAAATTAATTAGAAGTCCCTATCAAATATTTGACCTTTTTTTAGTCCTTGATAGATTTGTAACTCATTACAGTAAGTGTTATCCTCTGTTACAATACATGTTAATCCCTGTTACAACAAAGACCTCTAATGTTACAGTCAGGGACTATTAATTAGTTTGTCTTATTATTATTACTATACTTTGTATTAATATATGATTGTATGTACATTAACACACATATATGTATAAAGTGTTCATTAATATGATATATATACCAGGGTTTGGCAAGGCCGATCGAATCGGCCCGATTCGGGTGAATTGAATCGAATCAGGGCGAGCTCGCTCCATGATTCGTGTGATTCGCCCTGAGTCACCTACGGGCCGGCCGAATCGAGCGCATCAGACTCGATTCGGTATCGATTCGATCCACTACGGATCCGATGCGATCCGACACGATCGACACCCTTAAGGGTTGACTGACACCCTACGAAATAGGACTGTGCAGTCCTGATTTGCAGGGTTTCATGCCGGAAACCCTTCTTTCTCCTCTCTTTCCCCCATTCCTGTTGAGGAAACCTTAGATCTACACTCCAAGAGACCTAAGGAGGCTTCCTACGTGGATTTGAAGGTGCTAGGAGGCTTTCTTGGGCAGTTTTCATCCCCCTCTTCACCCATTTCACTGTTTTGAAGGTAACCCACCATGTATGTTCATGTTTTGATTTTTTTTTTTTGTTGATGTATAGGAAATATATTCATTGGAAGTGATGTTGCAAGTGATTAGTGTTCACTTGCAACCATTTCTCCCTTGAATCTACAATTTTTTCACATGGATTTGGTCATTTTCTTCAAATTTTAAAAATTTAAAATTATTTTTTTGAAAAATTGCAACCTATAAGCATTTCATAGCAATGCAACTTACAACATCTAATGTGTTGTTATAAATTGTTTGTATGTGAAACCAACATAAAAAGTGTTTTCTGTCCGAAATGTTATGGCTATTTGTTCTACGTAGATGGCACCCAAGAAGGGCAGTAGTGAGGACATTGGGTGGCAGCATGGGACTGCAATGGGTAGTAGACACAATTACAAATGCAACCACTGGGGCCGTACGGGACAAGGAGGTTGCGTCTCTCGCCTAAAGAAGCACCTTGCAGGTGGCTGCTAGCAGGGTGCCATGATGTGCAAGGTTGCAAGTCGGTGCCTTCTGAAGTGAAGCGACTCATGGTTGAACACTTGAAGGGTGTTCGGGCCTAGATTGTAAGAAAAAGGGCGGACATGGAGATGCAGGAGAGTATCATCTCAAGAAGATAGTGAGATGAAGACGACGATGGTGAGCCAGAAATTTATGCAGAGCATGTGCCTGATGAACCTCTTAGGTGGACCAGAACACAAATCAGGGTTGAGGCATGGGAAGCTGAGCAGAGAGGGAGTTTTGAGGTTGGCAGTGGGTCCAGGGTTGGGCGTGAGGCCTAGTCCCGTTGATTTTCCAATGTGAGGGATTCTTTCACTCAAATTCCAGTTGAAGTCCCAGTCCCAGACCAGCAAGAAAGACAGAGGAAGAGATCCACAGGTGTGACCTTAGAAGAGGTGGATCTTAATATATATTCTTGGGAGCATGGCAAGCAAAGCAGAATTGAGGATGCATAAAACCAGCAAGGGCCTAGATATAAAGTGGGTTGTGCAGTGGAAAAATCGTGGCATCATTTAGGCATTTCATTCAATGCAGCTAATAGCCCATATTACAAAACCATGATCTAGGAGGTACAAGGCCATGAGTTTCATGTACAACCTCCCTCATCAAGAGACTTGGCAGGGAGATATCTAGATGACGAAGTACATGAGATCAAGTCATATATCCAAAGCCTTCAAGAAAAAGTGGGAGAAATATGGTTGCACATTGATGTGTGATGGTTGGTTAGGTATCACCAAGAGCAGCCTCATCAACTTCCTTGTGTATTGTGATAGACAGGTGTTCTACCACAAATCTCTTGATGCATAAGATAGAGTGCACAATGCTGAATACATTTTGAGTTTGATACGGGAGGTTGTTCAGGAGATAGGAGAGCAATACATTATGCAGTTGGTGACTAATAATGGCTCTGCTTACAAGAAGGCAGGGGAGGAGTTGATGGACATTTATTCCCATCTTTACTAGACCCCTGTGGAACGCGGAATTATCTCTTTCTCTTTGGTTTTATCTTTTCCTCCTCGCCTCGGAGGCTCTATATCAAGGTTCAAAATCTCGGGGATCGGGATCGGATCGGTCGGCCCAAAATCGATCCGACCCGGCGATCCCGAGCCCGGCTCGGCCGAGCCGGGCCGAGCCCGACCGGGTCTGGCCAAGCAAAAGGGGGGTGGATCGCCCCCCTTAAAAAAATTGAAAAAAATTAGAAAAAATATGAAAAATAGGAAATATATGAACATTGTATTTATGAACTGAAATACATGAAAAAAACGTATTTATTGGAATCGTACATTATATTGTGTGGACATAAGGTTTACATAATCTGTCCAAGACATATAATGTTGGAAATATGCCTCATATTGAGTCAAATATTGACTATAGGCATCCGTGTTCGCATATATGATAGTGATTGGTGTGTAGCCCAGTATTTCAGGCACTTGATATGAGCCATATGACTCATATGAGTCATGTGAATGTAAATCGGACTCAGTGGATTGTGCATATGCTCCACCTCCGGTGTAATATGATGCATCCGGGTATTGAGGATATCCCAAGTAGCCTCCCTGCCCTTGGTAATATCCAAAGGCTCCAAAGAGCCGTTTCTGGCTGTTGGGGAACAGTCCCCAACGGCTAGAAAACGGCTAGTTCTGAACTAGCCGTTGGGGCTCGGATCGCCCCTGTCCGGCCCGATCCATGGCGGACCGGCCCGGGCTCGGCGATCCTGCCGAGCCCAGCCGAGCCCGAACGATCCGAGCGCAGGGGACCGGACAGGTTACCCCGGCTCGGATCGGAGGGGCCAAAACCGAGCCAACTCGGGCGATCCGATCCCGAGTTGGCCGAGTTTTGATTCCCTGCTCTATATATTTCTCGTTGCGGGCGTGCCAGACTGTTTACAGGAAATAGACAAAGAGAGTTTTTTTTTTTTTTAAATGTGAGGTGCCTTGGGTATTAACCCTGAAGCCCTCGAGCATTTCATTTCATTTTTTCCGTGTGCGTCCGTATTTTTAGGTGATTGGAGTGGTCGTGTACTGGACCGTTCCCCACCGACCGGAGTCGGTGTTTCATTTACATCGAGTAAAAACTCGAACACCTTCGATGCGATACGTTTGTTAAAAGATCTTATGCCAAGATTTAAAAGAAATAGATGACGAAATAAATTTCCACAGATATACTCAAATGTATTCATGATATTTACATTTGTGCTCACAACGGGGTGTTTGTGCCTCCATCGGACGTTTACAGAGTATGTCATTTACATGCACGTCGACGACAGGGTGTTTATGCCACCGTCAGACTTTACACAATCGTGAGACTTACATGTACGCTCATAACGGGGTGTTTGTACCTCCGTTAGGCGTTTACAGTACGTCACGGTTACATTGGCATCAACGACGAGGTGTTTGTGCCTTCGTCGGATTGTTTACATATCACGGTATTCATATTTGAGTCGACAACGGGGTGTTTGTTCCTCCGTCGGACGAAATGCCTCTACACATGTTTATTTTAAAACATTGGAGGACTTATGCATAAAACATCAGGTACCGGGTCTTGACCTGCGGTAGCTCAACACAAACAGTGCACGGGATGGCCCGAGGTTGCTCGTGGAACAGACGGGGGCTTCACAGGGGAGCTCGGATGAAACTCCAAGAGGCCCGGGAGCTATCGCGGAGTGCCAGGGACTTCCTCTCTCCGAGATGCGGGGTCTTTCCCTCTCAGGTGTGCGCCCTTTGCTGACTTTCTTGGACATCCCGGCCGTTTTCTGGCTTCATGGGACATTCCTGTCATTTCCTGACTTTCTCGGGCATCCCGGCCGTTTTCTGGCCTTATGGGACATTCCTGTCATTCGGTGACATTTCCCGAGAACTCCCCTCGAGTCCGGCTTCAAGTCACACCCAGGAGAGCGCACACCACTTCATAGAAGCGACGTGGGTCCCGCTCCACCGGGTTGGACAAGAAGCGCGAACCGTCAGGCTATCTTTGCCATCTTCCGCGCCGCAAGGACGTATCCACGATTTTTCGGGCAGCAGGGTATTTCTGCAATTCTATCCTTAATGGGGATATTTCTGCAATTTTATCCTTCACGGGGACACTCGTGCAATTTTTTGGGCAGTAAAGGGACTTCCTTGCAACTTTACACAATCCTGGAACTTTTCTGCAATTTTCTGCTCTTCCCGGGGCCCTTTATGACATTTTCCACAAATCGGGGACTTCTGTGCAATTTTACAGAAGTTTGAACACATGTATGCATATGTGCAATTTTACACGTGCACAAAATTCCTTCTCCCCAGGGGCCTTTGTGTAATTTTACACAAACTGGGTCCCGCACGGGAGTCTTCATACGGAGAACGAACATGTCCCCTCCTTAAGGTCTGCGCAAGAGAATTCTCGAGCGCCAGACGGCCTCAAGTTTCGTCGGGACACAAGAGCGTCTCCCCAGCGTGGGGGAAGAAAAAAAACCCGGGACTTCTTCGTGCCCCTACCCCGGTATTTATAGGGGTCTTGGCAGGTGGTTTGGCGGGGGTGAGCGGTTCGGTGGGGGTGTGCGGTTCGGCGGGGGTCGAAGCGCAAGGGCGTCGGACCAGCGGGTCCCACAAATTGGAAGGGCCGCCGGACCAAGGGAGGGGGGCCGTCGGACCAGGGAGGCCTGCCAGACCAGGGGGCTGGTCCGGCGGGGGGGGGGGGGGTCCCCCTGCCTGGTCCGGTGGGAGTGCACCCCGCCTAGTCCGGCGGGGGTGTCCCCCTGCCTGGTCTGGCGGGGGTGCACCCTGCCTGGTCCGGCGGAGGTGCACCCCGCCTGGTCCGGCAGGGGTATCCCCCTGCCTGGTCTGGCGGGGGTGTACCCCGCTTGGTCCGGCGGGGGTTCCTCCCTGGCCGCACGCTCCCTGGCCTGCCTGTGAAAGCGGGGTGGGCCTCCCTGCCTTGGGCATTTCCCAGGAGAGCTGTGGGAGGATTTCTGGGGCCTGTTTGTTTGTTCACGGCACGTACAACGTACGCACACACACGTGCCCACGTGCATTCGACGAGCATCCGACGTGCGTTTTTGCCCGTTTCACGTGCGTTTGACTCCGTTTTCGGAGGGCACGTGCATTTGACTTTTCCGGGCCCATCCGCGTCAGGCACGGTCTTGAACGCGAGTCTGGACATCGAGTTTTCGGCTGTCCGGGGTACGTACTTCTACGATCGATGGGCCTTTTGAACGTCATACTCCGGATCGTTCCAGGTTGACTCGAGGACTCGAACCCGTTTATCTCAGGTGTTCGAGTGGGAAGGCCGGGGTTTATTCCCGGACTTTTGTGGCTTTCCGGGCGAATTTGCTGCCCGGGGCTTGTTTAAATCCCGATATTTTTTTCGGGTTCAACAAATGCTCCCCTACGGGATATCCGTCGGAGACGAAGACGAAGGCGGATGTCCCGTGGCGATTTTCAAACTCTACCCCTGGTCTTAATGACTTGGCGGGGAGTTGGGTTGAAAACCACAGCAATGCGCTCCGATATTTGTGCAGCGTCGCCAACTACTTGAACAACGATTTGTCGTTGTCGTTTAGGCCGACTATCAAACTTGCTAGGCTTCTCGCGCTGAGCGATTAGCTTCTATTGTTTGCATATTTTTTAGATCTTTCCAACTCAAGAGTTCCCACAAGAGGACCCAGGAGAGCGCACATCACTTCCGAGAAGTAACATGGACCCGCTCCACTAGGTCAACTTACGGGTGAGTTTTATTGAAGAGCTGCTCCATGGCTTTGTTCGGGGCCGATTTCGGCTTTCTTCATCCGAGTCTTGTCTTTTTTACTTTACTCAAGAACCTGATTTCAACCTCCTTCTGAGGCTTGCCTTTTTGGCCTTGCTCGAGAATTTGACTTGGTCGGAGATTTAACCAGTGAGTTTGTCTTCGAGACTTGGCTCAACGACTTATCATTTGGCCGATGAGGCATGTCTCTTTGACTTTGCTCTTCGCCTTTGCTCTCGAGACTTGCCTTCTTGGCTTTTCTCGGAATTTTGTTTGGCCTCTTGTTCTTGAATTTTACATTTGTGGCATTCTTCAAGATCTGATGTAAACTTCTGTCGTTGGGGCTGGCCTTTTTGGCTTTGTTCAGCGACTTTTTCCTATTTGGATTGCTTGACGGGCGTGACCCGTTAGCTTGAGTAGCATCAGCTTGAACTTTGCGTTTCTGGCATTCTTCCAGATCTGATGCAATATTCCGGCGCCGGGATTGGTCTATTTAGGCTCTGCTCAGCAACTGCTTCACATTTGGATCGTCCGATGGGTGTGACCTGCTAGCTCGAACGACATTTCCTTCCCCTCAGAATGGGTCGGTTTCATTGCATTCTTTCATTTTTTTATTATTTGTTATTTTTTTTTCACATTACCGTCCCAAGCGCCCTTTCGGGTTTTCACCGGGGATGGCCCCCTCTAGCTTTTTTCGGTGTGCCCTTTCGGGTTTTCACACCGAGGGGTTATCCATTTTTGCCTGAGGCGCCCTTTCGGATTTTCACCTCAGTCGGGTTTGGGGCCTTCTTGCCCTTGAACATCCCTTTTTGGGGAATGATCAAGTCCGCCGGGACATCTATATTTTTAGTCCCTTTTTCTTTTCTCCCCCCCCCCCCCCCCCCTCCCTTTTTTTTTTAATTTTAGGGCCCGGGGCCGGACCCTGGGGCAATTGATCATGGGGTCTGCAGCCTGGACTTAGCCTACCATTGCGGTTTGCTGGCTAAGGAAATTTTTGTTAGCCTACCATTTGGTTTGTTGGCTAAAGGGGGTATAGGGTTAGCCTACCGTTTTGGGGTTTGCTGGCTAAAAGGTTTTGATTTGACCGACCACGGGGGTTTGTTGGTCAAAGGGGATAGCCTACCTTCTTGGGGTTTGCTGGCCAAGAGGATTTAGGTTTGACCGACCACGGGGGTTTGTTGGTCAAAGGGGATAGCCTACCTTCTTGGGGTTTGCTGGCTAAGAGGATTTAGGTTTGACCGACCACGGGAGTTTGTTGGCCAAATAGGGAATAGCCGACCTTGGGGTTTGTTGGCTAAGGTTTAGGGTTTGACCGACCGTGGGGCTTTGCTGGTCAAAGGGGATAGCCGATCTTCTCGGGGTTTGCTGGCTAAGGATTTGGGTTTGACCGACCACAGGGGTTTGTTGGCCAAACGGGGAATAGCCGACCTTCTTGGGGTTTGTTGGCTAAGGTTTAGGGTTTGACCGACCGCGGGGGTTTGTTGGCCAAACGGGGAATAGCCAACCTTCTTGGGGTTTGCTGGCTAAGAGGATTTAGGTTTGACCGACCACGGGGGTTTGTTGGTCAAAGGGAATAGCCGACCTTCTCGGGGTTTGTTGGCTAAGAGAATTTAGGTTTGACCGACCACGGGGGTTTGTTGGTCAAAGGGAATAGCCGACCTTCTTGGGGTTTGCTGACTAAGGGGTTTTGACCGACCACAGGGGTTTGTTGGTCAAAGGGAGATGGCTTGATCTACCATTTCGGTTTACCTACCAAGCAGAATAAGGGCCCAGCCTAACATTTTGTTTGCTGGCTGCACGAAACATGCTTTGATATGTAATGATTTGATTTTGATTTTGATTTTTTTTTTGGTTTTTTTTTTTTTCACATTACTGACTCCTGCGCCCTTTTGGATTTTCACAGAAGCCAGTCCCCTCTAACTTTTTCCAACGCGCCCTTTCGGGCGTTGAGGGGTTATCCATTTTTGCCTGAGACGTCCTTTCGGGTTTTCACCTCAGCTGGATTTGAGGCATTTTTACCCTTGGGCATTCCTTTTGGGGAGTGGCCAAGTCCGCCGGGACATCTCTATTTTTAGTCCCTTTTCTTTTTTTTGGAGCTTGGAGTCCGAAGCGAGGTTGCGGAACCTTGACTAAGGGATTCACCGTTTGGCTTTAGCCCACCATTATGATTAATGGGCCAAAGACGGCACAACCTAATATGGAGGCTTACTGGCTGAGGGGGCATGGCTTAGCCGACCTTTTTTGGGGTTTATTGGCTAAGAGGTTTGACCTGGTCGACCGAGATGGTTTGCTGACCAAGGAGGAGTTTTAGCTGACCCTTTTGGGGTTTATTGGCTAAGGAATTTGACTTGGTCGACCGAAATGGTTTGCTGACCAAGAAGGAGTTTTAGCCGACCCTTTTGGGGTTTGCTGGCTAAGGAATTTGACTTGGTCGACCGAGATGGTTTGCTGACCAAGAAGGAGTTTTAGCCGACCTTTTTGGGGTTTGCTGGCTAAGGAATTTGACTTGGTCGACCGAGATGGTTTGCTGACCAGGAAGGAGTTTTAGCCGACCTTTTTGGGGTTTGTTGGCTAAGGGGTTTGATTTGGTCGACCGAGATGGTTTGCTGACCAAGAAGGAGTTTTAGCCGACTTTTTTGGGGTTTATTGGCTAAGGGGTTCGACTTGGTCGACCGAGATAGTTTGCTGACCAAGAAAAACATAATTCATAAAGGAGAGAATTCTTCTTTCTTTTTTCTTCCCTCTTCTTCTTCTCTTTTTTTTACCAACCCTGGCACCCTTCCGGGTTTTCACCAAGTCGGCCCCCTTTAGCTTTTTCCAACGTGCCTTTATGGGCTTCCACGTTGAGGGGTTATCCATTCTTGCTTGGGGCACCCTTCTAAGTTTTCACCCCAACCGGACTTTAGGCTTTTTTTTTTTTTGCCCTTGGGCACTCCCTTTTGGGGAGTGACCAAGTCAGCCGGGGCATCTCTATTTTTAGTCCCCCCCCCCCCCCCCCCCTTTTTTTTTTCTTGACATGGGTACATATGCCCAACCTTAGCCTGATTCGGCTATAGAGGAATCAGAGGGCGGTTGCTTAAGGAATTCATGTTCAGGGGCAAAATATATTTTTAGATGCTTGTCATTTAGTGGTGGAAAAGGGCGGTCGCCAGTATGGGTTGCCAGCGTATATCCTCCGCCTTCATAAACTCCGGTGACCACATACGGTCTGCGCCAATTTGGCTGGATTTTACCACTTGATTTGCCTGCCATGACCTCTCTTTGCTTGACCATGACGAGGTCGCCTTTCTTGAAGACGCGAGGCCTGACTAACTTGTCGTAGACTCGAGTCATGCGGGCTTGGTAGGATTGGAGGTGTTTGTACGCTTCCAACCTTTTACCCTCTAGGTCGGTCAATTCCTCCAACCTCCTTTCCGTTTCTTGTCACTCCTCGGGCTGGAGGCCGGTATGGACGGCTACCCTGTAGGACGACATTTCGATTTCAATGGGGAGCATGGCTTCAGCTCCGTACACCAGAGAGAAGGGGGAATACCTCGTGGGGGTCTTATAGACCGTTCGGTATGCCCAGAGTGCTTCATGTACCTTCTCCCCCCAACTGCGCCCGCGGCTGCCGACTATCTTGGCAAGCAGCTTGCAAAGGGTCTTGTTGAAGGCTTCTGCCAGACCGTTGGCTTGAGGGTTGTAGACCGTTGATGTCCTCCAGTCTATATGGAATTTGGCTGCCAACGCATATATCGTTTTGTTTTTGAAGGGCGTACCGTTATCTGATACGATCTGATGAGGGGTGCCGAACCTGTAAATTAGGTGTTGCTTGACAAATTTGGCAACAGCTACCCCGGTCACCTCCCGGAGAGGGATTGCTTCTGCCCATCGGGAGAAGTAGTCAGTGGTTGCCAAGATGAACTTGTGGTCGCCAGAGGATGGTGGGAAGGGTCCCACGACATCTATTCCCCATTCAGTAAAGGGCCATGTGGGGGCAGTTGGATGCAATTCGTTCGGTGGTCTTCTTGGCACCGAACTGAAGACCTGGCATTGATGACACGTGCGTGCATAATGGACGCAATCCGTGTACATGGTTGGCCAGAAGAAGCCTTTCAGCTTGATATTGATTTTCATTTTGTCTCCCGCCTGATGGGCCCCGCACAGTCCAGAGTGGACTTCGTGCATAATGACTTTGACTTCCTTGGGGGAGAGACACCTCAGGAGGACAGACCTATCTTTTTCATGGACAAGTCGGTACAACTGGTCCCCGATCATTTGGTAAGACATGGCCCGCCGCAGAAGCTGGACCCTTTCAGCCCGATCCGGGGGCAGCCAGCCATTCTTTATTTGGATGATCGGTTGGCGCCAGTCTTCTTCTAGGCTGGCTTCTTCTTCAAGGGCGTTGACCTCTGCGATTTCTGGGTCGGAGTCGTCCTCAAGAACGCTGGGCATCAGCCTCCTATGTCGGACGGTTATGCCCAATTCTCCTTTGGGAGGGAGCTTTAAAGCAGACGCCAATTTGGCTAGCGTGTCGGCTTGAGAATTTTGCCCTCTAGGGACATGTCCGATTTCGAACAAGTAGAATCTCTCGCGGAGCTTCATCACTTTGGCATGATAGGGGATCAGTTCCTTTTTCCGAACGTCGGAATCCCCCAGCACTTGACGGATGACCAGTTGCGAGTCCCCGTAGACTTTTATACATTTGATGCCCATTTCGGCAGCCAGTTGAAGTCCCACGATCAGCGCTTCATATTCAGCTTGATTGTTGGTCAACGGCTTCATGAGTGCACATGAGTTGTGCAGAATTCCCCCTTGTGGAGTCACTAGGACAATGCCTGCTCCGGAGGTATAAGTTGTGGTGCCGTCAGTTTGCTTGAGCACCCGGGAAGTGCCATCAAAGTAGAGCTCCCAATGTGGTAACTCTACGGCGAGAGTATTTCCACTTTCTTGAATGAAGACTTCGTCTTGTCGGGTCCCCTTCCCCTGAGGGGGCGAGAGTATTTCCTCCTCGGGAAGCTCAAACTCGAGGGGAGAGCCAGCCGGAAGCGGATGTGCCGCCAAGAAGTCCGCCATACCTTGCCCCTTGATTGCTTTTCTTGGGACGAAGGTGATATCAAACTCCATGAGGAGAAGGGCCCATTTTCCCATCCTTCCCGACAACACAGGTTGGGTGAGGAGCACTTTTAGTGTGTCTAGTCTCGAGATGAGGCTGACTTGATGGGCCAGCAAATAGTGCCGTAACGTTTTGACGGCGAATACCAGTGCCAAACACACTTTCTCCACCGGGGAGTATCGGTGCTCCGGGCCCACCAGCATTCTGCTGAGGTAGTAGAGCGGTTGCTCTTTGCCTTCCTCATTTATTTGTGCCAGAAGCGCTCCCAGTGACGTTTCCATGGCCGCGATGTAGAGGATGAGCGGCTTTTCTTTCACCGGGGCTCCCAAGACGGGAGGGGTAAGGAGATACTCTTTGATTTTTTCGAAAGTATCTTGGCACTCCTGGTCCCATAAAATGGAGCTCCTTTCTTCATCAATTGCTGAAGGGGGCGCACCTGCCCGCGAGATTGGAGATGAACCGCCTTATGTAGGCCAGCCTTCCTTGGAGTGATTTCAGCTCCGTCAAGGTTTTTGGCGGCGGCAGCTCTCTGATGGCTTTGATTTTGACGGCATCAATTTCTATCCCGCGGTATTTGACGATGAAGCCGAGGAACTTGCCGCTCGAATCGCCGAAGGCGCACTTCATCGGGTTCATCTTCAGCTGGTGCTGGCGAAGTCTCTCGAAGACCTGACGTAAATCGCCTAGGTGGTCTTCTCGCCTTTTGGTCTTGACGACCAGATCGTCGACATAGCACTCGACCAAGGTATGGAGCATTTCACCGAAAATCTTCGTCATAGCCCGTTGATAGGTGGCCCCGACATTCTTCAGGCTGAAGGGCATTCTTTTGTAGTTGTAGATCCCTTTGGGGGACCTAAAGGCAGTGTGGCCCTTATCTTTGGGAGCCATACGAATTTGATTGTAGCCTGACGATCCATCCATGAAGGATAGTGCTTCGTGCCCGGTGGTCATATCGATCATTGTTTCCGTGATCGGGACCGGGAAGTCGTCCTTCGGGCAGGCTTCATTCAAGTCCCTGTAATCGATACAGATCCGGACTTGGCCATTCTTTTTCTTCACCGGCACTATGTTGGCCAGCCAAGTTGGGTAGATGCACGGCTCGGTGAAGTCGACTTGGAGAAGTTTGTCCACCTCGGCGTTTACTTTCAGCTCCAACTCGTGGCGCATACGCCTTTGGGCCTGTTTGACCGGCTTCGCTGTGGGGAGTATGGACAGCTCGTGCTCAGCCACTGAGGGGTCTAGGCCCGACATTTCTTTATATGTCCACGCGAAACAGTCTTTGAATTCCAGCAAGAGTTGCCGATATGACTGTCTTTCTTCCTCATTGAGGAGGGCGCTGACGAAGATCGGCCGAGGTTCTTTTGGCTCTCCGAGGTCGAGTTCAAGTAGCTCGTCCACGATAGCTTGCCCGCCGTCTTCAAGTTCGCGGGGCGCCGGTTGCAGGTCGATGAAATCTTTCTCTTCATCAGAGTTGGCGACATGGACATCGTAATATTTAAAGCCTTCCTCGATGATCAGCCAGAAATTATACTCCTCGTTTTGAGGCGTTTCTTGGCGCGATGTCCCATTTGAGAGGACAGGCATGGCTTCTCCCTCCCGCGGCTTCGTCGAGGAGGTAGGAGGATGTCCACTGGAAGGGCAGTGATCGGATAGGGGGACTAGCCCAACGGTATTTACCGCGTAATAGGCCTCGAAGTCCGTTCCCTGACTGTAGCCCAACCCCCGAGTGTCTTTTGCACAATAGGGGGGTTGCCCTCGGAGTTGCTTCGGGTACCACAGCTGGTGGAAGTATTCCCGCCGGGAGGGATCTTGCACTTGCGCGATCTTTTGCCTTTGGCACAATTTCTTGATGTGCTCGGGCATGTCGTCCATTTCTTGGATGGGCTCAAGGGCGACTTGAGTCGTTCGACTCCAACCGAAGTCGTCCTCGAGGGGCCCATACGGGAGTGGGTCCCCTTTGTAGAAGATGATCGGCTTTGGCGTCTCGCCTTTCTTGAGGCTATCATTTCTGTAATGGGTGACAATGAATGTCTTTAGTCGTTCCACCCATTACTCTTCCCTATGGAAGGGCAGCTGCATGTATGTCGGTGGCAGGGAGATGCTTCGGTTGATGATCTCGTCGACGGCGTTTGCTTCATAGTTGATTTCACGCCTTTCTGGGCAACTGGGCCTTGACTCGGTAGATTCGACGAGGAGGCCGAGTCGGTGGGCTTCAAGGAGGTCTTTGTTGACCGTGAAGAGCTCCTCCTCGCCCTGATCTTGCTTTGCTTGACCCGCATCGGCATTTTGCTTTTCCTTGCCTTTTGATGCGGCCGTTGACCTACCGGGAGGCTTGCCGAAGTATAGCTGGGCATCCGCCAGATTACATTCATTTGGGCGGAAAGGGGCCCGGTCGGCGAAGACTGTATGTTGCTCTCCTTCCTTGACATATTTTATGCATTGGTGGAGTGTCGAGGGGATAACCCGATTTTCATGCAACCAGGGTCTTCCCAGGAGAGCCTTGTAGGACGTGTTCGCATTTATGATGTAGAACACGACCTTGGTGGCGAGGTCACCCATAGTCAGCTGTACCTCTACCTTTCCCAAGGCGTTTTCAGAGTTCTGGTTGAACCCGACGATTCTAACATCATTTACCCTTTGCAAGTAGGGCGTGAGGTACAGAGACTTGAAAGTCTTCAGGGGCATGATATTGATCGACGCCCCAGGGTCAACCAAGATTCGGTTGAGCTCGTGCCCATTGACCTTTCCTTGCATGTATAGCGGGCGATTATGGTACAGCGTAGGCAACAACATATCTTTGTCGGAGAATGTCACCTCCGCCGCCAGCGCTTCCAAGGCTTGAGCTTGGAGTTCGGTCACATCAGCTTCGTAGACCTTGGGCTCTTGCAATATTTTGATGAGAGTCGTTCTTAACTCCTTGCTCCAGGCGATAGCGTCCCATATGGTGACGTTGGTTGGGAACCGCTTCATGTGCTGTATGATTTTGCGGTCGGCCCGGGCACGGAGTTACTCCAATACTGGGACCATGTCCGCCAAAGGTTTTATCGGTTGCCCAAATTGGTTAGTCCGCCTTGCCCCTGGTTGTTCGTTCGACTCTTCTTCGAACAAAGGGGTCAGGAGACCCTCTTCCGGGGCGAGACTTTCATCTTGGCCGCTCTTGGATGGAGCGGATCGGTCGGCTGGCCTGGCGGCCTTCCGGCAAGGGAGTTCGCTTATGATCTCCTCCTGCTCTTCTTCTTCCTCGTCAGACGGGTCGAAGACGAAGGAGTTGACCTGTACCTCCACTTCAGGGATAGGCTGGGGCTCTTCTCCCCGGAAGATGATAGCTTTGCCGAGGTTGGGCGAGCTGGGCTTTTCGCCGAGAGATGGGGTGAACTTCTTTCCTCGTCCACGGCCTTTCCCTCTGCCTCGGTTGCGGCGCCGATATGTTGCCAAAGGGGGAGTGTCAGCCGACGACTGCAAGCTTGCTGGCGGCGGTATTGACACCATGTTGCACGAGAAGTCCTTCAACATTTCTTCTAGCTTCTCGATAGTAATTTCATCCTCCTTATAGAAGATGGCTAGTTCTTGGGGCAGGGGCAGCTTCTCGCCTTCTTGAGCCCTTTGTAGCATTTGGTGGAGTCAGCTTTTAAGCCTTGTTTTGCGCTCCATTTCTTCCCATGGGATGTATCTGTCCAGAGGGACTCCCCAGGTGGGCTCGGAGGGGATATATTCCTCCAATTCATCAATGAGCTTTTGCAGCTTCTGGAGCGGAGTCAGCTCCACAGGGGCCGCCATGGCCGCTGCTTGTTCGGCTTGCTTCTTCAGGCGTCTTTTCATGTTCTTTTGCCTGTTCTTTTCTTGTTTCAGCACCCGCGCCATTTCAAGCGGCGTGAATTGCTTTGCTTGTTTGGCCGCCCAAGAGGCATCCTCTCGGCCGGGGCGGCTGTGCGACCCTCCCCTTTTAGGGAACACCGGTGGGAGGCGCATTCTGGGGGCCACGGTGGTCTAGCCGGCTTCATCTTGCTGATGCTGGAAAGTAGAATCGATTGCCTGCTCGATTATTTCGAGTGACAATTCTTGGAATTCAGCCCAGTAGGGGCTTGGCGCCTGGGCGGCTAGCTCCATCACCGACTTCTTGCCCCTGCAGTCTTCATCTTGCCGCTTGAGTATTTGCGGAGGCGAATTTTCGAAGCAATGCCCCCTACTCCTATCTTCTGGAGTTTGTTCACGGGGAGGGGAGATTTGATGTCGTCGAGACCCCTTCTTTTGCCGAAGAGGTTGCTGCTGCGCTTCTTCCCTGGCCTCGGACTAGATTATTGGATTGCCTTCCGAGTCGTTCTTTCCCTTCTGAATGAGGGATTTGACCCAGTCTCGGACAATCGGGCACATGTCCGTAGGATGCAGCAGCATGGCATGGTACTTGCAATACATGGGGTGGTTTATTTCCCTCTCCGTGTATGTCGATGGTGGCTTATGCGCCTTCACACAGCCTTGCTGCAAGAGTTTTTCAAAGATTTCCCCGGTCTTTGCAGTCGCAAAAGGATTTTGGCGAGAGGTTCGCCATCCGGGATACCACAGAGCAGGGGCCTCGTCAGAAGAGTCGGCTCCCATCATTTCTGGATCCTCTTGATTGTATATTGAGATGGGCTCCTCCTTTAGGGATATGTTCCCGAAGTGCTGCCGCAGGCTCGAGCCTTCAATGTTGGCTGTGGACCGCATCGGCGGTATGAACCATCCTTGTTTATCAGCTTCGGGGGGTTTGAGGTTCTTGAAGCGCATGTAGTCGCTTTCCTCAAATTCCCGCTGGGCCGCTTCCCTGGCTCTTATCAGGACCATGGAATTGCCTTCCGGGTCGATCCTCCCCTTCTGAATCAGGGACTCGATTCAGTCCCGGACATCAGGGCACTCGTCCGTAGGGTGCAGTAGCATGGCGTGATATCGACAGTACATGGGTGATTTAACTCCCTTTCAGTGTATGTTGGCAGTGGTGTGTGGGCCATCACGACACCTTGTTGCAAGAGCTTTTCGAAGATCTCCCTAACATTTCCAGTCGCCAAGCGACTATGGTGAGAAGTTCGCCCTCCCGGGCACCACCAGGTGGGGGACTTCGCCAGAGGAGCTGGCTTCTGTCATATCCGGGTCCGGGAAGGTGAAAGCCACCGGTGTGTAGATCTCCGGCGGGTCGATGACGTTGACTGTATGCGTGACAACGTCAGCTGAATGGTCCGTCCATTCGCGAATGTGAGGCTGCGGCGGGTCGACACGGGCGTTGCCTAGGTCGATGATCCCTTGGTTGACCCATGCCTCAACCTTGTCTTTAAAGACATAGCAATCCTCTAAAGCATGTCCCGCGTCTTGATGATATATGCAATAGTTCGGCGGGACGCTCGTTGGCGGTTAGCAGCCCAATAGTCCTGCTCGTAGGCAGGTACGGTAGAGAGCCACCGTCCGATGACGCGGAAAAGAATATAGTTTTCCAGCGATTTCATCATCGGACGGGTTTGAAGACTCCTCCGAGATCCATCCCCCACAGGGAGGGCGCGTCCGGGGCACAGATGTGTTTGCAGGCACTTGGAGTCCTTGCTGGAGGGCAACCAGGCTTTCTTGCATGCTCCTTAGGTACGTCAGCGTTTGGCGCTGACCGTGCCGCAACGATTGAACCTGTCTTTCCAGGTTTTGCACTGTCTCCGACCATGTTCTGTGCTCCGAGGCGGAGGGATGATCACTTTCCCGTCCATTTGTGGACTGAGCGTTCCAAGGATTTGCCTCGGGATCCTCTGGCTCGAGAGTCGGCGTGTTGACATGAATGACATTGGCCGATTGATTTGACTGATCCCAAGCATGGGGCTGTGGAGGGTCAACCAAATGATCATGCATCGTAATGAGGCGACTCTGGATGAGCTTCTGTACTTCATTTTTGAAGACGTAGCAGTCCTCGATGGGGTGCCCCAGCATACGGTGGTAGAGGCAGTAATTCGGCTCATCCACCTTGTCCGCTTCGCTCGGTCTTCTTAGTCCCGGAAGCGTGAGCAGGTCATTCTTCATGCACAGCTTGAAGAGCATCTTCGTATGGTCCTTTTTGAAAGAGTACGGTGTGCTCATACGCTGTGGCAGTGAAGTTGGAGGCGGTCTTTCTTCCGCCTTCTTGCTTGGAGCGCCAGAGGCCCCGATCCTCTTCCCCTTACTTTGCGGGGCGAAGTCCACAACATTGGCTTCTTTGCCAGCGGTACGCTCCTTGCTCGGCTTGCTTTTCGAGGGAGCTTGCACCGGTTGTCAGCGAAGAACATTTCGATCTCCGCCACGACCGAATTGAGCTGGTTGAAGCCTTTGATGTTTGTTCCCAGCAGCTTTTCACTTATTTGAGCCGCCAGGCCCCGCCGACAGATGGTTATGACATCTTCTTGCGTCGGGGGTTGTCGCACCTCATGCTGAAGTCACGCCACCGCTTGATAAAGTCGAGCGCCCTTTCTCCTTTTTTTGCTTGAGGGAGCACAGCTCTGCGAGCGACACTTTTCTTTCGACCGTCTGGAAGCGGTCGATGAATTTCTTTTGAAGGTCAGCCCAGTCGACAATGGAATTGGGCCTTAACCTTGAGCACCACTAGAAGGCGGTACCCGTCAGGGATGTTGCGAAGTAACGGAGGAGGTAGAATTCATCGAATGCCAACTCTCCCATAGCCGTTATATAGTAGGCCAGGTGCTCATTTGGCGAGCCCTGTCCGTCGAACTTCTGCAACTTTGGCGCCTTGGGGCAGTCCGGTGGCAGCTTCTTGAATTGATGGTGGACGGGATATGGCACACTGTATAGATCTACAGTGGCGGTCCCCTCGCCTCGTTGATCGAAGCAGTCGTCCACGATCTTCTTGATCATCCGCCGCTGGGCCACGATATCTTCGGCCGCAGAGGCTTGAGAGTTTATGCCCCTGCGTTGCTGTTGGGCCGGGTCAACGGTATAGTCTTTGGCCATAGCCGTGTGCAGGTTGACATCGGGCATGTCGCTTTGTTGGTGTCTTCTCCGAGCATTTTGGTTTGCCGTCGGCACTTGGCGGCGTGGCGCATTTGCCTCTGCTTGCTGCCCTCGCTCCGTCAGGATATTGACCATTTCAGCCTGCCAACGCTGTATAAAATCATACTTGGCGTCGTCCGTCATCGCTTGGAAGGCGGCTCTGGTTGGCGGCATGAGGAATACTTCGGCTTGTTCTCCATCAGCCGGAAGTTGTTAATCCCCGAGATGGAGACTCGCGACTTCATCTTCTTCCCCTCCTTCGAGGTCTCGCTGGACTTGGCCCAGGAGGGGTCTTTGTTCGTGCTCGAGCGGAAGCTCAAGAGCTTTCCCCTGGTTCGAGGGTCCAGCTTGATTGCCTTGTTGAGCTTGAGGCAGCCTCCTGGCAGGATTCCGGGCATACCGGACAACTGCCTCGCCCTCCTGGCCGGGTTCATCTATCCTGACCATACCAGGAGGGATGCCAGATGGCCCAGCCGCTTCCCTTCCGGAAGCGTAGCAGGTGAAGATCTTCATCCCTCCACCTTCTTCAGACGTCCGCTGCACCCTCCGCTTCTTGGGCTTATGCGTGCTTGGACGAAGTGCTGCCCCCAGCCTGTTGAAGACTGAAGTACTCAGCCTTTCAAAGACTGAGACCCTTAGTGCGGGAGCTTCAACGCGACTCGCGTCTCCTCCTTCAGTAGGTTCTGCTTGGGTGGAGACGAAGTTGGGCTTCTGGTAGACGCCCCTCCTTTTCTGTCCGCGAGGACGAGGAGGTTCGGGGTCCTGAGCTTTTTCTCGCTCAGGCACTGCCTTCTCGAGGCCTTCAGCGGGTTGATCCGCTCTAGTTTGCTTGATTTGGCGGGATTCCTGCTTGGTCACCCACATTTGCCTCATTTTGCGAGGCTGTTGGGATGCTGAGCTTGACGCTTGCCCCTGTCGGGCTCCTTTTGGGGAGTCCCGATTTTCTTGGCACATCCCCTGGAGGGGAGCGAATTGGTTGGAGGTGGCCACTGTGGGGACGCTTCTGTCCCGTGGCAGGATCGGCTCGCCTCCATCGAGCCGGATGCAGATGTCCCCGACGAGTACGGTTTTGCCGGAGTTGGAGACAATCGCGCGGGCTTGCTGCCCCTGCGTCCCTGGTGCTGTCCCCGTTTTCTAGGGACTGCGACGCAAGAGATAGTGTTAACGAGGAAAACTTGGCCTTGACTTGGGCGGGGCTTGGTGCCCCTGACTGCAGTAGCTTTGGGCACCGCCCCGGAGTAGCTTGGACGACGGGGACCACCCCTAGGAAGTAGGGGGATCTCACTACGGCAGGGAAATCACCGAACACGAGTGGAACGGTGAGGTAGCCACATTTCGCGTGGCAGGCGACGACCAACGGTCTATAAGTGACGGCGGCCATGGAGTCGACTTGCAGTTGCAGGCGGGAACGGGCGTTTGATACCGACGTTTGCTCCTGTACCGGCGGTGTAGAAATCAGTCATCTTGTATCCTTTCTCGGCATAAGGTCTTATACGTATGCATGTAAGGCAGGAACAGTCCCACCGGGCGTGCTAGATGTGGAACGCGGAATTATCTCTTCATTTCGGTTTTATCTTTTCCTCCTCGCCTCAGAGGCTCTATATATTTCTCGCTGCGGGGGGTGCCAGACTGTTTACAGGAAACAGACAGACAGAGTTTTTTTTTATGTGAGGTGCCTTGGGTGTAAACCCTGAATCCCTCGAGCATTTCATTTCATTTTTTCCACGTGCGTCTGTATTTTCAGGTGATTGGAGTGGTCGTTTACTGGACCGTTCCCCACCGACCGGAGTCGGTGTTTCATTTACATCGAGTAAAAACCGAACACCTTCGATGCGATACGTTTGTTAAAAGACCTTATGCCAAGATTTAAAAGAAATAGATGAAGAAATAAATTTCCACAGTATACTCAAATGTATTCATGACATTTACATTTGTGCTCGCAACGGGGTGTTTGTGGCCTCCGTCGGGCGTTTACAGAGTATGTCATTTACATGCACGTCGACGACAGGGTGTTTATGCCACTGTCGGACTTTACACAATCGTGAGACTTACATGTACGCTCATAACGGGTATTTGTACCTCCGTTAGGCGTTACAGTACGTCACGGTTACTTGGCATCAACGACGAGGTGTTTGTGCCTTCGTCGGATTGTTTACATATCACGGTATTCATATTTGAGTCGACAATGGGGTGTTTGTGCCTCCGTCGGACGAAATGCCTCTACACATGTTTATTTTAAAACATTGGAGGACTTATGCATAAAACATCAGGTACCGGGTCTTGACCTGCGGTAGCTCAACACAAACAGTGCACGGGATGGCCCGGCGTTGCTTGTGGAACAGACGGGGGCTTCACAGGGGAGCTCGGACGAAACTCCAAGAGGCCCGGGAGCTATCGCGGAGTGACAGGGACTTCCTCTCTCCGAGATGCGGGGTCTTTCCCTCTCAGGTGTGCGCCCTTTGCTGACTTTCTTGGACATCCGGCCGTTTTCTGGCTTCATGGGACATTCCTGTCATTTCCTGGCTTTCTCGGACATCCCGGCCGTTTTCTGGCCTTATGGGACATTCCTGTCATTCGGTGACATTTCCCGAGAACTCCCCTCGAGTCCGGCTTCAACTCACACCCAGGAGAGCGTACACCACTTCATAGAAGCGACGTGGGTCCCGCTCCACCGGGTTGGACAAGAAGCGCGAACCGTCAGACTATCTTTGCCATCTTCCGCGCCGCAAGGACGTATCCACGATTTTTCGGGCAGCAGGGTATTTCTGCAATTCTATCCTTCATGGGGATATTTCTGCAATTTTATCCTTCACGGGGCCACTCGTGCAATTTTTTGGGCAGCAAAGGGACTTCCTTGCAACTTTACACGATCCTGGAACTTTTCTGTAATTTTCTGCTCTTCCCGGGGCCCTTTATGACATTTCCCACAAATCGGGGACTTCTATGCAATTTTACAGAAGTTTGAACCCGTGTATGGGGCATATGTGCAATTTTACACATGTGCACAAAATTCCTTCTCCCCAGGGGCCTTTGTGTAATTTTACACAAACTGGGTCCCGCACTGGAGTCTTCATATGGAGAACAAACATGTCCCCCCCAAAGGAGGGGACTTCTCCTGAGGGTTTGCGCGAGAGAATTCTCGAGCGCCAGACGGCCTCAAGTTTTGCCGGAACGCGAGAGCATTTCCCCAGCGTGGGGGAAGAAAAAAAACGGGGCTTCTTCGTGCCCCTACCTCGGTATTATAGGGGTCTTGGCAGGTGGTTTGCTGCGGGGGTGAGCGGTTCGGAACTTCGCGGGGGTGCGCGGTTCGGCGGGGGTCGAAGCGCAGCGGGCGCCGGACCAGCGGGTTCCACAGACTGGAAGGGCCGCCGGACCAAGGGAGAGGGGGCCGCCGAACCAGGGAGGCTTGCCAGAATAGGGGGTGTCGGCGGGGGGGGGGGGGGTCCCCTGCTTGGACGGCGGGGGTGTCCCCCTGCCTGGTCTTGCGGGGTGTCCCCCTGCTTGGTCTGGGGGGGGTGCACCCCGCCTGGTCCGGGGGTGCACCCTGCCTGGTCCGGCGGGGGTGTCCCCCTGCCTGGTCTGGCGGGGGTGCACCCTGCCTGGTCCGGCGGGGGGCTCTCCCTGGCCTGCCTGTGAAAGCGGGGTGGGCCTCCCTGCCTTGGGCATTTCCCAGGAGAGCTGTGGGAGGATTTTTGGGGCCTGTTTGTTTGTTCACGGCACGTGCAACGCACGCACACACACGTGTCCACGTGCATTCGATGAGCATCCGACGTGCGTTTTTGCCCGTTTCACATGCGTTTGACTCCGTTTTCGGAGGGCACGTGCATTTGACTTTTCCGGGCCCATCCGCATCGTGCACGGTCTTGAACGCGAGTCCGGACATCGAGTTTTCGGCTGTCCGGGGTACGTACTTCTACCATCGAAGGGGAAGGACAAAGATCAAGCATGTGGCCCAACCAAAGACATTGTCATACGAGAGCCACCCTCCAGCACAAAAGAAAGAGTGGTTCTCTTGGGGATCCAAGAAAGGAAAAAAAATGGCTTTCCTGTTGAAGATTCCACTTAATATTGCTGATTTAGAAATTTTGGATCCAAATACAGAAGAAACATCTCTCGAGGATTCGCCCCGATTGCCCAATAGTCGCTCCATGACTCCATGACTGGTTCACCAGGGGGTCTGTAGGGAGAGGTGATGGAGATGGGGGAGGGGACGAAGGTAATGATGGAGATGGTGGAGGGGTGAGAGTAGACATGGAGGGGGAAGCGGTGGTGAGATGGGTATTCCAGAGGAGCAACACTATGACCATTGCACCTAAGATGGTGATCATGGCGCCCCAGTCCAGTACATAAAAGGCGAAGTTTCGTCATGGTGGTGGTGCAAAGGGTTCAACAGTGGACATGACAACTATAACTCTAATGGTATCTGACTTCAAGAGAATGAACACACATGAGTCTGTGGGATCGTATGGGGACCATAGTTATCAAACAGAGTCTCAAATACAGACTACTCCAGTGCTATAGTGGCTACGCCACCACAGCTACCCTGGACCATATTTTTATCCACCTCCATCTGTTCCTGTTCAGATTTATGCTCCTTTAGAGGATGTACAAATGGCGAGTCTGAGGGTAGTCTGTCCTGGCTGCGAGATGTGAGACCACTATGTGAGGGAGTTTTGGACCAATACAATACCATGAGTGTCTTGGGATGAGTTTTGTACCTTTGTATATTGTATACATTTATAAGGATATACATATTATTTTGTAGATTAACGTTATATATAACGCTATAATATATATATATATACATACATATATATGTCATTACATATATGTGTGTTGTGTGTGTATATATATATGTGAATGTGTAAACTTATATGTACAATTACATATATCATAAATATATATGTAAATTTTGAAGAATAATTGACTTTTTTTATTTTCCTGAATTTATTTTGATTTCCTGATATTTTTTTTTCTGATTTTTTTAAAAAAGTTTTCAATTTGGCCGATCCAGAATTGGCCAGACTTCCGGCGGATTGGCCGATCCAATTCCGATCCGATCCGGATCGGCCTTAGGCGATCCGTGGGCCAATCTGATTCTTTTTTCTTTGCTGGAATACCAATTGTATGAAAATGGCTGCAGTCTGGAAACTAGAGTAACCATTGAAGTTAGTGACACGATGATATATCCATGACAATGCTCATACTCTCCAAGTGCTTGGAATTTTGAGCAAATTTGCTGTCCTTTTCTTTTTTTCCATTGCACACTTGGTGTCAAATGGTAATGATTCTTTCTCCAGTTTGCCTAGTACTTTCTGACAATTGCTGGTTATCTGGGATCTCGATTTCTCTCTTCCATGTCTCTGGAAGTTGCATCATTTTTATTGATGTGACAAATAAAGATGGTATGTGCAGTCAAACCTCAGAAGTTCATGACAAAAATGAAAGGGATAAAATAAAAATTAGTCCTGCCTGTTTTAGCTTGTATTGAGTTATTAAGTGATAACTTATTCTGTCATTCTATTTCATCAGCTTGACATTGTAGCTGCATTTTCATTTCAACCATTGGTCATTTCATTATTGTTTGTTTTGCCCTTTTTGTAGGGATCACCACATACTGGTCCTTTAGTAACACCAGCTGAAGTTTTAATTGCAATTCATGAGATTGATCCCGAGAAAGATGGCATTCCCTAAAGAAGGTAGTCACTTTCCACTTTTCTAACTTGTAACTTTGATATGGAACCAAATGAATGACTAAGAATTTGAATAGGTCATGGATGCATGCTCTGCTTGCTTTGAACAACGGATGGTATTCAATCAACAGGTTCTGGCAAAAGCATTGAACCAACTAGTATGTGTCTCACCAGTTGAATTACTTTTTTGTTCACCAACTTTTATAAGAGTTTGTTGGATACTTTACTTACTAAGAATGTTGTGGTTGTGCAGGTTGAACAATTCCTCTCCCTTTGCTGTTTATGCGCACCGTGATACAAGCAATTGTGTATTCCCAGCCTTGGTGAGCAACTTGCTTATGATATTACTGCATTATTATTGGGATTTTGAGCAGCCAAGTATGCCCTCTCTATGAAGTGCATCCGATACCCTCTTGAAAATTTTGCTAAGTAAAATTTTTTCTTGCATTTTCTGTGGATAGAGAAGCTGTTTTCTATTAAAATTTATGATATAATATTTCTCAACTTTTCAAGTTAAGAGCTATCAGTTCTCTCTATATGTGATGGTGACTGCTTGCTGTTTAACTTCCTATAAATCCTAAATCTGTTTACTTACACATAGTTTACTTGTTCATCACTGCTATAGTTGCTAAGTAAAATTTTTCTTGCGTTTGCTATGATAGATCAAGGTTGATATAGTTTGTGATCAAATATGTCTCAACTCTGAACTTCTCATACTTCATTTTGTACTCATGTAGGTAGATTTTGTAATGGAGATCCTTTCTCGGCTGGTAAACAAACAGTGAAGAGCATCATATCCAATTTGGTTTAGGTCTATTGTTTCATCGAGTGCTGTATCGAAGTCCTCTTTCCTCATTGCTATTTATATATTCTGATGATAATTTTTGCACATTTAGGGTCACATGGTGTATCACATTTGTCATATCAGGTTCTTAGTCCGATAAGTTTTGTAAAGTTAGTTCTTTCATTTGCTGCAGATATGGAAATACCCAAGTTATGGGTTGGATTTCTAAAGTGTGCTATGCAAAACCATGCCCCATCATTCAGTGTCTTACTGCAGGTTTGTCTTTCTGGCTTCTAGTCTCTTACTGTAGCTAACAGAGAATTGTGCTGCCTAAGAGTACAGTGGTTGTGAACCGTCCATTTTTATACAATTTTATTGCACATGCATAGCAATGTAAAAGCTCAATTGTAGGGAGAACGCTATCTATTGCAATGACAATAAGTATGGTGCCATCTGTTGCAATGACAATGAGCACTCATAAGTGACTTCCTGTTCATTGTACTAGCTATTGGAGAAGACCCTTGAAACTGCAATATTGTAAATCAACTTTTGGTGCTTTCTTTGGCAAGAAATGTGGGAGTAACCAGGTGAGCTACAAGGAAAGGCAGCAGGATAGCACAGGCTAAGCCATACTTTACAGGAACCTTAACTACACTGAAAAACTTGAGTGTGCTGCTTGTTTTATTACCCTGAAATTCTTGGTACCATTTCTTGCTTCATCTTCACTGGTAATTTAAATGTGACAAACAAAGCCCATCGATTTCCCATCCTGGTAGCTATGGTCATTAGCAACTCTCTGTCTCTCTATCTCTCTATCCTTTGATTTACTAACATGCCTTTCCACATGTTTCAAGGAGTAAAGCTGACCATCTTTGAACTTTGAAGCCATAGGAGCTGTCCAAATTCTAGGACTCCAAGAAACATTGATCGCTCACTCTGTTCAAGCTTCACACATAGTCATGGTACAGAGTGCAGATTTTCTCAATCTTGTTGCTCACTATGATGAACTAGATATACGAATTACTCAAACTGACGCCCTTCTCCATAAAGTGGAATTGCATGTTCATTTGTTTGAGACCTAAAATTGGTGGCCTTCATCGCATCCATATCAGGATCGTTTTGGCTAAACTTACCACTCCAAATAAAGAATCTGATTGCTGATATCCTTGATTTTTAATCTCAAAAAACTAAGAAATTGTGGAATGACAAAAAAGAGAAAAATAGTAAGAAAAATGGTCATGACAAATAAGATTCAAACAAGGGTTGGGGTGGTCGATATATAGATCCACTTCAAGGTTGGGATACAAGTTTAGGGATAGGATTATCTACGTGACTGTCCGAATTGGCTGATCGAACCAATTTGACTTGAGTTTGTGCTGATTAGGTGTGAATTTTCCCTTTTGTTTCCAGTTTCACGAGGGTTGGGTTTCTTTAGAAATTGGATTAGGGCAAGGGGGGGTCCTAACTGAGACTAGTCCTGCCTAACATGCTTTCTCAGGGAGTAAAATCCAAGTTAACCATATCTTTCATAGGTTAGATACAGGTTAAGCCTCAGGTTAAAAGAGGAGAAAAGGATACCAAATGAGCATACTATTATAGCACACTGCTATCATCCGGCTCATTAAAGAAGGAAGTTTTTAATACATTTCCATGATAAAGCTATCTTTGGAATGTAGAAAGCCAATGTGGGCAGTTTGGTCTTTTTAATTTCTTGTTTTGTTAAGCCATATTAATAGGTTCTTTGTTTTGTCTTTTGTCCCTTAGAGCAGACTATCTCAAGATATTTTATTAAAGAGATAGACCTAATAAAACAAAGAAGAGCGGGTTGTGGCTACTATTCTTAAGTTGCATGCCTCCTTCCTACCCCATCCTTTCTGCTCCACTTTTCCTCTCTCCTCCCATCATTTGGGGTTGGTTACATGAATTCTTTTCTGCCAAGGGTTTCTATAAAGTGTTATGTTTAAACCCAAGAAGTCAAAGTCCTTCCAAATAATATCGCATAATCTCATTTTAGGCCTTCCTCTAGCTCTTTTACTGGCATCCACTAAGATTTGGTCACATCTTTTAACTAGCACCGAGTTAGGACAACGGTGCATGTGCCCAAACCAATTAGAGTCTATCTTCTCTCATTTTCCCGTCAATTGGAGCTATCCCCAAGTCCTCACGAAAGCGCGCATTTCTAATCTTATCTTTCTTAGTCTTACCATACATTCATCTCAACATCCTCATCTCTACTGCATATATTTTGTTAATGTATTTCTTTCGCATTGCCCAACACTCGTACCATATAACAAAGCATGTCTCACTCTATAAAACTTCCCTTTAAGTTTCACGGGTATACGGCGATCGCAGAGGAGTTCTGATGCACTTTTCTATTTTAACCAACCTCCCTTAATCCTATGTGCAACATTGTCATAAATCTCCCCATTCTCTTAGATGATAGACCCCAAATATTGAAAACTACTACTCTTACGAATATTTTGTCCATCAATTAGAATCGTATCTTTCTGTAACACCCTCTCATCACTATAATTACAATGCATAAATTCTGATTTGCTTCTTTTAATTTTAAAACCTTTAGACTCCAAGGCATGCCTCTAATTTTCTAACTTAACATTTAAATCATCAATTAAGACAATATCATCTGCAAATAACATACACCAAGGGATATCATCATGTAATTGCTTTGTTACTTCATCCATAACTTGAGTAAAGTGATATAGACTTAGTGGAGAACCTTGATGTAGGCCTATAGTGACTGGAAATTCACACGTCTCTCCAATAATAGTTCTCACACTATTTGTCACGTCCTACTTATAGACTATTTTCGGAGGTGACAGGAATATTCAGATGAAGTAAATAAAGACATTGTTTATATTCATAAGGTAGTGTAGCGGAATACTACATCACATAAGCTAATAATTTTGAGTTTATATACAACAATATGAGTGGCAAATTCTATGGGGAGTTGGGTTTGCTAGAATTAAGATTCACTCGGCGCACAATCCCTTGGAGAGCTAGCCTCATTTGGAAGACCTAAAAGGAAAGTGGGGAACATGAGCAAAGTTTGCCCATTAGAAAATTGCCTTCGATAATAAAAAAGTAGGTCATGAAGGTAGCATTGAAAGAAAAACATGCATACCAGTCAATGGGAGAATACAAATTGTTACACCCAGTGATACTGTAATACAGTGCAGTGATGATATTATACCAGAATTTACCCGGAACCAAACAACAAATAAATTTCATGCTAAAATACAATTCATGGAAATGTAGACTAAATTTAGTAGTAGGTGGTGTCATGCCAAACACTCAGTGGATCCATTTCGATTGGTACATATTTGAATTGTACGATTCAATAATCGATTCGGGTGCTCCTCTTGGGACTAGATCGACCCCATTTGCACAGGCATTGGTCCAGTAGAGTCCGAAGACCCAAAATGTCATCATTTCCATTTGATTAGTTTTCTAGTATGGTTCGGGCAGATCTCAGAATAACATTAATATTAAAGAAGTCCAAGACAAGGGTATCAGGATAGCAAGACAAGGTAAGATCAGTAAGTTGGGTTAGCCAAAGTTTAAGTAATATAGAAAAATAAAATGCAACTGAGAAAAGGGCAAGCTGGAACAAATAGGAGAATCGGTCGACCGTTTAAGAGATCTCAGTTAGCCAGTTGCTTGGTGTTGAACCACTCTTATATTTTATCATTTATTTTGATGATAAAAAACTCATGATTATCATATGTATCATTTCCTAATGGGATTATTGTAATTTCCATTGTCTGTATCTTCGTTATATCCGAAATTACACTTTGTCATGCATATTTTTATCATGTTTTATCGAAGTTTACTTCATCATATACGAAGTTAGTTTCGTCATATCCGAAGTTACACTTCGTCATATCCGAAGCTGGCACTTCGTCATACTCATTTTAGTCTTGATCAGTCGAAGTCTTACTTCGTTATATTCGAAGTTCACTTCGACATATCCGAAGTTACATTGTTATATCCGAAGTTGACACTTCGTCATGCTCGTTTTAGTTTTGATCGGTCGAAGCCTCACTTTGTCATATCCGAAGCTGACACTTCATCATGCTCGTTTTAGTCTTTACAAAACATCTATTGCCTTTATAAACTTCAGTTGTCTTTAAACATCGATGATCTTTACAAAACATCTATTGCCTTTATAAACTTTGGTTGTCTTTACACATTGATGGTCTTTACATAACATCTATTGCCTTAATAAACATTGGTTGTTGTGGCGGAACACCTCGACCTAGCCCGTTAAACCGATAACGTACTTGATCCGAGTCCGCCTCCCGCGAACGGGCCAAAGCCTCGCAAGGGATACCAAACCACAGTCCGTGTAAACACAAAGGAACACACCATTTCATATATATATTTCACAAGTTTACATAGCCATATTTCCACAAAATTGAAAGAAAGTACAAGAGCCTGGGGTATACCCCGAGGTACAATTGAAGAAAGTAAACAACTAACTACACTGCTGCTACTACACTGCACTACTGAGACTACACTGTTGGAGGTACTGACCCTGCACCGCTACGACGCGGCTCTGAACTGGACGACGGTCGAGAAACGTCCTCCTCGCTCTCACCTGTGGGGGTAGGGGTGAGCCTCGTTAGTCACTGGCTCAGTAGGGAACTCCCCTAAAATCGAGCAAACCAAAAACATAGGTACAAAAGCAGTAAACAGTACTAACAATTTATAGAACAGCTAAGCATGATATGAAAACTGTAAAAGTACTCACCGTCTGCCGACTACGAAAAACTACTGTAATAATTAAACGGCAAACCAGTACAAGTGTACAAGCTAAAGTAGAGACAGCCAAACACGAGCCACGTGAACTGGTTTGCGACACCAGAGACTGACTCGGACAAGCTAACACAGGTCTACCTCTCAGTCTCGCAGCCACAGACGAAAGGTCCAGCTGCCGCTCCACGTGAAAAGGTCAAGCAACTGTGGAGACCAACTAAACACCACCACCTGCGGACCACACGGTCGCAGGCCCATGCCTGGCACCTCTGGAGACCCTGGCCCGGGCCCTCTAGAGTGAGGCACTGGAGAAGGACTAGCTGGGGACCAGTGTCGACTACTGGTGTCCGTACCCCCAACTACGAGCGCGCTACAAGTGACTAAAAGACAAGTACGACAGTCACTGTCCCACTGTCGTCTTTCCCTCAGCCGGACGTACAACTCAAACACAGGAGTGAGGGTGTCCAGGTCAGACGACACAGACCTCGACGGTACAACACAAGTACCGGGACAAAGCCCCAAGCTAACAGTCTGGCTCACAGAGAACCTGAGGCACCCAACTAGAGAGGTAACCACAGTAGGCGTCGTACTACTTGCCACATACACAAAACCACGTGCACGTCACACACAAACCACGTGAAGACTCACGTAAACCGCGTACACTAGTAGTCCACTACACGTGAACACCACGTAAACATGTAAAGAACTAGCCAACTGCGTACCCAGTACGCTAGTCTCAGAAACCACGAGCACTAGGTGCACCACAATTATCGTTGCACCGCTCGATATCAATAAATATTCAATATATTAATATTTAAACCAAAAGCATGCTGGCGGCAACATCGACTGCCGTCGATGGGATGTAAACGGCAAGGTATATAGCCGTTAATCTCCTAGCTGAAGAACCTGGCGTTGTTGACACGGGAAATTTTCATCAATTCCCCCATTCATTTTGATTCATTTGTTTCATTCCATTTGGGTATTCATTTATTTCGCATGCTTTGATTTTTGTATTGCGGGGCGTGCCAGTCTGTCTAGCAGACAGAAAAAGAGTCCGCGCGGTGCGGAAGAAGAATTTTGGTGTCCGGGGAACGGACGGGTGTGTCCGCGAAACGGACGGGTGTGTCCGCGAACGGACGGGTGCGCCGTTTTTTATCTGAACTTCTTGAGTCCCATGTCTATTCTCATCAGGCAATTAGGGTAGCATGTGCTGGACCTCTGTCTCCATCGACCGGAATCGATGTTACATTTACATCGAGTTAGGACACTTGGTATTATTTAATACCGGTCTTAACCCGAATACCATTCATAGTAAAGGACGAGAAAATATACATGTTTTTTCTTAGAAAATCCTGATTATGACATGTTTTTTCCTTTCTTTTGATTATTTTGAAATGCTTTTTGCTTTGGATATTCCATTTTGAAACGACTGCCTTTTTGGGAGTCCAAAGTTTGATTTCTTTTGAAAAGGGGAGCGGGTATATACCCGTGGACCGATTTGAGGTCTTTCTCCTTTTTGCAAAAGGTTGATTATGGATTTTTATTTGGGAAAACATGGGGATTATCATTATGAACGGGCATATGCCTGTGGATTTTGATTCTGAACTTGGGGGTATTATAACCCAGAGCAACACTTCCGTATTAGAAGGGTGATTGTGCCAATTTTCATATGGGGTTCTTTTACAGTGCCCTTTTTGAGCAAAGTCCGAGTTTGAGGTAGGGTTTCTTTTCTCCTCATTTCGCACTTGTGCGGGTACAATTTCCGGAGAGCATATGGATGTATCTCCATGGAAGTCCTTGTCCCATTGTGATCACTGTCCAAAGTTCATTTCTACGGGTATGGTTCTCGTGGAGGTGCATATGTGCTCCCATTTGGAGTATCTGAGCGCAGTTCTTGTCTTATCCTCCTTTTTCTTTGGATGTGTGTATATTATCATGATCCTTCTCTTTTTTTTTTTTTTAATATATGAGTGTGTCTTGGCGAGTCCCTGCTTAGGCATGGTGTCCTTATAGTGGTGTATTTTCATATTGGTGTATGCTTATATCCATGTGCTCTCGGGAGAAACTTTGCCCGGAGGGATTTTGCCTTAAAGAGATGTATGTGTATAAACACAAATTGCACTTTGTAAATATATTCTCAAACGGTATCTCTATTTGAGCAGAGTATCCGGGATTGCCTTTTGAGAAACATATACACAATGGGGCATATTTGTGATTATATAGATATGTTCTCGGGCAGAGTCCCTATTTGGGCAGAGATTCTACTAAGAAATACATTTATATAAACATGAAGTTTGTGATTATACGGATATGAATTTAGAGGGAATTTTTGTCCGGGCAGGATTCCTCCTAAGAGACACATGCGTATAGGCACAAATTTGTGATTTTATAGATATATTCTTAGGGGAGTCTCCATTTGGGCAGAGTTTCCCCTAAGGAACATATACATAAGAACATAAATTTGTGAATATACGAATATGTTCTTGGACAGAACTTCCGCTTGGGCAGAGTTTCCTCTAAGAAACATATACATATAACACGAGTTTGTATTTATATGGATACGTCCCCCGAGAGAGATTTTTGCCTGGGCGAGATTCTCCTTAAGGAACATATTTGTATAATTACAAATTTGTAATCTTTATATATGTGTTCTTGGACGGAATCTCCACTTGGGCAGAGTTTCGTCTTAAGAAACATATATATAAGAACACAAATTTGCGAATATACGAATATGTCCTTGGGCAGAACCTCTGCTTGGGTAGAGTCTCCTCAAGAAAACATATACATATAAGCACAAAATCCACCATCCCAGAGACTTGCTCGATGGGCGGGGAGAACATGGGTATTTAAATACCATGTGCCCATAGAGACTTGCTCGATATGGACGGTATTTAAATCCCGGGGAATATCACCCCACAGAGACTTGCTCGATGTGGGGGATGGGGATTGAGAAGGAATATCGATGACGATTCGAGCCGACGACTCTTCTCTCCGCGCTTGGCCTATCGGGCTAGAGAACAAATGATAAAAGGAATTGTTGGAAGGGGATATGCTCTTTTCTATTCCTTTGATTTTTTTTTGGACAGGAATTTGCAAGGGCTTCGCCGGACCTTACATGGGGAGAGGCCTTTCCAAATGAGGGGAATAGGGGGGCCTTTTATAGGGGGAAGGCCCCCTTACATTGGGTCGGGGAAGGCCCAACCGATGGTGACCTCACGATGATGGCCAACCGATGGTGACCTCATTGTGAGGTCACCATCGGTTGGATGGCCAACCAATGGTCAGAATTTTTTTTTTTTTTTTAATTTTCTCTGTCAACAAATGCCCCCCACGGGATGTGCACTGAAGCCAAAGCCGAAGGAGGACGTCCCGTGCATTCTTTGAGCTTTGCTTCTTGTCTTCATGACTTGATAAGGAACTTGAATCGAAAAGTTGTAGCCGCAGTTGACGCGCTTCAGTACTTGCACTGTGAAACCAGCAATCTCAGGCAACGATTGACTTTGTCATACCTCTTGTGCCGAGCCATCAGCTCCGCTTCTTTGGATTTACTTGGAACTGGTTTGGACCTTCTTTACCTGGGTCTTGTCTTTCTGACTTCACCTTAGGTATGAATTTGATATTTCTTTCACGAGATTCGCCTTCTTGGCAGTATTTGGATCATATTCTACAGAATTCTATTGCTGAGGCCGACCTTGTTGGCTTCACGCAACAACTATAACCCTTTTCCTCCGAGGAGATTTGTGGGGTGGCTATCTTTTTCCTTCTGCTTCATTCTTTTTTCACATATCTGTCATGAATCTCCAGCCACCCTTGCTCCAGAAGTTGTTAGAGATAGGAATGGTGAAGCTCATTTGGATGTTCCCTCCTCTTATAGGCTTGAAAAAACTGGAAAAGGAGAGTGGCGGATTCCACCTCATCTGGTGGTGACTTTCTTTTCTTTTCTTCTCTCATCATTGTCATTCATGATCTTTTCTTCTTGATTTATCACTTTTCTTTTCTTCTCCCTTTTTTTGTAAACTCTTCTACCTCAGATGATGAGACAAATGAGAAGTACTGGGCGGCCATGCTTCTTTGCCCTGAGGTTCTCCTCTCCTTCGTGGGGTTAATGATAATGAGTCATCATCCGACTGTCTGTTTCTTGAGATAGTTGTGATGGATGACAGTGCTTCTGCATTTGCTGAGTTGGGAGTCTCGACGGAACAATATTCTTTTGCTCCTGTCGAGGCTTATATCCCGATGCCTTTCGAGGAATATTCTGCCACGAAATCAACTCCTGCAGGTGACTTCCTTTACTGAGCTCATATACAGTCTTTAAAGATGATGTTTTCTTTTCTGATGTTGACTTTCCTTTCTTGTGTTCAGGTGACCAGATTTTTTATGTCTAACTTTTCTCCTGGGAGATGATGGATTCATATTTTGTATCTGTCGCCAATCCTCCCTTTCCGCTTTGGGGAAATGCAGGGAGCCCATTCTTGAACTCATATAGAGTTGTTTTTTTTTTGACATATTTCTTTTCATGACGAATCCTTCTCCCTTACTGTATTTGCTTTAACAGGGACAGAATTCTGTGATCAACTGTTTGGCTGGGGAACGACAGATTCATATTCTGCCTCAGGGGCGAACTTCTCCATCCCGAGTTGGGGAATTTCAATGAGCCCGTTTTTGGACTTCCCAGCTCAATCCGCCTTTCAAGTGGGAGGCACAACAAGTGGAGGCGGAGGCCTTCACCAGGCAGATTCTACCTATGTCCCTCCAACCTTCCCATATGATGGGGAGCAATTTTATGCAAATTCGCCATATTTTCTCAGCTCCTTTCAAGATCCGTGTCCTGGACCATCCAATCTCGCTCAACCTTCAGAATCTGAGGCTGAGGAGGAAGGCGAAATTCCCGTATCAGGTGAAAAGGCGCCGAGCTTTGTGCCTTGCATCTTTGACTTGGTATTTTACCAGCTTTGTCTTGTTAACAGCTTTTTCCTTACTGCTAATTTCTTTTCTGGGGCAGACACTGTGCCGAATCCTGACGAGGAGAGCTCTCCGCTCTTGGAGGTTGGTGCTCCCCCTGAGCATGGTATAAGATGGCCTGCAGGCGTGCAACCAGCCCCGCATTTTGCTGATGATGGCTGCTGGGAATTCCTTATTGGCCGAATAACGGCACTGGTGGATTCCACGGACCCGGCGCCTATTGAGGTTATTCGAGAGGCGCTGGAGCAACATACTGGATCTGCCTTTGGCATGGGAGTCCAGCAGGAGCGTTGGATGAATTTTATCAATAATGTTTGGAACAGGGTATACACCCGTCAGCTCAAAATGACCTGGGCCCGGCGAGTTGAAGCTCTGGAGAGCGACACTGATGCCGGTGACCTCCGGGTTGCTGAAGTGCGGAAGCGTCAGAAGACGCGAGAGCTGCGGATGGCCGCAAGAGAAAAGAGTATTGCTCGGCTGGAACGCGAGCTTGATGAGGTCATATCTTATCAGGCTCAAGATGCCAGAAGTGAAGTTAAAATCCTGGAGGAGGGAGATCCCCATGTTAGAGATGGAAACGTCTCTCGCCGGCCCGGATCTTCCAAAGCTAAGAAGGCGGAACGGCTGTAGAAGAAGACGCCCTCCTGCCTTTGCTTCTCAACATAGCCTTTGTATATCAGGCTTGTTGTCTTGATTTGCTCTTTGTATTGTAAATATTGTGTAACTATCAGTCACCCTTTTACAAATTTGTAACAGAGTGACTTATGACTTTATGAATATAAATATGAAGGACACAGAAATTCCTTCTTTCATTCTCTCTTTCTTTATTTTTTTCACATTACCAGCCTTAGCGCCCTTTCGGGTTTTCACCAAGACTGGCCCCCTTTAGCTTTTTCCAACGCGCCCTTTCGGGTTTTCACGTTGAGGGGTTATCCATTTTTGCTTGAAGCGCCCTCTCGGGTTTTCACCTTAGCCGGATTTTTTGATCTTTTTACCCTCAAGCATACAGTGGGCCGTATACTTAAGTCCATCAGGGTATCTCTATTTTTAACCCCCTTTGGTTTCTCTTTTTCCTTTTCTTTTTTTCTACCAAGGCTGTCGAGGACTCAACTGACTTGGATGGCTGAATTGCTAAAGGTTTGATTGTGGGATGAGTGATGGTTTTAGATATGGTTTGAGATTTGAATTTGGCCGATGATTGGGAATTCGGATTTGGAATTTGGATTTGGATGTGGATTTGGGTTTGAATATGAGTAAGTTGGGTGACTTGGGTCACCTTTGTGGTATTTTGGATTTGGGTTTGGACATGAGTATATTGGGTGACTTGGGTCACCTTTGTGGTATTTTGGATTTGGGTTTAGATATGAGTATATTGGGTGACTTGGGTCACCTTTGTGGTATTTTGGATTTGGGTTTGGATATGAGTATGTTGGATGACTTGGGTCACCTTTGTGGTATTTTGAATTTGGGTTTGGATATGAGTATATTGGGTGACTTGGGTCACCTTTGTGGTATTTTGGATTTGGGTTTGGATATGAGTATATTGGGTGACTTGGGTCACCTTTGTGGTATTTTGGATTTGGGTTTGGATATGAGTACGTGATTTGGGTCTGATTTGGCCCTGAACTTGGTTTTGAATGGGCTCTGGAATGGTGTTTATTGTTTGGC
Source organism: Colocasia esculenta (assembly GCA_014218235.1). Classification (NCBI taxonomy): domain Eukaryota; kingdom Viridiplantae; phylum Streptophyta; class Magnoliopsida; order Alismatales; family Araceae; genus Colocasia; species Colocasia esculenta. The sequence continues at coordinate 72,971,307 of CM024765.1, read as the reverse complement.
TGTGGAATTTGAACTTCGCCCCTTTTGACAGCTTTGTGCCCGGAAAAAGGGGTTTGTATTTGGATTTGAATGGCTGGAGAGGAGGAAGTCTCCCTGCCTTTGCTTCACAGCACAATATTTGCATATTGGGCTTGTTGCCTTGATTTCCTTTTTATGTGGTATTTGTCACCCTCCGCAAGTTTGTAATGTGGTGACTTGTAGTGGAGAACTGAGAAATCCTTGTTTTTATCATTTCAATTTTTTTGGAGAACTGAGAAATCCCTGTTTTTATCATTTCAATTTTTTTCTTTTTTTTTTTGTGTCACATTACCAGCCTTAGCGCCCTTTCGGGTTTTCACCAAGACTGGTCCCCTTTAGCTTTTTCCAACGCGCCCTTTCGGGTTTTCACGTTGAGGGGTTATCCATTTTTGCCTGAAGCGCTCTCTCGGGTTTTCACCTCAGCTGGATTTTTGATCTTTTTACCCTCAAGCACATGGTGAGCCGTATACTTGAGTCCATCGGGGTATCTCTATTTTTAACCCCTTTCTCTCCTTTCTTTTTTTTTTTTTTGAAGATTTGACTGGCTCAGATAATCAAAAGGATGAGGGTCTGGTTCTGAAACGGGTGGTGAACTGGGATGGGATGGGCGGTGAGCTGGGATGGAATGGGTAGTGATGGCTTCTAAGCGTGAAGATTTTTTTTTTTTTTTCGATTTTGGGTATTGTTATGGACTTTGGTATGGAGTTCGGGTTTGGATTTAGGGTTTAGGTTATTTTAGTTTTGGTTTTGGTTTTGGATTTGACATAGCCTACCTTTATGGTTTGTTGGCTATGGTCATGATTTGGTTTTGACACAGCCTACCTTTGTGGTTTGTTGGCTATGGTCATAGTATGGTTTTGATATAGCCTACTTTTTGGTTTGCTGGCTATGGTTTTGGTATTTGGATTTGACATAGCCTACCTTTTTGGTTTGTTGGCTATGGTTTTGGTATGGTTTTGACATAGCCTACCTTTTTGGTTTGCTGGCTATGGTTTTGGTATTTAGATTTGACATAGCCTACCTTTTTGGTTTGCTGGCTATGGTTTTGGTATTTGGATTTGACATAGCCTACCTTTTTGGTTTGTTGGCTATGGTTTGGGTATTTGGATTTGACATAGCCTACCTTTTTGGTTTGTTGGCTATGGTTTTGGTATGGTTTTGACATAGCCTACCTTTTTGGTTTGCTGGCTATGGTTTTGGTATTTAGATTTGACATAGCCTACCTTTTTGGTTTGCTGGCTATGGTTTTGGTATTTAGATTTGACATAGCCTATCTTTTTGATTTGTTGGCTATGGTTTGGGTATTTGGATTTGACATAGCCTACCTTTGTGGTTTGCTGGCTATGGTTTTGGGTATTTTGGATTTGACATTGTTTATCATTGTAGCTTGGAACCTCATTTGGCGGGATACGCAAAATAAGCCTCCATCTTTTCATTGGGTTTTTTTTTTTTTTTTCTTCGGGTTTATACATGGAATGCCCTCGGCTTCATGCTCGGTAGGGACTGAAAGGTTTGGGATATATGATGGGCAGGTGGAAGTTTGATTCCTTTGCCCCCATCTATGGCACACTTCATTTCACCATTTTTCATTTTCTTTCGGCTTCATGCCCTTTGGGTGATTGGTTTTTGTTTTGGTGGCTGGCCAGGGAATTCATGCTCTGGCGCGTGGTACAGTTTCATGTGTTTCCCGTTGAGTGGGGGAAAGGGCACATTACCTTTATGGTCAACTAGCCGGTATGCTCCTCCTTCATATGCCAGAGTGACGATATATGGACCGACCCAAGTGGGTTGAAGTTTGCCACATGACTTTCCGGCCATTGCTTCTCTGCACTTGACCATGACAAGATCCCCTTGCTTAAACGCTCTTGGTCTTGCCATTTTATCAAAGGCACGAGCCATTCTAGCTTGGTATACTTGGAGAGATTTATATGCCTCGAGGCGCCTTCCTTCCAGATTGGAGAGCTCCTCAAGTCTCCTTTCCATTTGATCTTGATCTTGATTTTGTAGTTCACCTTGGATTGCCACCCGATAGGATGCCATTTCAATTTCTATGGGAATCATTGCTTCAGCTCCATATACCAAGGAGAAGGGTGAACATCCGGTAGGGGTTTTATACACAGTTTGATAAGCCCACAAGGCTTCATGAACCTTTTCTCCCCATTCCCGCTTTCTATTGCCGATTATCTTGGCAAGCAATTTGCAGAGGGTTTTGTTGAAGGCTTCTGCCAACCCATTTGCCTGTGGATTATATACTGAAGATGTTCTCCAATCAATATGAAATTTTGCTGCCAAAGCATATATTGTTTTGTTTCTGAATTGTGACCCATTATCAGATATGATCCTGTGAGGAGTCCCAAATCTGTATATTATGTTTTGCTTGACAAATTTGGCGACTGATTCTCCGGTTACCTCCCTTAATGGGATAGCTTCAGCCCACCGAGAGAAGTAATCTGTAGCAGCCAGTATGAACTTGTGGCCTTGAGATGAGGGTGGGAATGGTCCCACAATATCCATACCCCATTCGGCGAACGGCCAGGTTGGCGCAGTGGGATGTAATACATTTGGTGATTTCCTCGGCACAGGGCCAAATATTTGACACTGATGACATGTACGAGCATATTGGATGCAATCTGCATTCATGGTAGGCCAGTAGAAGCCCTTTAACTTAATATTGATTTTCATCTTTTCCCCCGTCTGGTGTGCACCACACAGTCCAGAGTGAACTTCTTTCATGACGATTTTGGCTTCTTTAGGGAATAAGCATCTGAGGAGCACTGGTCCTTTCTTTTCATGGACCAGTTTATATAGTTGATCTGCTATCACTTGATATGATGTAGCCCTACGCAAGAGCTGAATTCTTTGTGCTCGATCAGGAGGTAGCCAACCTTTCTTGATTCTGATAATCGGCTCACGCCAATCTTCAGATTCATTTGTTGTATCTAGCTCTGTATTATATATTTCCTCAACTGTGATGTTAGACTCAGTGTCGAGGATACTGGGCATGAGCCTTCTGTGACGGACACTTATGTCCAATTCCCCTTCAGGAGGCAATTTTATAGCAGAGGCCAATTTGGCTAAAGCATCAGCTTGAGAATTTTCACTTCTCGGCACATGGGATATGTCGAAGAAGTTGAATTTTTCTTTGAGCTTCATGACAGTGGTATAGTATGGAAGCAATTGTGGTTTACGGACTTCATACTGGCCCAATATTTGTCGGATGACCAGCTGTGAGTCCCCATAAACTTGTATGCCTTCGATTCCCATTTCGAGAGCCAACCAGAGTCCAATAATTAGAGCTTCATATTCGGCTTCATTATTTGTGAGTGGCTTCATAAGAGCACAAGAGTTATATAAGATCCCCCCATATGGAGTGACTAAAACAATCCCTGCTCCAGTAGAGACGGTGGTAGAACCATCAGTATAATGAAGAGTTCGGGAAGCTCCATCGAAATATAATTCCCAAGAGGGTAGCTCAACTGTGGCGACCTCTTCGAGAATTGAATTTTCACTTGCAGGAGAAAGAGTTTCTTCTTCTGGGAGATCTATAGATAAAGGGGAATCTTCCGGCACTGGATGTGCGGCCAAAAATTCGGCCAAGCCTTGCCTTTGATTGCCCTTTGTGGGATGTATGTGATATCAAATTCCATAAGGCGCAGAGCCTATTTCGCGAGTCTTCCTGACAATATGGGTTGTCTCAACAGATATTTGATTGGATCATACTTGGAAATGAGTTTAACTTCATGAGTCAGCAGATAATGCCTCAATTTCTTTGCAGCAAATACCAGTGCTAGGCATACTTTTTCCATTGGAGCATATCGGAGCTCCGGACCGATTAGCTTTCTGCTAAGATAATATAAAGCTTGCTCTTTATCATCATCATTTGTTTGTGCCAATAGAGCTCCCAGAGAAGCATCCATAGCTGAAATATAAAGTATAAGAGGCTTTCCAATAACTGGCACCCCTAGAACTGGAGGAGTGAGAAGATACTCTTTGATTTGTTCAAGAGCGTCCTGACACTCTTGGTCCCAGATGAAGGGAGCATTCTTCTTCATTAGTTTGCCGAACGGCATGCATCTTCCTGAGAGATTGGATATGAATCGCCTGATATAGGCTAATCTCCCTTGGAGTGACCTTAGCTCTGTCAAATTTTGAGGAGAAGGCAGTTGCTGGATCGCCTTGATTTTGTCGGGGTCTATTTCTATTCCCCGATATTTGACGATGAAGCCCAGGAACTTGCCACTTGAAACCCCAAATGCACATTTCATAGGGTTCATCTTCAATTTGAATTGACGAAGCCTTTCAAACACACGGCGGAGATCATATAGATGATCCCCCCGTTTTTTGGTTTTGACGACTAAGTCATCCACATAGCATTCAACCACATCGTGGATCATTTCATCGAATATCTTGGTCATGGCTCTTTGATATGTAGCCCCTGCATTTTTCAAGCCAAAGGGCATCCTTTTGTAGTTGAAGATACCTTTGGGTGATCTGAATGCAGTATGGTCTTTATCTTTGATTGCCATTCGGACTTGATTGTAGCCGGAAGACCCGTCCATAAATGACAAGGCTTCATAGCCGGTGGTCATATCCACCATTGTTTCAGTGATTGGAACTGGGAAATCATCCTTGGGACATGCTTTATTCAAGTCCCTATAGTCGATGCATATCCGGATTTGACCATTCTTCTTCTTCACTGGGACAATGTTGGCGAGCCATATTGGATATATGCATGGCTCGATGAAGTCTACTTCAGAAAGTTTGTCGACCTTAATATTTACTTTCAATTCTAATTCATTCCGCATACGCCTTTGAGCTTGTTTGACAGGCTTGGCCGTGTGCAGTATGGATAATTCATGCTCAGCAACTGATGACTCTAGTCCCGGCATTTCTTTATAATTCCAAGCAAAACAGTCATGGAATTCCAGCAGAAGAGTTTGATAAGATTGCCTTTCCCGTTCATCAAGAATGGCGCTGATAAAGATTGGTCGGGGATCTTGTTGACTCCCGAGATTGAGTTCAATTAATTCATCGATAGTGGCCTACCCACCGTCTTCCATTTCTTGGGGAGCTGGCTGCAGATAGAATTCTTCTGGTAGCTCTTCATTTAATAATTCATTTGATAGAGTTGAAGTAATATCTTGAGAGTTGGAGTTGGAACACTCCTGATTATTTTTTGCGCTGCAGACCTCTGATGATGATCCAACAACATTGACTGTATAGGAGGATTTGGTATCGTAACCTAATCCTCTGGTATCTCTTCTAGAGAATGGAGGTTGCCCCCGGGCTTGAGAAGGTTCCCATAGTTGCTTGAAGAAATTTCTTCGGGAAATATCTTGTACCTGAGGGATTTTCTGCTTTCTGCACATTTCTTTAATTTTTTCTGGCATACCAGCCATTTCTTGCATAGATTCCAGTTGGTTGTTGGAGCTGTCTTCCCAACCAAAATCATCCCCTGTATAAGTTTGAAGGGCTAATTCCCCCTTGTAGAAGAGGATTGGCTTGGTTGCCTTTCTTGCATTCTTTCTTTCTTTTCCTTGATAAGTGACGACGAAAGTTTTTAACCGCCGAACACTTTGTTCTTGCTTTGGAGAACAGATTTGCATGCAGTTGGATGGCAAAGGAATGCTCCCATTGATGATTTGACTTATGTGATCAGCTTCATAACTGATGCTTCGCCGTTCTGGGCGGGTTACTTTGCTTTGAGAAGTATTTGCAGATAATTTGGCAAGGCTTTTGTTTACCACAAAAAGCTCGCCAGTTCCATTGTCTTCATTTGAGGACTCAACTTGCTTACCTTTCCCTTTAGAGAGGGAGGAGGGTTGAAGATTTGGTCCTCCAAGATATAAAGGGGCATTAGTCAGGTTGCATTCATCTTCCCGAAACGGGGCTTGATCAGCAAAGACTGTATGCTGCTACCCTTCTTTTGCATATTTAATGCATTGATGAAGAGTTGATGGAATGACCCAATTTTCATGTAGCCAGGGTCTCCCAAGCAATATTCTGTTGCATATGAGGCATGAGATGTAGAGATTCAATGGCTTTATAGGGCATTATATTGGTAGATGCCCCCGGATCGACCAGGATCCGATTCAATTGAATATTGTTAACTTGTCCCTTCATATATATAAGGGACGATTGTGATATGGAGAGGATATCAACATGCGCTTATCTTGTGAAAGTGACATTTGCTGCCAGTGCTTCATATATTTGAGCTTGGAAATCAGCCATATGAGCTTCATATATATTCTTTTATTCTTGGAGTACTTTGACAAGAGTTTCTCTCAGGTCTTGGCTCCAAGCAATTGCCTCCCAGACAGTGATGTTGACGGGGAGTGATTTGAGTTGCCGAAAGATTTTGTCATCAGCCTTGATGCGTATCTGATCCGATGAGGGAGATCCCTTTATCGAGGACTCAGATGGCTTCTTTGGCTTGATATATTTCTTTTGAGAGAGAGAAATCAACAGCCTTCCATTTGAAAAGAGAGGAGCGTTGTCCAGCTCATTTGATGAGGCATGGGGACTTTGACTCTTTTCTTTTGTATGAGGAGGCATATTGGACAACTCTTCTTCTTCATCTGAAGGGTTGAAGACATAAGAATCCGCCCGTGTCTCGGCTTCAGGCAGAGGCTTTGACTCTTCGCCGTGAATGGGAATGACTCTGTTTGATTTTGTGATATCGGGCTTCTTGAAAATAGTAGATGCAACTTTTTGCTCTTTACCATGCCCTTTCTTGCGACGGCGATTTGAATTATTTGCTGGCCGACGTTGATATGTCAACATTGTTGGCTTACCTTCAGCCTGTTTGGTACTCACTTGGAGAGATTTGCAGCTTCTTTGGTTGAGGTTTGGACACCATATTGTAAATTGGTGAGTTAAATATGTAATTTGATTTTTCAATTTTGATTGATTTTTTTTTCTTAGTTGATATTTGAGGTACCTCAACAGCAGCATCACGCTACATTTGTTCTTTTTCATTCTTCTTTTATTATTATTATTATTATTCTTCGTTGTTGTTTTTTTTTTTGTTTGTTTGTTTATTTGTTGTTTGTTGCCTTTTTTTGTTTTGTTTATATATATATATGTATATATTTTAATTTCATACCTGAAGAGCTTCAAGTGAACTTATGACTTTCTGCTCTGAAGATGATTTGGAGATGCTTCTTTTGTTGGAGCCACCTCTTACTGTAGAGTTGTTGACTCTTTTGGAACTGGCTGATTTTGAGGGCCGACAGTGACCCATTCACAAAGGTTGCATTAATTGCTTCTTCAATAATTGAAGATGGGAGTTGGTGATAATGATCCACGAACTCCTCTGCTTGCTGGGAGATTGGCTTTGCCGCAGCTTCTTTTGATATTCTAATTCTGTATTGAAGAAGATCAATTTTGAATTGCTCCATTTCGGCTTTGACTCTGTATCGTCCATAGTCCAGTCGATGATGATAATATTCACATATCTTTGGATATAGAGCTTGGGATTCTGGACTTGAACCATAGGCTCATTGTGACAGCTTATTTGCTGGCGCCAAAGAATTCCCATATTGATCAATTTTTCCTTCCCAGATATGAGTTTCGACTAAATGATGGGGATCCAGACAGTAGTCATACATCCCCTTTCACTCTGAAAGATGTATGATGTTGGTTCAAGTATGGAAACCAGACTTTGCCTTCTGAGATTGTCAAGGATAAACTTGGTGCTCTTTGTTGCAAATGAGAAGCTTATTGTAGAAGATGCACATTCGTATACGATTGGCTGGATAAATATGGATTTGAAGATTCTCCCATTGATGACTGAGGAAGACCAAAGGATGATGATGCATTAAATGACATTCACCGAATAGGATCCAGGTTGGCTGGTCCATTTGGTGATTGTTGAGTATGAGGCTGGTTGACCCGATGAATACCCAGGTCAATTAGCTTTTGAACATCATTTTTGAATCTTATGCAATCTTTGATACCATGACCCATCATTTGATGATACGGGCAGTAATTGGCTAATATTTCTACCGGAGCTCGGTAATCCATCAATCCGGATTGAAGGCATAGCCGGAAAAGTGAGAAAGTTTGATGTCGAGGGAAAGAATATAACCTTGCCGGCTCGACAGGAGTTGAAGGATCTTCGGATAGCCACCTAATTGAGTCTGCATATGGTGACATAGGAGGCGGCTTTGAATATATTTGAGTATGCATAAGAGTATATTTGCCTTTGGACTTTCCTCATTATTCTATGTGGATCATACCTTGATCTTGGTAGAGAATGAGCTCCTGAATTATCTTGAGGAGGATCACATGAATGACCGTCCTCGGGATGATTTGAATTTGTTGGAAGTCTTGTCATATAAATGACATTGATAGATTGCTCTGGTCGATCCCAAGCATGAAGTTGAGGAGGGTCAGCCAGAGCATTTTGCATAGATATGAGGCCATTTTGAATGATCTTCCGGACCTCATTTTTTTTTTTTTTTTTTTTTTGAAGACGTAATAATCTCCACTTGCATGCCCCACCATACGGTGATACGGGCAAGTTAAGCTGATTGATTTTGCTGACATCTGCCTGCTTCTTTGGTCCTGGCAGTGATATTAACTGATTATCGAGGCAGAGATCAAAGAGCCTCTTAGTATGCTCCTTTTTGAAGGAATAAGGAGTCTTCATACGCCCTTTATGAGATACATGAGCCATTTGTTTGGCTAGAAACATCTCAATTTCTGCTACCATATAATTCCATTGCTCGAAACTCTTGATATTTGCTTCCAAGAGTTTCTCATTGATTATTAATGTGAGGCCTCTTCGGCAGATAGGGATTGTATCTTTTTGCGGGGAGAGTTATTGCATTTTATGCTAAACTCTCTCCACCTCTTGGTAAAGTGGATTGCCGATTCCTCTTTCTGTTGTTTGAGGGAACATAATTTGGCGAGAGAGATACATTTCCTTTAGCCGTTTAGAGATGGTGTAGAAATTTCTTTTGCAGATCCGCCCAATCAGCAACTGAGTCAGGCCTGGGTTCTGAATACCATTGGAATGCAACTTCAATCAAGGAAGTTGCAAAATATCTGAGGAGATAACATTTGCCGATGGCGACCTTGCCCAAGGCAATAACATAATGTGCCTCATATTCCAGTGGTGACCCATGTCAATTAAACTTTGATAGTTTTGAGACTTTAGGGCATGTTTCTGGCAGCTTCTTGAATTGATGATATACTGGATATGGAACAGATTATAGATCTGTCATCTGCATGCCTTCGCTCTGCTGAGTGAACATATTTTGAATAATTTTCTATATCTCATGCCTTTGTATGGAAATTGTTTGAGGATGCATAACATTGGACGGATCCATGATGTCCTGACCTATAGTTTGAGGAAGAAGATCAGTTGTAGAAACTGCCGGACGATTTGCTGGGGCAGACCCATATGGATGCTAAATTTGTTGATTTTCAGTAGAGACTGGCTCTGTAGAATGTTGAGGCTCGAAGTTGCCAATCACCTCATTTCATTTAGAAGCACAACCATTTGAGATTGATATTGCTGCATCACTTGGCATTTACCCTCACCTGACATTGCCTGGAAATTTTCCTTTATAGGCAAGTCAATGACAGCGTTGATATTTGAAGTAGGAAGCCCATCTTCTCCGATTTGAAGATTTATCTCTTTGAAGAAGGGGATTTGAATTCATTCATGTTGAAAATCAACACGAGGATGAGCTTGATTTGGTGTTCCAGCTTGCCTGCCGGGCTGGCGGTTTCTTGTGGCAAATTGCTTGATGGCCTCAATAGGAATATTTGGATTGCCTTCTGCGATTTGTTCCGCCATTTCGCCAGAGTCATTCCCAGAGGCATATTATGAGAAGATTATAAGCTTGGGTTTTTCCTCAGCTGCCCAAGTAACACGTCGTCTTATTGACGGACAGGTACCGGCATTAGGAATTGCCCCCAGCCTATCAAGTACTGAGATTCGCTGTATACGATCAGGAATCGATATGCGAGATTTGAATTACTGATTTGGATTTTTTTTGACTACTCGGATATTCTCCGAGCCTTGAAGAGTATAACTTGATTTCTTGTATATTCCTTTTCCCCTTTTTGTCCATGATAGTGTTTGGACTCAGCATGTTGAAAGGGAGCATTTTTTATGTTGCCTCTCTTGCTGAACATTGTTGGTGTATTTGCTTGGATCCCTTTTGAGCTTCTGAGCTTTCTTTATGGGATCCCAGATTTGTTTGAACTCAGTAGAGTGCCGAGTCTTTTGCATGACATCGACTTCCTTCTTGGAATCTCCTGATTCTCTTTGAAACCACCGCAAAACTCAGAAGCGGTTTGAGGTTTGGATTGTAGGAATATACCTATCCCGTAGGGTGATAGGTTGGCTTCCGTCGAGTTGTACCTGCAGGCCTCTGATCATGATAGATTTGCCGGATCTTGAGGTGGCAGCTGATAGCCTTTTACTTTTATGATTTTGTTTTGTCCTTGTTGTAGAGACAGAAAGTATGATTTTGAAGGAAATTGTTTGGACTGAAAAAGTCCAGATTTGGGTTGACTTAGTCTTGCTAAATGGCTACCCCTTCTCTTTTTTTTTTTTGGGGTTAAAGGTATGGTATGAGAATTTGGTGGAGCCTACCATTGAGGTTTGGTGGCTACGATTTTGGAATTTCAATTTGGATTTTGGTTTCGGATTCAGCCTACCTTGATGGTTTGTGGCTATATTTGATGTTTGGTTTTGATGTATTCTAGGATTGCATATGGTTTGGAATTTGAATTGGACATGACCTGCCTTGATGGCTTGCTGGTCATAAGCTTGAATTTGAATATGGTTTTGAATTTGGATCGGACATGACCTGCCTTGATGGCTTGCTGGTCATGAGCTTGAGTTTGGATATGGTTTTGAATTTGGATTGGGCATGACCTGCCTTGATGGCTTGCTCGTCATGAGCTTGAGTTTGGATATGGTTTTGAATTTGGATTGGACATGACCTGCCTTGATGGCTTGCTGGTCATGAGCTTGAGTTTGGATATGGTTTTGAATTTGGATTGGGCATGACCTGCCTTGATGGCTTGCTGGTCATGAGCTTGAGTTTGGATATGGTTTTGAATTTGGATTGGACATGACCTGCCTTGATGGCTTGCTGGTCATGAGCTTGAGTTTGGATATGGTTTTGAATTTGGATTGGGCATGACCTGCCTTGATGGCTTGCTGGTCATGAGCTTGAGTTTGGATATGGTTTTGAATTTGGATTGGACATGACCTGCCTTGATGGCTTGCTGGTCATGAGCTTGAGTTTGGATATGGTTTTGAATTTGGATTGGGCATGACCTGCCTTGGTGGCTTGCTGGTCATGAGCTTGAGTTTGGATATGGTTTTGAATTTGGATTGGACATGACCTGCCTTGATGGCTTGCTGGTCATGAGCTTGAGTTTGGATTTGGGTTAGCCCACCTAGACTCATAACCAATGAATGTTGTTGGTCAAAGTTAGGTTTATCCCCTTTAGTAGCATTATCTTTGGAGAGCATTCAGGTGCCCCTGTTGATAATAGCAGGACGAGCTTTGACGTACCCACGGCTTCTGCGGATCTTCCTTGTTAATTTGCTGGAGCGAAGCTTTTGAGCAGCATCTTCCTGGTACGATTGTTGACGACGAGCGGTCCATAGGTGACAGCCATCTTCAGTAATTTGAAATTTGCATTTGGTTTGTACCCGAATACCTTCGAGGTAGCTTCGCAGTACCTTCAAGGGAAAATATTAGTATTAGGATTTTCATGAAAAATATATGTATGTCTCATCTTTTTTGCTATGAATGGTGAGAAGAGGTCCCACCGGGCGTGCCAGCTGTTGACACGGGAAATTTTCATCAATTCCCCCATTCATTTTGATTCATTTGTTTCATTCCATTTGGGTATTCATTTATTTCGCATGCTTTGATTTTTGTATTGCGGGGCGTGCCAGCCTGTCTAGCAGATAGAAAAAGAGTCCGCGCGATGCAGAAGAAGAATTTTGGTGTCCGGGGAACGGACGGGTGTGTCCGCGAAACGGACGGGTGTGTCCGCGAACGGACGGGTGCGCCGTTTTTTATCTGAACTTCTTGAGTCCCATGTCTATTCTCATCAGGCAATTAGGGTAGCATGTGCTGGACCTCTGTCTCCATCGGCCGGAATCGATGTTACATTTACATCGAGTTAGGACACTTGGTATTATTTAATACCGGTCTTAACCCGAATACCATTCATAGTAAAGGACGAGAAAAATATACATGCTTTTTCTTAGAAAATCCTGATTATGACATGTTTTTCCTTTCTTTTGATTATTTTGAAATGCTTTTTGCTTTGGATATTCCATTTTTGAAACGACTGCCTTTTTGGGAGTCCAAAGTTTGATTTCTTTTGAAAATGGGAGCGGGTATATACCGTGGACCGATTTGAGGTCTTTCTCCTTTTTGCAAAAGGTTGATTATGGATTTTTATTTGGGAAAACATGGGGATTATCATTATGAACGGGCATATGCCTGTGATTTTGATTCTGAACTTGGGGGTATTATAACCAAGGTTTGCCATATCGGATCTCGGCTTCGTCTCGGGAGGGTCAAAGAGAAGAGATCTCGGAGAGATCTCGGGAGATCAGGATAACATAAAAGTGTGGATCACATAGGTTCACATGGATAATTCCTTAAGGAACATAGATAATTACATACATTCTCAAGCCTCAACCTATGTCACATATATCATACAACAAGAGTGTGAGAATTGGACTTCGAGATGTGCATTTTGATTTTTCTCTCCTTAGGATTCTAGTTTATTTTCTATTAGAAAGTGAAAAATCTCATGAGTTTAGGTGATGATAGCTTAGGTTTGACCAAATCCTGAGAGGTCTCAAGCAGATTAAGTGCTGTCAGTAGGAGAGTGGCTCCCTTGGAGAAGTCATATACACGTTTGACTTTTTTTACCGGACTTTAGATTTTTAGTATTCTATTAGGTTTATTTGAATTATGAAATTTTTAGATATGCCAAATTATAACAAATTATGAAAGATTAGAAAGTCACTATTTTGATTGGAACCATCGAAATCACGATTTTCTTCTTGGATGAGAGAGTTGACTTTTTATTTGTAAGAGATATGATTTTTTTGATATTTTTATTGGATTCAAATGGGGGGTACTTCCTTATTTACATGTAATATCTTAAGTAAATGTTATATAAATTATAACATTTACTTAAATGATATTCAGGTAAATAAGGAGTCCTGACAACCCTGCTTGAAGAGGATCCTAACTGATAACCCTGCCTGAACCCTGAAGATATATCTCGGCCATCTCGTTTCTCGGGGAGGGGCCGAGACCGAGAATCTCGCGAGATCTCGCGAGATTGCATACCATGATTATAACCCAGAGCAACACTTCCGTATTAGAAGGGTGATTGTGCCAATTTTCATATGGGGTTCTTTTTACAGTGCCCTTTTTGAGCAAAGTCCGAGTTTGAGGTAGGGTTTCTTTTCTCCTCATTTCGCACTTGTGCGGGTACAATTTCCGGAGAGCATATGGATGTATCTCCATGGAAGTCCTTGTCCCATTGTGATCACTGTGCAAAGTTCATTTCTACGGGTATGGTTCCCGTGGAGGTGCATATGTGCTCCCATTTGGAGTATCTGAGCGCAGTTCTTGTCTTATCCTCCTTTTTCTTTGGATGTGTGTATATTATCATGATCCTTCTCTTTTTTTTTTTTAATATATGAGTGTGTCTTGGCGAGTCCCTGCTTAGGCAGGGTGTCCTTATAGTGGTGTATTTTCATATTGGTATATGCTTATATCCATGTGCTCTCGGGAGAAACTTTGCCCGGAGGGATTTTGCCTTAAAGAGATGTATGTGTATAACACAAATTTGCACTTTGTAAATATATTCTCAAACGGTATCTCTATTTGAGCAGAGTATCCGGGATTGCCTTTTGAGAAACATATACACAATGGGGCATATTTGTGATTATATAGATATGTTCTCGGGCAGAGTCCCTATTTGGGCAGAGATTCTACTAAGAAATACATTTATATAAACATGAAGTTTGTGATTATACGGATATGAATTTAGAGGGAACTTTTGTCCGGGCAGGATTCCTCCTAAGAGACACATGCGTATAGGCACAAATTTGTGATTTTATGGATATATTCTTAGGGGAGTCTCCATTTGGGCAGAGTTTCCCCTAAGGAACATATACATAAGAACATAAATTTGTGAATATACGAATATGTTCTGGGACAGAACCTCCGCTTGGGCAGAGTTTCCTCTAAGAAACATATACATATAACACGAGTTTGTATTTATATGGATACGTCCCCTGAGAGAGATTTTTGCCTGGGCGAGATTCTCCTTAAGGAACATATTTGTATAATTACAAATTTGTAATCTTTATATATGTGTTCTTGGACGGAATCTCCACTTGGGCAGAGTTTCATCTTAAGAAACATATATATAAGAACACAAATTTGCGAATATACGAATATGTCCTTGGGCAGAACCTCCGCTTGGGTAGAGTCTCCTCAAGAAAACATATACATATAAGCACAAAATCCACCATCCCAAAGACTTGCTCGATGGGCGGGGAGAACATGGGTATTTAAATACCATGTGCCCATAGAGACTTGCTCGATATGGACGGTATTTAAACCCCGGGGAATATCACCCCACAGAGACTTGCTCGATGTGGGGGATGGGGATTGAGAAGGAATATCGATGACGATTTGCGCCGACGACTCTTCTCTCCGCGCTTGGCCTATCGGGCTAGAGAACAAATGATAAAAGGAATTGTTGGAAGGGGATATGCTCTTTTCTATTCCTTTGATTTTTTTTTGGACAGGAATTTGCAAGGGCTTCGCCGGGACCTTACATGGGGGAGAGGCCTTTCCAAATGAGGGGAATAGGGGGGCCTTTTATAGGGGGAAGGCCCCCCTTACATTGGGTCGGGGAAGGCCCAACCGATGGTGACCTCATCGTGAGGTCACCATCGGTTGGATGGCCAACCAATGGTCAGAATTTTTTTTTTTTTTAATTTTCTCTGTCAACAGGCGTCAATCGATGTTGACGCCAAGATCTTCGGCCATCAACTTCACAGAAACCCTGGGCTGATACCTCAGGTATTCCCAGCCCTGAAACCAATAGAAAACACGAGGATTCACCTTCTCTAGCATGCATGAATCCTAATCAACTCGAAAAAACATGTTTCCATTGTTAAATTGATCAAACCACCCATCAACCCCGCATGAAGTACCATTACCCAAAACACAATTATCTTACAAATTCATGCGTTCCAGATGCATTATCACAACCTATAGGGACTAAAGGGATCGTTCCCTACCTCAATACGCACTTAAACCTCCTAAATTCTTCCGATCCACACCGAACCCTCCGTGAGCCCCTACGGCAATTGCACCACGGTCCGGCGTTTCCTTGGCCGATTCGTCACCACCTCACGTTCCACAATCCTCCAATTAACCTTATACAACTGTTGGAAGTAGTGGGGAAGCAAGGGGCATGAAAATAGGGCAAGGGAGAGGGAGAATGAGCTGAGGAAACTGTCCTCGGGCAGACCTATATTTTGCAGGTCGCACAGGTTGGCGTCAACCCTAATGCCGTTTAGGGAAACCGCCACCATGAACGTCCACATAGCCTGCCGTTAAGTTCATAGGGTTGGCGTCACCTTCGATGGACGCCAAGACAGTCAACGTCCACACCTGGCCGTCAACTCCCTATCAACTGCAGCCGGTTCTATCTTATCTCAGGACCAAACCTGTACCACACCTGCGCACACCACACGTCCAAACCACACTGGCCTCACAATGGCCATCACAACCATTACACACATGATCCATAAGGATCCGAAAAGCACGCGACGTTACAGTTGTCTTTAAACATTGATAGTCTTTACCATGGTTTGCCATCTCGCGAGATCTCACGAGATCTCGCAAGATTCTCGGTCTCGGTGGGGCGTTGAGAAACGAGATGGCCGAAGTTGCGGGCGAGAGCTTAAAAAAGAAGAAGAAAACACCGCGAATCCCGCTGCACAATGGGAAAAGGTGGAAAAAATAAAAATGAAAAGAAACCTTCACCGCCTCGCGACCTCCACCCGATGCGATGTAAAAGGGGGATTTAAAAATAAAACCCTCATCACCCCGACATCGTCTCCCTCCCCCTCTTGGACCACCGTGTCGGCCCCCTCCCCCTCCCCCCGACCCTCCTTGCCGAAGACAAAGGCGGCGAAACCGGTGACCAGCGGTCGGTCAGGCCACCTTATCTCCAGCAGGCGGCGGCGGCGACACAACATCGGTGAATCGGTGAGTGCCTCCTCCTTCTCTCCCTCCCTCCCTCCCTCTCTGTGTGGTGTGTACGACTGCCGTTGCCGGAGGGGGATCCCCCACTCCGGCACCTCTCTCTCTCTCTCTCTGAGACTGTGTGTGTGTGACCTCTACCTCTCTCTCTGTGTAACCTTTGTGTGTGTATGTGTGTGTGCATGTTGATCCCCTCCGGCACCTCTCTCTCTCTCTCTCTGTGGCTTGTGTGTGTGTGTGCGTACCTCTCTCTCTCTCTCTCGGTGACTTGTGTGTGTGTGTGCGTACCTCTCTCTCTCTCTCTTTGTGATCTCTCTCTGCACCACTCTTTCTCTCTCTGTGATCTGTTTGTCTCTCTGTGTGTGTGCGTACCGGTGCCGGAGGGGGTGATCCCCTCCGGTGCCCCTCTTTCTTTATATATGACCTCTTTCTCTCTCTCCCTCTCTCTGTCTGTGTGCGTGTGCTCTCTCTGTGTGTGCGCGCATGCTGGTGCCGGAGGGTGATCCCCTCCAGCGCCTCTCCCACAGTCCTATTCTCCCCCCCGAGACAGCCGGTGCCTCCTCCCCCTCTCTGTGTTTGCCTGTGTGTGTGTGTCTGACTCTCTCCCCTTTTTATTTTCTAAATTAAGCCTGAATTTTTGTTTTTATGTTATTGTCAGATTTGTTCATTGTGATCTTTGGGGTTCAGGTGAGAATTAAATAAAAATTCTGATAGTAAAATTTTAGTAATTAATGAATATTTTGTTAATTAATTTTTGAGTGTTATATGACCTGACTTGTATTATTAGTTCTTGACTATTTAATTATCTCGATTCTCTTGCATAATTTTTGCAATTAATGACTAATGAATAATGATTGTGTCGGTCAGTTGGTCATTATTTTGTATCATGAATCTCTATTGACTTTCTATTTAATTTATGTACTTTTGTTGTGAGATGGATAAATATGTGCACCATTGATCTTACTATTTGTATGGATTGACTTTCTTTTATGTATTTATTTTATGATATTGAAATGAAATTGTGTTATCCATTGTTGAGAATATATGCAATTATCTATGTTATCTAGGAATTGATTTTATTGTTGGCATCATTTATGAATTTTTTTGAGATCCCGAGATTTGATCTCCCGAGATTTTTTCGAGATCTCTCTGAGATCTCTTCTCTCCGACCCCTCCAAGACGAAGCCGAGATCCGATATGGCAAACCTTGGTCTTTACAAAACATCTATTGTCTTTATAAACATTGGTTGTCTTTATAAACATCAAGTGTCCTCATGCAGCGATTACAGTTGCTTCACATGTTCATTTTATCTTGATTGTGTTTGTCTCATAAGTTCCCCTCCTTCTGGGTAAAATCAGTCGACCGGAATCACAGAATCGGTGGACCGGAATGGTAGGATTGGTCGTCTGAAATAATCGGCCAGTCAACCGATTTCAGTAGTGTTACAGACTTTCTTTGAAGTGATAAATGAGAGTTCGAGGCTGTGACCTGATACAAAAATGGTGTCCTCTGACAAGAACCAATATTCAGATGACACTTGAAGAGTAGCACAATATCGATACAAGAAGGGTTTCTTCTGACAAGAACGAGTGTTCAAAAGACAATTGAAGAGTAGCACAATATCGATACAAAAGGGTTTCTTCTAACAAGAACAAGTATTCAGAAGACACTTGAAGAAGCACAAGCTAGAAGGGATAAGAGAGTAGCACAAGCGGTAAGGGAAAAGAGAAGACGAGGTTCCTACCTGTCTGGAAGGTGACAGTAGGATGATAATAACAAAATAACGAAGCTCCAGCTCCGACAGAGTCCTTTCCTTATTCAATACTGAACACCTCGCCTTCATCTTTCTCCTCAGTCTTTTGTGATAATCAACAACAAGTGGCCAGAGTTCAGGGTTCTAGCTAAGGATCAACATGATTATATATATAGAGCTTATCCCTAATGAGGCGTGCGTAAAATATATCAACAGCTGGACGATGGTGATTAACTGGATGAGTTTTTCCCACGGATTAACTCCACGTTGCTTAGATCTTACCCGCCGTTAACACGTGGGGGGGGGGGGGGGGGTTATTACGTAACCACTGTTACGTAGGTGAACAGTAATTTATATTACGTAATCATGTATGTGTCATTATATATATATATATATATATATAATCCTTTAATATAATAGAATTCCCTTTTAATCCTATTCTAGCAATAAAATTTTGTTTATTAGGTTGTCAATTCATGTAAACTCATGTGTGCTTGTTTCTAAGAACTTATTTTGATATGATTAATGTAAGGTATACATTTAAACTAGCCAAATATCTAATTCTCTTTATAAATAAAGTTGAGGTGTTACACTAGTAGTAACACCTTCGTACATATCTTGATTCCTGAACCAAGTCAACATATCCTTGAGAGACTCCCTTCTTTGCTAATGTCTACCAAATCAATTCTCTCGATACTCGATCATACACCTTTTTCAAATCAAGAAAGACCATGTATATCTCATCTCATCTCATCTCTCGATACTTCTCCACTAATTGCCATAATAAGAAAATAACTTCTTTAGTAGATCTACTCGGCATAAAACCAAACTAGTTTTCTGATATAGTAGTCATACATCGAATTTGTTTCTCAATTACTCTTTCCCAAATTTTCATAATATGATTTATAAGTTTAATTCCATGATAATTATTGCAGCTTTGAATATCCTCTATATTTTTATAGAAAGAAACCACAACACTTTTTGTCCATTCTTCTAGCATTTTCATTCCTTCAAAATTTTATTGAAAAGTTTAGTTAGCCACTTAATACTAATCTCTCTTAGGCCTTTCCATACGTCAATAGGTATGCCATCTGGTCCTAAGGCCTTGTCCATTTTAATTTTTCTTAAAGTATCACCCACCAAGGTTTGCTATATCAGATCTTGGCTTTGTCTCGGGAGGGTCAAAGAGAAGAGATCTCGGAGAGATCTCGATAAGATCTCGGGAGATCAGGATAACATAAAAGTGTGGATCACATAGGTTCACATAGATAATTCCTTAAGGAATATAGATAATTGCATACATTCTCAAGTCTCAACCATGGATGACATATGTTCACATATATCATACAACAAGAGTGTGGGAATTGGGATTCGGGATGTGCATTTTCATTTTTCTCTCCTTTGATTTTACTTTAAGCATAAAAACATTTAATTCATGACATGGGAACCCATGGCAAAATATCTTATTTATCTGAATATCACAGTGGACCATGACTAAGACTTAGTTGCTGTCAGTAGGAGAGTGGTTCCTTGGAGAAGTCATATACGTTTGACTTTTTTCACCGGACTTTCGATTTTTAGTGTTTTATTAGGTTTATTTGAATTATGAAATTTTTAAATAGGTCAAATTATGAGAGATTAGAAAGACGCTATTTTGATGGAATCATCAAAATTACGATTTTCTTCTTGGATGAGAGAGTTGACTTTTTATTGGTAAGAGATATGCTTTTTTTTTTGATATTTTTAGTGAATTCAAATGGGGGTACTTCCTTATTTACATGTAATATCTTAAGTAAATGGAACTACAAATAATTTTATTTACTTAAATGATATTCAGATAAATAAGGGGATCTTGAGTCTTGACAACTCTGTCTGAAGAGGATCTTAACCCTGACTACTCATCTTGGCCTTCTCATTTCTCGGAAAGGGGCCGAGATTCTCGCGAGATCTCGCGAGATTGCTTACCATGTCAGTCACTTCTGACTTCTTCATACGTCCAAAATACTGATATTTATCAAATTTTGTTGACTCTTGGTTCACTTCTAAAGGGAAATTCTTGAAGCAATCTCCATTAAGTAATTTCTGAAAATATCTACCCCATCTTTCTTTAACCTCTAGGTTTTTAACTAAACCCTTTGATCTTCATCTTTAATGCAACGAACATGATCTAAATCTTTACTTTTCCTTTATCTTAATTTAACAAGTTTAAATATGTCTTTTTCACCCTCTCGGGTTCCTCATTTATTATATAATTTTTCAAACACTTTGGATTTAGCTTCACTAACTATTTTCTTATTCCTCTTTTAGCTATTTTATAAGTTTCTAGGGTTTGATTATTTTTGTTAGTTTGTCAAGCTTTAAAGCATTTTCTTTTTGCTCTAATAGTATTTTGAATTTCCTCACTCTACCACAAAGTCTCTCTTTCTGCATTCTTTTTACCTTTAGATTCACCTAAGAGTCGTTTTGCTACATTCTTTTTACAATTTGTAATATTATTCCACATTACATTAATTTCTTGATCTAAATTGAAAATATATATTTTTTAATTTTTAAATATTTTTAAATTTTTACTTTTTAAATTCCACCACTTAATCTTAGAACAATTATTTATGCTGGTTTTTCTTTTCAATTTTGGGATAAGGACATCTATTACTAGTAACCTATGTTGTGGGCTAAACACTCTCCAGAGATAACTTTACAATCTTTACACAAAACTCTATTGGCCTTTCTAATAAGAAAATAGTCAATTTGACTTTTATGTGTTCCACTCTACTCTTGTATGTTATTAACTGTTCGTCTCTCTTCTTAAATAAGGTATTAGCAATTCCTAAATCATAGGCCATAGCAAAATTAAGAATAGTAGTAGCCCTATCATTTTCCTCGCTAAAACCAAATCCTCCATAAATTCTCTCATATCCTCTGTTACTTTTACCACATGGCCATCAAGATCCCCACCAACAAAAATTCTCTTCACTAGGGATATTTTGGGTCAATCTATCAATAACCTCCCAAAATTGCTTTGTAATGCTCTCATCTAAACTCACTTGTGGTGCTTATGCACTAACTATATTCAAAGTATCATCACCTAAGATAAGTTTAATTAAAAATAAGCCTATCCCCAGTCTATTAACTTCTACAGCTTTATTTTTTTAGTCTTTATCTATTATTATAGCGACACCATTTCGAGTTAATATTTTATATATACCAAATTTTATATCCATCAATATCTTTATCTTTAGATCCTTTCCACCTAGTTTCTTGTGAACATGCTATGCTAACCTTCCTATTCCTCATTAATTTAACTAACTCTAAACCCTTGTCCGTTAAGATTCTTATATTTCAAGTAGCTAGATAGATCCTATGTTTTTGGACTAACTTCTTTACCTGTGTTCGCCCAACTCCATATGGGAACCCTTGCCTATTTGACACCACAATCGGGCGCCATTGTAGTGCGTTGCTTATGGGGAACACCCTAGCTATCCCTTGCTCACTTATCATTCCATCTGGATTCCAATGTACCATGTCGCATCTGGGGAATGCCCTAGTATCACAAGTATTTATATCATAAATCATGTAAATATTTGACATTATTTTACTGTTGGCTGTCGATCTAACGCAAACCCTCCTTTTCACCTAAGTTTGGGACCAGCCATGGAGTTCCTCCCTTTCCTCTCTATATTCATGAATTACACCAGTAACAACAAAAGTCAATGATTTGTTCTAGAGCATCAGGAAATGCTAGTTGCCTGTTTTTCCAGGTTCAGTACAATCAGATACTTCTTAGCCTTCTTTCCCAGAAGGATGCTTGCCACAGTGAGATGTCTGAGAGACCAAAGGTTCATCCTCCTCCATTCTTTATTCTTCTCTTCTTTTTCGTCGTCTCCATAGGATTTCATCTCTGGATATAGGGAACTCGAAGATGTAATGAGAGATGGCGAAGGAAACATGTTGATCATGTTTTAAGGTGGAATGACATGCTGGGTCCTTCATTTTGAGAAAATAAGGGATGTTTTGCACATATTGAAGTATACAGCAGACGCCTTTGGGAAATTACTTTCAAACATTTTTATCCTCTCGCATTCATGACAAGAAGTGCCAAAGATATTTTACCTATGTATATAACTGCTGAGGCACATCCATGTTATCCACCTTCAGAAGAAAAATAAAGTGAAAATTACTTATATATCCCTAAAGTTTTTCATACAGGGATATACTCTCAAAATCTGACTATTAGATTGTATACCCCTCAAATTGAAAAAAATATTGGTTATATCCCTGTGGTTAATTTGTCGTTAAAATCTGAGGAATATTCTGCCAATAGATGTACGTAACCGTCGAAACATAGGCAAATGGACAAAAATACCCTTAGGGGAGAGAGAGAGAGCCCTTTCCCAAACTGGTACATTATTCCGCCCCTTTCTTGCTCCCCACCTCGTTCCCCTCCGCCGCCCTCGGCCTTCCCCCTAGCCTACTTCCATCGCACCCGACCTCTGCAACGCTGAGCATCCATGGCCGTTACTGAGGAGGCCGAGCCCCACCAGGCGAAGCAGCACCCTCAACCTAGTCACCAACATTCATTTCGTTCCACCCAATGCCGGTCCATTGCGCATCTGAAAAGGAGCCGCCACTTCTTCTCCACCGCTAACGCAGAACACCACGCCACTACAAAGATCAGTTCTGCGGTGGCATAATCTCCCGCTAGAAGGCCTTGATGCCAAGGATCTAGGCACTGACGGTCCCCTGGATGGCGACCCTACTTGATGAGGAGGTCGATGATGATAATGGCGACATAGTCTCTCTCATAGAGGGGGACGATCATGGATGGCAAAGTCGGCCGACTCGGAGCAGAGTCGGCCGACTCTGAGTCAGGTCGGCCCCTGGCGACCCGACTTGGGGGGGGGGGACAACGACCCACCCATGGGGCTAGGTGGAATCGGGGTGGGTCGACTGAAATCGGGTGGAGTCGGGCCGACTTAGCCCGACTCCACCCCGATTCCACCTTATACCATTTGGTGTAGGCCGATTCCCTCAGGTTACCTTCAGTACGTTTGATCCCCTCCACTTACCTTATTTACCTGAATATCATTTAAGTAAATATTTCATTTACTTAAGATCATGGTTTGGCGTGCCGGATCGGATCGGCCCGATTCTCCCGAATCGGGGCGAATCATGGAAAACCCGATTCTTGATTCCATCGATTCGGTCCGATTCGCCTCATATATATAATATTATTATATCATATTATAATATATATTATACATTATAAATATCATATATATGGTATTATATATATATATATATATATATATTATACCTATGAGGATCGATCCGATTCGGATCGATTCGGGGGGAATCGAATCGGATCAAGAAAAATCCGATTCGCCTCCCGATTCCGATCCGGCAAACCTTGCTTAAGATATTACATATAAATAAGAAAATACACCCTATTTGAATCCAATAAAAATATAAAAAAAATCATATCTCTTACCAATAAAAAGTCAACTCTCCCATCGAAGAAGAAAATCGCGATTTCGGTGATTTTAGCGAAATGCTAACTTTTTAATCTCTCATAATTTGGCCTATCTAAAAATTTGATAATTCAAATAAACCATATGGAACACTAAAAATCCAAAGTCCGGTAAAAAAAGTCAAACGTGCATATGACTTCTCCAAGGGAGCCACTCTCCTACTGACAACATTTAGTCTGCTTGAGACCTCTCAGGATTTGGTCAAACCTAAGCAATCATCACCTAAACTCATGAAAATTTTCACTTTTTAATTGAAAAGAAATTAGAAAGTGACAATTCTCATGACTTTGAGTGGTGATAGTTTAGGTTTGACCAAATCTTGAGAGGTTTCAAGTATAAGTACTGTTAGTAGGAGAGTGGCTCCCTTGGAGAAGTCATATATACGTTTGACTTTTTTTTACCGGACTTTGGATTTTTAGTGTTCCATATGGTTTATTTGAATTATCAAATTTTTAGATAGGCCAAATTATGAGAGATTAGAAAGTTAGCATTTCGCTAAAATCACCGAAATTGCGATTTTCTTCTTCGATGGGAGAGTTGACTTTTTATTGGTAAGAGATATGATTTTTTTGATATTTTTGTTGGATTCAAATGGGGGGTACTTCCTTATTTACATGTAATATCTTAAGTAAATGTAACATTTACTTAAATGATATTCAGGTAAATAAGGTATCATACTTACCGTTGCTCTGTATTGTAATATGAACATATGTGCAACTAGATTATGGATATACCCAAAATGTTCTATTATTATATGTTTTTAAATAATTTTTCTGTGATTTTTCCTGATTTTCCGGATTTTTTCTGAATTATTCCAATTTTTTAAAACCTGGCCGATCCAGGGTCGGCCAGACTCAATTGGAGTCGGTCGGATCCACGGATCTGACCCGACCCGGGTCGGGGTCGGCTGGGTCCGACTCACCCAGCCGACCCGACTCTGCCATCCTTGGGGACGATGGCAAGTTGCTCTGTTATACCTGGAAAGTAGCTGTCAACTCATGCTCTGATGCAGCAATGGAATTGGGAAGCTCTGGTGGCTGAGGACTGCCTTAGGGAAAGTCTCTGGAGCTGGGACAACAATGACGATGAATCCAGAGACCCAAACGCGTCTGCAGTGGACGGCGCAACCAGGGTGCTCTTCCAGTTCCAGCTAGAAGGAGAAGACAGGTTTGCCACGTCGTCGATGAGCTGCTACTGTAACCGTCCAGACTAGCAACTCCATGTCCATGTTGATCTTCTTGGCGCTCAAAACTCACCTAGAGGCGGCTGGCAAGGAGCTGCAGGGTGGGCGTCATGACCCTGCCCACCTGGTTCATCTAGGCCGCGACAGATGCCATCGGAGATGAGGAAGAAGACGACATCACGAGTTAGTTCAGCAGCATGGCATCCGTGGCCACGTTCAGAGGAGGCAGCACCAGGGACATCGGGGATGGCATCATTAACCCAACCATGCTGATGAGGTCCATTGTCCGCCAGTTCTTGATGAGGAAAGGGTTGCACAGGTACAAGGTCTCGTCAACATCAGGGTCAATGAAGATGTTGGCAGGGCGGTGGAGGAAGCTCATGACCTCAAGGGAGTACAGCGCGACGCCGTGACAACCCCAACCTCCAGGTAGCCAGGCACCATCGGGCAGCGACCAACAAGGCAGCGTCGCTGCCAGTCACGCCGGCACGTCGTCGACCCCTTTGACTCCCCCCGTGGACCTGTCGACTGTCGATGTTCGCCACGTTCCTGCTGCACGATGCCGCGATATCCCCAACCCCTAGGTAGCTAGACACTAGCGAACAATGACCATTTACCAATGACGCAGCGTGACGTCCCTATGAGTCACGCCGACACCGGCATGTTGTCGGCCCCTCCGACTCTCCTGGTGGACCTGTCGATTGTCGACTTGTGGTCCTGTACCCTTTCAGCCTTCCGACGGTCGATGTTCGCCACTTTCCCGCTACGCGACACCACGATAGCCCCAACCCCTATGCAACCAGACACCAGCGGACAACAACCATTGACCAACGGCGCAGCGTGACAGCGGCGCTGTGAGCCACGCTGGCACCGACATGTCGTCGGCCACTCCCGACTTTATCGGTGGCCCTGTCCCTATTCCCTTCCAGCCTTCCTAGTCTTCCCACTGCACGACAGTTAGAAGTCCAAAAAGGCCCAAACCGATGAACCGAACGGAAGCAAACCGACATGAGCCAGTTTGGTTCATTCAGTAGATTGGTTTGGTTTGGGTCGGTTTAGGGGTCCAAATCGGTTCGATTCGATTTGGGAAAAAAATGAGTGAACTGGACCAAATCCGACTGTGGTCACCCCTAGCGCAGCGGGAATGCCGGTCGTTGGAAATGCCAGAAGGATACAAGTGTCACCACGTCAAGCAGAGGTGAATGCGATCGAAGGGGTGGGGATTTGCAGATTTGGGGTTGGATGGCTCATCTTACTGCCTAGTTAGGGTTTTTACTTTTTACTTTTTAGAGTATTAATATTTCATTATATAGGGTTATACAATTTGGTTGGTTTTCTTAAAAGGAAAACCGAACCAACCCATTTGACAGCAAAATGGGTTGGTCCGGTTTGAAAAACCGAGCAAGATTACTGATAACCCGATCCGAACCAGTTTTTTCGATTCGGTTTGATCGGGTTATTGGTTCGGATCGGTTCCTGCACACCCCTAGAGTAGAGGGTGTGCTCGGGGGAGGCCAAATAGTAGACGAGCACCTGCGAGAGGAAGCAGAGGTGCAAGGAGGTGATGCGCTGGAAGATGTACCTATCGTAGCGGCTGTACCCGCGCTGATAGGAGGAGACATTGATGATCTTGATCGTGCCCGCTTTCTCTTCAGGCAGGCGCTGCACTTACTCGCTGGCCTCTTCGGCCTTGTTGGTGATGACAACGTTGTGACACTACTGATGAGAAAGTAGGACTACGGACAACGCAAATTCGGCGACAACGACATCTTTATGGCTTGGCGAAGAGTTCCCACATTATTGATGTATTTACTTTAGTTATTTGAGTATTTGATTGTAAGAATAAGACCCAAATGGGCCCAATAGTGTATTTCCTATTTTCTGGTCATTTTCGGGTGCGAATTTTGCTTAATTTAGGTCCCAGGATTATGTTGGTCATTATTATGTCTTTTGGGAGTCTTAGAGTTTAATCCCTATATAAAAGTCTTGTAGACAACAAATGGAGGCATTGATGTTAATAAGAATTCAAGAAATCCTTTGAGCCGCCACCTTCCTTTCCTCTCTTTCTCTCTCTGCGTTTCTCCCTGCGCTATCTCCCTCTCCCTGCTTTCCTCTCTCTCTCTGCTTCTCCCTCTTCCTCCCAGCGAAATCCCCAACTTCTTCCCTCTTCCTTCTTCCTCTTTCCCCATGTTCCGCATCAACTACCCACCCATATCGACGAGCAGGGGGTTGTTGAGGCTTGAGGGTCCCCACCACCGGCATCTGCAGGAGCTCCTGAACAGTTCCCCCACCATAAGTCCAACCACAAGCTAGCCATAGCTACACTGATCAGAACTGTTGAGTTTTGATAGATAACTTCAGTCGCGTCATGCTCTTCTCTGCTGGCTGCTCCGGTGGCATCGTGGGCCTTCACAACGGGGCGCTGGAGGGGTTCTCCCCCTCTGGTTCTGGTGGATGAGTCTGAGAGAGAGAGAGGATGCAGAAAGAGAAAGTAGGTAGAGTCGTAGAGAGAGGTAGGTGAGAGAAAGTTATTAAAAAATAATTTTTAAAAGAGTTAGTGGGTAAGTTAGTCATTTTCTTCTTTTAAACTCAACTATGGTTGAGTTAAATGGACGGATGAAAACGTAAGGGCATATATGATGACTTTTTTCGATTTGGAGGGTATATAATCTAATAGTCAGATTTCGAGGATATATCCCTGAATATGAAAGATTTCAGGGGTATATAGGTAACTTTCCAAAAAGAAAAAGGGAAGCATATCCATGAAAGCCGACTAAGTAGATTTGGCAATCAATTCCCCCCCCTCATTTTCCTTTTATCACTGTGTCGCAGAGAAATATAAATTTTATGTTCATAAAGATAATAATTATAATTTATAAGCTGTCTTGAGGTCAAAATCCTGATATGGAGCATTTCCCATGAACTCCCCACTTGTGACCGGGTAGCTTGGTTTATTGATAGTATTGACACCAGTTGCAGTTTTTATGGTTGGAGGAGTCAGTGGACCATATTTTTGTGGATTACAGTTTTGCTCAAGAAATATGGTCCCAGATTTTTGCTTAAACTTCAGCACAGCAGGGACATCGTAGGCCACTTATGCAGTAAAGTATAGAGAAAATGACAAGAGCCAAGAGGTAAAGGTTGTGGCTGCAAGTAGTCTTGCGCAGGGAGAATGAAAGTGGTATTTGAAGAAGAGTGAAAGATGGTGGGAAGCAGGGGAGGTGTACTGTGACAAAAAAGGGAAAGAAAAGAAGGGAGCGGGACCATGGGCCTCTTGCTCTTTCCCTCTCGCTGGGCACACACTTAGAAAATTAGGATTCTATTTATCAGTCATCATTACATCAGGCCCTTATTTATAGGGGGGAAAGTAGACCAAATAACAAAATACTGACTAAACTACCATACAGTAAGCCAAATTAGCAAAATATATGAAACTCTAGAATTAAGCCTAAGTAGTACAAAAAATAAAAAGTAAAAGAATCCTTTCCTGCTAAGTCATTTGCTTTAATTGTTCAATGATCTCAACCACTAACTTCATATGTCTACTTTAAAGAATTTCTGGGGTACACAGATCAAGGTTGCTGTTGATGTACGTAATTGAAATGTATTTGGGTCAGAGATGCTCATGGCTATTGAAATCATAAGTATTGCAATTGTTCTTGTTGAAAAGATTAGTTTTGTTTTTACATAAATATCCTCATAAATAGGGAAACCCCTCGCTTTAGCATATTACCAAAAATGTCATTCAAATACCTTGTTAGATTGCATTTATACCCGTACCGTTACCCCTGTAGATTTAACTTGGGTTAATGTGGTAAATGACTAACTACCCCCCTCTCTCTCCCCCCTCCAGGATGTTTGGGTTAGGGTAGCCCCGAGACCCATCTTCGCCCCACTGGGGCTCGCCGGTGTTGGGGCTGCCAGAGAAGGCCACAAGGCTGCCGGCGGAGGCCGTAGGGGTTGAGAGGAGGCCGTCGGGGAAGGCCGTAGGGGCCACTGGGGGAGGCCGTTGGGGCCATTGGGGAAGGTCATAGGGGCCACTGGGGGAGGCCATAGGGGCACAAGGGAAGTCGTCGAGGCCGCAGGGTCGCTTAGGGAGGCAACTGGGGGAGGCCGCAAGGGCCGCTGAAGGAAGTCGTAGGGGTATCGGGGGAGGCCGCAGGGGGGTAGGGGAGGCTGTAATGGGCACTATGATGAGGTCGTTAGTTAGCCTCTTCACCGCCTCATCCAACTTTGGTCCGCCTAGTCCCTCCACCTACAGTTGCCCTAGCAGCAGCTCATCAACGTCGAAGCCCCTCCCGTCCCTATGCAAGGTCGTCGTTGTCACAGGTGACGTGATGAGGCTAAGATGAAGGCGACGAAGGCTGTGGTGAGGTCCTTTTTGCGGTCCTTTGCTGCCAACTTCCACGTCCTACCCTCCTTGGTTGGCATCCTCAAGCTGGGGAGTCTAGAGTCGAGGATCGGCGCGACGTGGGTCGTGGAAGCCATGGCTGCAGGTAGCGTTGAGACCAAGCCCCATACTTTAGGGGCGGAGGGGATGTTGATGGAGCTGCTATGCCTCGTGGCTGTCGGGAAGGGGGAGAAACTGGCGGAACCAAGGGCGACCGTTTGGGGAGGCCGCAGGGGTGCCTCGTCAGTGCTGGGAGGCCTGCGAATGGGGCTTTTGGGATGAGCGAAGGTATTTTAGGTATTTGATGATTTCTGTCGTAGATATCGCAAATACTCGCTTCTATTTGATGGCAAGTTGCTGTAGGGTATAAATTCAACGCAACGAGGTATTTGGATAGTGTTTTTGATAATATGTTAAAAGGGTTTATTTGGCATAACTCTTATTTACGAGGGCATTTATGCAAAAAATCCAAAAGATTATTAACATATGTACTTCCAAGTTATTCAAGACTTTTTGTACACCATAATACCCATTGAGAAAAGTTTGTTGCACTTTTCTATTACACCTTTAGTGTACTTAGTACATCTTTTGTTGGCCAATGTACTATTGGCACACTGTGCCCACCCAATGAGAAGTGCAAAAGTATACTAGAAGTGCAATAGAAAAGTGCAACAAGCCTTTCTCATAGCCTTTTCATATCAAATATATTGAAAGATGACTGTAAAGTACTTGTTCAATTGGTAACTCATCTCCTATCCAAAGGATAGGTGGTGGGTTCGATTCTTCCCATTCCCGTGGGAGGGGGATTATTTGGTGCCTCCCATAATATACTCCTCCCCACTCGGGGTTTATCACGTAGCGAAAAAAGTGCAATACGTGTAAAATACCATGGCTATGGCAAGGCTCGAACCCTTGACCTCCTAGTGTTGAGCACTGAGCCCTAAGCCACTATGCTGAGTTCCTCGTTACCCGCCAAAAAAAAGTACTTGTTCAATGTCTCTGATAATTTGTAGGGATAATTGCACAAATAACCATCATACATGCATAATTTCAGAAATGTCATTCTTAAATACCTATTGATAAATATAACCTCAGGATGAAAAGATGTGTAAAAATGTTCCTCTTCCATTCAATATATAAATGTGCGTGTGTCTATAAACAAGAAAATATACAATAAATATAAGGAGGGATTCATTATCACCAGTGCCACGTACTCCCAAACCACATTTCATTGTGAAATTTTAGATCAACACCATTTATTCTTCTCTATTATTGTTAAATGATTTATGTATTAAAAAAGGTGCACTTTGATATTGAAATCATTCATATCTAGATTATACAAAGTGAATGGTCTAGGTAGTGCATTTATGCCTCTTTGATCTATGAATTTTTGCATTAGATTTTATATGTTTTTCCATTAGTATATTTTTTTTCGTTGTATGTCCTGTTTACCGGTAGTCTAGAAGAATTTATGGAGTGATCTAAAATTTGTCATCAAAATACGTGGTTTTAAAGTAGGTGGCATCAGATCCTAGAGGTTAGGGTTTAGGGTTTAGGGAGTATCATTTTCTGCCAGTATGCATGTAAGAGGGCTATTCATGCAACCCTCCCTAATTACTGTTGTCTAAATTATTCTCTGCAGCATCAGTAGTACCCACCCTCTCTTCTGTTTTGGAGATGTATACCTTTGTTGACTGAAAATGTAAATGCTTGATATTTAATCTATGAACATTCTTGTCAATGGTGTCAGCTAGTTACATTTACATTCATTCTGCCAGCAATAGTAATGATCAAACCTTTTGTATAAATATTTGAATATGTACTTCCTGTTGATTTAGTTGCCTGCAGCACAACTTGAGAATGCCTTGAACAGAAATCCAGTGCTTAAATCTCCCCTGATTGAGCATGCTAGTCAACCAAACATCCGATCAACATTGCCCAGGTTTGCTTGTGGACTTTGATTACTTGTTTTGGACATCCACACCTGTCATGCAATGATGTATACAATGATTGCGGGAGTAACTAATGTTTTCATATTTGTCCTCAGGCCTACATTGGCAGTGCTGGGTCTCTCATCTGATTCACAAGCTTCAGGCCAGTCACAAACAACACAAAGTCAGCAGCCAGAAAGAGGGAACTCTGGTGCAGATGTTGGGGCAGAGACAATTCAAGAATCTAAGATGTCAGTTGAAGAAAAGTGATGAGGGTCATTTTATTGTTCATCCATGGCCATTGGTCCATTTGATAAGAGCTGGTTGATTGCCTTTTAGAGTCTGTTGAGCTCATCATGTATGTATACACATCCGGTTCCATGTAAAAAGCCAGGCTTCACTGGGATTGTGCCTCGAATGAATTTTGCCAGGATGCATCATAACTTTGCTCTTACATCCACCGGCTATGGACAAGGAAGTTCCGCCAGTGTATTGCCAGAAAGGCAAAGCAGCGTGTTCAATGTAAAAGCAGACTGTAACACGTGAGTGGCCAGCAAACAGGTGTACAGTATCCTCCAAATAATATGGGAAAGAAAATGCACAAGTTTTCCGATCAGATCCTTGGAGAGAGGGGAAGTTATCTTTTTGCATATTAGTTGTGGCAGTGTTATTGAGGTATTTTATTTGCTGGCAGGTGTGAATCTATTTGCTGGAAGAAGATACAATGCGCTGCCGCATGTATACTAAAGTTCCAAAGTGGGTGGTAGTTTGGGAAGCCATATGCAATCGGGGAGCAGCCGCCGCCTTGTTGATCACCAATGTACCATAAACCTAGGTTTCCTGTTGTCGTTGTGGTTTATTCAAATCCATTTATTTATGGCTGCTGGTAGCATAGCTATTCAAGATTTTGAGTTGTTCGTATTTCATTTAATTTAAAATGTTCTTTTATCTTCTGTATATACTTTCACCAAAAAAAAGGCCTGTTGACCGCAACTAGCTATAGCATGTTGCCTTATTTTAAGCATAGAGGTACTCCACATGCCATAGCTGTCTAGTGCTATATCTTAGTCCATTGTGAAATAAAGAATTCTGTACTTGGCTTTTCTCTTCTCCTGGGAAATGAACAGGTTGGAGACTAATTTGAGGACCATGTACTTGCAATCATATTTGCGTGGTTCAGGTGGAGACAGAATAGCATTTTATTGACAGTTTTGTTCTACCTTTTTCTGAGTTCATAATTTGATTGAAAAAAAACAAACGCCCTTGTACTCGGTAAGTTTCAATTCTTGCCGTCCCGAAATATCTGTATCATTCTTCAGCCGACCTCCATCCGTGAAGAAAACAACCATAGATTAGTCATTTTTACTCAAGTTCCTTCACGGGCAATACCCATATGCTTATTCCAAGTTCCATTTCTTGTCGTCTTGGACCTGACTTCTGAGTTTTAAGTTCGTTCTTGAGACTTCTAGAATATTCACCAACAATCTATTTGAAACTTGTTCACGTTCTGGAGACTCAAAGAAGGAATGAATGAGTTAGTAAAAAATTAAAATGGTTAGTGTGGTGGCTACTTTTAGCCACCTAAGCCCGCGAGGCCCATTACGGCCCATCGTCATCCTATAGACGGGCGCGGCCCTTCGGCGGGGCAATGCGTGTCCTTAGGAAAAGACTGAAAATCCCGAGGACGGTCTTTGCTCCTAAGTGCCCCCAGGATCCTAGGGGCGGTTAGCAAACGCCCCACGACCTGTTCGGCCTATGCCTTATCTACCGAACAGATCTTGTAGGAAGCATGCCTTGGACCCGTCGACAGTAGTAAGTGCCCGGGTATCAGTTACCGAACAACCAGTTCGGTCGATGAGCAAAGCCAGTTATCGAGCACCTGGTTCAGCTTACCGAACAGGTAACCGGCTCGGTATCCTCTGCCCAGGAAGTTCCAGGGAGCCCTCCATCTCTTTGTGACGGTTACAGCAGTTACATCGTGCACGCCCCACTATCAAGCGGCGCATTAACTGCCGAGTCCCTCAACGGGCGCCTCAACGCATAACTCCCCGCCAAGAGCGCTAATTGGCGTGCCTTTTTTGGTGTTGATAGGGGACGTTCAAACCCATCTCTCATGACCCTCGCCTATAAAAGGCCTAGGGGATCTCCATGCAAAGGTATGCATTCCTATGCGTAGAAGCCACACACTTCACTGAGTCTTCCTTCTCCAAGCCATCTCACAGTCTGCTGACTTAGGCATCGGAGGGTTCTCCCTGGTTCTTCAACCGGGCCCCCTTGACCTTGTTCTGGTTTTTGCAGGCATCCGTCCGTACCGGTGATCGTCTTCCCTCTTCTAAGTGGAGGCTCATTTGGCTTAAGCCCAAACAGGAAAACACCCTCACACCTTTGACGTCGTCTGTGGGAACGACAACAGCCATGGCTCACGGACGATCCTCATACTAGAATGTTGGGAGCCGAATGACGAGGTCCCGTCAGTCCAGGGCGGACTCTCGTCAGTGGGTTCCCTCTGTCGATGTCGCCGTCGCTCCCGCCAGTGTAACTGGCGTCGTCCCTGTCGTTGCCTTGCCTGCAACCGCCCTGGAGGTAGCCGAACTCCGGGGACAAATGCAGCACTTGACGGGGATCAGTCTGGGGCTCCAGGCCCAGATGACCAGGCAGCCAGCCCCAGCAGCCTCCTTGCCACAGGAGCGTCAAGCGGAGTCGTCTCATCGACGCTCTCGCGCCCCTCCTGCGCCGCTGGAGCAGTAGGAAGATTCCCCGCGACGATCGCGTCGGGCCCCATCTGGGAGGCGCACGTCGGAACGTCGCGGCCGCTCGTCACGTCGCTCCACGGCGGCTCCACCCCCCGCACGCTCCGTTGTGGGTGCCAATTCCCATTGTTCTGGACGCGAGGCTTCTCCGCCCTCAGACCTGGAGCTGGCCAGGCGTCTGCGCCGCGTCGTCGATTTGGAACGTCATGTGGATGCGATGGTCCAGTGAGCAGAGAGCAAGGCTCCAATGGACGAAGACCTGGCCTTCCGCTCCCCCTTCACCACAGAGATCCTGGAAGCTCGGGTCTCCCCCAAGCTTCCCCAGCCCACCATCGTGCCATACGATGGCACCACCGACCCGGCGGATTACATCCATGGGTTCGAGTCGCATATGGTGTTCCATGGGGCATCTGATGCGGCCAAGTGCCGGGCATTTCCGGCCACCCTAAAAGAAACCACCAGGGCCTGGTTCGAAGCCCTCCCCGCAGGTTCCATTTCTTCCTTCCACCAGTTGAAGAAGTCCTTTCGGGACAACTTCCTGGGCGGAAGGTTGCAACCGCGCACTGTGGCCTCCCTTCTCGCTGTTCGGCAGAAGAAGGGAGAAGCGCTCTGGGACTACGTCAAGAGGTTCCAGACTGAGGCGCTCCGCATCCCACGCCTCGACGTCCCGTTAGCCACCAGTGCCCTCATCCAGGGCACTCGCGATGGCTTCCTGCAGAGAACGTTGGGAGTACAGCAGCCATCCACTGTAGTGCCCTAGAATTTCCTTGAAATTATTCTGTTCAATGTGTGTTTATTTCTGCATAAATTGAATGCTGTTCTGTGTAGAACTAGGCGTCAAGATCATTTGACGTTAAAGCTTGTAAGCGGCAACATCGCATGCCGTTTATGGGATGTTAACGACGATAGGTGTTGACGTTTAATATATTTTCTGAATTATTTAATTTTGGGCAAGACTATAAACGACATCATCGATGGACGTTTATATTGAGGAAAACGGCAACCTATGTTGACGTTAACCTGACTTGCCTGTTTTTGAGCTTTCCGTTCCGGATTAAGGAGATCGGCTGTTTCGGGAAGGTTTTAATGAGCTGATCTGATGCGTTTAGATCCGAGGGTCAGGATTAGGCTTGGTCTTTGCTTGAGAGGTCTTTATAAGACCAGATCTCGCAGGAAGAAAGAGGGTTTTTGCCTTGGTTCTGGAAGAGAGAAAGAGGGCTGAGGAAGGGATTTGCAGAGCGATCTGGTGCTTGTTCGTGCGGATTGAAGACATCTACACCGAGGAGAATCATAAGACTTCGTGCCCAAAAGCTCATCCTGGCGGAGGAACTTCATCGGAGGAGGTTTCGGATTGCTTGAAGACGGAGGAAAGAACTGTCTCCCTGGCGAGACGGGCTTCTTCGAGCTCGGATTCGACACTCCATTAGGAGGGATTGAGGCAAGTTACATGGGGGATTAGTTTAGGATATGATATACTACGTATTTACCATTTTTCTGTATTTTTAAAGCATGTAAACAACCTACGGGAAGGGTTAGAAACGTCGTTATTGCATGCAGGTTTCTGTGTTTTTTTTGTGTCTTAGAACTAGACGTCCAGGGTATTGCCGCCTATAATATGTAAACGGCAAGATCGACTGCCGTTTAGTTCATCCGAAATATATATGTATTTTCTGTCCTTACTATATGTAAACGGCGCTATGTGCCGCCGTCTGTTTGTGTTAACAGCGCTATGTGCCGCCGCCTATAATTACTTAACGACGACGTATATGGACGTCGATTATAGTAAACGTCGTACCATTGACGTCAAGTTTAACAGAATTGTATATTTTCAGAAATCCGAGTGAATTGGTTTTAAATGCATAAATTATGAATGTATGCGTTTCAGCCATGTAAAATTCGAGTATGATAATGTTATGGACTGTCTGTTTCTGTAATGTGCAGGTTCTATATATTTATATATATATACGAATTGATGAACATGCATCATTACATGACAATAATGAAGGTTTAAATTGTATAAGATAAGTGCAATTGATGTAAAAGAAAGCATGTTAATTGATGTTTAGATTACTGCAATAGATATGATGTGTCTGTTTCATGTGAAAATTGTGAGTTTTTCTCAATATTAAACCATGTTAGTTAGTTGATTTAATTGAGTTAATTTCATGAAAAATAGTTGCAGAAATCAGAAAATTATGAAATTTGGCATGTGTATTGTGATTACTGATTTCGAATTTCTGTTAAAATTTCAGAATTTTCAGACATGTGTACGTTCTGTTATGAATTTCTGAACCATATATTACACATAGAATTGAATAAAAATGAATGAAAATGCAAGAATGAAAATTAGTATCATGATAGAAATCTGTTGTACAGTAAATAGGATTTCAGAACTGAAAGTGTTGTACTTTGAAATATTGCATTGACTCATGTTAATTAGTATGAAATGAAATGTCACTATCTATTATACATGTTAGTATATGCAATGATGCCAATAAGACATTGCTATCTTAGAGATTCCTACAAGGAACTACACCGTAGATGCCCCTATGGTAATGGTTCACCTACATGTAAAGAAATGAATCCGTGGGCAACGGATTGAAATCCTGGAGGTAGACTTGTTCTACTGGTCAAGGTGGGAAGGACTTTCCCCGGTTTTGCGCAAATACTATGACTTCATCACCGCATTGCCTAGGTGATAAGTGAATGTTAAATGACTACTGATCTCTAATTTAGTGTGGGCTATGTCTTGGCAACTATATGAAAATGACTACATGTTACATGCTACAAGTTACATGTCCACCTGTTTTACATGCTACATGTTACATGCTACAAGTTACATGTCTATTTGTTCTACATGCTACATACTACATGTTATATGCTTACATTCCTACATGTGAACTTGTTCAAAGAATTTCATGTTACATGTCGATGTTTAATATTACTACA
This sequence comes from Colocasia esculenta, assembly GCA_014218235.1. NCBI lineage: Eukaryota > Viridiplantae > Streptophyta > Magnoliopsida > Alismatales > Araceae > Colocasia > Colocasia esculenta. Next base: position 72,934,506 of record CM024765.1, on the reverse strand, counting down.
TGAAAATTGTTATGTAAAAGAATAGATTCCATTAATAAGTAATTCCATGCTACATGAGAAACATTGGTATTTCCTTAATAGTTAGAATCACTATGAAATGAATGATTGTCAATGGACATAGAACTATAGTAAGAAAAGTATATGATATCAATGAATGGAATGCTAATGTACTACCATGTTTTAAAATTAATATACTGTTAATATTTGAACTGTCTTCCATGTGATTTGCTGGGTCTTGTAGACTCATACTTGCTTAACATTTCAGGAGAGCCACAGGATCGGAGGAGTTAGTGCAGACTGACTCAGAGCGGGAGGACGTGGAGACTTAGCTTGATATAGAGAGTTTTGAGTGGATTTTGTATGTGAGAATCTTATGTAATTTCCTTTATGCAACTGATCTTTGGACTGTAATAAACTTTGGACTATTGTTATCTTTTATGCATTAGATTTGCTTTTGAATAAATGCTGATTGCAAGTGTTTAATTCCATGGTCTGTTAATTATCATTGGAATTGAATAGTTATTTGTGTATATTTCAACCTGTATTGAAATTGTTGGATTCGTTCCACTGTAATACCTCTACTAGATCCAATGTGAGTTGGTGTAACTGTACTGGGTCTAAGAGGGGCGTTACAGAGATTGGTATCAGAGCAATCCAGGTTGAACATGTACATAAATAGAATATCAGTATTGTATTCAAAAGAATTAGTCCAAGTTGTGTAGAATGATAGGTTATTAAATAGGATGCTTATTTTGCAGTCTATGGCGACTCGTGGACGTAGAGGAGCAGGCCCGGCTCGAGGTGATGAGTCAGCAGGTGATCAGCAGACTCCAGCACAGCAGGCTCAAGACCAGGCGGGTGTACCTTTGCCACCCCCACCACCACCTGTAGACTACGGAGCATTGATGCAAGGATTGGTGCATGCGATGCAGACTCAGGCTCAGACTACAGCGGCATTGCAGGCGCAGGTGCAGGTTCAGGTCGGTAGCAGCAAGAATTATTCAAGGTGGTAACTGAAGAGTTGTTATCTAAGAGATGTTTTGGACTGTAGGCACGAGCACCAGCTCAGGATGCAGTTTTTGGAGGAGTGCCTATGATGGAAAGATTTCGGAGGATGACCCCGCCTTTCTTTAAGGGAGAGAGTGATCCCATTCTTGCGGAGAGTTGGCTTAGAGAGACGGAGAAATCTTTCGTGCCCTTCGTTGTGCGGAAGAGGAGAGAGTGTCCTTAGCTACTTATATGCTGCAGGTAAAGATAGATTTTAAGGAGTTTTATTGGTATTGGTTGGAATATATCTTAGATGTACTTACCTTCTTTTGCAGGAGCGTGCCGACGTGTGGTGGTCCTCTGTACTACGCACACAGTTTGAAGATGGTGCTATGGAGGTTGCATGGACTGAATTCGTCCGCTTATTCAAGGCGAAGTACATTCCAGAGCACGTGCAGGACCGCATGGAGCAGGAGTTTTTGACGTTGACCCAGGGGTCAATGAGTGTACTTGAGTATGAGGCAAGATTTGCGGAGCTATCCAAGTATGCGCCTCACATTGTGGCAGATGAGCGGAGGAAGGTAAAGAAATTTATCATGGGGTTGAAGCCGTCCCTGAGGACGAGGCTAGTGGCATTAGGACATCGTTCCATGGAGGAAGCTTTGTCAGCAGCTTGCATGCAGGAGGCAGAGATGGAAGTTTACCTTGAAGAGAAGAGAGCTTCTTTGAAGAGGCCAGCATCAGCTTTCCAGCGGCAGGATAAGAAGAAGAAGACCCCAGTTTTCCAGCAGAGAGCAGTGGTTCCAGCGAGAACAGCGGCACCGACTCCAGGCGGAGGTATGATTACAGAGAAGCCAGTGTGTACCCAGTGCGGGAAGCGTCATGGAGGCGAGGTGTGTTGGGTGACTTCTGGGAGATGCTTGAGATGTGGTGACAAGAACCACAAGATCAGAGACTGTCCGAAGATGGCGCAGCAGACTGCAGCAGCAGCAGCACCAGCAGCAGCGAGACCGGCACCGAGAGCAGCAGGGAGACCGAGGGCTCCGGCTCGAGTGTTCGCCTTGGCTAGAGACGAGGCAGAGTTGGCAGAGCACGTCACTGAAGGTACAATTTTAATTATGGGAATGCATGCTAGAGTCTTGTTTGATACCGGTGCCACGCATAGTTTTATTTCCGAAGGATTTGCCAAAGTCTTGATAAAGGAGAATGGTCTAGTTCCAGAAAAGTTGGAGGTTCCCTTGTCTGTGCATACTCCAGCAGGAACTATCTTGACCGAGCAGTGTTTTTCGTCGCTTTCTGTGTGTATCGAGGAGCAAGTTTTGCCTGGTAATTTCTATTTGCTGAAGATGAAGGATTATGATGCTATCTTGGGCTTTGATTGGCTTGAGGAGCATTATGCTTTGATGGATTGTCGGCGGAAGCTTATAGTTTTCCGGATTCCTGGAAAGGAGGAGTTTGTTCACCCTTTGCCCAAGGTCATGTCGGGTAAGTTTGTGATTTCAGCTTTGAAGGCAACTCGGATGTTAAGCAAGGGTTGCCCTGGTTTTCTGGCTAGTGTGGTTGTGACCGAGGATTCGAAGAAGGTTCTTTCTGTCGAGAATATTGAGGTGGTTAAAGATTTCAGCGATGTCTTTCCTGAAGATTTGTTAGGTTTGCCACCTGCAAGGGAGTTAGAGTTTGGCATTGAGCTTGTACCCGGCACAACACCTATTTCCATTGCACCTTATCGCATGGCGCCAGCGGAATTGGCAGAATTAAGGAAGCAGCTGCAGGAATTACTTGATAAAGGCTTCATCCGGCCGAGCGTTTCGCCATGGGGAGCACCTGTTCTTTTGTGAAAAAGAAGGATGGATCGATGAGGTTGTGCATAGATTACCGTAAGCTTAACCAGGTAACTGTTAAAAACAAGTACCCTTTACCTCGTATTGATGACTTGTTTGATCAGTTGCGAGGAGCTTCTGTATTCTCTAAGATTGATCTTCGTTCTGGCTATCATCAACTCCGAATTAAGCAGGAAGATTCTGCTAAGACGGCTTTTAGGACGAGATATGGCCATTATGAGTTCCTTGTCTTACCCTTTGGCTTGACAAATGCTCCAGCAGTTTTCATGGATTTGATGAATAGAGTTTTTCGGCAGTATCTGGATTCTTTTGTGGTAGTCTTCATTGATGATGTGTTGATTTATTCGCCCGATGAAGATACTCATAGTGAGCATCTGAAGATTGTGTTGAGTATCCTGAGGGAGCATAAGCTGTATGCTAAATTCAGCAAGTGCAACTTCTGGATGAAAGAAGTCCATTTCTTGGGTCATGTTATATCGGGAGAAGGTGTGTCTGTAGATCCAGCTAAGGTAGAAGCTGTTCTTGATTGGGAAACACCGAGATCTTCAGCTGATATCATGAGTTTTCTCGGTTTGGCTGGCTACTATAGGAGATTCATCGAAGGATTTTCATCTATTGCGGCGACTTTGACGAGGTTGACAAGGAAAGGAGTCAAGTTTGAGTGGTCAGAGGCTTGTGAAAAGGCGTTCCAGGAATTAAAGGCTCGTTTGACCTCAGCGCCAGTGCTTGTTTTGCCCAATGATGTAGATTCTTCTCTATCTACACAGATGCTTCGAAGATTGGGCTTGGTTGTGTTCTGATGCAAGGTGGTCGAGTTGTGGCGTATGCTTCTAGGCAACTTAAGGAGCATGAGCGCAACTACCCGACCCATGACTTGGAGTTAGCAGCTGTGGTCTATGCTTTGAAAATTTGGAGGCACTATCTATATGGAGTTAGATTTGAGCTCTTCTCAGACCACAAAGTCTCAAATACTTGTTCTCGCAGAAGGAGTTGAATCTGAGGCAGCGGAGGTGGATAGAATTCATGAAAGACTATGATTTTGATTTGTCTTACCATCCAGGGAAGGCCAATGTAGTGGCAGATGCGTTGAGCAGGAAAAGACAGATGATGAGGCAAGACTGGAAGATGCTAGATGACGTTTCAAGTTCTTTGGCTGTTCTAGAACCTCAATTGTGTAACTTGTTCATGGCACAGTTGTCTTTGAGATCTTCTATTCTTGATCGGGTCATTGCATTGCAGAAAGATGATCCGATGTTGCAGGGTTGGTTGGAAGGAGCGGAATTACCAGAGACGAAGATGATGTGATTCGTTTGAATCTTAGAGTATGTGTCCCTAATAATGTTGATCTGAGAAAGGAAATTTTGGAGGAGGCTCATAGATCCCAGTTCTCTATTCATCCAGGCAGTGGGAAAATGTACAAGGATCTGAAGCGTTCTTTCTGGTGGTCTGGCATGAAGCGAGATGTGGCTGATGTTGTGGCAAAGTGTCTGATTTGTCAGCAAGTGAAGGCAGAGCGTCAGCGACCTTCAGGCTTGATGCAGAGGTTAGATATCCCTCAGTGGAAGTGGGAGCAAGTGACCATGGACTTTGTATCCGGATTGCCTAGATCGGCTAGAGGAAATGATTCTATTTGGGTGATCGTTGATAGATTTTCGAAGAGTGCTCATTTCCTTGCCATGAAGAAGAAGCAGTCTGTTGAGAGCTTGGCCAGACTGTATATTGATAATATTGTGAAGCTGCATGGGATTCCGAAGTCGATTATCTCAGATCGTGATCCGAGATTCACTTCCAGGTTTTGGCAGAGTTTGCAGCAGGCTTTTGGCAGTCAGTTGAAGTTGAGTTCGGCATTTCATCCGCAAACGGATGGACAGTCTGAGAGGACTATTCAGACGTTGGAAGATATGCTTCGAGCTTGTGTTTTAGAATGGAAAGGTGATTGGGAGCGCCATCTATCTCTTGTGGAATTTGCTTATAATAACAGTTTCCATTCGAGCATAGGAATGGCACCTTTTGAAGCTTTGTATGGAAGACCCTGTAGATCACCATTGTGTTGGGAGGAGTCAGGAGATCGACATCTGGTTGGACCTGAAGTAGTGCAAGAGACTTCAGCAAAGATTCAGATGATTGTGCAGAGAATAAAAGCGGCTCAGGATCGTCAAAAGAGTTATGCAGATGCAAGAAGGAAGGATTTGGCATTCGAAGTTGGAGACCATGTTTTCCTTAAGGTTTCGCCAACCAGGGGTGTAGTAAGATTCGGAAAGAGGGGTAAGCTGAACCCGAGATTCATTGGACCCTTTGAAATTCTGAAGAAGATCGGGAATGTGGCATACCAGTTAGCTTTGCCGCCATCTTTAGCAGCGGTACATCCAGTATTTCATGTATCCATGTTGAGGCGGTATGTTAGAGATCTGGCTCATGTGATCAGTTATGAACCGATTCAGTTGCAGCCAGATTTGTCTTATGCTGAGCAACCTGTGGAGATTCTGGACAGAAAGGTGCAAGAATTAAGATCAAAGTCCATTCCATTTGTGAAGATTCTATGGAAGAACTTCTCATGTGAAGAGGCAACGTGGGAGCTTGAAGAAAGAATGAAGAAGCTTTATCCGTCCTTGTTCGGTGAGTAACTTAACTCAATCTTCGAGGACGAAGATTATTTTAAGGGAGAGAGGATGTAGTACCCTAGAATTTCCTTGAAATTATTCTGTTCAATGTGTGTTTATTTCTGCATAAATTGAATGCTGTTCTGTGTAGAACTAGGCGTCAAGATCATTTGACGTTAAAGCTTGTAAGCGGCAACATCGCATGCCGTTTATGGGATGTTAACGACGATAGGTTGACGTTTAATATTTTTCTGAATTATTTAATTTGGGCAAGACTATAAACGACATCATCGATGGACGTTTATATTGGGAAAACGGCAACCTATGTTGACGTTAACCTGACTTGCCTGTTTTTGAGCTTTCCGTTTCGGATTAAGGAGATCGGCTGTTTCGGGAAGGTTTTAATGAGCTGATCCGATGCGTTTAGATCCGAGGGTCAGGATTAGGCTTGGTCTTTGCTTGAGAGGTCTTTATAAGACCAGATCTCGCAGGAAGAAAGAGGGTTTTTGCCTTGGTTCTGGAAGAGAGAAAGAGGGCCGAGGAAGGGATTTGCAGAGCGATCTGATGCTTGTTCGTGCGGATTGAAGACATCTACACCGAGGAGAATCATAAGACTTCGTGCCCAAAAGCTCATCCTGGCGGAGGAACTTCATCGGAGGAGGTTTCGGATTGCTTGAAGACGGAGGAAAGAACTGTCTCCCTGGCGAGACGGGCTTCTTCGAGCTCGGATTCGACACTCCATTAGGAGGGATTGAGGCAAGTTACATGGGGGATTAGTTTAGGATATGATATACTACGTATTTACCATTTTTCTGTATTTTTAAAGCATGTAAACAACCTACGGGAAGGGTTAGAAACGTCGTTATTGCATGCAGGTTTCTGTGTTTTTTTTGTGTCTTAGAACTAGACGTCCAGGGTATTGCCGCCTATAATATGTAAACGGCAATATCGACTGCCGTTTAGTTCATCCGAAATATATATGTATTTTCTGTCCTTACTATATGTAAACGGCGCTATGTGCCGCCGTCTGTTTGTGTTAACGGCGCTATGTGCCGCCGCCTATAATTACTTAACGACGACGTATATGGACGTCGATTATAGTAAACGTCGTTCCATTGACGTCAAGTTTAACAGAATTGTATATTTTCAGAAATCCGAGTGAATTGGTTTTAAATGCATAAATTATGAATGTATGCGTTTCAGCCATGTAAAATTCGAGTATGATAATGTTATGGACTGTCTGTTTCTGTAATGTGCAGGTTCTATAGATTTATATATATATACGAATTGATGAACATGCATCATTACATGACAATAATGAAGGTTTAAATTGTATAAGATAAGTGCAATTGATGTAAAAGAAAGCATGTTAATTGATGTTTAGATTACTGCAATAGATATGATGTGTCTGTTTCATGTGAAAATTGTGAGTTTTTCTCAATATTAAACCATGTTAGTTAGTTGATTTAATTGAGTTAATTTCATGAAAAATGGTTGAAGAAATCAGAAAATTATGAAATTTGGCATGTGTATTGTGATTACTGATTTCGAATTTCTGTTAAAATTGCAGAATTTTCAGACATGTGTACGTTCTGTTATGAATTTCTGAACCATATATTACACATAGAATTGAATAAAAATGAATGAAAATGCAAGAATGAAAATTAGTATCATGATAGAAATCTGTTGTACAGTAAATAGGATTTCAGAACTGAAAGTGTTGTACTTTGAAATATTGCATTGACTCATGTTAATTAGTATGAAATGAAATGTCACTATCTATTATACATGTTAGTATATGCAATGATGCCAATAAGACATTGCTATCTTAGAGATTCCTACAAGGAACTACACCGTAGATGCCCCTATGGTAATGGTTCACCTACATGTAAAGAAATGAATCCGTGGGCAACGGATTGAAATCCTGGAGGTAGACTTGTTCTACTGGTCAAGGTGGGAAGGACTTTCCCGGTTTTGCGCAAATACTATGACTTCATCACCGCATTGCCTAGGTGATAAGTGAATGTTAAATGACTACTGATCTCTAATTTAGTGTGGGCTATGTCTTGGCAACTATATGAAAATGACTACATGTTACATGCTACAAGTTACATGTCCACCTGTTTTACATGCTACATGTTATATGCTACAAGATACATGTCTATTTGTTCTACATGCTACATACTACATGTTATATGCTTACATTCCTACATGTGAACTTGTTCAAAGAATTTCATGTTACATGTCGATGTTTAATATTACTACATGAAAATTGTTATGTAAAAGAATAGATTCCATTAATAAGTAATTCCATGCTACATGAGAAACAGTGGTATTTCCTTAATAGTTAGAATCACTATGAAATGAATGATTGTCAATGGACATAGAACTGTAGTAAGAAAAGTATATGATATCAATGAATGGAATGCTAATGTACTACCATGTTTTAAAATTAATATACTGTTAATATTTTGAACTGTCTTCCCTGTGATTTGCTGGGTCTTGTAGACTCATACTTGCTTAACATTTCAGGAGAGCCACAGGATTCGGAGGAGTTAGTGCAGACTGACTCAGAGCGGGAGGACGTGGAGACTTAGCTTGATATAGAGAGTTTTGAGTGGATTTTGTATGTGAGAATCTTATGTAATTTCCTTTATGCAACTGATCTTTGGACTGTAATAAACTTTGGACTATTGTTATCTTTTATACATTAGATTTGCTTTTGAATAAAATGCTGATTGCAAGTGTTTAATTCCATGGTCTGTTAATTATCATTGGAATTGAATAGTTATTTGTGTATATTTCAACCTGTACTGAAATTGTTGGATTCGTTCCACTGTAATACCTCTACTAGATTCAATGTGAGTTGGTGTAACTGTACTGGGTCTAAGAGGGGCGTTACATCCACCCTCGCCGAGCTGCTCTCCACTGCCCAGCGTCACGCCGCCTGCGAGGAGAGCCTGGCCGCTGGCCGAGCAGAGCAGGGCGAACCATCGGACAAGAAGAGGCCTTCCGATAACAGTTCCGACCGTGACCGGAAAAAAGGGCGACGTAACGGGGACTCTCCACGCCGACCACGCCCCTTCACCGACTACACCCCACTCACGGTGGCACCCGAACAGATCCTGGTGGAGATCCGGGACGAGCCATATGTTCGGTGGCCGCCGAGGATGCGCTCCGACCCTCGAAAGCGTAACCAAGACAAGTACTGTCGCTTCCACCGCGACCATGGCCATGACACCTCCGAATGTCGCCAACTCAAGGATGAGATATAGTCCCTCATCAAGCACGGCTACCTTGGGCGGTTTGTGCGCCGCAATGAGGACTGCCCTAGATGTCGAGAGCGGACCCCCGAGCAGCCGATCAACAACGAGCCCAATGGGCAGGAGATCAACGTGATCGCAGGAGGTTTCGGCGCAGGCAGAGAAAGTACTCAAAGTCGACGCGACTACGCTCGACGAGTGCATGTCGTGGACAGGCCCTCAGCACCCCTGACCGACCCCTTTTCCCTCTAATCCTGCACGCGCACAGACCGAGGAGGCTATAACCTTCTCGGACGAAGATCTTGTAGGAGTTACTACTCCGCACAGCGATGCGCTGGTTATTTCAGCCACCATCAACCATTGTAATGTGCGCCGGATCTTGGTGGATAATGGAAGTGCACCAGATGTGTTGGCCTACGACTGCTTTTTGCTTATGGGTCTAAAAACCGACCAGCTTACCCCTGTTGAGTCACCTCTGTTCGGCTTCTCAGGGGTCTCAGTTCAGCCCATAGGACGAGCTCGCCTTCCAATAACTCTTGGGATGGCCCCAAGAAGCGTGACCAAGATGGTGGACTTCTTGGTCATCCGAATATGCCTAGTTACAATGCTATCCTCGACAGGGGCTGATTGGCAGGCTTAAGGCGGTACCTTCGTCTCTTCACCAGAAGATAAAGTTTTCCACTCTGTGTGGGATTGGTGAGGTGCTCGGCAACCAGCGCGAGTCTCGATGGTGCTATGTCCTCTCATTAAGAGACAAGTAGCCTCTCGAAGCCCCGACCCCCGTGCCTCCGCAAGCCGACCAGCCTTCTACCAGCCAAGGAACTCCTGCTGAAGATCTGCTTACAGTCTGCGTAGATGACGACCCCGAGCATGTCCTCTATATTGGCTCACTGCTTTCGGAAGCTGAACAACGACATTATAAGACTTTCCTTTCAGCCAATTTAGATGTATTCGCGTGGTCGGATGACGAGCTACCAGGCATTCCTCCGGACGTGATGGTGCATCGCCTTCGTCTGGACCCAAAGGTTCCATCAGTCCAGCTGCGGCGACGACCCGTCAGTCGAGAATGGCAGACTGTGTTCCATGATCACGTCGTCAAAATCCGAGCAATAGGGCTCCTCCGGGAAGCCCACTACTCGAGGTGGATCTCCAATGTGGTCCTCGTACGAAAGGCCAATGGAAAATGGCACGTATATGTGGACTACAAGGATCTTAACAAGGCTATGCCTAAGGACAACTTTCCACTACCACTCATCGACCAACTGGTGGATGCCACGTCCGGGCACGAGCTCCTCAGCTTCCTGAATGCATATTCAAAGTACCACCAGATCAGCATGCATCCCCTGGATCAAGACGCCACTATGTTCGTCACCGACCTGGGCTTATACTGTTTCACCTGGATGCCCTTTGGTTTGAAGAACGCAAGTGCCACATACCAGCGGCTGGTCAATAAGATGTTCGAACAACAGATTGGGCGCAATATGGAGGTCTACATTGACGATATGCTGGTCAAGATGCTTCTGAGCACTGACCACGTCTCCGACCTCACAGAGACTTTCGCAACTTTACGGAAGTACAACATGAAGTTTAACCCAACCAAGTGTGTGTTTGGAGTATGCTCGGGTAAGTTCCTCGGCTTCCTCGTCTCAAATAGGGGAATAGAGGCCAACCCTGAAAAGATCCAAGCCATACTTGAGATGATCAGTCCCAAGACAGTGCACGATGTCCAGCGCCTCACTGGACGCCTCGCCGCACTCAACCGGTTCATGTCCCGAGTAGCGGAAAGAAGCTTTAGTTTCTTAAAATTGCTGCGAGGCCCCAAAGGATCCTCACAGCAAGGGGGGCATGTACGGTGGACGGAAGATTGCGAAGCTGCCTTCACCGAGCTGAAGGCATACTTAGCGGCCCCACCTGTGCTCTCAAAACATGTGCTCAGAGAACTTTTGTTCGTGTACCTTTCGGTTACCGAACACTCCATTAGTGCAGTGCTGGTCAGAGAGGAGGCGGCAGCCCAGCGTCCAGTCTACTATATCAGTAGGGTCCTTCAGGAAGCTGAAAGAAGGTACCCTCGAGCAGAGAAACTTGCCTTGGCTCTGGTAACAGCCGCACGGAAGCTCAGGCCTTACTTTTAGACCCACTCCATTATGGTCCTTACCGACTAGCCATTGAAGCTTATCCTTCAGCGGTCGGAAGCTTCCGACAGGCTCATCAAATGGGCCATCGAGCTAGGCGAGTTTGACATCAGCTACCATCCAAGGACGGCAATCAAGGCACAGGCGCTGGTGGATTTCGTTGCGGAATGCACCGTTCCGGCCGAGCAGGATCCTCTGTTAGCAGATGAGCCCCCGTGGGAGCTCTATGTTGACAGATTCTCATGTGTCGCAGGAAGCGGAGCAGGCTTGGTTCTCACCTCTCCGGAAGGCCTGGAGTTCCAATACGCCCTGAGGTTCCATTTTGCTGCCTCCAATAACGTAGCCGAATACGAAGCATTGCTGTCCAGAATTCGAATGGCTAGGCACCTCGGAGCTCTGCGACTACGGGTCTTCAGTGACTCGCAGTTGGTCGCCAGCCAGGTGAATGGACACTTCGAGGCAAGGGAGCCCCGCATGGCATAATACCTCCAGCAGGTCAAAAGCCGAGCAGAGGGTCTCCTCTATTTCGAAATGATACATGTGCCACGAGAGTAAAATATACGGGCTGATGCACTCTCCAAGTTAGCCTCTTCTGGCGACGTCACTCCCTCTCGCTCCGTATTCATTGAAGAGCTCGCCTCGTCGAGCACCAAAATAGATGTAGCTGCCATTGAGCTCGATCCCCCGGCTCCGAGCTGGATGGACCCTCTCCTGGCCTATCTACTTCGAGGAGAGCTTCCGTCCGACCAGGGCGAAGCTCGAAAGATCAGGATGCGTTCCCAGCGGTTTACCCTCATCGAAGGCCATCTCTACAGGCGATCCCTCTCAAGGCCCCTCCTACGTTGCCTTAGCCCTATCGAAGCTACGCCTGCCGTTGAGGAGGTCCACGAAGGCCTGTGTGGGAGTCATTTGGGAGGTAGAACCTTGGCACGCAGCATCATTCGAGCAGGATTCTGGTGGCCTTCTCTGCAAAAGGACTGTATGTCCTTCGTTAGAAGGTGTCCGGAATGTCAGAAGTTCGGACAGCTTATCAAGCAGCCTGCCGAACAACTTCATACCCTGTTCGAACCTCGCCCTTTCGCTAGATGGGGCATCGACATCTTAGGTCCTTTTCCAGAGGCTCAAGGGTGAAAGAAATTTCTATTCGTGGCCATCGACTACTTCACTAAGTGGTTTGAAGCAAAGCCCGTCACCACGATCACCGAACAAGCTGTATGGAAGTTTGTCTGGAAGAACATCCTCTGCCACTTCGGCGTTCCAAGAGTGATCACTTTAGACAACGGGAAGCAGTTCGACAACACCTTTTTCAAGAAGAAGTGCTCCGAGCTCGGCATCTACAACCACTTCACCTCTGTTGCACATCCCCAAGCGAACGGATTGGTAGAGAATGCCAACCAGACACTGCTGCACGGGATACGCACAAGGGTGGAAGCTGCAGGAGGTTCTTGGATCGACGAGCTCCCCAACGTCTTGTGGTGCCACTGAACAACGGCACGGGTGGCTACCGGTGAAACTCCTTTCCATCTGGTATATGGCTCCGAAGCTGTTGTGCCCTTGGAGGTGGCTCTACCCACCATCCGGACTACTCACTTCGATGAAACTGCCAACAATCAAGCTCTTTGGGAAAACCTAGACATGCTTGGCGAACGCCAGCATCAAACTGGTCTCCTATCAACATCGACTTGCGCAATATTACAATGCGCGAGTTCGGGAACGGTGTTTCTTCGAAGGCGACCTAGTCGTACGTCGCTGCTCGACCTTGGATCCCCGAAGAGCAGTTGGCAAACTTGCCCCCAAGTGGGAAGGACCTTATCAGGTCACTAAGGTTCTTGGGAAAGGCTCTTATAAGCTCACTTCTCTTAATGGCGATGCCATACCCAAGACCTGGCACATCTCTAATTTGAAGGCTTACTACTTGTAAAAGCCTCATGATCGGCATCCTACTTCTCTCCTTCCCGTTTTCTCGGTCAGCTTAAGGCGATGTCTGAAATATCCTTATTTCAAGCCCTTCAGCTCGCAAGGATATAGTGACGCCTCCAAGAAAGCGTTCCATGTACCCCCCTGGTCGGGACTTTGATTATCCCTAACGGCCTGTGCGGTGACTGCGAACCTTTCTAAAAGACCGGACGGATTTTGATTCAGACGAAACAAGTGCAAGGGAAGGAAATAGAAAAAACGAAGCCATTTTAAAATCCAAAAAGCGATCCATTAAATTTTCTTTACAGGAGCTCACCCGTACCGAGCCGCAAAAAAAAAGGAGAAGCAAGAGATACAATTAGGGGGCCTGCTCGGAGGGGCCGGCACCATCGACCCCAGGGGGCATTCGGCCTGCCTGGAACTGAGGAAAGCACACTCTATCGAGGCACACATCCTGGGTCCGGCGCTTACACTCCTTTACAGCAGCCTCGAAGGCTTCTCGAGCACGCTCGGTTGTTAAAAGCCTTTCTCCATGCTCCTTACCAGCTTCGAGGCCCACCTTGTAACAGCGGGCCCCGAACTGCTCTAAGTCCTCCTTAAAGTCAGGACCGGCCTTGTATTCGGCCACTCCTCGGGCCTTGGCATCAGCCAATACTTGGGCAATGGCCTCTTTTTCGGCCTGAGCAAGGACCAAGTTCAGCTCGGAAGTCTGAAGGACATCTTTGAGACTTTTAACCTCATCCTGCAACTCGACTTCGCGAGCCTTGTGCCGTGCAACCAGATCCTCGCAAAAGGCAGTCTGGGCCTCCCACAAATGTTTCTGGTTCTGGGCACGCATCGCTAGCCTCTTCAGCACATCCTGCGACCCGACGATCCCGTCGGCCAATGCTTTTACATTGGCATCATCATCATCATCGTACTCGGCGGGGTGTCTTAGATGCTAGACCCCTCTGGAACGCTCGGTGGTCTCCTCCAGACTTAGTTGCTGACACTGCATCATTCTCTCAAGATGAGACGTGGTGGGGCATGGCAGAAGAGGCCGTGAATTGTCCCCTTCTAGGCGTTCCAGCATTGCCGCCAGCATTGTCTTCGAAGGAAGCTCGGGTTGCTTCCCTCTTAGCACCTTAGAAAGAGGCCTTTGATCCTCGGAATCCCCGGCCTGCTCCTCAGCAGCGCTGCCTATCTGCCTCTCTAGGGAGCCTGCTTCTCCAACAACTTCAGCAATGCTAACTCTAGCTGTCATCTCCTGGCCCTCGGCAGCGCGAACTGCTCCCTCGCGTGCCGTAATGGTTGTTCGTGTTCTCGCTTCCACAACCACTTCGGTTGGGGGCATGGGGGCCAGGGTAGCCTCAGCCGTCGGAGCTGTTGTCTTCGCCGTAGACACAACCTGTTCGTATACTTCGACATTCAGAGCGGCGCCCTCGCCCCTTCGTGCAGAAGTACCTTTGCCGCCGATCACAGTATTCTGCTCGGCAGTTGTGGTGTCTGGGGCCCTGGTCGTGGACACGCCTTCGGACGCTTCCACACCACGGGCCGTCTCCTCGCCACCCGCCATGGCACTTTGTTCGGTTGCCATAGTATTGGCAGCCATGTCCTACTCGGCGGCGGTACTATCCAAAGCAACCGCTAGGTCCACTTCTTCATCTCTGCTATCCGGCGCCGATTCGTCCCTTCTTGCGGATGACCCTTCATTGCCGCCTGTCACATCCCGCTCTCCAGTAGCAGTGCTTGTGGCCCCCGTAGTGGCCACACCTTCAGGATGACCCTCGACAAGGCCACGAGTTACAAGGACCTCCGCATTCTCCCCCGAGGAGCCTTCGGACTCGTCACTCGAAAGGTTGACAAGTACGAACTTTGAGTATGCCCCTTTCCTTGAAAGGGGCCCATTCGTCTCGGCTGCTCTCTCGCCCGCAGGCGGTGTGGTCTGCTCGGCCGCCCTAACGGTCAGCTGCGGCCTCGGTTGCTCGGCTGGATCCTGATCGAGAACCCCCACTCCGCGTTGTCCCGGTGCCTGACAAAGAATAGCCGCCGCATCTATCCTTTGTTGTTCAAAAATTTCTTCGCCAGATGAATCTGCATCCTTTCCGAGCGGTGTTTGGTATAGTAGATGCTCGCCCCTGACGAGGGCGAGGCCGTGAGCCGGAACTTGGACCAGAACACATCTGCTGAACCGCGGATCTCCTTCAGCCTGCAGACCACGCCGAAGATGCATATCGTCCGCCATGAGTTGGGCGTCAGCTGGATCGGCGAAAGTCCCCATCGATTCAGCTGCGCTTTCGCCACTTCCGGCAGCGACAGCCGGAATCCCGCTTCCATGTGATCAACTGAAAGGGTGAGGTAACCTGGTTTGTTCACCAGGTATGACTCCCCCTTCTTTGCGTCAACAATATCGTACTCGTCGCCGATCCGGAAGCGCTCCCGGAGGCCCTCGTAGTGGCAGTACCTTGGCCCTCGGGTCACGGCCGCCGTCGCTCTGCTTACCCCGGCGGCTGCAATGGCCTTTCCTTTATCTGCCATCACCGGGAGTTGTAAGAAAATAGAGAAAGCAGAGGAAGAGCACGAGGAGGAAGATGGAGACGAAGGCCAAAGCTAGGTAGGCAGGAAGGTCCTTCTAGAAGATTCGAAGGCGTGGTTCCCCGCCTTCACCCCTCCTCTTCCTTATAAAGAGGGCGGGGCGCGAAATTCGAAAAGCCAAAACGGCGCTTCCCCCGCTCCAAGTGAATGTTCGAACGTACCGCACGCAGCCCTAGCTTGACACACCACCTTCTTCATCACGAGGTTTTCTCTAACTTCGAGAAGGACCATCAAACGACATCGCCTCGCCGCCGTTCGCACATCTGAGGTCGGCATTACATTAAATGCAAGAAAGATGCTCGAGCAGACTTCCGCCTTCAAGCACTTCGGTTCCCGAGCCAACTCGAGGGTGTGGGGGGCAAGTGTGGTGGCTACTTTTAGCCACCTAAGCCCGCGAGGCCCATTACGGCCCATCGTCATCCTATAGACGGGCGCGGACCTTTGGCGGAGCAACGCGTGTCCTTGGGAAAAGACTGAAAATCCCGAGGATGGTCTCTGCTCCTAAGTGCCCCTAGGATCCTAGGGGCGGTTAGAAAACGCCCCACGATCTGTTCGGACCATGCCTTATCTACTGAACAGATCTTGCAGGAAGCATGCCTTGGACCCGCCGGTAGCAGTAATTGCCCGGGTATCAGTTACCGAACAGCCAGTTCGGCCGATGAGCAAAGCCAGTTACCGAGCACCTGGTTCAGCTTACCGAATAGGTAACCTGCTCGGTATCCTCTGCCCAGGAAGTTCCAGGGAGCCCTCCATCTCTTTGTGATGGTTACAGCAGCTGCATCGTGCACGCCCCACTATCAAGCGGCGCATTAACTGCCGAGCCTCTCAACGGGCGTCTCAACGTATAACTCCCCGCCAAGAGCGCTAATTGGCGCGCCTTTTTGGCGTTGATAGGGGACGTTCAAACCCCACTCTCTCATGACCCTCGCCTATAAAAGGCCTAGGGGATATCCATGCAAAGGTATGCATTCCTATGCGCAGAAGCCACACACTTCATTGAGCCTTCCTTCTCCAAGCCATCTCACAGTCTGCTGACTTAGGCATCGGAGGGTTCTCCCCAGTTCTTCAATCGGGCCCCCTTGACCTTGTTCTGGTTTTTGCAGGCATCCGTCTGTACCGGTGATCGTCTTCCCTCTTCCAAGTGGAGGTTCGTTTGGCTCAGGCTCAAACAGAAAAACACCCTCACAGTTAGTAACATCACAAGCAAACCAAAAGGAAAACACACAAAAAACATAGATTTTATCCAAGTTTGTAGTGGCACTCTTTCAGTCTCTTGCATCTAGTCTTCAAGGCAAACCATCTTGAGATTCACTAAATCATTTTGCAAGCCAAACACCCTGGTGTATGGTTCACACGTCTTTCCTCTACGAGAGGAATATTATTCGATTATATCGGTCTTTCTCATCAAAAGGGAACAACACCTTGTGGTTGTAGCTTACAGGTTTTATTCACCATGAAGGGAAAAGCATGTCTGGTCTCTTTCTCTCTCAAAAGGGAATATGACAGGGCATATAGGCCCATGTTTCAAATGCAGCAATTGTCACATAAGAATGCCTCTAAAACGACAAAATACAACACACGGTAAGCTAGAAAGATAGGAATGAAGATTTGGATGCTGGAGTCGTTGACAACAAAGTTAGGATGTTTCCAGAAAGTTCCTAGTCTTGAAAGTTATTTGATTGGAGATCACCTGCGGAATAATAAAAAATTTAGTGTGAGCACAATATGTCTAGTGAGATTTATCCTTTAAAACTAAGCCAAATTAAAAGATTTACTGGGAGATGATCACAACAAGAAGTTAGGGATGATCAGTTAAGAAGTGGTTTCTTTTCAGAAATGAAAATTTCAATAAAAATGAGTCATGAAATAAATTGGCTATGAACAAGCATGTTCAAGAGTGTCATATCAAGTAACAAACATTCATTCGTGTACTGTTGTTCGACTATTCAAATCAAGTATACAGTGGTGTCATACCTAAACACTTCGGTCATGCATTCTCTAGTTGGCCAATATGAGTTTTCCTGTGCTCCTCCTAGAATTAGATCATGGTCTTTAGCACCAGGCAAAAGTTTAAAAGAGGTCCAAGAACCTAAATATGCTCATTGATAATTCATACATTTAAATGGCCACCTAATTTTTTTTCTTCAAAAATTTAGTTCAGAGTTTATGGTAAGTAATTTCAAGAAAATTGTAGTACATGAATTGCAAAGTGACTCTTAAGTGTACTAAAAAAAGAAAAGATAATTAACTCTAGAACAATCAGTGAAAAAGGATAAAAGTTTTAAAATTTAATAGCTTAAAAATAGGTCAGAGTCAATTCTAAAATGAGTCTGAGAGTTGATTTAAGTCTAGGATTCGATTTCATAAATAAGAGAGTCGATTCTGTAATATATTTGATTCTATGAGAGAGTCGATTTAGTGAGAGAATCAATTTTATAAAAAAGTTAATTTTGTGAGAGAGTCCATTCAATTAGAGAATTAAATTTGTAAGAGAGTCGATTCAATGAGAGAATTGATTTTGCAAATGAGTGGATTCAATGCGACTCAATTCTTAATGAGACTCAATTATTAATGAGACTTGATTGTGACTTGATTCTTAATTGGACTCAATTCTTAGTGAAACTCGATTCTTAATAAGACTCGATTATTAATGAGACTCAATTCTTAATAAGAGTCAATTCTTAATGAGACTTGATTGTTGAGACTTAATAATCATAGACTCAATTTTTATAACATGTTGGGACTCAATTTCATGAAATTTCTAATAATAAAACTTTAATTCTATAACAGGTAATTTAATAGGAAATAAGTATAGTCAAATCATAGGTGACTTGTTATGCATATAAGGATTTGGAATCTATCAAACAATGAAGAGTATGGTTGGGTATCATAAAGAAAACCCTAACCTTTCACAAGTATATTCTAGGATGAATTCATGGGCAAGATCAAATATAAATTTTGGCATTGAAATTCAAGGAAAATGTTGAACTACGGGTTGATGAGAAACACATGGATGATGGAAGCACATGTCATGGCTATACAGTAATTCTAAATGAGAATAACATTCAAAGCCATGCCTAACAAGAAGATAATCAAATCTCATGGAAAACACAAATAGTACAAGCCAAAAGAACATAACAATTTCTTAACTTGACTTGTTTAAAGATACCTCTTGACTCAGATTACTCAAATCCCAGAAGCTAGAGTCTCCCTTAGATGCTGAAAAAGTTAGGCATGTAGGGAGAAAAGAAAAGAAAAGGCTCGAGGGTAAACATATAAAATCATTCAATTAAATCATTAAAGTTGGTTATGAGTGGCTTAGAAGACAACGCAATATCTAATGATGAGATAATACTATTCCAAGCTAGCAAGGTGGCATTCCATAGCTAGGTGGCAATCTATTATTTTACCATAGTTTAAATTGCCGATTTGTTCACTATGGGTTACCTAGCTAGGTTAGTTATTACGCCATAGGTCACTGCTTGCGTGGTAGATGGCTAGGTTGTTTACCTTTTAGTCCTTTTTTACATCTTTTATTTAAGTCTAAAAACTTTATTTTTAAGGAGTTGCAATTATGTCCTTCCTTGAAACTTTATATTTGTACTTATACTAGTTTTCTAATTTTTGGGTCATTACACCCTTCCCCACTTAAAAAGAAAATTGGTCCTCTAAATTCACTCTACTTCTACTCAAAATAAAGTACTGACAAGTGAATAACTCTGGATACTTAGTCTTCATTGTCTCTTTAAGCTCCCAAGTTACTTATTCTTGACCTTTCTTGTGCCATTGTACCTTCAGAATGGGAATGTCCTTGTTCCTCAGCTGATGGATTTCCCTATCTAATATTTTTACTAGTCTTTCTTCATATGTTATATCTTTCTAAGTCTTCAAACTGAATGATATGTGATGGATCATATAGATATTTTTCAAGCATAGAAACATTGAACATATCATATATATCTGAAAGTTGTGGAGATAAAACTAGTTGATGGGAAACTTCCCCCACTATATTCAAGACTTTAAAAGGTCCAATAAATCAACAACTTAATTTTCCTCTTATATCAAACCTCTTGAGCCTCTTTCTAGATAAGACTTTTAGAAATACATGATGTCCTCGAAATTAAAGCTCTCTTCTTCATTGATCTACATAATTTTTTTGTCAGCTTTGGGCTATCTTTATTCTTGCTTTGATTATCTGATAATCTCTGTTATTTTATGTATTAATTTTGGCCCAATTAATTACTTTAATCCTATCTTATTCCAACATACTGATGATCTGCAATCTCTACCATAAAGTGCTTAAAAGGTGTCATTTTGATTGTGGACTAATAACTATTATTATAACTTCACTAAGACTCTACTATGACACTATGGTAACTCCACCAAGTTGACGCCAGATCGCTCATCACTCTTATCCATCTCTATTATCGTGTGTATCATCATCAGACTCACCTGAAAAAATTAAGGAACACTTTTTTGCCTCATTTCTTTCACAAATATGTAGGCTCTACTAAGTTTTCAATAAGTATTTGCTTCTGATAGTCATTGGACTATATGCATTCTTAGGTTATATATATATTTGACTATAGAAGAGGGAATCTCTTCGGAGAAGCCTTTTTTGGTACACTTTATGGAGATGTTCTGTGGTGGATGGGTATTATCTGTCTTAGACACGTGTACTTAGAATTTGTTGCATATCATATCAAAGTGAATGTACATGGGACGGATAGTATCAACCTGTGGCAAGATGTGCACCAAATCCTCCACTTTATGACCCTTGTTTGGAACAGTCTTATTGTAAGGTCTCGGGTCTTTAGTGGATCCTTATTAGGTCTGTAGAGGTCCTGTGTAGTTGACGGCCAGGGCTTGCCGTTGAGTCTGAGTCAGCGTCCAGCGATGTGGACGTCTGAGCTTGAACTCAGCGACAAGCTATGTGGACGTTAATCTGTAGGCGGTTCAGTTGGCGGCCATTGATGTTGACGTCGACTAACCAGTCCTGTTGAAATAGGGCAGCCCGAGAGCAGAGTTCCTTCTTCTTCTTTTCTCTCCTTCCTTCCACCTTAGCCTTTCTTGATTCCTGTAGCTTCTGTTGAGTGATTTGAGCTCGTGGGAAGCCCCTGGATCGTGTGGCGTTGCTAGTTCGGGCGGGAATCGCAAGGTTTTGGCGTGATTCGCGCAGAGTCTTCTGGGAGATCCGGCGCGATTGGTGGCTGTTTGGGGATTCTTAAGGCGTTCTGAGGTAGGGACTTAACCCCTATAACCCTCCCTAGCAAACCAGCATGTCCAATTAAGCAAATTGGTGTGTAATTTGTGGTTTAGGGTTTGGGTTGTATCATGCCGGGATTTGGGTAAATTAGACAATCTAAGTGTTAGAATGTTTAGTTTAGATGTTCTGGTAGTGTAAACTGATGTGAGGAAGTGTTTCCCTCCATCAGTCAGAGTTTAGTTAAGTGTTTCTGCCCATTGAGACTGATTCGGTTCAGTTCTGGGTATGGGGGACTGAAGATATCAACGTCCACATCTGTTGACGTTGAGATCTTCAGGGGTGAATTAAACGACAAGGTCGATTGCCGTTTAGTTCCTCTTAACGACATGAGGGTTGCCGTTTACCCCATGTTGGCGGCAATCGATGTGGTCGTTTATATCCTGTCTCCCAGCAGACTTAAGCTGTGTGATTAGAGGCGATTGACATGTGATGTCCGCCCTAATAGCACATATGGGCCAGGCTTAGAGTGTGACTCCGCCTGTGCATAGTAGTAGTTGTTTGTGGCACGAGGTGTTTACTACTGTACGGGGTTTCAGACGTCGAGTGTGTTCCGTCTGTTGTACGCGCGTTGCGTTACCGTGTACCCGTTTCTGTTGTGTTACCTAGGCGTGGGTGCGACTCCGTCTAGACGACTAGCGTGTGGTTGTCCTCCGCTAGTGAGCAGGGACATCGAGTGCGACTCTGTCCTGTGCGTACTCCTTTTGGTGGTTTTGAGCCGGTTTCCGTGGAGCCCCTTCTCTACCGCTAGGGTCAAGCGTAGGGGAAAAACCGGTCGTGGACCAGACGCGAGAGAGAGCGTCTGTAGTGTGCACACGTGGCTGGGGTTGAGAGCCTCTGTGGTGACGGGACGCCGAGCCACAGACCCTAGCTGAGTCCTACTTGCTGTGTGTGTGAGTGTGTGTTACTGAGCCGTGTGGTTTACAGTTTTGTGTGGTGCGACGTGTACTTACTTTCTGTTTTTACTTTCCGCACTTTAGACTGTTACCGGTGGGGTTACTTTTCCCTACTGGGTCTCTTTCTTGAGACTCACTCCCTTCCCTTTCAGGTGGGTCTTCGTCGACTCCCGTTCCAGGCGAGTCTAGCCACTCCGGTGTTGGTGCTCCCTAGCTGCAGTGAGTTGTACCTTTTTGTTGTACTTCTGTACTCTGTACCTTGTCTCAGACTCTGAGGTTGTATATGATATGTTCATATAATGGAATTTTACTGCTTTGCATGGTGTGTATCTTCTTACATATAGTCTCCTCGGACTCTTAAATTCCTACCCTTCCGAGCTTGTCTCGTGGGTTAGCGGGTCAGAATTCGGGTTACTGGTTGTTACTGGTAATGCGGATTCTGGGTCGTTACACTTATGACCAAATTTGATTAAGACTTGAGCTCAAAACCACTACAAGTTAATAAGGTTGACAAATACAATAGATTTCCTGCTTCAAGATCAAATCTTTGTCATTTCCTCCTCATTCAACATCATTTGGAAGCTACCGAATCCGTGTCATAACAACGTAGAAATCATTTGCTCGATGTCAATCAAGTCCATTTTCATTGCCAACTAAAAAGAAACATAGAAAGTATTGTTTTCCTCAAAGAAGTCCAATGCCCCATGGAGACTTTACAACAGAGCATAAGGTATCTGCTTAAGTAGATCAGCGAAAAGGCCTCCTCTTCCAAAAACTTATTAGTTACTTTAAAACATCTGTCTTTTGGTTGGAAACACATGAACATTGTCTTGTTTTCCTCATAATTTTTCCTTTCGATCTGAACGGAGGAAGTCCCTATTAACAGAGCTACTCGTTGAGTAGTAGCCATTTAAATGTACGACCATAAAACCCAGCCATTCAAATCTACCCAGTGAGAAATCTGAAACTAGTATGGGCAGCCTACCATTGCCATGCATTAGATGGTTGGAGGAGGTGATTGCAGAGACTTCCGAGTGTAAAACGCATCTTTCAGTGTCCACTGAAAGAGTTGAAAGAGGTTGAAGAAGGAGCACTCAAATCAAGTCTATCAAGCAAGACATAACTTACCCACAAAGCAATGTTGCACTAGCAAGGAAACTAGATTTAGTCATGGGAATCTTACAAAGGAAGAAAAAGGAAAAAGAAACTTTGAAGCCCTTAATTTGGAGTAGCAACTGTAGTTCCTCAGAATGGCATCTAGCTTGCGAGAATCCAGATGAGGAATCCCAATCTTTCTCATTGAATATTAAAACATTGAAAGCTAAAAGAATTTGGAGAGCAAAAGAGGGCGGGGAAAAGATGCACAAAGCAGAAAGCGCACCTTATCGGCTCTCCCCTCCCTCCCACTCTTTCTGTCCACCTCTGTTTCAATGTCAGTATCTTTGGATGCTTTCAATCAGATGAATCTTAAGTAGAGTACTATTCTGACACACTAATAGTAGTTCCAAGATTTTGCAAAGATCCTCTAAAGAATGAGAAATGTTAGGTACCAGGTATAAATGCCACACTGGAATTGCCAGGGTGCGCATGATTGGCCCGTGTGAAAAGCGGCCACGTCATAAGTCCAGCAGAGGTAGCCGCCTGCATATGCGGTTTTCCGAGGTTCACCATCAAGAAGCCACTGTGGTCATGCAAAGGATTTTTTTATAATCCCAACTTTACCCTTCCCTCCCTTATATCACATCTCGGACAGTGAGATCCTTCATTCTCTCTCCTAAAATGATCGTAAAGCACCTTGGTCTCCATTCACAAGTAGAGAAGCAACCTGCAAACCGTCAGAGATCCCTCAGAGATCAAATAAGTGCATCCTCCCACTCCTTGTCTTCCTCTTCCATTATTTTTTCTTTGATTCCTCCATGGCGCCCAAGAAGAGTCTACTTGTGCTTTTCAGTCACCGCATTGCTAAGGAGAGTAGCTCTGCGACGACCCTCTTTATACCGGTACGATTATACCAATCCACGTCGATATAGTGAGTCTCGTCACAGTGGGACATTTACCCAAGCACTAACACATATGATTGAGATGTACACAAATATGAATACAGAGTAGCGGAAGTAAAAGAACTACTGTCTTTTCATTTCATCATCCACATTAAACATACATGATCATCATCATCATCAGAGCCTTATCCCATTATTTGGGGTCGGCTACATGAATCCTTTTCCGCCAAAGATTTCTATCAAATGCTATAGTCGTGTTTAAACTCAAAAAGTCCAAATCCTTCTTGATAACATCGCACTATCTCATTTTAGGCCTTCCCCTAGCTCTTTTACTAGCATCCACTAAAATTTGGTCACATCTTTTAACCGGCGCCGAGTTAGGGCGACGGTACACGTGTCCAAACCACCTAAGTCTATTTTCTCTCATTTTTCTATCAATTGGAGCTATCCCCAGATCCTCACGGAAGCGCTCATTCCTAATCTTATCTTTCTTAGTCTTACCACACATCCATCTCAGCATCCTCATCTCTGCTACACATATTTTGTTTACGTGTTCCTTTCGCACTGCCCAACACTCTGTGCCATATAATAATGCAGGCCTCACTGCCGTTCTATAAAACTTTCCTTTAAGTTTCACTGGTATACGACGATCCCAAAGGACTCCTGATGCACTTCTCCACTTTACCCAACCTGCCTTAATCCTATGTGCCACATCATCATAAATCTCCCCATTCTCTTGGATGATAGATCCCAAGTATCGAAAGCTACTACTCTTAGAAATATCTTGACCATCAATTTGAACCACATCTCCTTGAGGAACCCTTTAATCTTATCTTTCTTAGTCTTACCACACATCCATCTCAGCATCCTCATCTCTGCTACACATATTTTGTTTACGTGTTCCTTTCGCACTGCCCAACACTCTGTGCCATATAATAATGCAGGCCTCACTGCCGTTCTATAAAACTTTCCTTTAAGTTTCACTGGTATACGACGATCGCAAAGGACTCCTGATGCACTTCTCCACTTTACCCAACTTGCCTTAATCCTATGTGCCACATCGTCATAAATCTCCCCATTCTCTTGGATGATAGATCCCAAGTATCGAAAGCTACTACTCTTAGAAATATCTTGACCATCAATTTGAACCACATCTCCTTGAGGAACCCTTTGATTACTACAATTACAGTGCATAAACTCAGACTTACTCCTACTAATTTTAAAACCTTTAGACTCCAAAGCATGTCTCCAACTTTCTAACTTAACATTTAAACCATCAATACTCTCATCAATTAAGACAATATCATCTGCAAATAGCACACACCAAGGGATATCATCATGCAAATGTTTTGTCACCTCATCTATAACCAGAGCAAAGAGATATGGACTTAGGGCAGAACCTTGATGCAAACCTATAGTGACCGGAAATTCACGGGTCTCTCCAGCAATAGTTCTCACACTAGTAGTAGCACCCTCGTACATGTCCTGAATCAAGTCAACATATCCTTGAGAGACTCCCTTCTTTGTTAATGCCCACCAAATCAAGTCTCTCGGTACTCGATCATACGCCTTCTCCAAATCAAGAAAAACCATATATAAATCTCTTCTCATCTCTCTATACTTCTCCATTAACTGACGCAATAAGAAAATAGCTTCTGTAGTAGATCTACTAGGCATAAAACCAAATTGATTTTCTGATATACTAGTCATGCATCGCACTCGGCTCTCGATTACTCTTTCCCAAAGTTTCATAGTGTGACTCATAAGCTTAATTCCGCGGTAATTATTACAGCTTTGAATATCCCCTTTGTTTTTATAGAAAGGAACTACAACACTTTTTCTCCATTCTTCTGGCATTCTCCGTTCCTTTAAAATTTTATTGAAAAATTTAGTTAACCATTTAATACCAATATCTCCTAAGCCTTTCCACACTTCAATAGGTATGCCATCCGGTCCTAAGGCCTTACCCAATTTCATTTTTCTTAAAGCATCGCCCACTTCTGACATCTTAATAAGCCTGAAATACTGATACTTATCAAATTTTGTTGACTCTTGATTCTCTTCTAAGGAGGCATCCTTAAAACAATTTCCATTAAGTAATTTCTGAAAATAGTTATACCCTCTCTCTTTAACCTCTAGATCCTTAACCAAAACCTTTTGATCTTCATCCTTAATGCAACGAACATGATCTAAGTCTCTACTCTTCCTTTCTCTTAATTTAGCAAGTTTAAATATGTCTTTTTCTCCCTCTCGAGTTCCTAATTTATTATATAATTCTTCATACGCCTTGGACTTAGCTTCACTAACTATTCTTTTAGCTCTCTTTTTAGCTATCTTATAAGCTTCTAAAGTTTGATTATTCTTGTTTGTTTGCCAAGCTTTAAAACAATCTCTTTTAGCTCTAATGGTATTTTGAATTTCCTCACTCCACCACCAAGTCTCTCTTTCTATATTCCTTTTACCTTTAGATTTACCTAGGAGTTGATTTGCTACATTTTTTATACAATTTGTGACATTATTCCACATTACAGTAACTTCTTGATCTAAATTCCAGATATTTTCTTTTACTAGATGATTTTTAAATGTTTCTAAATTTTTACTTTTCAAATTCCACCACTTAATCTTAGCACAATTATTTATGATGGTTTTTCTTTTAAATTTTGGAATACGAACATCTATTATTATGGCCACACCATTTCTAGAGTTACTAGTTCCTGTATACGAAATTTTATAACCATCAATATCTTTAGCTTTAGATCCTTTCCACCTAGTTTCTTGTAGACAAGCTATGCTAACCCTTCTATCCCTCATTAACTTGACCAACTCCAAACCCTTATCCATATAGCAATTTAAGGAACTATGTCCACATAATGAAATACAAAATTCAAATTACATTGTTCGTCCACAATTTACCTAAGCTTCAATTACATAAGTCTCGATTACATACTATGGAAATAAAGTACAACAACGGTGACTCCACAACACTCTACTCTCCTCGCTCAGAGTCACTCTCAACGGTCTCCTCCAAGGAAGTAGAGTCACCTGCTAAACCTGTATGCCGAAGCAAGAGTGAGTCTAAAAGACTCAGCAAGTAACTCCATACACATGCATACATGCATACATCACAAGTAAGCCATTTATTCAATTGCATTAACTCAAAACAGGGAGCATGGTTGTACAATAATAGAAACTACCTATCATGATATTTCTACTAATTTCAGTACGCATGATACATGGTTTATGTCAATCCAAAATGAAATACCTACTGCATGCTTTCTACTCATTCATTCACATGAGAGCTACACTTACATTTAACTACAACATGATAGCAATTTAGCATGGGATTTTCACACATAAGAAGGAAATACCCCTAACATGGATTCTACACACTTTTGCACATATAAAACACCCTTATAAACACATTAAGGTTGCTGTTTTGACATGAATCTAACAATTTCATAACATAAATCACAAGTTCGCAATTTTAACACAAGGGTTTCACATGTTTACACAGTTACTCGTTTGCATTGTTCCCATTTACACATTACACATTCACGTGTTCGCACTACAAAATTTGCACATATACACATTCACATTTAATTGCCGTGACACATAGTCCAAACCACCACTAGAAGGACACATTCACATCACATAACACATAGACGCCACCTAGGCAACACAGTGACGGCTCTTGGTACTGCACAGACCGGGAGAAGTAATCTCCACCCTAACCAGTGGTACTTATCCACCTCCAGGATTTCATCCTAATGCCCTTAGGATCTTAACACATTGAACCTTCCCGTGGGGACTTTTTCACGGTACAGTTCCACAGCCCTCTATGGAAGCAGTGTCACACACGACACCTTTTACACATTCTGATTTTTAACACACACATTTCATACGGTTTACACATGGCTCTATTTTTCCCTAACTTGATACTACTGTTGACAAAATTTAAACACTCAGATACTTACTCTAATCATGCTGAAAACACATTATCCAACCATAATCATGTTAAGCAAGCATTAATAGCTCATTTTCACATGGAAATTCCACAATGTACTCTGCTGTTGCCCAAATCATATGAGATTTTAACCACAGGCTATTTGCAGATTTCAGACCACACATGCAAATTTTCATATTTTTCTGAACTATATTAAATTTACAGAAAATAAAACATGCAACCACATGGCATTCATAAATCAGTTATCATGGAAGCATAATATCAAGGTCTATTTTGATAGTGCACTAACCTGCATCTATCATTCATATTACCACAGAAGTTTTCCCCGAATTTATTTCACATCATACAATTTACTGTGAGTTTTACAAGAACTTACACATGTTTTCTATTTTCAGTACAGAAATTGTAATAAATCACATGATCATGGGAAAATTCCCAGATTTTTGGGACAAAGACTGACATACATACGCATGACCTAGAAAAATTATGGCATTCAAATTCCTCACGAACCAGGTGAACAGTAAGCTATCATATCCAAGATCTTTATCTAACATGCATGTCAAATAAATGTAACCATTCATACTATTTACAGATATTCACCACACTTCCACAACACATTCTATTATCTATATTAGATAACATACAACATTTACATTATATCCTCATGCGAAGGAAATCCAAAAATGAATCATATATCAAGAGGAATAGCTCACAGTTCTGTCCTGAAGAACTAAACGACAAAGGCTGGCCGTTTACAGGGGTTAACGGCAGCATCGTCTGCCGCCAACTGGAGATCTTAATGGCAAGGGATCTTGCCGTTAAGTTCCTGTCTGTGCAGAAATACAGACCGAACTCCAAAGATGGGGGAAATGTGGGGTTCCAGGGCACGAATAAAATCCCATAAAACACCTAAGACCTACTGGACATGTACATGCACCACGGGGATGGGTTACTTGCCTTTAGAAAAACCTCCAAAGGGATCAAAAAGGTTGTTGAAGCTCTCCTTGGACAGTGCCAAGAAGCCTCCACAAACTCCTTCCTCCGGGTTTTAGGATGAAGTAGCCTTCAGTCCAGCGTTGGGGAAGCCTTCCCTTATGCCCAATCTTCCTCCCAGTTGAAATAGCTCGTCAGAAGAAGCCTCAAATCGCCGGATCTGAGCTCTCAAAGTTCAGTTTTTCACCTGTTCTCTTAGCTAGGGTTTTCTCTCTTTGCAAAGAGCCAAGAGAGCTCCTACAGGTTGCAAGGGGTAGTGATTTTATAAAATGGGGCTTGGGATCTCACGCAAGACATGATGGGAGAGGTGAGAGCTGTTGGGGACATCTCCCCAATCGGTGAGCAAGCCCAATCCAAAATTCAAAATTTCGGGGTCTTCTATGCACAGAAAATTAGAGAAGTAGACGTCCACATCCATGGCCGTTTACCTAATAGTTGGCGTCCATCTTCATGGACGTTTACTCAACATGGACGTCCATCCATGTTGACGCCAATTTGCTCTTCGGCTAGAGCTTAAACCATGCAGAAAACCATATATATACGCTATATATATACATGCAATATATATAGTATAGTGTACACACTACTACACCATGTAAACAAACAATAATTACATCTAAACATACACATGCATACATAAGTACACCTAGCTAATATGTACGTAGATATCTACATATGCATACATGAAGTTACACACAAGCGTGACTCAACATGCGGCAAAACAAAAATGACAAAAAAATTTCGAGGGCCTCACACCCTCTCCCCCTTAAGGAAACTTCGTCCTCGAAGTTTAAACAACACTACTCGAACAAATGAGGATACTTCTTCCTCATCGCATCCTCAAGCTCCCAAGTAGCCTCCTCCCGCGAGAAGTTCCGCCATAGAACCTTCACCGACGTAATACTCTTGTTCCGGAGATGCTGAACCTTCCGGTCAAGAATAGCTACTGGTTGCTCCACATACGACAGATCTGGATGGATCTCCACTGGCTCGTGACTAATAACATGAGACGGATCTCGAACATACTTCCTGAGCATAGATACGTGGAAAACGAGATGAACGCCAGCTAAAGCCGGAGGCAAAGCTAGGTCGTAAGCCACGCTACCTAAACGCCTGAGAATCTCATACGGGCCAATGAATCTGGGACTTAATTTGCTATGCCTGCCAAACCTGACGACACCTCGAGTAGGTGAAATCTTCAAAAAGACATGCTCACCCACCTCAAACTCCAAATCCTTCCTTCTGTTGTTGGCATAGCTCTTCTGCCTATCCTGTGCCGCAACAAGCCTCTTCCTAATAAGCTGAATCTTAGCCGAAGTCTCCTGAACTAACTCCGGACCGATCAACTGCCTATCGCCGGTCTCCTCCCAACATAAAGGAGATCTGCAAGGCCTTCCATACAACACCTCAAATGGAGCCATACCAATGCTCGCATGAAAACTGTTGTTATATGCGAACTCCACTAGAGGTAAATGGCGCTCCCAATCATCCTTCCAATCCAGCACACACGTCCTCAACATATCCTCGAGCGTCTGGATAGTCCTCTCAAACTGTCCATCTGTCTGGGGATGAAACATCGAACTGAGCTTCAGCTCCGAACCTAAAGCATCCCGAAGACCCTTCCACAACCTCGACGTAAATCTCGGATCTCGATCCAAAATGATCGACTTCGGCACACCATGCAATCTAATAATGCTACTGACATACAATCTAGCCAAGCTCTCTACTGACTGCTTCTTCCTCATAGGCAAGAAATGCGCAGTCTTCGAGAATATATCTACGACTACCCAAATCGAGTCATTACCCTGTCTGGATCGAGGCAAACCCGAAACAAAATCCATAGTGACAGCTTCCTACTTCCATACTGGGATCTCCATCTTCTGCATAAGACCAGATGGTCTGCCGCTTGGCTTTCACTTGCTGACATACTAGACACCTAGATACATAATCCGCTACATCTCTCTTCATGCCAGACCACCAAAAAGACCTCTTCAAATCCTGGTACATCTTGGTGTTACCTGGATGAATAGAGAATCTCGATCTATGAGCTTCTGCTAAACCATGCTCACGGACATCTACCACGTCAGGAACACACACTCGGTGGTGGAATCTAATCACACCATCTTCATCACGAGCAATGCCTGCCTTGCCCACTAACTCTTGGAGTCTAGGGTCAGCTTTCTGTTGCTCGATCACTTCATCCAACACCGAAGACCTAAGAGACAACTGAGCTACAAAAGCCTGACATAAGGGCTCCAACTCAGTCATCGCACACGCCGCATCCTCCAACATCTTCCAATCCTGCTGGAGCGAAGACCTCCTCCTGCTAAGAGCATCGCTACGACATTCGCCTTTCCTGGATGATATTGAAGATCGAAGTCGTAGTCCTTGAGGAACTCAATCCATCTCCTCTGCCGTAGGTTTAGTTCCTTCTGGGAGAAGAGATACTTCAAGCTCTTATGGTCAGTGAACACCTCAAATCTGACACCATAAAGATAGTGCCTCCAGATCTTTAGTGCATGAACCACTGCCACAAGCTCCAAATCATGAGTCGGATAGTTACGCTCATCTCCTTCAATTGCGAGAAGCATACGCCACTACCCTTCCTTGCTGCATTAGCACACAGCCTAAGCCAATTCGAGATGCATCCGTATAAATGGCGAAACCTTCAGCACCACTAGGTAATACCAATACCGGAGCGGAAGTAAGTTTAGCCTTCAATAATTGGAAGCTACTCTCACATGTCTCGGACCACAAAAACTTCACCCCTTTTCTGGTAAGCTGAGTCAATGGGGCGGCGATGGATGAAAATCCCTCAATGAATCGACGATAGTAACCAGCCAAACCCAGAAAACTACGAATCTTCGAAGGGGTCTTGGGGGTCTCCCAATCCATAACTGCCTGGACCTTTGCTGGATCAATTGCTACACCAGCATCGGAGATAACATGCCTAAGAAAATGAACCTCACACAACCAAAAATCGCACTTGCTGAATTTTGCATACAGCTTGTGCTCACGGAGAACCTCTAACACTACCCTCAAATGCTGACGGTGTGTGGCCTCATTCGGAGAGTAGACCAACACATCATCGATAAATACCACAACAAAGCTATCTAAGTACGGCCTAAAAACCCTGTTCATGAGATCCATGAACGCTGTAGGGGCGTTGGTCAATCCGAAAGGAAGGACCAAAAACTCATAATGTCCATAACGGGTTCTAAATGTCGTCTTGGACACATCCTCACTCCTAATCCTCAACTGATGATAACCAGATCACAAATCGATCTTAGAAAAGACTGATGCATTTTGCAGCTGGTCAAACAAATCATCAATACGAGGTAAGGGATACCTGTTCTTCACTGTCACTTGGTTTAGCTTCCTATAATCGATGCATAACCTAAGCGATCCATCCTTCTTCTTTACGAACAAGACAGGTGTGCCCCAAGGGGAAACACTAGGGCGAATAAATCTCTTAACTAGCAAGTCCTGCAACTGCCTCCTTAACTCGGCTAACTCCGCAGGTGCCATCCGATATGGAGCCTTCGAGATAGGAGAGGTGCCCAGAAGCAACTCTATGGTGAACTCTATCTCTCTATCCGGTGGCAATCCAGACAAATCATCAGGAAAGACGTTGGAAAATCCTGCACTACCTCGATCTCTGCAAGAGTAGGTGACTCACCAGCCTCGGGTACTAACACTACACTGGCAAGAAAAGCGTCACAACCCTTGTTTACCATGCGCATCGCCTTCATGGCAGAGATGACCAACTTTCCCGCCAAGTTTCTTGGCAAGGGATGAGAGAACTCGTCCTCACCAGGAATGCAGAAAACAATCCTCTTCTGACGACAATCTACTAATGCATAGTGCTCCTCTAGCCAATCCAGACCAAGAATAGCATCATAGTTCTTCATCTTAGCAAGAAGAAACACCCATCTAAAACCCATCCTCAATACACACAGGTAACGACGGAATACACTTCCCAGTCGATACCGTACCCGCAGGTGTGTGTACAGACAACGGGACTTCTAAATCCTCAGACTCTATGCCTGACTCTATAGCTAACTGCCTAGCAAACCGCTCGGAGATGAACGAGTGAGTGGCACCCGTATCAAACAAAACCCGAGCGTGCACACCTAGAAGTAAAACCGTACCTTCGGTGACATGCTCCGCCTGCTCGGCGTCCTCTCGTGCTAGGGAAAACACTCGAGCTTGGGCTCGAGGCCTTCCTGGTCTTCCTGTAGCTGGCACTGCTGTTGCTACCACTGCTGGGGTTGGCGCTCCGCGCTGGACGCCCTACTGAAGTCTCGGACAATCCTTGATCATGTGGTCACTGCTCCCGCACTTCAAGCATTTTCCCGCTACCATCCAACACTCCGTACCACCGTGTGTCTTTCCGCAATGGGGACACTCCTTCTTCACACCAGGGGAACGTTGAGAAGGTACCTGAGTACTGCTGGCTGCCACTGGACGCTACGGTGTCTGGTACGCTGCCTTCTTCTTATCCTGCCGCTGGAAAGGAGCCGCAGGTCTCTTCTGCAAGGCTTTCTTCTCCTCGAGGTACTGCTCCATTTCACCCTCCTACCTACAAGCAGCGCTAAGGGCCTCGTCCAAGGTACGATGATCAAACGCCACTAGCCTCGTCCTCAGTGATGGCTTAAGGCCCATCACAAACTTCTTTGCCTTCCTGCGCTCATCAGCTAACTCAGCAAACCTGGCCTCGTACTCGAGTACAGTCATGGAGCCCTGAGTCAAGGAAAGGAACTCCTGCTCCATCCTGTCCTGGATATGCTCGGGGACGAACTTGGCCCGAAAGAGCCTCACGAACTCATCCCAAGCAACGTCAATAGCACCGTCCTCGAATCGGGTACACAGTAAGGAAGCCCACCACACATCGGCTCTCTCCTGTAGCATATAGGTGGCTAAAGTAACCTTGCCATCATCCGCACACCTAACAACCCGGAAGATCTTCTCGATCTCCCTCATCCAGCTCTCGGCTAGTAATGGGTCGCTCTCTCCCTTAAAAGAGGGTGGCAACATCCTCTTGAATCTTTCCATGATGGAGGGTCCACCATGGTCCTGAGCCTGGGGAACTGGAACCTGGGCCTGCTACAAAAAACAACAAGCAATGCATATTCAACACAACATCATGCAATTAAATAAAATAAACTACTCTTTATTTTTTTTATTATTCCAACCTGAGCCTCCATCTGAGCCTGGAGTGCAGCCTGGGTGTGGGCCTGCGTCTGCATGGCCTGCACTAGACCCTGCATGAACACTCCATAATCCACAGGTGGCGGTGGGGGACGTACAGGACCCTGAGGTGCCGGGGCCTGCTGCTCAGTCTGCTCCTCACGCCTCTACTCGCCCTCACGAGCTGGAACACCACCACGTCTACCGCGTGAAGCCATATGCTGCAGTAATTTAGCCACTATTAGAGACTACGTTACTTAGTCCCTAACCACTTTCTTATCTATCTTTCATTCATTATTAATCAATTCTACACATGTGGACAACTCTATAAAGACTTAGCATGTAATGGAGATGATGACTTATGTATATTTATGTACAATCTCAACTAGTTGCTCTGATACCAATCCTTGCGACGACCCTCCTTATACCGGTACGATTATACCAATCCACTTCGGTATAGTGAGTCTCATCACAGTGGGACATTTACCCAAGCACTAACACACGTGATTGAGATGTATACAAATATGAATACAGAGTACCAGAAGTAAAAGAACTACTGTCTTTTCATTTCATCATCCACATTAAACATACATGATCCATATAGCAATTTAAGGAACTAAGTCCACATAATGAAATACAAAATTCAAATTACATTGTTCGTCCACAATTTACCTAAGCTTCAATTACATAAGTCTCGATTACATACTATGGAAATAAAGTACAACAACGGTGACTCCACAACACTCTACTCTCCTCGCTCGGAGTCACTCTCAACGGTCTCCTCCAAGGAAGTAGGGTCATTTGCTAAACCTGTACGCCGAAGCAAGAGTGAGTCTAAAAGACTCAGCAAGTAACTCCATACACATCATACATGCATACATCACAAGTAAGCCATTTATTCAATTGCATTAACTCAAAACAGGTAGAATGGTTGTACAATAATAGAAACTACCTATCATGATATTTCTACTAATTTCACTATGCATGATACATGGTTTATGTCAATCCAAAATGAAATACCTGCCGCATGCTTTCTACTCATTCATTCACATGAGAGCTACACTTACATTTAACTACAATATGATAGCAATTTAGCATGGGATTTTCACACATAAGAAGGAAACACCCCTAACATGGATTCTACACACTTTTGCACATATAAAACACCCTTATAAACACATTAAGATTGCTGTTTTGACATGAATCTAACATTTTCATAACATAAATCACAAGTTCGCAATTTTAACACAAGGGTTTCACATGTTTACACAGTTACTCGTTCGCATTGTTCACATTTACACATTACACATTCACGTGTTCGCACTACACAATTTGCACATATACACATTCACATTTTCACATTTAATTGCCGTGACACATAGTCCAAACCACCACTAGAAGGACACATTCACATCACATAACACATAGACGCCACCTAGTCAACACAGTGACGACTCTTGGTACTGCGCAGACCGGGAGAAGTAATCTCCACCCTAACCAGTGGTACTTGTCCACCTCCAGGATTTCATCCTAATGCCCTTAGGATCTTAACACATTGAACCTTCCCGTGGGGACTTTTCCACGGTACAGTTCCACAGCCCTCTATGCAAGCAGTGTCACACACGGCACCTTTTACACATTCCGATTTTTAACACACACATTTCATACGGTTTACACATGGCTCTATTTTTCCCTAACTTGATACTACTGTTGACAAAATTTAAACACTCAGCAACTTACTCTAATCATGTTGAAAACACATTATCCAACCATAATCATGTTAAGCACGCATTAATAGCTCATTCTCACATGGAAATTCCACAATGTACTCTGCTGTTGCCCAAATCATATGAGATTTTAACCACAGACTATTTGAAGATTTTAGACCACACATGAAAATTTTCATATTTTTATGAACTATATTAAATTTATAGAAAATAAAACATTCAACCACATGGCATTCATAAATCAGTTATCATGGAAGCATAATATCAAGGTCTGTTTTGACAGTGCACTAACCTGCATCTATCATTCATATTACCATAGAAGTTTTCCCAAATTTATTTCACTTCATACAATTTACTGTGAGTTTTACAAGAACCTACACATGTTTTCTATTTTCAGTACAAAAATTGTAATAAATCACATGATCATGGGAAAATTCCCAGATTTTCGGGACAGCGACTGACATACATACGCATGATCTAGAAAAATTAGGGCATTCAAATTCCTCACGAATCAGGTGAACAGTAAGCTATCATATCCAAGATCTTTATCTAACATGCATGTCAAATAAATGTAACCATTCATACTATTTACAGATATTCACCACACTTCCAAAACACATTCTATTATCTATATTAGATAACATACAACATTTACATTATATCCTCATGTGAAGGAAATCCAGAAATTAATCATATATCAGGAGGAACAGCTCACAGTTCTGTCCTGAAGAACTAAACGGCAAAGGCTGGCCATTTACAGGGGTTAACGCAGCATCGTCTGCCGCCAACTGGAGATATTAACGGCAAGGGATCTTGTCGTTAAGTTCCTGTCTGTGCAGAAACACAGACCGAACTCCAAAGATGGGGGAAATGTGGGGTTCCACGACACGAATAAAATCTCATAAAACACCTAAGACCTACTGGACATGTACATGCACCACGGGGATGGGTTACTTGCCTTTAGAAAAACCTCCAAAGGGATCAAAAAGGTTGTTGAAGCTCTCCTTGGACAGTGCCAAGAAGCCTCCACAAACTCCTTCCTCCGGGTTCTAGGATGAAGTAGCCTTCAGTCCAGCGTTGGGGAAGCCTTCCCCTATGCCCAATCTTCCTCCCAGTTTAAATAGCTCGCCGGAAGAAGCCTCAAATCGCCGGATCTGAGCTCTCAAAGTTCAGTTTTTCACCTGTTCTCTCATCTAGGGTTTTCTCTCTTGGCAAAGAGCCAAGAGAGCTCCTACAGGTTGCAAGGGGTAGTGATTTTATAAAATGGGGCTTGGGATCTCACGCAAGGCATGATGGGAGAGGTGAGAGCCGTTGGAGACATCTCCTCAATCGGTGAGCAAGCCCAATCCAGAATTTTGGGGTCTGCTATGCACAGAAAATCTGAGAAGTAGACGTCCACATTCATGGCCGTTTGCCTAATAGTTGGCATCCATCGTCATTGACGTTTACTCAACATGGACGTCCATCCATGTTGACGCCAATTTGCTCTTCGGCCAGAGCTTAAACCATGCAGAAAACCATATATATACGCTATATATATACATGCAATATATATAGTATAGTGTACACACTACTACACCATGTAAACAAACAATAATTACATCTAAACATACACATGCATACATAAGTACACCTAGCTAATTTGTACGTAGATATCTACATATGCATACATGAAGTTACACACAAGCGTGACTCAACACGCGGCAAAACAAAAATGACAAAAAAATTTCGAGGGCCTTACAAGCTCGGCCATGGCAGAAGAGCCAGTGGAGCAACTGACAATGCTTCCTCTTCCACTCAACGCAGAGGAGGCAAGGGTTCCTGTGCCGGCTCCGAAAGTAGAAGAAGCGAGGGCTTCAACTTTAGACCTAGAAGACATAGGACGTAGGTCGGCATCCAGAAGAGTGAGAGGTATGGTTCACAAATAGAATGTAACAGTGAGAAATAAGTCCCTTCCCATGACAAATAGGTTTCTTCGAGTGACAAATAGGTCTCTTCAGATGACAAATAGGTCTCTTCAGGTGACAAATAGCTATCTTCCAGTGACAAATAGGTTTCTTCCAATGTCGAGTAGGTTTCTTCTGTTCAGTGACAAATAGCTATGTTCTAGTGATAGATAGGTCCTTTCCAGTGACAATATATCTCTTTATTGACAAATAGCTATTTTCCAGTGGTTTCTTCCAATGACAAAATAGGTTTCTTCTGTTTAGTGACAAATAGGTTTCTTCGAGTGACAAATAGGTCTCTTTTGGTAACAAATAAGTTTCTTCTAGTGTCGAGTAGGTTTCTTCTGTTCGGTGACAAGTAGCTATATTCCAGTGACAAGTCCTTTCCAGTGATAAATAGATCTCTTTGGTTGACAAATAGCTATTTTCTAGTGGTTTTTTCGAGTGATGAAAGAACTTTCTTCTGTTCGGTGACAAATAGGTTTCTTATGTTTAGTGATAGATAGGTCTCTTCGAGTGACTAATAGGTCTCTTCGGGTGACAAATAGGTTTCTTT
Organism: Colocasia esculenta; assembly: GCA_014218235.1. NCBI lineage: Eukaryota > Viridiplantae > Streptophyta > Magnoliopsida > Alismatales > Araceae > Colocasia > Colocasia esculenta. The sequence continues at coordinate 72,896,657 of CM024765.1, read as the reverse complement.
CAGTGACAAATATGTTACTTCCAATGTTGAGTATGTTTCTTCTAATAGGTGACAAATAAGTTTCTTCTTGTGTCGAGTAGGTTTCTTTTGTTCGGTGACAAATAGCTATGTTCCATTGTCAAATACTTCTGTTAGTTGACAAATAGGTTTCTTTTGTTGGGTAATGTTGTCACATTCTTCTATTGTTAAATAGGTTTTCTTATTTTTATTTGAATGCAATGAATCCTGCAGATATTAAAGCACGCTCTTCCATGGATATATACGTGAAGGATAGAGATCAGATGACATTCCGGGAATGCCTAAAATGATAATGAGGAGCACCCTTTTTTCATGGTATGTTGATAATACTTCTGGTTGTGCGTTCAATATGAGGATTTTAGAGGAGATCATAAGCACTCATGTTGAAGGTAACATCTTCATGCTGGGCAAGAAGGAGGTCCTATTTACTGTTGAGGATGTGGGCATTATTTTGGAGTTACCTAGCTCCGGACATTCGGTTCGCCATTATGACAATCTAAATAAGAAGTCCAGGTTGCATGAGCAGTTTGGGGTGGCCACAAATTTTGATCGGAAGAAGGTGCATTCTCTCATCCAGCAATTGGGAAATTTAGATGACGAAGCAAATGTAGAGGACACGGTTCGTCTGTGGATTGTGCTCCTCCTATACACCTTTCTTTGTTCGAGATCAGTGCATTCTTGTCCACAATAGATGCTCTCCTGCTTGGATGACATACGAAGAATAAAAGAGTTCAATTGGGCAGCCACAGTGTAGGAAGTAACATTGCACAATTTTGATAAATTAGTTAGTTCTGTAAATAATAAAAAATGCGGTACAAGTTGCCCCGCAAAGAGAAGAAGTGAAAATGAATCCCAAGCTCATTCTTTCATTTATGGTTGTGATGTCACCCTTGATGTAAGTTCCTTTAACTTGTTTATTTTTTCAGGTTTGGTTCTTTGAGCACACCAGGGTGAGGCAGCTAATAAATTTGATGTCATATCCCCACCTCTTCAGTTGGGGACCATTCAGTGGCAAGACTATACCATTTGCTATAGAATCTCTCACCGGCCAATAGGTTTTTGGAGTCCCTTTCACAACGGCATTCTTATTGAGTAATGAACTGTGTAATCTGATGTTTGTTGCTATAATTTTCCCTTTTAGGTTACCAGAAGATTGGTAGTTGAGCCGAATGAGTAGGAATTCATATACGAGGGATGGTCAAATAACCAAATAGTCTAAGAAGACTCATCAAGGGTATTCTCCCTACCCCAATGCTCCCCCAAAACAAAAAAAATGATATTCCTCCAGATGACAGAAAATTGCAGCATCAATAAAGTCTCATGAAGATAAATTTGACCGGTTAGCCACTGACATGATTGATCAAAAGAGGCAAATTGACAAAAATAATGTGGTACATTCATAAGAGAGATGAACCAGTGACCCATGAAGAAGGGGTAGCTAGGCCAACTGTGTTAACCCCCACATCTTCTTTTCATATGCCGATTGATGCTCCTCTAGACATCATTGTTGCCGATGTCTAACCTCCGATGATGAATGATGATCAGGCACCACCAACAAGTCATTTTGAGGAGGTTGATGCCCAAACTCCTAGCTCAATGGTTCGAGCAATCAAGAAGCATGAAGACTGGCATCTTGGTGCCTATGATCAGTCCCCTTATGAATGGGTTAAGAAGCCCGTTAAAAAAACAAAGTCACCAAAGACTATAAAGTCTGAGAAAGGCAAGACAGTGGTAAGTGTCTATTATGTAACTGCATAACCTACTATTCCATTCATCTAAAATTTACACACAACCTAGATGGTTGATGAAGAACCTAAGGTCCAAGTCAGCACACTGTCGATGGTAGATTGGGTGTACAAATGGGAATTGAACGACAAGGACAATGCCACTGTCTTCCTTCAATTATGTGTAAATGTCAATACTGAAACTGAGTAAGTTGCTTGAATTTGAGTGATTTCATATTTATGATAGAAATTATGTATTATACTGTTTTCATCCCTCTATAGTTTTGGAGTTTTTGAATTTGGTAATGACGTGGTCATCCGGAAGTCACACGTGTTAAACCTACTTTACGGTTACATGATTGAAGACACAGTTTGTGTTTCATCTTATGTTTTTATGGTTAATCTTGTTGGCCCACTTACGGTTGGTAGCAAGACTAACCTTGAGGGGGGGGGTGAATAGGAAATATGAAAAGTTGAAACAACAATCACCACTTGAAAATGTTTGGTTAGTCTAAATAAGCGTGTGCAAGGAAATAAAATGCGTGGAAGTAAGCACACAAGGAACACACAGATTTATCCTGGTTCGGACCTTCTATCAATCAGGAGTCCTACGTCTAGTCCCCAAGCAAACTCTTGGGATTTCACTAACCACCAAGTAACCTTGGTCTTTCCTTAAATAAGGGGCATACAATACCCAGCATCCCAGCTGGTCTTCTTCTCTTTCCCAGGTAAGAAGGCAGCCCACTTCTCTTACAGGTCAAGAAGCCAACCTCCTGGTACAAACCCCAGTGCGGTTCTTCCCTTAACACAAGGGGAACACTGTGTACAGTCTCACAGCTGGACATAAACCACCAGCACCCCGCTGGCCTTCTCTTCGCACAGGAAGAGGAACACTTCTGAACCTAGAAGCTAGGGCCTGAAGCCCCTAGATCAAGCTCTATATAAACAATGAAATGCTTGATCTGAGATTGAGCCTAAGAAGGAAAGAGTTTACATGACAAGACTCTCCTTAAGCTAAACCCCCAGTTCTCTCTTTCAAATACACAGAGAGACACAGAGAGAGAATGAGGAAGAAGGAAGATGGCTTGAATGCTTTAGCTTGAATAGGCTCGAGCTCTCTTCCTTTCTTGCTTGAGTGTGTATGGATTTGGATGCACACTGGGTGTACACTCCTTGAATGATCTTCAGGTTCTCTTTGTCTGCTTATTTTTCTTCTGCTTTTCCTTCTCCCTTTTATGAAGCAGCTTTGAATAGATCCGTTGACAAATGGCCGTTGGAGCTCTCTGATCCGTTGCTCATCTTCTTCTTCATCTTCTTTCCTTTGAGTTTAATGGCTTTCTTCTTGTGCCTACTGGCAACTTGGAATGGAGGAAGATGTTCTAGTTGGTGCGCACTTCCAAGGATGCCAGCAACAAGTCCAAGATGTTGACTGTGTGTAGAGGTGGACCTGCATACATTAAATGCAAGGCAGATGATTAGACTTGTGAAGTCTTTTGTCAAATGGCTCATACCTCTTTTTGCCTTATGTCCATGTTTTCCTACAGATAGCTAGGAATAGAATGTAGGTGCTTTTCTTTGTTTCAGGAAGGAAGAGATCCTATGAGACAGGCAAAAAGATCTTCAGTCAGAGAAATAATAAGTTAACTATATGAAGTACATTTGAACTTTCATTTGGGCGCCAAAGACATTTTGAAACATTTGAAATGAGAGGCAATCGATGTCTTAAGGTAGTCGATGTTTAAGTTAAAAGACAATCGATGTTCAAATAGAGTTGATGTTAAAATGTAATCAATGTTCAAAGAGAGTTGATATTTAAACGTAATCTATGTTTAAATGAAATCGATGTTGTGAGTGAATCGATGTTTAAAATGAAATCGATGTTCTAAAGGAAATCGATGTTCTGAATGAATCAATATTTAAATGAAATCGATGTTGTGAGTGAATCAATGTTTTAAATGAAATCGTTGTCCAACTAAAGTTGATGTTTCAATGGAGTCAATGTTTAAGCGAAATCGATATTTCAGTGAAATCGATGTTGAACGAAATCAATATTTAAATGAAATCGATGTTTGAATGAAATCAATGTTTAAGCAGAATTGATGTTGATATTCTTCAAATAGTAATCGTTATGTTCAATTGAAGTCGATGTTTAAGCGAAATCGATGTTTTAGTGAAATCGATGTTGAACGAAATTGATATTTAGGTGAAATCGATGTTTGAATAAAATCGATGTTTAAGCAGAATCGATGTTGATGTTCTTCAAACGGTAATCATTGTGAGCTTACAATAGTAGTCGATGTGGACTTAAGCAAATCATGATAGTGCCATAGTAAGTTGTATTTGCGAGAAAAACATGATATTAAATATATTCATGATATTTAAGTTAATCATGAGTTTTGTTATCACCAAAATAAAGGATAAAATATAAGAGTGGTTCAACAAATCTCCCTTCAAATGTCACTTTGTTTGTACCGACTATGGACCATATGCATGTCATTGATGGATTAATTTACCTCTTGCACCAGAAAAAGAACATTAGGAATACCTATCACAGGTGGGTTTGTTTTCCAAAAATTGTGGTAAATCACATCCATGGAATGTCTTGCTCAATGCAACAGAAGAACTTACATTTGTTACAATGTTATTACGAGAACGAGTATTTGGACGCCCTCCAACAGAACAAATGGCTATTCTTCGTGTTACACTCCCAAAATCACTAGCATTTATTTGTCGTGGACATGAAGAATCATTGTTTCGTTTCATATAATTCATTGCAAAGTGGGCCCATCCACAAGGCCTCATCATGCAAATGGCTGAGTTTCTTAAGCAATTTCCTTTAGCCAATTTCTTGCTGTTGAATTTTTTTTCCAACCCACAACTATAAGGCGCATGTTGACGAACTATGGGGCATTTCCAGGTGCTGATAAGTGAGAAATATAGTTTGACAACCAATGTCCTCAACAAGCATCTGGTAGCCTCAATTGCGTAATTTATGTAGTCAAATACATTAAAGCATTGGTTAGGAGGGCATTCCTTGGATGGACCTTCACTGAGGCTGACTGTAATATCCTCAGAACCTGTTTTGCGGCCAAAATCATATAACTAAAGAATATATGAAAAGATTTTCTCTCTCTCTTTTTTTTCCCTCTAGTTTGTGTGTTTACTTCTTCCTCATAGCCCATTTTGTGGCCAAAATCATAGAAATGTAGAATCCATGAAAAGTTTTTCTCCTTTTTTGGACTATGAAGAAAAGCGTTTTCTCCTTTGGTGCGTTTGCTTACATCTAACTTTGAAGATTGGCTCGACTTAAGTGACAAATAAGCAAGTAACTATAAGAAATGGTGGTGACAAATAGGTCCATTACGGTGACAAATAGGTTGATTCTGGGGACAAATAGGTCATTTTTTACTTCACTAATTTTTACGAATGCAACAATTATAAATAGGTCCATTGAGGTGACAAATAGGTCCATTGCAGTGACAAATAGCTAACTTCTTACTGAACTTTATAATATCCTTGGACTGGTGACAAGTAGGATCATTCCAGTGACAAATAGGTACATTTTGATGACAAATAGCTAAGTTCCAGTGACAAATAGCTAATTTGTTGCTTCACTAATTTTTGCAAATGCAACAGTGACAACTAAGTTGATTTCAATGACAAATAGGTCCATTGCGGTGACAAATAAGTTGATTTCAGTGACAAATAGGTCCATTTGTTACTTCACTAATTTTATGAAAGTAACAGTTACAAATAGGTTGATTCCGGTGACAAATATGTCCATTGGGGTGACAAATAAATTGATTCCGGTGACAAATATGTCCATTTATTACTTCCCTAATTTTTACGAATGCAGCGGTTACAAATAGGTTCAATGTGGTGACAAATAGCTAACTTCTAATAGGACTTTGTAATATCCTTGGACTGGTAACAAATAGGATCATTCTAGTGACGAATAGGTACATTCTGGTGACAAATAGCTAAGTTCCAGTGACAAATAGCTAATTTGTTACTTCACTAATTTTTATGACTGCAACAGTGACAACTAAGTTGATATGAAATGAGATGAGAACTTATAATTTTAAATTAAACAATGAAAGTGTAATGATCCAGATTTTTATAAAGAATCAGAAAAATAGAGAACCCCTTTAACATAGGTTAATAACCTATGAAGAATAGTTGGATGGAAACCAATTAGAACCCTACTGAACCATTTGTTTAGTAATCAGTGTGAAAGTCTTCGTGTATTGAAAGTCGACTCTTGTGTTGGGGAGGTCAACTTTTGTGTTGAGAAAGTCGAATTATGTACTGATAGGAATAGAGAAGTCGACTTTGTGTTAAATAAGTTGACTTTTGTGTTGAGGAAGTTGACTTTTGTGTTATGACCCAGGTAAGGTGGGTCTATCCTTTCCCAGACTTGAGAACTCCAACACATTTATGCAAGATATAGCATGTGGTCCTCCTTTGACCACCCCAAAACCTCTATGGAAGAGTTTTGGAGGATGAAAATTTGTGGCTCCTTGTATAATTTATTGTTCCTTTTAGCTTATGTATATGCACAATGTTGCGTCCTTAGATTTAATTCCGCTGCTTAAATTCAGTGACAAATTACTTAGTTCTAGTGACAAATAGGTTCATTCTAGTGACAAATAGGTACATTCCAGTGACAATTGCAACAATTACATCATAGATAATGTTTTTTTATACCACACAATTTAATAGAGGTCATTGTGTTGCAAAGAATGATACTTCACCAACTGTGTCATTGTTTACAACAGTGCGTGTTTGAATGCACTTCTTTGAAGCTCTGCTCCATTTTTTGATCTTCTCAAGGGCAAATGGCATCTGCTTCTCACGTTTTCTTCCTTTTGTTGACACTCTAGGTAGATTTTGTACATGACAGTTTGATGGAGAATACGTTCTTCTATTCAACTGCATTGACAACCCGTTCATGGACTCGATGACTTTCCCAAAAAGTTGTGATATTTCGGCTACTACAATATCATAAGCTTGCTCTGAGCAAGAGGCTGCCTCAGCCACCTTCATCAATTTGTATATCAAATTGGTGTACCGTGACGATGAACATTTATTGTCTTCCTCTTGAATGTCAAATGACTGAAATGCATGTCTATACTATATATCTTTGCACCATCTTTGCAAAAAGTACTTGTTTGTTATAAGGTCAATCCCGACATTACAATGCTAGTAAGGCATGTCAGCATAAGTACCCCTTAAATTCAAAGCATCTACAAGAGCATTCCACTTCTTTTTCCTTTTTTTGGTATTTCATAGTGTACTCTTTTTGCATCTCCTTACATATACCTTTGAATTTGACACATTCAAAAGACTTTACTCTCAATGTCAAATTACTTTCATCTTCACAAATCTGTTGTGGGTGAGAAGTAACAACCTCTATCAATTCTTCCTGGAATTTCTAAAATATGGACCTAGTATATATTGTCGCGGTTTGTTTCTCAAATGGGGAACAAGTCTTCAAGTATGCTTATGTATCTAAGGACTTCATGTCTACTTGGTTTTCTACATCAAACCTACTTTCAAGTGCCATAGTGTATTTTAGAATGAACTCAAACAATAGTTTTGGTTATCACATATCCATCGAAAAAATGGTTTATACTCTTACTACATTAAGAGTGGACATTCCTAAAAATACATAAACAATGTAAATATAACAGATAAATAAAAACAAAAGACAATATGAATTTAAGTCAACAATTACCTACCAACAAAGAATGTGTCCTTCATGAATATAGGTGCCCACTTTCTACGACATTCGTACAATCTTTTCAACCACTCATTCTCCTTGGCAATTTCATACTTGGTTATCAATTCATCCCACTTTTCTTCAAATTCATAGGTGGAGATTACATCATAGATGCAACTATGAAACTCATTAATGAAATGTGAATTGAAGTTGCATATGTGGTCAATTTTTTCATCTACATTCTTCAATATATGCCAAAGGCAAAAATGAAGCCATGCCATTAGAAATACTTGGGTCACTATAGCCTCCATAGCCTTGTCTTGATCTGTGATGATTGCCTTGCAATGAATGCCACCATTGGCCTCTAGCCAACAATTAAAAAGTCATATGAAACTATCATTTTGTTCATTGCTTAGTAATGCACATCCTAGAAGAATAGACTGGTCATGATGATTTACTCCCACAAACAATGCAAATGACATTTAGTATGTGTTTGTCAAGTATGTTGTATCGAGACAAATCACATCCATAAAGTATGCACAAGATGTCCTAAACCTACCATCAATCCAAAACACATTCCTTAAAGTACCATTGTCATTAACAACTATATTGTAAAAGAATGTCAGATCTCTAGTTTGCATTGTCTGAAAATGGTTTATCATTATCTTTGCATCACCCTCTTTCAATTGTGTTTGCCTTTCTTTATCAAGAAAGTTTCTGCAATTCTTCTTTATCCACTCCAACTGTCGGATGCCTCCCTTCCTTTTTGCCATGGTTGGCACAATGTTGGATGTGGAAATGCCAACACTACACATGTTTAGAATATCAACTTTCTTTAGGGTGCAAATTTTATGATGGGATCTAAAATACATAGCAGCTGTTGGATGAAGACTGTGATTATGCTCCAAAATGACATCGTACATTATGAAGGTGTTTGTATCTTTGTCATGTCTAATCCTCACTGATGCCTTACATCCAATCTTAGATGAATCTCTATGGCTGATTACATCTTTACCTCTTCTAGATTGACCACCACGATGACAATTGAACTTCTTGTAGACGCACAAGTCATTCTTTCTTCTACTGTTAGTAACTGTGATGCCAAGTCCTACTTGTTTAGCATAAGTGTTGTATAATTTCTGTACGTCTGAAACACTTTTGAAAATCATGCCATTGAAAGATTCTTGTCACGTCCTAATAAACGGCCATTTATCGAAAATGACAAAAAATAGGTAAAAGAAATAAAACTCATAATCTTGCACATTTAACACTATCATAGCGGAAGCTTAATTTACATAATACATCCTCGTTATAGTCCATACGAGGAGTAAGAAAAGAAAACTTAATACATTAATACTTTCTGTTTCTACAGTACTAATGAAAATGTAGTGGTTGAACTCCAGAGGACTGGTTGTCCCGCTCAGCACATTCCCCCCCCCCCCCTTACGTATTATTCTCATCTTGATCACCTGATGGTAGGATTTGGTGAGCTAACTAGCCCAGTAGGATTCAATTCTTCTAATAAAAAAGGATTAAGATGTCCAAAGATCAGAATAAGGAACTTAACTGTTGTCAGTACTGAATAACAAAAAAAATGATTGAACAAGCATGTCAACTAGGCAATAAATGTAGAACAGAAGTACTAAATTACGAATACATGGTCAAGAATTCATGATAACATTTATGTTCTGATTCAAATGCATATTCACACATGATAAGGTAACATGATGATGAATCAAGCTAGTATTGATGCAATACCAAGCATCCATAGATCCTTTATCGTTCTGTACGACCACTAAACGAAATTCGGGTGTTCCTCCCGGGACTGGACCAGCCCCATTTGCACAGGCATATATCTCAAATGAGTCCCAAAGACCCACAAATTGTCATCATAATTCATTCTTGCACAGGTTCAAGTGGGGGTACACAAGTTCTCAAGATCTCTTATAGAACAAGAGGTTGTAGACAAGTAGGTAACAAATATACTTGAGGTGTTCAAAGACAATCTATAGGGGAGTATGGATGACATTTGAATGATCTTTCTTAGATATACAGTAGTTGGAATCTAAGGAAATAAGAGAAACCACTGGTTGGGTTAATACCAAATTGTCTTACCCTTGATTAGGCATGAAACAGGTCAAGTTAAACACTTCAGACAGGTGTATGTCGACAACCAGGAAGTGGCTGTCGACAGCTATTGTCCTCCCAGAATCAATTTTTGAGATCTAAACATTGCCTATCGATAGGCCAGGGTCGGCTGTCGACAGGTGAAGACCATCTGTCGACAGGTGAAAGTCATCTGTTGACAGCTACTACTGGTTTTGCATTGTCTGGGTTCTAGAAGGAGGAACTCTGTCGACAGGTAAGTTCTGGCTGTCGACAGGTATAGTGTAAACTCCCAGAAATGATTGTTCAACATCTCCAAATACTCATCTAAGTGTTCCTATGAATCCATACATGGTTAACAACATCCAAAAGGACTTGTTTACAGTTCTAAACACTACTTTACATGAAAGAAATAGTAGGACAAGGCAACACTTTCTTCACAGTAGAGTGACATGAACTGAAAGCTTATAGAAGCAAAACTTCATAAAAAACATGTCTCCACTTTCATGCAAATTTTATCGAAACTGAAACAAGGTTCCTATCAGTAAATAGAGCTACATCTAAGGCATGAGTATCAATTCAAAGATGTGAATTCAATGGAGAAGAAATAACCAAGACAGCTTGCTAAACCTCATGTCAACGTAAGGTCAGATAGATGCTTAAACTCTAAAACTTTAGAAGAAGGAGAAGTAAAAGATGATGACAAGGAGAAAGAATCCTACGTGACTGGGAGAGGGTGAAGTTCCTTCTTCTCCTCAATGTAGAAGTCAACAACAGTAGGGAAGAAGAACAAGAAGACTGCAAGAATGGCAGCTTCAACTAATGCCGTTGGAGAAGCGGTAATTCGAATGAAGAAGAAGCAGCAGCAGCAGCAGCCACGGCAAGCAACTGCAACAGCTCTAGCAGCAACAACAGCAGCATAAGAGAACATGAGCAAGAGCAAGCAGGAGAAAATGGTGGAAAGGTTCGTACGATGGTGAAAGAGTGGTTTGTATAACCCTCCAACTTTTCATGCATGTTGGCACGTCGGCTACACAGGTGTTGAGGTAAAAACTTTTTTTACCCACCCATAGCCACGTTCACCATGCAAGCTTCCATGTCTTACACGTAGGGTGAGAACGTGTAGACAGTTTAACCCAACTGATATGGGCTTACGTTGCCCATATTACGTAAGCAATTAATTACCCAGAAAAATGGTTACTGTAAATGGGTAATAAATCGGCTGACCCATTTATCCTTAACTTTTTATACCCAAATGATGTCCATATAAGTTGAAATTTCAACCATAATCTAATAGGAAGGTTTTAATAATTATGGTAATTTTAGTTTAATTTTTAGAATTTATTTTTCACCCAGAAAAAATTGCTCAAAAAATAGTTGCGTCGGCTTAATCTCGAAATCCGCACGTCAACAATTCCGGATATTTACATTTCTAATATCAGCACATTTTTTTAAAAATTATGGTGTTCTCAAATTTCATTTTCGTTACAGAATTCTGGTGTCGCCCTGTCGGAGCGCGCACATCTGAGTACGACATTGTAGTACCATTTACTAGTACAAATTAATCCTAAATTAAAGTTAATTACACCTCGTGAAAGTAATTGTGTTTAACAGTCAAAATATTAATATTTTTCAATTAAATAAAATTTTTGGGGCCTTACGATTCTAAACATTCATATTCTCCCTTATCATGATTCAAATCATCCTCTACCTCAGTGCTGCCAAAAGTAAATGGCTAAGTTCAGTGACAAATACCAAAGGTACAATGACAAATAAGAAATTTCAGTGACAAATGGCTAAGGTTCAGTGACAAATAGTTGACATCTAGAGAACAATAGAAGAAGTTCAGAGACAAATAAAAAATTCTAGTGACAAATGGCTAGCTTCAGTGGATAATTAGGAAAATATTCAGAGAAAAAATAGACAAAAGTCATATACAAATGGCTAAAGTTTAGTGACAAATGGCTAGAGAAATATGGAAAATGTTTAGTGAAATATGCCTAACGTTTAGAGACAAATGACGAAGATTTAGTGACAAATAAGAAATTTTAGTGGCAAATGGCTAAGGTTGAGTCACTAATATGAAAAGTTTAATCAACGTAGGAAAATTTCAGTGACAAATAAGTCAACAACGGCAACAAATAGGAAACCCTCGGTGACATATAGGTCATCATTGGTAACAAATATGTTAGCCATAGATAATAACAAAGATAAGTTGAGAGAATAAGCTACAAATGTGACAAATATGTTGGAAGTGGGTGACAAATAGTGGTGGCAAACAGCTACATGTCCACTTACAATTGCAGATAGGTACAACATCCCTGGTCTCTAAATCAGGGCTCTGCGGCACAATTATTATTTCGTTAACATTGTCATTACTCTCATGTACAACAGATCTGATAGCTTCTTCAAAAGGTACTCCAAGGTCTGTTGTGCTTCTACATGATGATCAGTCTATCCCTATATAATCTTAATCATTATATGCCTATTTTGGTGATTAACAAAACCCTAACAAGTATTGTCTAACAAGTTTCCTTGAAGCTTAGTCACAGGAAATAAATCAGGCAAAATCAAGCAAAACCTGTAAGTATTCTTACACTGTAGCATTTAAAGTTTAGAGCATATAATTTTTCTAAGTACACATCGACTTCCTAGGTTTTATAATGATTTCATTAGAATCATAACGATTTCTACACTATATTGATTTCAGTTTCATAACGATTTGGTCTCACAACGATTTGTTAAGTGAGAACAACGATTTGGTCTCACAATGATTTGTTAAGTGAGAACAATGATTTGGTCTCACAATGATTTGTTAAGTGAGAACAATGATTTGGTCTCACAACGATTCGATATGTTACATAACGACTTGGTCGCCGTAACGATTCCATAAGTTACATAACGACTTGGTCGCCGTAATGATTCGATAAAGCAAACAACGATTCGGTCACTGCATTGATTTGATAAGTACGAGTGACGAACAACGATTTGTGTCCACAACGATTTGCTTATAACGATTTGTGTTCACAACGATTTGATTATACTTGTATAACGATTTGTTTTAGCATCGATTTGTTTATGGATGAATAATGATTTACATAAACAACGACTTGTTTGTTCACACAACGATTTCATAAGTTGAACAACTGTTTCATTATCATAACGATTTCATGGACTACATCGACTTCATTTTCAAATATATTTTAAAATATAATGAAAGTCAAAGTCTTCCTGCGTGTTTCTCTAATATCCATGCATTTAATGTGATTGTACATTTCACTGCACGATGCATATCTGGATATCTTTTATTCTCATGCTTCTACAAGAAACACTTTTCAGAAAGTAGAATGACATTTCTATTTTGGTGAATAGTCTTACTATATGAATTCTAACGTTGACTGACAACAAGAGACATCATAGCTGTCTATAGTGTGGTATTTAATGTGTGCAGGTTTCTGCCAGTACCATGACATACAACGTTAGACAAAATAGAAGATGAAGGATATCAAGAAGGATCTTCTCTTTGCGTGCATGGAACGAAAGAGTGTTTAACAGAAAGCATACCTGGTCCACACCATGAACCATACAGTCTAACGTGCATCAAGCTTAGAGACAACGGTCATCTCAACGGTTATTTTATTGAAGAGAAGATATTTATACAAGACTGAAGGCTCCACAAACAATAGTTCAACAATCTGAATATTCATGGGCTAGAGCCTTCAAGAAAAGCATTCATCAACGAAGAAGAGTCCCTTGCTTTCACTCCATTTTTTCTGTAGCTCTGAGCTCTCACCCATTCATTGTCTAAATTCCTTGAGAGCCTTGTAGGTCTGAGAGTTTGCTTCTAGAGAAAATCCATCTCCCTCAGACTTAGCTTCAGATCAGGCATTTGCTGTAAGCTTGGTCTAGGGGCAATCACCCTTTATACACACTTTTCTGTGTAATCCTGTTCGGGCTGTGAAGAGAAGACCTGCTGAGAGCAGGTGGTATTTTTTCCCTTCGTGGTAGAAGGAAGACTTGAGGTTCAGGGTGGTGTTTTCATCTTCGAGTTGTGAAGAGAAGGCCAGCTACGGCTGGATGTGTAAGTGTCCTTGAGGGGGACTGTACCCTTGGTTAGTGAAATCCCAAGTTGTAGCTTGGGAACTGGACGTAGGACTCCTTGGGATAGGAGGTCCGAACCAGGATAAAATTCCTGTGTTGTGTGATTGCTTGATTGTGTCATTATCTTCTTTATTTCTAACACTAACAATCAAATTTAGTGTTTGTCTTTCTGTTAAGCGTTTTTGTTGACATGTTTTAAAGTTAAGTGATTTTTAAGAATCCCATTCACCCCCCTCTGGGCTTGCTAGCTAGGAAACACTACATTTTCTTCCAGAGATACTTCTGGGCTCTAATGTCATGCTCTATTCTCATCGATATTTGCATGCGGTTGAACATATGTTGTCGAGATGTAAGGCATGAACGATGGTGTACATGGCCTCATGAAGGGGTAGAAGAATGTCCTACTTATCTGATAAGGTGGCAAAAATGGTGGTGCATGTTTGGGTGGGGGCATCTGAAACATCACTCTCGCTGGTGCAGGATCTTGAGACCCACACTGCCTCACCACATTCTCCATGCTGCTAGACTTAGATGTAAACTTTTACATGGCTTTAGTTTCTATCGTAGAGAACACAAGCTAGACAACAGGCAGTGCAGTTTGGATGTTTTTTGTAGCTACATTAGATATGTGAGAAGTGAAGAGAAATACTAGCTACTGAGTACATGACAGGAAAGCAAAAAATTGATTTAGAATAGATTTTTTTAGAAAAATAGAGCATTTATGTCACTATGGAGGGAAGGGTAAAGTTAGGATTATAAAAAAAAAGTCTTTGCGTGACCGTAGCGGTTTCATGATGGCAAACCTTGAGAAGTCGTGCGTGCAGGCGACTTCTTCTGCTGGACTTCTGACGTTCCTGCTTTCTATGAGGCCCAATCATGCACGCCCTGATGATTCCAACACAACATTTATACTCAGCTACCTGGATACCTAGAATGTAACATCGCGATTGTTCAGATCCGTGTTTAATGGTTCTGGTGTGGTGCCCTTGGCCAATGTGAGGTCATTGTGCCTTAGTTATGGCTTTTAGTTGTTGTGCGGGTGTCGTGGACCTTTTTAGCCCATTTATCCCACTATTTTTTTGGTGTGAATGGTGACGGAGTAGGTCGCCGTGTTTTAAACCTGACGGTTACCCCTGTCGCGATTCACCAAACTGCCTTTTCTGGTGCACGACGCGTTTGGTGACAGTTTGATCTGTCGCGTTTAATGCATGTTAAACGCGACGTCTGCCTCCATCGCGATTTTGAATGTGAATTTAATGCTATGTTTCGGGCCAGACAGAGGAGGGTTGGCTCTATCTGACAAGGGGAGGCTGCTGTGGCATCTCCTGGGCAATTCCAGCTTCCTGGTGGTTTGTGCGGCGCGGTTTCCATGCGAGGAGGGTGTTCGGAGCATGGACGCGCTGGAGGTGTGATGTTTCTCACATTCTGTAGGTTCTTCAAGTTGGTAGGGAGACTTCCCTTTTGTTTTTGTTTAATTGGAATGGTTTGAAGTTTAGGAGAGCATGCTATGTTGGTGAATTGTGGTTTGTTTATCATTTTAAAGATTTAAATTGTAGTATAGTTGATGTTTGGAGTGGTTTTCCAGAAGTAGAAGGGGGTCTGGCGGTCTACCTGAAAAGGCGACCGACTTGACCGTCGCGTTTTGTTGTGAACGCAACGACGGGTTTCGTCGCGTTCTTAATGTGTCTGTGTGACCGCCCACATTCTCAGTGTGAACGCGTCGCTTTGGGTGGTCACGTTTCTAGTGTTTCAACCAGCTGGTGTAAATGCGACGACAAGGTTTGTCGCGATTTACATTTCAAATGTCACGATTGGTCTAAAGGTGACGTATAGGGCTGTCGCGATTACTTTGCAGCTCTGGGCCTTGTCGCGTTTTGCTTGGAATCGTGACCGGTAAGGTCATCACGATTTGATAGACGACCACTGTGTCTGTTGTATTTCACTTCCAAGGTGTGTGCTGTGTGTGGTGGTTGGGCAGTGATGGGTCTGGTGTGGACCTAGCCTTGGCTGTATAAGGTTATTTTAAGTTGTTTCAAGTTGATTAATGTTAATAAAGCATGTTATAGGTTTAATGGTTTGGTTAATTAGTGAGTTATGTTTATTATGTCATGTATGTTAATTATATTAAGTACGTTATTATGTTGTGGTTTATGTGCGTAGAAGTGTGTTGCTAGGAGGTCATGAAATGACCAATGACAGGCAAGGTTATAGTGTGGTTAAGTGGTTCATGTGTATAATGGTGTCTAGTTGCTTGGAGGTCATGTGGTGGCCAGTAACGAGCTCGTTATAATGTGTGTACCATAGTATAAGTTTTATAGCTATGTTAAGTGATCGGCGTTGTTTATGTGTTTGCCGAGTGTGGTGGTCCGACGCTTATTCCAAAATGCCTCTCTAGTCAGGTACCCCAGGTTCTTTGTGAGACAGGCACGTTGTGTTTGTTGTGCTCGGGGTTTGTCTCGGTATTGTGTGTACTGCCGAGGTCTGTGTCATTTTCCAGGACACCCTCACTCTTGTGTTTGAGTTGTACGTCCGGCGGAGGGAAAGACAACTGTGTTGTGGGCGTACTCGGTCACTTGTAGCACGCTCGTGGTTGGGGGATGGACACTAATAGACGTACTGGTCCTCAGCTAGTCCTGTGTTTCTAGTGCCTCACTTTAGGGTGCTCGGGCCAGAGTCCTTAAAGGTGTCAAGCATTGTAACGTCGTGCATTTTTCGGATCCTTGTGGATTGTGTGTTTAACATTTGTGGTGGCCAATGTGGCTTGTGTGCCGTGTGTGTGTGTGTGTTTCTGGGGCTTACTGGGCTGACGTTTTGGGCTTACAGCACCCTAGATTGCTCAGCCTGTCATCGCGACAGGAAGGTCTATCGCGTTCTTAACGCGACAGAGGTGGGCGTCGCGTTCATGTGGCTGCCTTGGTGCATTGAGCGTCTGCATGTGCGCCACGTGTAGCGCTCAGGGCAGCGGGCGTTGGGAAGGCGATGCTCAGGTCCGTCGCGACCTGGTCGCGATGCCAAGATCCGTCGCGTTTCGAACTGCAGCAGGTTTTTAAGTAACCCCAGCCAAGTAGAACGCTTAGGGTTTCTGCTCGGCCAGGGGAAGGTGCTGTGGTGATTTCATCTGGGATTTGGCATCTTCGGCGTGTCCTCACTGCAGGGAGTTCGGGAGAAGCAGGGGAAACGTCGGGAGATCGCTGTATAGCGCATTCTTCACAAAGGTAGGTGAACTCTTCCAGTTTTCAGGGTATAAATCGCATGGGATTGGGTTCCAATCAGTTTAACGTGGTTCTAACAATAGATAGCATGCTTAGGTATTCACAAAAGCATGAAAACGAAGAATTAAGGGTGGTTTGTATTGTGGAAATGGGCTATCATGGAGAGAGCCCGGATTAGGGTTTCCGCTTGGTAAGGTGACGGGCCCCTATGTCGCGTTCTAAACGCGACACAGCAATGTGTCGCGTTAAGGATCAAGAGGCGACATGTAAGTAGGTCGTGTTCTGGATATGAAGGCGACATGTCGTGGCGACGCCTTCTGAAGGCGACCCAATGGGCTGTCGCGACTTGGCCCGAGAGGCCCTGTTTGTGCATGGTTTACGCATGTGATTATCCGATTATCGTTATTGGTACGCTCAATGTTAATGAGCAGTGCATTGGCACTTGTGGCGCTCTTGGAAGCGCGTGGTTTTCGAGGCTAGCTCACAGGTTACGTAGCTAGCTAGTAGTTTACCTGTGGACATAGTGTTCACACGAGGCAGGTGGTGTTCACATGTTGTGGACCGTCAGTACACGAGGTTTACGTGAGATTTCACGTGGTTTGTGCAGTGCGCACGTGGTTTCTGTGTGCGTGTCAGGTAGTAGAAGCCTACCGTGGTTACCTCTCCAGTTGGGTGCCCCAGGTTCTCTGTGAGCCAGGCTGTTAGCTCGGGGCTTTGTCTCGATACTTGTGCTGTATCGTCGAGGTCTGTGTCGTCTGACATGGACACCCTCACTCCTTAGTTTGAGTTGTACGTCCGGCCGAGGGAAAGACGATAGTGGGACAGTGACTCTTGAGTTTGTTTTTAGTCACTTGTAGCACGCTCTTAGTTAGGGGTACAGACACCAGTTGTCGACACTGGTCCCCGACTAGTCCTTTTTCCAGTGCCTCAGTCTAGCGAGCCCAGGCCAGGGTCTCTAGAGGTGCCAGGCATGGGCCTGTGACCGTGTGGTCCGCAGGTGGTGGTGTTTAGTTGGTCTCCACAGTTGCTTGTCTTTTTCACGTGGAGCGGCAGCTGGACCTTTCGTCCGTGGTTGCGAGACTGAAAGGTAGACCTGTGTTAGTTTGTCCGAGTCTGTTGCTGGTGTCGCGAACCAGTCTATGTGGCTCGAGTGTGGCGGTCTCTACCATAGCTCGTACACGTGTTGGAGTTTTACCGTTTATTTATTACAGCTGTTTTACGCAGTCAACTAGCGGTGAGTTTGTTTATAGCTTTAATATCCTATTTAGTTGTGCTATAAATTGCTAGCATAGTTTACTACTTTCGATACTTGTGTTTGGTTTGCTCGGTGTTGGGGGAGTTTCCTACTGAGCCAGTGACTAGCGAGGCTCACCCCTACCCCCCCCCCCCACAGGCGAGGGCGAGGAGGTGGTTTCTCTACCGTCGTCCAGTTCGGAGCCGTGACGTAGCGGTGTTGGCCCAGCGCCTCCAGCAGTGTAGCTTTTCTTTCTTCAGTTGTACCTGTTGTACCTCGGGGTATGCCCCAGGCTTGTGTACTTTCCTTTATTTATTTTGAAATTGGGTATGTAAAACCTTGTATATTATAAATGCAATGGTGTGTTCCTTTGTGTTTTCACAGACTAGTGTGTGGTATCCCTCGTGAGGCTTCGGCCCGTTCGCGGGAGACGGACTCGGGTCAAGCACGTTACCGATTTAACGGGCTTGGACGAGGCGTTCTGTCACAGTTGGTATCAGAGCAAGGTCTGTGTGAATATAAAGGAATTAAGAAGTTACACAGCCATATCTTCTTGTAGATATACTGCTGGTAGCTGGCCTAGGTTTTGTAATGACTCGTTGTTTTGCCTATGATTGGCTTGTTGTGTGTGTAGGTAGTTGTAATGGCCGATAGAAGAGACTGGGGTGGTGGAGGAGATGACCCTGAGGAGTCGACTCAGCGAATGATAGAAAGGATTTGGGAGAGCCTCACCGAAATTCGGATGAGGATGGATCAGCAGGCACCGGTACCACTAGTGACTGGAGAGGCGGTACCTGTGGCCCCAGTTCCACCACCGCCAGGGGTGGAGGTACCTTTTGTGGCACCAGTACCACCATCACCACCTGTGATTGCGGCAGAAGAGCCAGTAGTGCAAATTGAAAGGTTTTTGAGGTTACAGCCGCCCACTTATATAGGAGGGCCGAATCCAGACACAGTTGAGCACTGGATTCATGAGATTGAGAGGGTCTTTATGACCATGAGGTGTCTGGCAGCGGACAAAGTTGTGTTGGCTACTTTTCAGCTGAGGGGATTTGCGCAAGAATGGTGGCGTCTGAAGATGCAGACCACCTTTGCAGGCAGAACAGAGGGTGCTATTGCCTGGCCTGAATTTCTTGAAGTGTTTAATGATACATTCTTTCCTCTTCAAGTGCAGCAGACAAAAAGGGAGTAGTTCAGGACCTTGCATCAAGGTGGGACTTTGGTTCTGGAATATCAGATGCGGTTCATGGCACTGAGCAGGTATGCACCCTATGTTGTCACGAATAATGCTATGATGGTTGAATATTTTATCTGTGGTTTGAGGCCAGAATTGCAGACTGCAATAATACCATTAATGTGTAGAACAGTTGAAGAAGCAGCTCAGAGAGCAGCCACTCTTGAGAGAGCAGTTCGGACTCGTCAGGTGGGCGAGTCAGGTTCGGGTAGTTTCCGGCTACCCCAGCAGTCAGCGGGTGTGAGTAAGGGAAAAGCATCAGCAGGACCTTCCTCATCTGGTTTTAGTAAGTGGGGCTAGAAATTAAAGCAGGCATTTAAAGGTAAAGGAAGAGGATGGGGAGGTCGTCAGCAAATTTAGCAGGGTCGTGGTAAGCCGGAGGTGGAGGAGTCGCAGCAAAGTACTGATAACTACATGAATTTTTGCGTTAAATGTCATACACATAGTAATTTTAAACATCTTTTATCTGTAAATATGGTGCAATTTGATTTTAATTTTCATTTCATTCAGAAATAAAATTTTGAGCATTTTAGTTAAGATTTTGGGTAGATCACATAGTTAGATTTTCATTTAATAAAGTCAATACTTTTCAAATAGTTTGACTAATAAAAATATTTTCTCATTTACATTGTATATAAATAAATCATTGATCTTAGATTTTCTTAAGTCATCTTTTGTAAATATTAGTTCATAGATAAATCAAACTTTAAATCTTAGTTAAATAAATAAAAAGAATTTACCTAAATACCATACCCCTTCATCACCATTGATCCATTACACCAATGTCTCATCCAACCATGCCACATACCCCAACCCATTAAATAAATAAAATACTTTTTAACACCCCTCTTTTAATCACATGATGCCACAACCCCCATACCCATTTAACCATTTTTTAGAAAAAAATTTTAATCTAACCATTTTCCCCATTTTTATAGTCTTCTGCCTCATCCATTGGAAGCTTCACGAAGAAGCTGGAGGAGGTCTTGTGAGCAGATGAGCAGAGCAGCTTCCTGAAGGCGGCCGGATCTGTGTGCTGGCGCGCTGGACCTGGTGCGGCCTGTGCAGATGAGGCATGGCAGGAGGCCATCTAGGCGGGCGGTGCGCCAGGGCCTGCTAAGGTGGTGCTGAGCGCCAAAGGAGAAGGGGTTCTTGCGCGGCCAGATGGAGATGGTGTGCTGTGCGGCTGGAGGCGGCTGGACCTGGGAGCGGCCAGGGCTTGCGCCCGTGCAGAGGAGGTGAAGCGGCTGGGCAGGGGCACGGATGGCATGGCGATTTGGAGCTGTGCTGGAGCTGGCGCGGCCTGTGGCTAGGAGTGCTGTGCTGGGTGGTGAGCTGGCAGGGCCTGGCGCATCTGGTGTGCGATCGGCCAGGGGTGTGAAGCCAGAGCTCGTGCGGAGGCCAGGAGGGCGGTTTGCAGGCGGCTTGTGCGATGGCGATGCTGAGGTGGCTCTGGTGTGTGGGTGTGCTGTGCAGCGCTGCTGTGCACGAGGAGGCCGATGGAGGCCGTTGCTTGGGCGTGCTGAGCTGGAGGTCGAGCAACGCTGGCGATCCCGGTACTGAGGCGATGGAGAAGGCGAGAAGAGGAGCTCGCCAGGAGTCCCGGGGTACCTATAAGAAGACCCCAAGGCCCTCAGTCCAAGAGGTTGGAGAGGGGAGGAATTTCTCAGGTTTTTTTTAGTTCTATTTTTCTTCTGTAATTTCTTCTTTAGCAGAGCCAGTGAGGGATGGGGATACCAGGGGGTCGGCTGTGGGGTTCGAGGCTTAGGAATTTTAGTTTCAGCTTTTCTGTATTTTCCTTTTGAGCAATTGAGGGGAGGCAATTTCTTCTGTTGAGCAGTGAGAGCAGAGTAGTGAGTGAGACGAGTGGAGATGCTTGGGGATTCTCTTGTTCACATTTTAGCTTAATTCCTTGTCATTTTCTCTGTATTTTCTTTGAGCATCAGATTTATAGTTCTTATTGTTGAGAATTTTACTTTAGCAATTTAGATTCAACTTTCTCATTTCTGTTTGAGCATTGGAGCTATTGGAGTTTGAATTTTCAGAGATTTCTTTCAGTTTGCTTTTTACTGTATTCTTCCTTTTAACAGAGCAGTGAGGGATTCGCCAGTTCAGATTTGAGACTTGCCATTTTCTTCTGTATTTTCCTCTTTCAAGCAGAGCAGAGGTTGGAGAGTTCAGATTGTTGGGATTTTTGGTTTGATGAGACGTAATATCTTCCCAATTTCTTCAGTGTTTTAGATTCCAATCCAGTGAATTGTTCTATTATTTCTTCTACTGTAAGGGGTACGATATTTTCTGGGAAATTTCTCTGGTTCAGCATCTGTAAGGGTTGGGGATTTCTGTTCTTCTGTGAATGATTGGGCTGTGATTTGGCATCCGGGAGAGTTGAGTATTGCATCTGAGTTTTGCTTCTGCTACTGAGTGGGAACAATCCGAGGTGTTTTGTCTTCCTCCTTCCCTCAGTTCTGTGAGAGATTCCGGAGGGCTGAGGAGATCGACCCAGTGGAGCTTGCTATTTCTAATTTGCTTTGAGTTTTCTTCTTCCTCCTTTCTTCTGTGTGAATTACTGAGAGCAGTGTTATGTTTCTTTTCTTATGTGGAGATTGTGAGGATCTGATGGCAGCTAACTTCTGGTACATCTGAATTTCTTGAGGTAGCAGTAGGCGTTTAATTTAGCAACATTAATTTTTTCTTTGTCTCTGAATTCTTTGTTCAATCTTTTCTAAAGTTCCTGTTTGATTCTTGAGCTGTGAGGGCAGTGATTCTGGTGTTGTGGTGAGCTACTATTGTAGATTGCTCATCCCCTGAGCTGTAGGGGTAAATTGGTTCGTTGGTTTCTAGTTAAAGATTTCTGTCTACCGATTTGATCCCTCGAGCTGTGAGGGTACAGTGATACCAATTTTTGGTTCTCAATGCTACTTGTTCTTTCATTGAGTATAATTCGTCAAGTGTGGGGAATTTGATTGGTGTTGTTTACACATTCACTTTTAATACATTATCGTTAGAATGATTCCAAGTTAAAGTAGTTTAAATCAAGTTCTATTCTGCCTCTCCGTGGAAATGACCTGTTCTCACCATTGTGCTAGTTTCTTTTTGTTATTTTAAATCTGTGAGACAGTTTAGAGGAGGTGAGCTTGTTGCTATGTGCAAGGAACTCTAGACAACGGAATTGCACAATCAACAATGCGCGCGTTTCAAGTACTGCCAGGCAGCCTATCCTTCCACCAGGCTATAGGTGTTTTAACTGCAATCAGCCGGGGCATTTGATCCGTAATTGTCCCTATCCGAGGGAATATGGTTATGGTAGAGGTGTTCAGCAGCCGCAGCAGTCTCAGCAGCCACCGGCAGGTCGTGGCAGAGGAGCATTACCTGAGAGAGGTAGGAGCCGGGTTATGGCTATCACCCGTGCCCAGGCGGAGGCATCAAATATGATAGAAGGTAATATCCCCATTTATGAATATTCAGCAAAAGTTTTATTTGATTCAGGTGCCTCGCATTCATTTATTTCTGAAGAGTTTTTGGATAGTATGGCTCATCCTTTAGAAGAAAAATCATGTGAATTAGTAGTGGAGGTTCCCTCTGGTGAATTTATGCTCACCTCGTGTTATATAGATGAGGCTCCAGTTGTGTTTGAAGGGAACCAGATGCCAGGTCGGTTATATGCTTTACAGTTGACCGATTATGATATCATTTTGGGTATGGACTAGCTTGAGGCCTATGGAGCTATGCTAGATTGCAGAAAGAAAAGGATCAGGTTTTGTCACCCCAATGGTTCTGTATTTGAATATCAAGGTATGCCTTTCTGTGCTTCTAAGTTTATAATTTCTGTAATTAGAGCTAGAAGGTTAATTAATGCGGGGTGTGTGGCTTACTTAGCTTCTGTAAGTTTGATAGAAACTAGTAAGTCAATTGAGGCAGTTTCCGTGGTTAGGAAATTTGCAGATTTGTTTCCAGATGAGTTGCCTGGTTTAGCTCCACACAGAGAGGTGGACTTTACTGTTGAGTTGTTATCGGGTACCATACCGATTTCTAAAGCACCCTATCGGATGGCACCGACAGAGCTCAAAGAGTTGAAGAAGCAATTGGAAGAATTGCTAGAAAAAGGGTTTATTAGGCCAAGTCACTCCCCGTGGGGAGCACTAGTGTTATTTGTGAAAAAGAAGGATGGAAGTTTTCGAATGTGTATTAATTATAGAAAGTTGAATGATGTGACCATTAAGAATAAGTACTCGTTGCCAAGAATAGATGATTTGTTTGACCAGTTGCAGTCAGCTAAGGTGTTTTCTAAAATTGACTTGAGGTCAGGGTACCATCAATTGAGAATCAGAGAGGAGGATATAGATAAAACAGCTTTTAGGACTAGATATGGTCACTATGAGTTTGTGGTTATGCCGTTTGGGCTAACCAATGCTCCTGCAGCTTTCATGGATCTGATGAACAGAATTTTTCATCCGTATTTGGACCAATTCATTGTGATCTTTATAGATGATATTCTGATTTATTCAGCTTCTGAAGAGGAGCATGCTGCTCATTTGAGGTTTACTCTTCAGTTATTAAGAGATAATCAGTTGTTTGCTAAATTTAGTAAGTGTGAGTTCTGGTTGAAGGAAATTCAATTTTGGGTCATGTTATCTCGGCAGATGGAGTGGCGGTTGATCCAAGTAAGGTAGAAGCTGTAATGAAGTGGGAAGTGTCTAAAACAATTACAGAGATTAGAAGTTTCTTGGGGCTGGCAGGCTATTATAGGCGCTTCATACAAGATTTTTCTAAGATTGCGGCACCCATGACTAGACTGACTAGGAAAGGCATGCCATTTGTGTGGTCCAGAGAGTGTCAGAGAAGTTTTATGGAATTAAAGAAAAGGCTTACTACAGCACCGATATTGACACTACCGGCAGGAAGTGGTGGATTTGTTGTGTATACAGATGCATCTAGAAGAGGGCTGGGCGCAGTATTAATGCAGCATGGCAAAGTGATAGCCTATGCGTCCAGGCAATTGAAGCCAGCAGAAGAGAATTATCCCACCCATGATTTAGAATTGGCAGCAGTTGTGTTTGCTTTGAAAATGTAGAGGCATTATTTGTATGGCGAAAGATTTGAAATTTTTACATATCATAAAAGTTTAAAGTATATCTTCTCTTAGAAGGATTTAAATCTTCGCCAGCGTAGATGGGTGGAATATTTGAAGGATTATGATTTTAGTTTGGCTTACCATCCGGGTAAGGCCAATGTTGTTGCTGATGCCTTAAGCAGGAAGGCTTATGTAAGTCATATGATGATTAAAGAATGGAAGTTGTATGAGGAGATAGCAGAAAACTCCTTGTACGTGCCAAGTAGTCAGCGACGGGCAGTACTAGCCAGTAGTACTGTAGAACCATCTTTGTATTGGCAGATTGTTGAAGCTCAGAAAGCAGATGCAAATTTAGCCGAAATTGTGAAAATGGAAGGAGTTACCCTTGATGATAATTGTGTGGTTAGTCTCAGAGGCAGGTTATTTGTACCAGCAGAAAGAGAGGTGAAGCAGAGAGTGTTAGAAGAGGCTCATAAATCCCAGTACACTATTCATCCAGGCAGTACCAAGATGTACCAGGATCTGAGGAAGCATTTCTGGTGGCCTCATATGAAAAAGAAAATAGCTGAGTTCATTTCAAGATGTGCTGTGTGTCAGCAAATTAAAGCAGAGCATCAGAAGCCTGGAGGTCTATTGCAACCGTTACCCATTCCGCAGTGGAAGTGGGATGATATTGCTATGGACTTCGTGGCAGGCTTACCGAGAACAACATCAGGTCATAATGGAATATGGGTGTTTGTGGATAGGTTGACTAAAGTGTGCAGATTAGTGCCAGTAAGTATGTCTTGGCCAGTGGATAAATTAGCAAAAGTGTATGCTGATAAAATTATTCCCCTTCATGGTGTTCCAAAGTCAATTGTATCTGATAAAGATCCCAGGTTTACTTCAGGTTTTTGGAGAAGCCTGCAGAGAGTTGTAGGCACTGAGTTGATGTATAGCTCAGCTTACCACCCACAGACGGATGGTCAAACAGAGAGGACTATCCAAACAATTGAAGATATGTTGCGAACTTGTTGTTTAGTTTGGGGTGGTAGCTGGGAGCATTATTTGGGTATGGTGGAGTTTGCTTATAATAATAGTTACCATACCAGCCTTGGGATGGCACCGTATGAAGCTTTATATGGAAGACCATGTAGAACACCTTTAAATTGGCATGAAGTGGGAGAGAGGCAGTTAGTGGGCCCTGAGTTAGTTCAGCAAACTACAGAGTTGGTAAAGTTTATTAAGGAAAAATTACAAACAGCTCAAAGTAGGCAGAAAAGTTATGCTGATAATCGGAGAAGGCCACTTCAATTTGAAGTTGGAGATTATGTTTTTCTGAAAATTTCTCCTAGCAAAGGTATTGTGAGGTTCAGTAAGAAAGGAAAGCTGAGTCCGAGATATGTAGGTCCCTTCCAGGTGTTGGAAAGAATTGGGGAGATAGCGTATAGACTGGATTTACCAGCAGATTTTGCAGATGTTCATGATATCTTTCATGTCTCCATGTTAAAGAAATGTATTGAAGACCCAGCGTAGATAATCAGTTATCAAGGAAGTGATTTGAGACCGGACATGTCCATGCCTAAATATCCGGTACAAATTACTAATCACAAGACAAAAAGGTTGCGAAATAAAGAAATTGAGTTAGTTAAAGTCAGATGGGGGAATAGACTGGGTGGTGAGGATACCTGGGAGTTAGCCGATGAAATGGCTAAAGGATATCCTTACTTGTTTGAGTAATGTTTTAAATCTTTTTAGATGATAGTATTTGTAAATGTAGTGATTATGTGTGAAGTTTATTATGAATTTCGAGGACGAAATTTCTTTTTAGATAATAGTAATGTAACGTCGCGCATTTTTCGGATCCTCGTGGATTGTCTGTTAACATTTGTGGTGCCAATGTGGCTTGTGTGCCGTGTGTGTGTGTGTTTCTGGGGCTTACTGGCTGACGTTTTGGGCTTACAGCACCCTAGATTGCTCAGCCTGTCATCGCGACAGGAAGGTCTGTCGCATTTTAATGCGACAGAGGTGGCCGTCGCGTTCATGTGGCCGCCTTGGTGCGTTGAGCGTCTGCATGTGCGCCACGTGTAGCGCGGGCAGCGGGCGTTGGGAAGGTGACGCTCAGAAGGTCGCGATGCCACGATCCGTCGCCTTTCGAACCGCAACAGGTTTTAAGTAACCCCAGCCAAGCAGAATGCTCAGGGTTTCTACTCGGCCAGGGGAAGATGCTGTGGCGATTCAGCTGGGATTTGGCGTCTTCGGTGTCCTCGCTGCAGGGAGTTCGGGAGAAGCAGGGGAAAAGCCGGGAGATCGCTGCATAGTGCGTTCTTCACGAAGGTTGGTGAACTCTTCCGGTTTTCAGGGTGTAAATCGCATGGGATTGGGTTCCAATCAGTTTAACGTGTTTCTAACAATAGATAGCATGCTTAGGTATTCACAAAAGCATGAAAATGAAGAAATAAGGGTGGTTTGTATTGTGGAAATGGGCTATCATGGAGAGAGCCCGGATTAGGGTTCCCGCCTGGTAAGGCGACGGGCCCCTATGTCGCGTTCTGAACGCGACACAACGATGTGTCGCGTTAAGGATCAGAGGCGACAGGTAAGTAGGTCGCGTTCTGGATATGAAGGCGACATGTCGTGGCGACGCCTTCTGAAGGCGACCCAATGGGCTGTCGCGACTTGGCCCGAGAGGCCCTATTTGTGCATGGTTTACACATGTGATTATCCGATTATCATTATTGGTACACTCAATGTTAGTGAGCAGTGCATTGGCACTTGTGGCGCTCTGGGAAGCGCGTGGTTTTCGAGGCTAGCTCACAGGTTACGTAGCTAGCTAGTAGTTTGCCTGTGGACATAGTGTTCACACGAGGCAGGTGGTGTTCACGTGTTGTGGACCGTCAGTACACGAGGTTTACGTGAGATTTCACGTGGTTTGTGCGGTGCGCACGTGGTTTCTGTGTGCGTGTCAGGTAGTAGAAGCCTACTGTGGTTACCTCTCCAGTTGGGTGCCCCAGGTTCTCTGTGAGCCAGGCTGTTAGCTCGGGGCTTTGTCCCGGTACTTGTGTTGTACCGTCGAGGTCTGTGTCGTCTAACCTGGACACCCTCACTCCTTAGTTTGAGTTGTACATCCGGCTGAGGGAAAGACGACAGTGGGACAGTGATTCTTGAGTTTGTTTTTAGTCACTTGTAGTGCGCTCTTAGTTGGGGGTACGGACACCAGTTGTCGACACTGGTCCCGACTAGTCCTTTTTCCAGTGCCTCAGTCTAGCGAGCCCAGGCCAAGGTCTCTAGAGGTGCCAGGCATGGGCCTGTGACCGTGTGCTCCGCAGGTGGTGGTGTTTAGTTGGTCTCCACAGTTGCTTGTCTTTTTCACATGGAGCGGCAGCTGGTCCTTTCGTCCGTGGCTGCGAGACTAAGAGGTAGACCTGTGTTAGTTTGTCCGAGTCTGTTGCTGGTGTCGCGAACCAGTCTACGTGGCTCGAGTGTGGCGGTCTCTACCGTAGCTCGTACATGTGTTGGAGTTTTTCCGTTTATTTATTACAGCTATTTTACGCAGTCGGCTAGCAGTGAGTTTGTTTATAGCTTTAATATCCTATTTAGTTGTGCTATAAATTGCTAGCATAGTTTACTGCTTTCAGTACTTGTGTTTGGTTTGCTCGGTGTTGGGGGAGTTCCCTACTGAGCCAGTGACTAGCGAGGCTCACCCCTACCCCCACAGGTGAGGGTAAGGAGGAGGTTTCTCTACCGTCGTTCAATTCGGAGCCGCGACATAGCGGTGTGGCCTAGCGCCTGCAGTAGTGTAGCTTTTCTTTCTTCAGTTGTACCTGTTGTACCTCGGGGTATGCCCCAGCTTGTGTACTTTCCTTTATTTCTTTTGAAATTGGCTATGTAAAACCTTGTATATTATAAATGGAATGGTGTGTTCCTTTGTGTTTTCATGGACTAGTGTGTGGTATCCCTCGCGAGGCTTCGGCCCGTTCGCGGGAGACGGACTCGGGTCAAGCACGTTACCGATTTAACGGGCTTGGACGAGGCATTCCATCACAAGCATGGTCCTGTAGTTGTGTGGTCTGCAGGTGTGTTGTTGGTTAGGCTCCATCGTTCTTTTGGCTTTACTGTGTGCTTGTGGACCGACAGTTGGACCTTTCATCCTTGACTGGGAGACTGAGAGGTAGTTCTTGTGTTGTGTTGTTCGGGTTGGATACTGGAATCATGAACTAGTAGTCCGTTCCCGTGTGGTGGCGTTGTTCCTTCCGACTCATGCCTTGCTAGTGGTTGTGGCTTGTGAGTAGTGACTCACCGGTTATGATTCCGACTTGTTGTGGTGTGCCCTATTATGGCACTGTGGTGGTTGTGGTTTCTGTGGTGGTACCTCGTGGTGGTAGGTACCTGTACCCTGTATGGGTAGCCGTTTGTCATGGTACACCGTGTACCAGCCTTTTCAGGTGTTGAGGTAGAGCTGTGCTCCATGGAGGTCGTGTTGTAGGACATTCCACTTGTTATGTTGTACCCTTTTGAGGGTAGTCCAACGATGTGTTTGTTGTTTCTGTGTGTGGTGAACTAGCTCCTTGTTGGCACTCCTGTTACCCTAGTGTTCATGGTTTGCTTGTGAGGCTTGTGGCCTAGGTGTTTCTATTGTCGTTGTGGACTGGGGTTTCTGTACTAGTCCTGTTGGTTTCTTTAGTTCTTGCAGATTGTGTTAGCTAGTGAGTTCTATTTAATTACAGCTTAAGTATGTTTAATATAATCATGTTGTGGTTTGGCTATTAGTGTTACCAGTGAGACCCTTTGTGGTTGAGGTCTCTTCAGGTTCCAGTTGTTGTTTTTAGGAGATCCCTACTGAGCCTGTGACTTGTTGAGGCTCACTCCCTTATAGTTCCTTTCATGGTTTGCCGTGGGTTTCGTGTGCAGCAGCATTGTGGCAGACTTATACCACCAGCAGTTGAGTTGTAGTTGTAGTTGTGTTTAGTGTGAGATTTGCTCCCTCGGGGTATGCCCCAGGTAGTTGTACTTTACTCTTGGACATGTAATAATGTATTTGAACAATGTAAATTGTGGTAAATGAGTATAGATACATGTACTTTCTTGTATATTATACTCTTGTGGTTGTCTTTTATATTCTTACTAGACACTTATGTGGGTTATCCCTTGTGAGACTTCGGCCCGATCGCGGGAGGTGGACTTGGATTTGGAGCCTTATCGGGCATAAATATCTAGGGTCACTTCAGTTGGTATCAGAGCACGGTCCAATGAGAATATGAAAAGACATTAAGGTTACAATGTCCCAAGACATGGTTTACTGTCCACTGCTGGTAGTAAGTCTGTGGTTTTACGTGGTTTACACATGTGTTTTTGGGTGTGCAATTTGTGTATAATTGTGTGTATGTGCTGGTACGGTTGGTAGCTGTTAAGTGGTTTGTTGAAAATCAGTGTGGTTAACAGTAGTGCAGTTTATGTGGGTATATCTGAATGTCAGTTTTTTACAAAAAGGTGTAGTTATTTGAAGGTTCTTAGCCAGAGAAATTAAAAGAATTATAGTAGAGATTTTTGAAATGTTTGTCGTGGGAATTAGTAAATGTTGAATAGCAAGTTAGAGGGCAGAATGACCAGTGTTTTAAGAGATAGAGGAAATGGTATGAATAGAATTGGCTTTCAGATAATGTACAGTTGATCAGAAGAGTAAATGGTAGTAGTGAGTTTAAGAATAAAGCTGTTAAAAGAGTTATTCGTGTCAGGTAGTTCGATATGAGGATCAGTGAAAGTATGTGCAGATGTGTGCTATTGTGAATTGATTTGGTAAGCAGTGATGGTTAAGAAAGAATTAATAGATTCAGTGATATTATTTAGCAGAGACAAGATTGTTTTCTGAGAAGGATATGATTCAGCGCAGTGGAACTGTTTTAGTGAAACAGAGGATCAACAGAGACAAGTATATGACAGTGAAAGTATATGTGTAAACATGATTTATTATGGAGATAACAATGTGATGGAGTTACAGTAAAGATAGTAAGTCAGGATGGAATAGTGTTGTACTAGAAATTGTTAGTTGTAAAGGATTAGGTAAATCTGATAAAGGTAAGTGTTATTTTTGTAAATTGTGTCCATGAGTATCGAGAAGTGATTCGGTTAATAATGTGGTTAGCAATATGGAAGATTTCAAATGGTTTAATGATTTAGATTAGTTTCAGATAAGATATTAGTAATTAAAGGAGCAGTGCCTAGTAATAGTGGAAAATTTAAGTATGTTTTATGATCAGAAATGCTTATTAGTGTTAAAAAGATTTGTTCAAGGCTATGAAAAGTGCAGGGATGAAAAGTGTTAACTAAAGAAAGAACGAATGAACATGTTATTGAGTTGGCACAGAGTTCTGAGACTATTAAAGATCAATTGGTAGTCTTGAATGGCAGATTATAGTGGTCAGCAGAAGTGTTTATTATATGTTGTAATGGTACAGGCAGATTTTATTATATTATGGGGAAATGTTTAGTGTATTGCAACAATTGAGGCAGAGAGTAGCAGTATGAGATCAGGTAAGTGGGGTCAATGTTATTATGAGAAGATTTAATGATTCAGTTAGATCGGGATAGAAATCAAGAAAAGTGTTTTGACTTCTGTGAATTTGGATTAAGATTCATGGTAAAGAGTGGAATGGAAGGAGAAAGAGAAAGAGAAAGACTGATTTAGGAAAGAAAAAGAATAGGGAATGTGGAATTGTCAGTATCAGTAACAGTGTATGGAAGCAATGGTTACAGTGAATAAGAATAGAGATATAGAAGTAAGGTATTTTAAAAGCAAAAGAAAGAATGTGATATTTAAGGAGATCATTTATGTCAACAGAATAAAGTTTACATGAATTGTGCAGATGGTGTAAAGAAAGG
Source organism: Colocasia esculenta (assembly GCA_014218235.1). Taxonomy (NCBI): domain Eukaryota; kingdom Viridiplantae; phylum Streptophyta; class Magnoliopsida; order Alismatales; family Araceae; genus Colocasia; species Colocasia esculenta. The sequence continues at coordinate 72,865,374 of CM024765.1, read as the reverse complement.
AAAAAGAGTAGAATATTTTAAGAAATCAGTATTAAGATGGTGAAATTTGTATATGGTAAAGGTACAACTAAAGGTTTTGTTTAATTAGTTGATTATGGCAATGGTCAGAAGGTGCATTTGCAGTCAATTAGTAAGATGTTTAAAAAGAGGTTAAAGGATGATCAGCAGAATGTCAGGTAATATGAAAAGGGCAGTCATGGTAATTGGTTACAGGTAGAAATTCGCAAAGTAAAGGAAAGTTACAGTTGTGAATCAAAGGAATTGAGCAGGGATAAGGTACAAGTGGTTTATGTACATGAAAACATATTTTAACCAATATGATAATCAACAGGAATCAGTTGAGAATCAGTTAAGTAAGCAGAGTTAGAAGGTTCCAAAATTCGTCATGCAGAGTTCAAAGAATTACAAATAATGAGTACAAGATGAGTTAGTAAAGTTCACAGTGGAATATGTATGGTATTTTTTGGGCATTTTAGTGTAGTAATCAGAAAGGTGTCGAATGACAGTATTATACTAAATGTTGGCATGGTAAGTATTTTGAAATAGATAGTAGAGAGAATGAAAATGAAGCGATACAGATGAAAGAATTGTATCGAAAGATCAGAGATTTAGTCTAGTTTATGGATTAAAACTCAGAAATTGCAGTATTAAAGATTCAGGTGATCAAAGAGAATTTGATTTTAGAGGGTGTAAAGATAATATGATTTTTGGATTGATCTGTCAGTTATTGGTAATGCGTTAAATACAAGACCAGTTCGGGGCAGAAAATTGTTGCAGAATGGAAATAAATATCTCAGATAGGTGAATCAGCCTAAGGAAATCAAATGTGTCAGTGAAATGTAAGTAAGACTGAGGCAGCGTTACAGTTAACCAGAAATCAGTACCGAAAGATAGTGTATTAACAGATGATCCGTATGGTAGAATAATTAGAGGCAATGGTTATGATAACGAATTTTTGGTAAGTAAACCGGCACAGAAAGGAATGTTGTAAACACAACTAGAAAATTATGGAAGCAGGTTGAGTCCAAGGAGATAACAGTAGGATAGTATTGCTCGAGTTATGAAAGAAAGTGAGACAGAAAGAAAACAATACTGAATTGATTAAGGCAAGCAAAGTAGAAAGTCTGAAAAGCAGTTTGGAGCCATGAAGTGTATCCTTCTTGTTCTGTGAATGGTTTTACTTCTTTTTAGGTGATAGTTTGGCTTGCCGTGGTTTTGTTCTGAATGTCGAGGATGACATTTCTTTTTAGGTGATAGTACTGTAATGTTGCGATTGTTTGGATCTGTGTTTAATGGTTTTGGTGTGGTGCCTTGGCCAATGTGGGGTCATTGGGCCTTGGTTGTGGCTTTCGATTATTGTGTGGGTGTCATGGGCCTTAGGTTTCAGCCCGTTGGTTTTTTGATGTCAATGGCAACGGAGTAGGTTGTCGCATTTTAAATGCGACGGCTACCCCCGTCACGATTCACCAAACTGCCTTTTTCGGTGTGCGGCGCATTTGGCGACGATTTGGTCCGTCACGTCTAATGCATGTTAAAAGCAACGTCTGCCTTCGTCGCGATTTTGAATGTGAATTTAATGCTCTGTTTCGGGCTAGACAGAGCAGGGTTGGCTCTGTTCGGCGAGGGGAGGCTGCTGTGGCATCTTCTGGGGATTCCAGCTTCCTAGTGGTTCGTGCAGCACAGTTTCCACGTGAGGAGGGTGTCTGGAGCGTGGATGCACTAGTGATCTGATGTTTCTCACGTTCTAGGGGTTCTTCAAGTTGGTAGGAAGACTTCCCTTGTGTTTTTGTTTAATTGGAATGGTTTGATGTTTGGAGTGGTTTTATGGAAGTAGAAGGGGGTCTGGCAGTCTGCCTGAAAAGGCGACCGACTTAACTATCGCGTTTTTTTGTGAACACGACAAAAAGTTTCGTCACGTTCTTAATGCGTCTGTGTGACCGCCCGCGTTCTCAGTGTGAACGCGTCACTTTGGGTGGTCGCGTTTGCAATATCCGGTACGTTCGGATCGAGGTTTACTGGGATTGGGGGCCAGTGTGTGGCCCATTGTTAGACCATGGAGGTCTATGTATGAATTTATAGGTTTTTGGCAACAGGTGGAAGGCTGGGGGCTTGGGCATTCCAGCCCAAAACGGCCTCTGGCAGGCTCATTGAGAACGCGTCTGATACAGAGGACATGATTCTCTTTGCTGAACGTGTCCACCTTAGCCGACGTGACTTGAACAGGCCACGTCCATCCTGTCTGACACATTTTTCCACTGCTTCTACGTGAGCGTCGCTGCATGCGCGCCGCGTGGCGCATATAGGGACGTCGAGGTTTAAAGGCGTCGTGAGGGTCGGACGCGTCTCTAAACATGGCAGGAAGACCCGACGTGATTTGGACTCTGTGTATTTTGAGCTGTTGGCTCTGGCCGAACAGTGCATTCACACTGTTCAACTGGAGGGGAAGCTCTTGCGGTTCTGAAGGGAGAATTGGGCGATTTTGGTGCAATTGGAGTCCGTTCGGCGTGCTTCGAGGAGGTGCTTCGAAGCGTGGAGAATGCTGGGTTATCGTTGGAATCACGTTTCATTCATTGGTAGGGGAATTCTACCTTGGTTTCTGCCCTGCTTCCTGATGTATGGGATGAGCATGAAATGAATGGTGGTGTCTCATGTGGGAATTACGTGTATACGGGTAGAAAGCATGGGTAGGAACTCCTTTACGCTGTTATTTTCATCTAAATATGATTGTGGGACTGGGTGGTATGATTTCCGAAATGGTTTTCAGGTTGTACTTCAGATGGTTGAAAGGCGTTCGTTACAGCCGACGTGTTTCATGTTAACACGTCGGCCATGTCCGACGTGATTCAGTCATTAAGGCGTCTGGTAAGTCTGACGCATTTCAGTCTAATTAAGACATCCTCTGTATTGGACGCGTTTTAGGAAGTGGCCACCCGAGCTCTGAGAGTTCTTAGCCAGTTTGTTCGTTTTCTATCCCACGTTGCTTGGGCTATCCTCCTAAGGCAATGTAGGTACTGTTTGGGTTATGTTGTAATGAGGTGTTTTCCGTGGAATTGTGTGCATAGCAAGTTGGGTGTCACGCCTTCTGTAGTGACCTCTCTAGTTGGTTACCCTAGCACCGGGTGCTCAGGGCTTGTCCCGGTATGGGAGTACCGTCAAGGTTTGTGTCGTCTTCCTGGACACCCTCACTCCTGAGTTTGAGTTGTACATCCGGCTGAGGGAAAGACGACAAGGAACAAAAGGTTGTGTTTATGGGTGTGCGGCCGTTTGTAGTGCGCTCTTGGTTGGGGGACGAACACCGGTAGATGTACTGGTCCCCAGCTAGTTCGATTTCCAGTGCCTCACTTTAGGGTTCTCGGCTGAAGTCCCTAAAGGTGTCAGGCTTGGGCCTACGGTGGTGTAGTCTGCAGGTGTGGTGTTGGCTTGTCTCCACGGTTCTTGACCTGTTGAGGTGGAGCGACAGCTGGACCTTCCGTCCACGGCTGTGAGGCTGAGAGGTGTACTTGTGTTGTTTGTCCGAGTCAGTGGCTGGTGTCGCGAACCAGTACTCGTGACTCGTGTGTGGCGTGCCCATCTGTAGCTTGTACATGTGTGCGTGGTTTGTCGTTTACTTAATTACAGTTGTAGCATCATGCGCAGTTGATAATTGTATATCTTGAATGCTTCACAGCTTTGATATAAATTGTGTTTCTCGGCTTTGGGGGAGTTGCCCTACTGAGCCAATGACTTGTGAGGCTCACCCCTTCTTCTCCCAGGTGAAGGAGAGCAGGAGAATTCTCATCCCTCTTCTAGTTCCGGTCAGCACCGTAGTGGATTCGGGTCCTCGCCCCCAGCAGAGTAATGTCTTTACTTGTGGAGCCTTGGGGGTTTATGTTGTCCAGCTAGCAAGCCCAGAGGGGAGTGAATGGGATTCTTAAAATTCGATTATCTAAATCTGTCAACAAAAATGTTCAACACAAAACACTACGTTCGACTGTTAGTGTTAGTAATAAAGAAAAGATAACAATCACAAACAGGCAATCACACGACACAAGGATTTTATCTTGGTTCGGACCTCCTCTCCAAAGGAGTCCTACGTCCAGTCCCTGATCAACAACTCAGGATTTCACTACCCAAGGGTACAATCCCCCTCAAGGACACTTACACATCCAACTGCAGCTGGCCTTCTCTTCACAATCCGAAGAGGAACACAACACCCTGATTCACAGGTCTTCCTTCAACACGAAGGGAAAATAGCCACCTATCTCCAACAGGTCTTCTCTTCACACACAGAAGAGGAACTTCACAAGGAAGTAAGAAAACAGGCGAAATGCCCCTAGACCAAGCTTATAGCAAATGTTTGATCTGAGGCAGTGACTGAGAGAAAAAGATCTACAGTAATGAAATCTCTCAGATCACAAGGGCTCTCCAAAACTAACAACAATGATGCACGGAGAGCAAGAGCTATAAGGTTGAAGTGAAAAACAAGAAGCTCTTTCGCTAAGACTCTGTTGCGCAAGATTTCTAGTTAAGATGTTTAATGCTTCAGGAGCTCTTCTTCTTGCCATTAGTCTTCAGTCTTGTATACATATCTTCTCTTGATAAAATAGCCGTTGAGATGTCCGTTGTCTCTAGCTCTGGTATACGTTAGACTTCATGGTATAAGTGAGAACCAGGTATGCTTTTCGTTAAACACCTTTTTGTTCCATCGTTGTATGAGGTTGTGCTGTCAGAGACCTGCACATAATAAATATCAAACTATAGACAGCTATGCTATCTCTTATTGTCAGTCAACGTTAGAATCCATGTAGTAGGATTATTCACCATAATAGAAAAGTCATTCTACTTTCAGAAAAAGGTTTCTTATAGACGTATGAGAATAGAAGATATCCAGATATGCATCGTGCAGTGAAATGTACAGTCCCATCAGATGCATGGATGTTAGAGAAATGCATGGGAAAAACTCTGACTCGATATTTGAAAATATATTTGAATATCAAGTCGATGTAATCTATGAAGTCGTTATGATAATGAAACAGTTGTATAACTTATGAAATCATTGTGTGAACAAGTAAGTCGTTATAAGCAAATCGTTGTGAGCAAATCGTTGTTTCACACATAAGCAAATCGTTGCTGGTATCGAATCGTTGTTTGCTTTATCGAATCGTTACACTGACCAAGTCGTTATTGTGACTTATCGAATCGTTACAACAACAGAATCGTTGTGTAACTCATCTAGTCGTTACAGTGACCAAATCGTTATGTAACTTGTCGAATCGTTGTGGTGACCAAGTCGATGTGAAACTTATCAAATCGTTACAGCGACCAAGTCGATGTGAGACTTATCAAATCGTTACGGCGACCAAGTCATTATGTAACTTATCAAATCGATGTGAAAGTAAATCGTTGTGAGACCAAATCATTGCTCTCACTTAACAAATCATTGTGAGAGCAAATCGTTGTTCTCACTTAACAAATCGTTACGATATCGAAGTCATTATGCTCACTTAACAAACCGTTATGATATCAAAGTTGTTATGCTCACTTAACAAAACGTTGTGAGATCAAAATCGTTGTGAGACTGAAAACAATGCAACACTTATGAAATCATTATAGAACTGAAATCGATATGATACTTATGAAATCCTTGTGAAACTGAAATCGATAGAAGTGTAGAAATCGTTATGGTTCTAATGAAATCGTTGTGTACTTAGAAAAAACTATATGCTCTGAACTTTAAATACTACAGTATAAGAAATACTTACATATTTTCTTGATTTCGCCTAATTTACCTTATGTGCCTAAGCTTCATGAAAACTTGTTAGATAACACTTTATTGAAGTTTTGTTAATTACAAAAATAGATATATAATTCATGAAATTATATGGGGATGAACTGATCATCAATCTCCCCCTTTTTGGTGATGACAAAACATAATATAAGCATAAAAGGTTCTGAAATAAATCTAAATAATTTTGCGGAATAAATTTGAGAATTTGAGAGATGTATTTCAGAATAGTTATTTTTCTCCCCCTTTTTGTCATTAAGCAAAAAGATAACACAATGAGACAAAGAAAGAAGAGAAGAAAGATAAATGGGAGCAAAGGAAATCATTTATATTACTCCTTGGAAGGGACAAGAATATAGAAGGCAGGAGACAGAAGAGAGGCATGGTGAGAAATGACCTCCCAAGCCTTAAGTTCTTGCTCTTCAAAATACTGCCTAAAGACACCGCAAGCGACAGAGTAGGAAGGTCCCATGACAGGAAACATCCTCTGGATATGAAGTGCCCGCTGCTCTTCTAAGAACAGGGCATAGTGATCTGTATCAAAGAAAACTTTATAAAGACTAGTTTTCCCAAAACTGGCGCACTAGAGGAACTGATCAATTGAGATGGAATAAAAGATCTGCTTCTGCTTCAGTTCTATTCTCATGGCAACATAAACCTTGTATATCTCAACCCAGATAGCAAATGGATCTTGTACAAGGTGAATGGAGTTCATGTCGAGGAATTCAGCAGCTGAAACAGGAGGCTTATTTGCTCTGGCTCGAGAGGCATTGAGATCGTCAAGCTGCTGAGCAGACAGAGGGTAAAATCTGGCCTATTCTGCTGGAGACAACCTCTCACATTCGAACAAGAGAGGGGAAAGAACATCTGAGTTTATATGGCCCTAATGGTACTCTCTGAACAAAAATCTATGGAAGGCAACTAGATTGCCCTTCTGCACATGTATTCTCCCCATGACTCTGGCAAAGCGCTCAAAAATGATGGAGCCAACAGTGGAGTCCATAACCAGATAATGAAGAGGATGGAGAAATACTACATCAGATAATGGCAGAGTGGTAAAATCCACTTGAATGGAGGAGGAGACTGCCACAGGAGATCCAAGACTGGAGATGGCTGCCGAAATTGGCCAAGTTGAACTTCAGGCAGATTATTTAGATAGCGGTAGTCGTTGAACATTTGAAAATACCTGATTAACTTGATCTCCTTTTGAACAAAGGGAGCCCAGGTGTCCTTGTGAAGAATCTGGAACCACTCGGAGAGAGTCAAGGAGTGATCCCGGGGAGGGAATCTGGCTGACCTGGCGAGAAGAAATTTATTATACAAGGCCTTGTGGCCCCGAGCCCATTGCTCTTCAGATTTTGCTTCAACCATAGAAAAGATTTTGGATTTTTCAACTTTGGATAGAGAAGTGAAAGGAAGAATGATATTTAGATGGTCGGTTAGATTTAGGTGTGGAAGTCCAAAATTTGTGGCAAAGGTGGTTTTCTGAAGGAATTTGCGATAGAGGGGTTTGTTTTTATTTTCGACAGTAAGAGAAAACCAAAGGGGTGGAAAACAAGGTTCCGAAGAAATAGAATGAGTGGAAGTAAGTCTTCTTTTCTTAGGGACAGGGCTAGAGGAGCCTATCCTATGAATATGAGTTCTAACTTTCAAAACTGAACGGAGAATAGCTTCTTCAAATTCATCTTTGATGGCCCTAAGGAAGGGGGCATCAATTTGAGCACTTTCTGGAATAATAGTTATAAAAGAGGGAGGAGTAGGAGGATGAAGGAAGGAGTGAGATGTAGAAGGAGGAATATCATATGGTCCAGAGGAAGAAGGACCAGAGGAGGAGGCTCCAACTGATGAGGAGGTTGGAGGGACCTCAAAGGAAGGAAGAGGAGGAATGTGAGTGGAGGAGACAGGAGATGAGGAGGACTGGGAAGGAAATGGTGTAGGAGATGAAATGTTTCTAGGAAGGGGTTGTTTGAAGGTGGTAGGTGTTGGAGGTGCTGTGGAGGATGATGGTGGAGAAGGAGGAGCTGGAGTTGGAAGAGGAGAATAACTAGGGGGCTCAGGGGCTACAACCTGGTCTTCTGCTTTGGAAGGTGCAACCTCTGAATTCACTGGCCCGGGTGGCCCAGACACATCCTCTGCTGGCCCTGATGGCCCAGACTTCTCTGCATCAGCTAGCCCTAAAACTGCCACTTCTTCAATAACTTTTGGCTCGGATGGCCCTGCTGGTTCTTTAGAATTTGGCCCTGATGGCCGATCTTCTGCCACAACTGATGGCCCTGAAGGCCCAGCTTTCTCAACAATCACTAGCCCTGATGGCCGGATATCTTCATTTGATTGCCTTGGCCCTGATGGCCCTGAGTTGCTGGCAGGAGGTGCAAGAGAAGGAGCAGGAGGGGCAGGAGTAGATTGCACCCTCAAAAGATCTGAAATAGCAGCTACTGATTCCTGGATGCTGCTGAGCTCACTTCTCACCCATCTGAAGGCATTTCTGACCATGCCCATTTCCTTAGCTGCAGTGCTCTGGCTTATGAAAATTGATGTTATATCAGATTGCACAGAGCAAAGAATTTTACCTTGTTCATCCAATCTATCAATTATGGGCTTTAGATTGATCTTCAATTTCTTCTGCCTTAGCCTCCGTGTGGTTTCCTTGTGAGGAGAGGGATCTTAGGAGCTACCTCTTTCCCTTTTTCACTTGCCCTAGCAACGGGCTCCATATTTGCAACATTTATCTCTTCATCCGAGGTGCTTTCCACAACACCTTCTTGAAATTGATCAACTGGGGGGTTAGCAGTGTGCTCCCCCTGAAGCTCCACTTCCTTCACAACTGCATGCTCCCCCTCAACAAGAGCATCCTCCATCAATACATCCTCATTGTGGCCTGCTGCCACATCTTCAGCCAACACTTCTTGCTCCCCCTGAATGGGAGCATCTTCCATTACAACATCTTCACTGTGGCCTAGTGCCACAGCATCTGCAACTTGATCACAAACCACTTCGGGCTTCCCCTGAGTGCTGGTGATAGAGTCCAGCACACCTCGAAAGACTGATGCTACCATTGAGGTGGGTGACAACCTCTTCAACCTGCCCAACATGCTTAATATTCTCTAGAGGAATGTCCTCAATCCTGCTACCACTGACTGCCTGAACCTCAACACTGACCTCTGTTGCTGCTGCTGCGGGTTGTTCCTCTTGGACTGCTGACATCTGTGCTCTGGCATCTGCTTGCTGCTTCTACCTGAGCCGCCTCTTCTTGGACTTCCTGGGCTTCTGCAATAATGGCCTCACCTTTAGTTGCTGAGGTTTTTGTTCATACCCCAACTACCAAGGAGAACCCACTTTTCTTTAAATTCCTGCCTCTGATGTACTGCCCCATCTTTTCGGATACTTCACCATTCAGGCTTATGTTATAGTGCTGGAAAATCTTTGTCAAGAGATGAGCATAAGGAAGGGACACTTTGAGCTTGTTCTTCTTGTCCCATATTGCAGCCGATGCAAGTTTCATCATCTCAATAATGACTTCGGCGAAGTTGATTTCTTGGTTCTGAATCGCCCAGAACATCATATCTGAGTCTGCTTTCGGACATGAGGAGAAGGTAGCACTTCTGGGAACTAGAATCTGGCAAACTATGAAATGAAGAATTCGATTGAAAGCATTTAACTGGTTGATGTCGATTTTACCGTCCTTCAGCTTGTACTCAGGACCAATAATCCCCAAACCCTTGGTGTGAATATCTATTGTGTTTACCCCTCTGTGACCGGTGGTAGACACTCCAAACAAACTTGCCAGAAAATCATATGTAATGAGAATAGGGGTACCTTTGACTGTGGAGGTCAAGGATCCATCTTCTTCGGATTTCAAGCACACATAGAAGGCTTTCACAAGATCTGGATAACTTACTTCAGAAATAGTTACCATCTTCGACCACTTCATCCTCTGAATAGCTGCCGCTACACTGTGCATTCCATTCTTTTCCAAATCATCCACGTCCACTGCCTTGTTGCCGCAAAGCGTCGTCTTCACGGTTGCAAACCTTTCTTGCTGCTCTGTTATGAGGAAAGCAGCGCTATAGCTCCCGACGGTGCCGGAAACTCCAGAAACGGCCATGGATTTGAACAAGAGAGGGTTCTGGAAGATCGTGAAGAGGATTGGAGCAAAAGCTCTCAAGAAATTTTTGCGGGAAGAGACGGATGCTTTGAAGTCTCACAGAGTCGATGCCGGAGACGATAGGGTTATTGTTCCAGGCAAGTCGAATGAGAAGAGAGAGGGAGGTGAATCGTTATGACATAGATTTCGGGATTTTAGAGATAGACATAAAGTTTCTTTTGAGGGGACGAAGCGTTAATCATAGAAAACGACAAATGAGACGGGTTCGAGATAAATAAAGACTTATAAAAAAAACGAACCGTCAATGATATATATGGCAAGCGATTTAAAGACTTTGCTTAATTTCAGGATAGAGAATAATTGTTATTCTAAATTTATTATTATTTCAGCTATATTCAGATAATTCTATCACAAATTACACATGTCTAATTCCCTTCTAAGAGACGTAAATCTCTCTTCACGTAAGGCCTTTGTGAAGTTATCTGCCAACTGATTTTGAGTATCTATAAAAGAAATATTTATATTTCCATTAGCTACATGATCTCGAATGAAATGATATCTAACCTCTATATGCTTTGTTCTTGAGTGTTGTACTAGATTTTTGGTGAGATTAATCACACTGGTGTTGTCGCACAGCAGGGGAATTGTCTTGATGTGCAGTCCATAATCTTCAAGTTGCTGCTTAATCCATAGGAGTTGTGTACAACAGCTTCCAACAGCGATGTACTCAGCTTTAGCTGTTGACAGTGCTACTGAATTTTGTTTCTTTGAGGACCATGAAATCAGACATCCTGCAAGAAATTGACAACAACCACTGGTACTTTTCCTATCTACCTTGCATCTAGTGTAGTCAGCATCAGAATATCCTACTAAATTTACTTCACATGATTTTGGATACCACAAACCTAGATCATGAGTTTTAGCTAAATATCTAAAAATCCTTTTTACAAATATTAGATGAGATTCTTTAGGATCAGCTTGATATCTAGCACACATACATACACTAAATAGGATGTCTGGTCTACTGGCAGTTAAATAGAGTAAAGAACCTATCATACCTCTGTAGAGCTTTTGGTCTACTTTCTTACCATCCTTGTCACTGTCTAGCCTTGTAGATGTACTCATTGGTGTTGACAGTGGCTTGGTGTTTTCAAATCCAAACTTCTTTAGTAGTTCTTTGGTGTACTTGGCTTGACAAATATGTGTTCATTCTATTCCTTGCTTGATTTGCAATCCGAGGAAGTAGTTGAGCTCCCCCATCATGCTCATTTCAAATTCTCTCTGCATAAACTTTTCAAAATACTTGCAAAGAGATTCATCAGTAGAACCAATATTATATCATCTACATAGATTTGTACAAGCAATACATTTTTGACTTTAGACTTAATAAATAATGTGATATCTACTTTTCCTCTAATAAAGCCATGGTTTAATAGAAATGCACTTAGCCTTTCATACCATGCTCTAGGTGCTTGCTTTAAACCATATAATGCCTTATGCAACTTAAAAACATGATTGGAAAATCGATATCATCAAAACCAAGAGGTTGTTCTACATAAACTTCCTCCTTTATATATCTATTTAGAAATGCAGATTTTACATCCATTTGAAAAAGTTTCAAATTCAATGCAGATGCATAAGCAAGTAAAATCCTAATTGCCTCAAGTCTAGCTACTGGTACATAAGTTTCATCGAAATCTATGCCTTCCTCTTGGGAATAGCCCTGAGCTACCAGTCTGGCCTTGTTTCTTGTGATCACACCAGCTTCATCCAATTTGTTCCTGAACACCCATTTGATGCCAATCACAGGATGATCTGATGGTCTCGGAACAAGGGACCACACTTGGTTTCTCTTGAACTGATTAAGTTCATCTTTCATGGCTAATATCCAAGATTCATCAGACAGTGCCTCATTGACTGTCTTAGGCTCTATTTGAGATACAAAAGTTAAATAATTACGAGCATACGTTTACTTACGGATTACAGGGAATTACATTACCTCTGGTTCTTACCCTAACCGATGGATCTCCAATGATGTTATCCAATGGGTGATCCTTTTGGTATCTCCATTCCTTTGGAAGATCATCATGAGATACTCTCTTTGTTGTAATTCTTCCAATGGTGGATCTTCTTTATCATTGATAGATGTATCTTTTAATTCTTGGACAAATCATCTGCATCATCATATCACTATCTACTTCCTTTTCAAGGAAGGGTTAGTTTCAAAAAATAATATGCACAGTTTGCTCAATTAATAAAGTTTGTTTATTAAATACTCGATAGTCTTTAGGTTAGAAGCATACCCCATAAATATACTTCATCGGATTTGGAGTCTAGCTTACCAATATCCCTTTTGCGTTATTGTGAATGAAGAAGAACATCTGAAGGTTCTGAAGTGACCGATCTTGGTTTCTTCTGCTTGAATAACTCGTATGCTTCTTCTTCAAGATTGGCCTGATCATTTTCTGTGATTATGTAGGAGGGCAGTGTTGATGGCTTTGGCCAGAAGTATCTTGGTAGGTTATATTCCGATAGCATAGTTCTGGCCATATCCAATAAAGTTCTGTTCTTCTCTCAGCAACTCCATTTTGCTGTGGTGTCCTTGGTCCTGAGAAATTGTGCTCTATTCCTGGATCATCATAGAACTCAGCAAATCTTTCATTCTGAAACTCTCCTCCATGATCGATCGAATGCTAACAATGTGAACTTCTTATCCTTGGACTTTGTTACTAAACTTAACAAAGCTATCAAAGGTGTCATCTTGTGCTCTAGGAAAAGATACCCATGTGAATCTGGTAATAGTCGTCTATAATCGCAAAACCAAAAATCTTTCCTCCAAAGACTTGGTTCTCATCGGCCCAAATAGATCCATATGCAATAATTCCAAGGGTTTGAGGTTGTTACCATTGTCTTTGATTTGAAGGATGATTTAGTGTGCTTTCCTTTTGCACACGGTTCACAGATGCATCCTTCTTGTGCTTACTTTGGGCAGTCCTTCCACTATATTTCTCTGATTAGCTTTCTGATCCCATCCAAGCTACAGTGCCAATCTTCTGTGCCAAAGCTCAACTGAATGTGTTTGCTTGCTGTAAGGCACACATCCTGATCTTTCAACTCTTCCAAATGAAGTATATATAGATTCTTCTCTCTGCAGGCTTCAAATACTGTTACACCATCTTTCATGATATGCATCTTGACTCTTGAAACTTGATTTGATGGCCTTGTCGCACAACCTGCTTATGCTGATTAGATTATGCTGAGTCCTTTCACGCATAGAACATCCTCTATGAGAGTTCTGCCTTGACTGCCAAATGATCTGCAACCAATTACGGTCCCTTTTCCATTGTCGCCATACGTTACTGTGCCTTCTTCAACCTTCAGGTGGGAGAACAGCTTTCTATTCCCTGCCATGTGCCGTGAGCACCCGCTGTCTAGTACCACTTAGATGCTCGAGGCTTCCCTGCAATGAAAACACTAAACTGTAGGTACCCAAGTTCTTTTGGGTCCTTGCTGGTTAGTTTCTCATTTTTCTTTTAATTATCCATTTTATGTGTTTAGTTGGGCATGTTATTTTAATATGACCTAATTTGTTACAGTGGCTACAACAAGATGTTTTACTTATTTTTTCAGTTTGAATATATTTAAAGTTAGACTTGTATGTAGTGTCTTGTTCAGCTACAAACTTAGGTGTTGGATATATTTTATGATGCACTATTATTTCCTCATATCAGGAGGGATGTATCCTAAGCCATATTTCTTTTCCCTGACCTTCTAGCTCCTTTTAGTATAATGTTGTTTTTCCATTTGTAATTTTTTTATGTACTGGATAATGTTCATTTCTTTGTTAATGTGTTAATTCTTGATTTAGTTTACTTACTGTTCCTGGCTTTCCAGATTAGTTATTTGATCATTTTTAAATTTTAAATCTTCACATAATAATTCATTCCTTCTTTTTAGCTCAGAAACTTATTTTTCTAACTGCTCATTTTATATTAGTAATTTCTAAACATGCATGTTTTTCTAATATTTTTAACAGTTTACATGTGTCTTTTACTTACTATACAACTCATTAAACACATCCTCTAAACTATCTGAATCAGATTCGTTGCAGCAATTGAATGATGAGTCAGGGTTACCTTATCCTCGATGTTGGCCATGAATGCTAGGTTGGCTTCTTCTTCTTCACTCGAGCTTGACTCATGTTGAGTCGGTGTCGGTGTCCATGCTGCCGCCATGGCTTTCTTCTTGTACTTTCTGAATTTCTTGGAGCTATCTTTCTTTCTAAGCTCGATCTTTTTCAGCTTTGGGACACTAGGCCTTGATGTGTCCAGGTTCTTGCATTCATAACAATGGGTTCAGCTCTTTTTGGAGTCTTTGACCTCAGGTTCTTGAGGTCTTTCCTTTCTTAAAATATCTCCTTTAGACTGGTACTTCTTCTTAGCTAGTATCCTTGCAGTCTTTTGGAGAGGAAAGCTTCTTCATCTTCACTGATTCCCATGCTCTATTGTCATCTGATTCTTCACCAGATGTATCTTCTTCAGCTTTGAGAGCGTTGGTGTGCTTCTTTCTACTTGAAGGCTCTCCTAACCTCTCCATGTGATCTCATGGGCCATTAGTGACCCAATGATTTCTCCAAGACATTCTCTTTAAGTCATTGGCCTCTTCTATTGCTGTCACTTTTGGAGTCCACGAGGCTGGTAGGGATCTTAGGATCTTTCTAACCCTATCTCCCATTTCATACTTTTTTCAAGACCAGCCAAACCATTTGTGATATCTGTAAATCTGTTATACATCTGTGTTATTGACTCTCCTGGCTGCATATGGAATCTCTCATACTAAGTCACCAATATATCTATTCTTGTCTCTTTCACTTTATCTGTGCCTTCATACGTGATCCTTAGCTTTCCCACATTCCATTGCGAATTTGCAGGCTGAGATCCGGTTGAACTCCTTCTTGCTAAGAGTGCAAACATAGTATGCTCTTTGCTTTGCAGTTAAGAGAGATCTTTTTCTTGTCATCTTCTGTCCACTTATCTTTCTCGTTAGTGACTAGAAGGTCTCCTTCTTCTATAATTGACCAAAATTTGATAGTCAAGCCCTTGAAGGAAGAATTTCATTCTAGTCTTCCAGTAGGTGTAGTCTTCACCATCGAACATCGGGGTTTGTTGACGGACTGACCCTCGAAGTGACCTTGAGCTGCCATTTAATCTTTTCTCTTCAGATCGTGAGATTCTTCTTTGTCGAAGAGACTTGGCTCTGATGCCAACTGTTGCCCAGCTAGCAAGCCCAGAGGGGGGGTGAATGGGATTCTTAAAATTCGATTATCTAAAACCTGTCAACAACAAAACTGTTCCACACAAAACACTACGTTCGACTGTTAGTGTTAGTAATAAAGAAAAGATAACAATCACAACTAGGCAATCACACGACACAAGGATTTATCCTGGTTCGGACCTCCTCTCCGAAGGAGCCCCACATCCAGTCCCTGAGCAACAACTCAGGATTTCACTGCCCAAGGGTACAGTCTCCCTCAAGGACACTTACACATCAGCCGTAGCTGGCCTTCTCTTCACAACCGAAGAGGAACACACACCCTGATTCACAGGTCTTCTTTAACACGAAGGGAAAACAACCACCTGTCTCCAATAGTCTTCTCTTCACACACAGAAGAGGAACTTCAAAGGAAGTAAGAAACAGGCGAAATGCTCCTAGACCAAGCTATAGCAAACGCTTGATCTGAGGGCAGTGACTGAGAGAGAAAGATCTACAATAATGAAATCTCTCATATCACAAGGGCTCTCCAAACTAACAACATGATGCACGGAGAGCAAGAGCCAAAAAGGTTGGAGTGAAAAATAGAAGCTCTTTCGCTAAGACTCTGTTGCGCAAGATTTCTAGTTAAGATGTTAATGCTTCAGGAGCTCTTCTTCTGCCATTAGTCTTCAGTCTTATATAAATATCTTCTTGAGAAAATAGCCGTTGAGATGTCGTCTCTCTAGCTCTGGAACATTGACTGCATGGTATAGGTGAGAACCAGGTACACTTTTCGTTAAACACCTTTTTATTCCATGCACGCAAAGAGTAGATCCTCTAGATATCCTTCAACCTCTATTTTGTCCAATCGTTGTATGAGGTTGTGCTGTCAGAGACTTGCACATAATACATATCAAACTATAGAAACTATGCTGTCTCTTGTTGTCAGTCAACGTTAGAATCCATGTAGTAGGACTATTCACCATAATAGAAAAGTCATTCTACTTTCAGAAAAAGGTTTCTATAGACGTATGAGAATAGAAGATATCCAGATATGCATCGTGCAGTGAAATGTACAGTCCCATCAGATGCATGGATGTTAGAGAAATGTGCGGGGAAAAAACTCTGACTTGATATTTGAAAATATATTTGAATATCAAGTCAATGTAATCTATGAAGTCGTTATGATAATGAACAGCTGTATAACTTATGAAATCGTTGTGTGAACAAGTAAGTCGTTATAAGCAAATCGTTGTTCACACATAAGCAATCATTGCAGGTATCAAATCGTTGTTTTACTTATCGAATCGATGCAGTGATCAAATCGTTGTTTGCTTTATCGAATCGTTACACTGACCAAGTCGTTATTGTGACATTGAATCTTTCAACAACCAAATCGTGTGTAACTCATCGAGTCGTTACAACGACCAAATCATTATGTAACTTGTCGAATCGTTGTGGGACCAGTCGATGTGAAACTATCAAATCGTTATAGCGACCAAGTCGATGTGAGACTTATCAAATCGTTACGGCGACCAAGCGTTATGTAACTTATCAAATCGATGTGAAATCAAATCGTTGTGAGACCAATCGTTGTTCTCACTTAACAAATCGTTGTGAGAGCAAATCGTTGTTCTCATAACAAATCATTAAGATATCGAAGTCGTTATGCTCACTTAACAAATCGTTATGATATCAAAGTCATTATGCTCACTTAACAAATCATGTGAGATGAAATCGTTGTGAGATTGAAAGCAATGCAACACTTATGAAATCATTATAGAATTGAAATCGGTATGATACTTATGAATCCTTGTGAAATTGAAATCAATAGAAGTGTAGAATTGTTATGGTTCTAATGAAATCGTTGTGTACTTAGAAAAAACTATATGCTCTGAACTTTAAATGTTACAGTATAAGAAATACTTACAATTTTCTTGATTTCGCCTGATTTACCTCCTGTGCCTAAGCTTCATGAAAAATTGTTGATAACACTTATTGAAGTTTTGTTAATCACCAAAATAGATATATAATTCATGAAATTATATGGGGATGAACTGATCATCAGTTTATTCCAAGCTGCCGTACTTTGTTATGACTATGTATGGAACTGAACGTGTACATTTCATGCGGATATATGTGAGAAATGAAAGCTTATATATGTTCAGCGTGTTCTTTTGTAGTTTCACGGACATGTGTAAATGATATCCCTTGCGAGGCCTTGGCCGGTCACGGGAGGTGGTGTCGTGTCGGGCACGTTATCGGTTTAACGGGCCTAAACGGCGTGTACCGTCACAATTGGTATCAAAGCAAAATCCGTGTAAATATGAAGGAATGGAAAATGTACATAGTTGTTCCTTACTATGGTCTTCTGCTGGTAGTTGGCTCTTTTGTAATGATATGCTTGTATGTTGTATGGATGGATTATTGTGCATGCAGGTTTACAAATGACTGATAGGAGAGATTGGGGAGGAGGAGGTGATGATGATGATGACGAGCCAGGAGAAACCACACAAAGATGATAGAAAGGTTGTGGGATACATCACTCAGAGATTCGGACACAGTTGGATCAGCAGCCGCCAGTTCAGCCAGCTGCAGTAGTACTACCCGTGCAGAGGAGAGAGTACCGGCACCGCTAGTACCACCTTTCAGAGTAGAGGTACCTCCTGTAGTACCTTTACCTTCTTTGTGGTCCAATGAGGCCAGCCACTGTGGAGGAGTCTACAATGTTGGTGGAGAGGTTCTTGCGTCTTCAGCCACCACATATTCAGGAGGTCCGAATCCAGACACGACTGAGCATGGATACATGAGATTGAGCAGGTATTTGTTACAATGAGATGTCCTCCAGCAGATAGAGTGATCTTAGCTACATATCAGTTGAGAGCATTTGCACGAGAGTGGTGGAGACTCAAGATGCAAACTGTGTTCGCGGGAAGAGCGGAGAATACCATCACATGGCCGGAATTTCTTTAAGCATTCAAAAACACCTTTTTCCGGTACAAATTCAGCAAGCCAAGAGGGAGCAATTCAGAACACTTCAGCAAGGAAACTTGTCGGTGTTGGAATACCAAATGAGGTTATGGCTTTGAGTCGGTATGCACCGTATGTGGGACCAATAATGCAATGATGGTGGAGTACTTCATCCGGGGGTGAGGCTGGAACTGCAAGATGCAGTCATTCCTTTGATGTGTGGTACAGTAGAAGAGGCAAACCCAAAGAGCAACAATACTTGAAAGAACCGAGCAAGCTAGGTAATCCAGCGGATCAAGTTCAAGTGGTGGCAGTTTTCGACTTCCACAGCAATCGACGGGTGTTAGTAAAGGCAAGGCACCTAGGGAGGAGCTTCTTCTCGGGCTTCAGCAAGTAGGGTAACAAGCTAAAGAAGGTATTCAAAGGCCGGGGAGGTAGCAAGCAAGGATTTCAGTAAGGACGAGGCTACAAGCCGGAGGTGGAAGAATCCCAACAAAGCACAGCGAGGCAGCCCGCAGAACTCCGGTGTTATAATTGTAATCAGCTGGGACACATGGCAAGAAATTGTCCGTATCTAAGGAGAGATAGCTATGGTAGAGGGGCACCACAGCAGCAGTAGTAGTAGCCTACAGCCGAGCGAGGTAGAGGCATACCTTACCAGAGGGGAGGAGGACGAGGAAGAGTTATGGCAATCACAAGGGATCAAGCGGAGGCATCAAATCTGATTGAAGGTATTGTACCACTTTTTGAATTCTCAGCAAGAACATTAATTGATCCAAGTGCATCTCTTCGTTCATTTGAAGATTTCCTTGATAATATGGTACACCCATTGAGGAGAGGCCAGTGTGAGCTTGTGGTAGAGGTACCATCTGGGGATTTCATGCTACCACATGTTATTTGGATGAGGTTCCCATTATTGTAACGACCCTCTTTAATTCGGTACGGTTATACCAACCCACGTCAATATAGAAAGCGTCGCCATAGTGGGACATTTATCCAACACATACAATAAGTTGAGATGTACACAAATATAAACACATACAGCGGAAATAAGAACTAAATAAAGATCTTATTCCATCATCCACATTTATCCACAGTCTATATAGTACAAGAAGGAACTAAACATTTCACACTAAAAATTTAAAGTAAATTACATTGCCCACAAACTAAATTACATCAAGTTTTTATTACATACTATGAAAGAAAAAGTACAAAATGCTGAAATCTCCACAACGGTGCTACTCCTCACGCTCGGAGTCACTCCTAACTATCTCCTCCAAAAGTAGAGATATCTGCACTGTACGCCGAAGCAAGAGTGAGTCCAAAGACTCAGCAAGCAAATCCACACACATAATACATACACACGTCATATAGACATTTTACCTTTAAGTCAAGTCACGATTTCATGTAACATAGATTTAACAATCTTTTTTTTTAAATCTAAACATGCTATTCTACTACCTTTGATATAGGCCCATATGCTTTATATTTACATTTAGAATTAAATTACCTAACACATGCTTTCTACACATACTTTATCATTCTAATTGCAAGCACTTTTCATCATGTTTATGTCATGATACATAACCATATAAGCATGGAATTTACACATAGTTGAAAGAGATGATCCTACCATGGATTCTAGGTACAACTTCACATTCCATAACGCTTTATAAACATAAATAGTGCTGCTTTTTTACATGGGTATAACACATTTAATAGTCCGATTCACAATTTCACATATTATCATATTAATTCACAATTCCACAAAATCTTTTGCACATTTTTTTACACATGCCCATTCACATATAAAACAATCACATTATCTCATTTTATGCATGACACATAGTCCAAAACCACCTCTAGAAGTACACACACTTGTCACATCACACACATATATCTTATCACCTAGGAATCAAGTGATAGATCTTAGTTACTGCGCAGAACTGGGAGAAGCACTCTCCACCCTGACCAACGGTACTTGTCCACCTCCAGGATTTTATCCCAATGCCCATGGGACATCACACCACATATGAACCTTCCCATAGGGACTTTTACTACGGTACAGTTCCACAGCCCTCTAAGGTAGCAGTGTCACCCATTGGCACGTTTACATAATTTCAATTTTTAAACACACGATTTCAACTATTTAACACATAATTCCATATTCACAATTATTTACACACGGTTTTGGTTCCCTATCATGATACTACTGTTAAAATATTTAATCAACCATAGATTAACATTAATCATGCTGAAAATATTTAGTAATCTAAATTACAATGAAACATACTTTAATTAGTTAGTTTTCATGAAATGAACAAATTATTACTTACTATTGTCCAATCCACATGAAATTTTTATCACAATTTGTTTACGGGTTGGACATCATGCTTACAGAATTTCACATTTTTTTGAGCTATACACGATTTATAGAATTTAAAATAGTGATTCTACATGTTTACTCATAACTCGATTGTTCATGAAATCATAGTATTGTTATCATTTTTAATAGTTCAAGACTGTATTTACAGTATAACATCACATGAAATTTCAGGAATTTAGGTTGCATCGTACAGTTTATTAAAGAATTAAAACTAATTATGCATATTCACTATTTTACAGTTCAGAAATCATAATTCATTATACAAATATCAAAAAAATCCCAAATTTTTGTGACCTGGACTGACATCTATAAACATCCTACATAAATTCTATGGTACTCAATTCCACATGGATCATGTAAACAGCAAATTTACAAGATATAAAACCTGTCTAACATGCATTTCAGGAATTTTTAATAAATAGTACAATTAAATAAAATTCACAGAAATTACTCAACAAGATCCACTACATATATTACATAAATATAAAAGTTACAATATATCTTCATACGCAGAAATCTGAAAAATAAATCATAAGGTGAGAACAATCCACTGGTCTTGAACTGAAGAACTAAACGGCAAGGGGGTGGCCGCCTACCATGTTAACGGCAACAAAGCCCGCCGCCAACTTCAGATATTAACAGCAGCAAAGATTGTCGTTAACTTTCTGTCTGCAGAAAACAGACAGAACTCACAAAACACTGGAGAAAGGGGGGTTCTAGGACACGATTAAAATCTGTAAAATGCCTAGGACCTACTAGACACATGTATGGACCATGGGTTTGGGTTACTTGCCTTTGTAAAAATCCACGGGATGGAGTTATAGGTCGAAGAAGCTTCCTCGGCCAGAGCCATAGAGCCTTCAGAATCCCTCCGATACGGGTTCTGTGTCGATGTAGAGCACAACCCGATGTCGGAGAAGCCTTCCCCAATGTTCAGACTCCCTCCTTGTCGATGAAGAATGTCGTAAGAAGTCACCAGTCTACCGAATCTCAGAGCATGAAGTGAGGGTTTCGCACAGAGAAAACTAGGGTTTTGACAAAAGGTCATCTCGGCCGGAATCTGGGTATTTTATAGGCTAAGGGTCGGAGACGCAAAGAGGGTAGGCTAGGTTACCGTTGGGAACGATTTCCTAATCTGAGGGTGACTATCCGGAGGCATTTCTGGATTTGCAAACGCATCTGATCTGGAAGGTAAACGTCCAGATCAATGGCCGTCAATACTGGGTTAGCGTCCATCGATGTGGCCGCTGACTTGGGGCCGGCGTCTACAGATGTGGACGCCTACTGGTCGACAGAGCAAAACTTAAAACTGCAGAAAACTCTATATACACCACACAGTTATGTACAATTTACAATGTATATTTTAAATATAATATCATCTATGAAATGCATTACATAATATACAATATATATACATACATATTTACAACAAGACCAAATAATTTATATACACATTCTCACACATACATAAGCACATTTTAACACCTATAAGAGAGTAAAAACAATGTAGGGCCTTACACCCTCTCCCCCTTAAAGAAACTTCGTCCTCGAAGTTAGACCGAAACTACTCAAAACAACGGGGATAATTCTTCTTCATCGCATCCTCAAGCTCCAAGTAGTCTCCTCTCGTGAGAAGTTGCGCCATAAACTTTCACTGACGCAATGCTCTTGTTTCGGAGAGATGTGAACCTTCTGATCAAGAAAGCTATTGGTTGCTCCACATAAGAAAGATCTGGTTGGATCTCCACTGGCTCGTGACTAATAATATGAGATGGATCTCTAACATACCTCCTGAGCATAGATACGTGGGAAAACAGGATGAACACTAGCTAACATGGGGGTAAAGCTAGCTCATATGCCACGTTGCCCAATCATCTGAGAATCTCATACGGGCCATGAATCTAGGGCTCAACTACTATGCATGCCAAATCGGACTACACCACGAGTAGGTGATATCTTTAAAAAGACATGCTCACCTACCTCGAACTCCAAATACTTCCTCCTGTTGTCGACATAACTCTTCTGCCTCTTGTGCCGCAATAAGCCTCTCCTAATCATCTGGACCTTATCGAAGTCTCCTGAACTAACTCCGGACCGATCAACTGCCTATCGCCTGTCTCCTCCCAACACAAGGGAGATCTACAGGGCCTACCATACAACGCCTCAAATGGAGCCATACCAATACTCGCATGAAAACTGTTGTTATATGCGAAATCCACAAGAGGTAAATGGCGCTCCCAATCATCTTCCAATCCAGAATACACGCCCTCAACATATCTCGAGCGTCTGGATAGTCCTCTCGGACTGTCCATCTGTTGGGGATGAAACGCTGAACTGAGCTTCAACTCGAACCTAACGCATCCTGAAGACCCTTCCATAGCCTCAAAGTAAATCTCAGATCTCGATCCGAAATGATCGACTTAGGTACCCCATGCAATCTAATAATACTACAACATACAATCTAGCTAAACTCTCTACTGACTGCTTCTTCTTCATGAGAAAGAAAGCGCAGTCTTCGAGAACCTATCTACTACTACCAAAATCGAGTCATTACCCCATCTAGATCGAGGCAAACCCGTAACAAAATCCATAGGACAGCTTCCCTCCATACTGGGATCTCCATCTTTTGCATAAGACCAGATGGTCACTGCCGCTCGGCTTCACTTGTTGGCACACAAGACATCTAGATACAAACTCTGCTACATCTTTCTTCATGCAGACCACCAAAAAGATCTCTTCAAATCTGACATCTTAGTGGTACTCGGATGAATAGAGAATCTAGACCTATGAGCCTCTGCTAATACATACTCACGGACATCTACGATGTCAGGAACACAAACACGGTGATGGAATCTAATCACACCATCCTCATCACGAGCAATGCCCGCCTTGCCCACTAACTCTTGGAGTCTAGGGTCGGCTTTATATGCTCGATCACCTCATCCAACACTGAAGACCTAATGGACAACTGAGCTACAAAATCCTGACATAATGATGGCTCCAACTCAGTCATCGTACACGCCGCATCCTCCAACATCTTCCAATCCTGCTGGAGTGATGACCACTTCCTACTAAGGGCATCCGCTACAACATTCGTCTTTCCGGATGATACTAGAGGTCAAAGTCATAGTCCTTTAGGAAATCAATATATTCTCTACCTCAGGTTAATTCATTTTGGGGAAAAGATATTCAGACTCTGTGGTCAGTGAACACCTCAAACCTGACACCATAAAGATAGTGTCTCCAGATCTTCAGTGCATGTACCACTGCCGCAAGCTCCAAATCATGAGTGGATAGTTACGCTCATGCTCCTCAATTGTCGAGAAGCATATGCTACTACCTTCCTGCTGCATCAACACATAGCCAAGGCCAATCCGAGATGCATCCGTATAAAATGGCAAAACCTTCATCACCACAGGTAATACCAATACTGGAGCGGAAGTAAGCTAGCCTTCATAACTGAAATTACTCTCACATTCCTCGGACCAAACAAACATCTCCCCCTTCCTGGTCAGCTTGGTTAATGGGGCTGCGAGAGATGAAAATCCTCAATAAATGTCGATAATAACCCGCCAAACCAAGGAAACTCTGAATCTCCGAAGGGGTCCTGGGAATCTCCCAATCCATAACAGCCTGGACCTTGCTGGATCTAGGCTACACCAGCACCGGAGATAACATGCCCAAGGAAATGAACCTCGCGCACCAAAAATTGCACTTGCTGAATTTTGCATATAGCTTGTGCTCACGGAGAACTTCTATACTACCTCAAATGCTGACGATGTGTGGCCTCATCCGGAGAGTAGACCAACACGTCATCATGAAAACTACCACAAAATATCTAAATATGGTCTAAACACCCTATTCATGAGATCATGAACGCTGCCGGGGCGTTGGTCAGACCAAAGGAAGGACCAAAAACTCATAATGTCCATAACGGGTTCTAAAGGCCGTCTTGGACACATCCTCACTCCTAATCCTTAACTGATGATAACCAGAACGTAAATCAATATTGGAAAAGACTGATGCATTCTGTAGCTGGTCAAACAAATCAATCAATCCGAGGTAAGGGATACCTGTTCTTCACCGTCACTTGGTTTAGCTTCCTATAATCGATGCATAACCTGAGTAACCCATCCTTCTTCTTTACAAACAATACAGTTGTGCGCCCAAGGAGAAACGCTAGGGCGTATGAATCCCTATCTAGCAAATCCTACAACTGCTTCCTTAGCTCAGCTAATTCCGCAGGGCCATCCGATAAGGGGCCTTCGAGATAGGAGAGGTGCCAAGAAGCAACTCTAGCGTGACTCTATCTCTCTAGCCGGTGGCAATCCAGATAAATCATCAGGAAAGACATCTAGAAAATCCTGCACTACATCTATCTCTGTAAGAGTAAGTGACTCATCAACCTTGGGTACTAATACCACGCTGGCAAGAAAAGCGTCACAACCCTTGTTAACCATACACATCGCCTTCATGGCAGAGATGACAAACTTTCTCGCTAAATTCCTTGGTAAAGGATGAGAAAATTCGTCCTCACCAGGAATGCGGAAAACAATCTTCTTTCCACGATAATCCACTAACGCATAGTGCTCCTCTAGCCAATACAGACCAAGAATAGCATCATAGTCCTTCATCTTAAGTAAGAAGAAGCACCCCTCTAGGACTCTATCCTCAATGCACACGGTAAAGAGGAATACACTTCCTAGTCGATACCGGCCCGCAGGTGTGTGTACAGACAAGTACTTCTAACTCCTCAAACTCTAATCCGACTCTAATGCTAATTGCCTAGCAAAACGCTCGGAAATAAACGAAGTGAGTGGCACCCGTATCAAATAGAACTCGAGCGTGCACACCATGAAAAGAACTGTACCTTCGGTGACATGCTCCGCCTGCTCGGCGTCCTCAAGAGCTAACGCAAACACTCAATCTGGGGCTCGAGGTCTCCCTGGTCGTCCTGTCGCTGGTGCTGCTGCTGCTGCTGTTGGGGCTGGTCCACGCTGGACTCCCTGCTGAAGTCTCAGACAATCCTTGATCTCGTGCTCGCTGCTTCCGCACTTCAGGCACTTCCCTTCCATCTTCCAACATTCTGTACCACCATGTGCCCTCCCGCAATGAGGACACTCCTTCTGGCCACTAGGGGAACGCTGAGAAGGTACCTAACTGCTTCCCGATTGCGGTGACTGAAAAGCTGCCTTTTTCCTCTCCTGCCTCTGGAAAGGAGCTGTAGGCCTCTTCTGAGAAGCCTTCTTCTCCTCCAAATACTGCTCCATCTCTCCCTCCTGCCGACACTCTGTGCTGAGCGCCTCGTCGAGGGTACGATGGTTGAAAGCTACCAACCTCGTTCTCAGTGATGGCCTCAGTCCCATCACGAACTTCTTCGCCTTCCTGCACTCATTAGCTATAATATGAGGGGCATACTTAGACAGCTCGGCAAACCTGGCCTCGTACTCCAGTACGGTCATGGAGCCCTGAGTCAAAGAGAGGAACTCCTGCTCCATCTTGTCCTGGATGTGCTCCGGAACAAACTTGGCTCGGAATAGCCTCACGAACTCATCCCAACCAACCTCCACAGCACCATCCTCGAACCGAGTACGTAACAACGAGGACCACCACACGTCGGCTCGCTCCTTCCAAAACCATCCATAAGGACTAACCAACATAATCTATACTTAAAGAAATAACCACCAATTAAATACACATACCTGTAGCATATAGGTGGCTAAAGTGACCTTGTCATCCTCATCGCACCTAATACCCGGAAGATCTTCTCGATCTCCCTCATCCAGCTCTCAGCTAACAATGGGTCGCTCTCCCCTTAAAAGAGGGTGGCAACATCCTCTTGAACCTTTCCATGATGGAGGTCCACCATGGTCTTGAGCCTGGGGAACTGGTGCCTGAGCCTGCTACAACCAAAATCATAAGCAACACATACAACACCACAAACTGCATTTAATAAACAAACTACTTTATCTTATTATTCTAACCTGAGCCTCCAACTGAGCCTGGAGTGCATGCCTGAGTATGGGCCTGCGTCTGCATGGCCTGCACTAGACCCTGCATGAACACTCCAAAGTCCACTGGCGGTGGGGGGAAGCACAGGACCCTGGGGTGCGGGGCCTATTGCTTACCCTGGTCCTCACACTTAGGCTCATCTCTCCTCTGCTCGCCATCACGAGCAGGTACACTCCACGTCTACCATGGGAGCCATATACTGTAAAATAATTTAATCACAATTAAGGACTAATCTATAAGATTCCTAACTATTGGACAATCTATAGAGACTTAGCATATAAGAAGATGATGGTATATGCATATTTATGTACAATCTCAACATAGTGTAGACACCCGGTTCCGACTAATGGGTTGAACCACATTTCATGTTATCCTAGTCATCCCCTAGTTGGTCACTCACCTTGAGCCCATCATTAGCCTTGACTGAGCCCATTAACAATTTAAAATTGCCTTGAAATCCCGCATTATCATTTGGAGAGTCCTTATGCAATTATAACTCGTATCTTTATGTAACTGGCTGATAATGCAAAATAATTCAATTTCCTAGTCGCAACATATCGTAGTGCCGCGACTCTAGTCGCGACGCCCTGGACGCCGTGACAGCCCATGCATGATATCCATGCACGTGGGCTTACTGTCGCGACGTCCGACCCGTCGTGTCTCTAGTCGCGACCCCAACGATACGCCGCGACAACGCCTGAGCGCACCAGACTCCGCAACAACCTCCTATTTATCTTCCTATTGATCCAGCTTTATCCCTAGGAAATATCCCACCCCTTGGGGCGAGATTTTGGCCCTAGGGACTCTTGTGAGGATCCCTTGGACTCTCCCTTGCAATTTAAAAGGCCATTATCTCCCATTTCAAATTTTGGACCTTTTGAAGAGATAATATCACCCATTTCTCTCTCATGGCTCTATAAAAGAGAGGCCCCTCCTCAAGGACGAAAAAAGGCTCATTGTTACCCCGAAGGGCTGCCAAAATTTCCTTTGACAAATACTTAGCATTGTAGCCACCCTTTTCCTCCATTTCCTTCACATCCTCTCCACCAAAGCAACCCATTTCATCTATCTATGGAGCACGGGACGTGAGAAGGGCGACTTCAGCATTCTCCTGAAGCTTTTGGACGATCCTTCGAGCTGCAGCCACGCCAAGAGTCGCCCTAATGGGGCTCACTCTCCCCCTTTCCCTTTCTCCTTCTTTTGCATGCATTTTTCATGTTATTCTTAGATAGAACATATCAGCACACACCCACGTTTTTCTATACCCAAAGGGTTTAAAATCCCCCAGGTTTGTTCCCTCCATGTTCCCATCTTTTCTTTCTATTTTAGAGTAGATACTATGTTTAACGTGTTCTAATAGGCTTCCTTTGTTTGTTTTCTTTTGTGGCAGGCATCCAAGCGTCATCCACGAGGAGCTCTTGCCTTCCGGCTGGCTGGAAGATGAGAAGAAGGTCCACACTCCAACAACTCCCGCACAAAGAGAACGCGGTGGCGGAGGACGATGCGACCAGAAACACGACTGGAATCAGCGTCGCGTTATCAGCGCTGTCGCGACCGCTAAGGCCGCCGCGACACCAGGTCTACCCCCTTTCTCTCTCCTCTTCCTAGTTAAAGTTAGTCGTCTTCATTTTCTATTTATAAGGCAGCTTTCTAGGTGGCGATCACATTCCATGTTCACACACCACTAGATTTAGTACTTGTTCGTGTCGAGGGGGGGGGCGTCAATCCCCGTGATTACACTTTTGGCGATCACGGTGGGACCTTCACTGCCACCCTCATGGATTTTGACTGCTTGCTTGCCATGTTTCTTCTTTGTTTCTCATTTTGTGCCCTGTTAGTCTCTTGTTCTTTGTTCCCTATGTTTTCGTGTTCTGTTCTTGTCGCGACCTATCACGGCGACGCGATCAGGTCGCGTCATTTGTCGAGGACGCGTTATCAAGTCAGTCTCCTCTTCCTTCTATCTACTTGTCTTGTTTCTATCAGATCATGCATCCTTGTGATATCTCCTTGTATCATATGTTGTCGCGTTTCTGAATGTTAGAATCCTGCTAGGGTCCGGATTTTCCTTTATTTTTACTTGTAAGTTTTCGGTTCCAGTCGCGGCGTATCGCGAGGACGCACAAGGTCGCGTCATGGAGAGGCGTCGCGTCATCAGGTATGCTTTGTATGTTCTGTTTTGACTCATGAACCAGTTTTTGTGTGCTTCTTGGTCCATGTGGTATTGATTGCTGTTTGTGTCTTTACTCATTTGATAGGGTAGTCTGTTTGAGTTAGTTGAAGACCTGTTGGTGTTTTCGGGCCCTGTTCCTATCGCGGCAGGTCGCCTTGTCGCGATCAGGTCGCGGTGTACACGGCCACTGCAACTCTGCCCGAGGGCCATCTGGTCGCCCTGTTTGGTCCTCATCTATCACCTGTGCATACATTTCGGGAATTTAGGCCCATTGCATACGCTATTAAAACCCTTTGTTTAGATTCCCCCTTGGATGAGTGAGTCCTCTCACCTACGAGCACTCGTAGGCTGACTCGGGCCCACCTTCGAGGACCTCCGTAAGACCCCGTGACCGTACGCACGTTGCGGTTCGCCGGGCTGGTTGTACCAGTTGCACCCCTTAGTTTAAGCCACCCTTTACGTGTGAGTGTACCATCCCTAGCTTCACCGGAGGACTCGAGTCTATATCCATTAAGGTCCACTTGACCGAGTGACATCCTCTTAATTAATTCATCTAAAGGTCAAGTTCAAACCTTAAGAAATTGCGCTTTAAACATGGCAACTTGAGTGTTCATCCCTCCTCCTCTCAGTCTTTCTTGCTGTGATTGAGTCTAGGTATTGTCTGTATCCCCCTATTAGTCGGGGGGGGGGGGGGGTGTATGCGTCATTGTTTAGGGAGATCGAGTCAATCCCCTTCTTTCTTTGTATCTTATCATAATCCCCTCTTCGACATGGACCAATTTGGGTCCTTGCCGACGATGCTCTTCCTCTCGGATTGCTCGAGGAGGGGCCCAACCCTCTATGGCCACGCTCCCGGGGCATATCCAGCCTCCCTCCGTCACTGGGATTCGATCCCGTCCTGCCTCTCCTCCTGGGGTGATGACCCCACTCACAATTCAGCCAGCTTCTTCCCACCTCACTTCGGACCAAGTCCGAGAGTTTATAGCTGCCGCCAAGGGGAAACAACCTTTATCTCCCCAGGGTCAGAGTTCAGTCCGACCGGCAGATTCCTCTGCCCATGTCGCTTAGCACCTCACCTTCCTTCATCAGGGGCAGATCCTACACCCTCCGCCCTCGGGCCATCCATTTTTCGGAACAAGCTACCTTCCTCCGCGAGAGGTCCAGCCTCGATCTCCCCCAACTACATACTATGCGGCCGAACCAGCTCCCCTTCCTCGTAAGAGGTCTCACTCATTCGAGCAACCTCGCTCCCTTATTTCTGCGCATCAAGTCCAGTCTCCCTCCGACTTCCTTGTGGAGTGGACGAGCATGAAGAAGGAGCTTCATGACCTCTGGAGGCAAATCGATCCTCGGAAGGTAGCTGATATTGCCCTCCCATCCTTCCAGTACCTCCGGGTGCCACCCCAATCGGAGCTCCCTGTCTACCGGCGATACTCTGGGGTAGGGGACCCTTATGTTCATCTGAAAGACTTTGTCTACGAGTCAGCACCACACAAGTATGACCGCCACCTCATGGCATACTTGTTCAGAAAATCCCTGGATGGTCCGGCTTTGGAATGGTTCTACTCATTGCCCCCAGAGGAAGCTGAGGATTTCCAAGTTGTTCAAGAGAGGTTTCTGCAGCAATTCCAAGATCGGGTGGGACCCGATTCTTTTGTGGATCTAGTAGCCGAAAAGATGAAGCCAGAAGAGGAGTTTTCTACCTACGCTGATGGTGGCGTTCTTTGGCCGCCAAGGTCCGCTGCCCCATGCCTGAGGAGGAGAAGGTGAAGTTGTTGTTTCCAATGCCACTCCAACCTACCGAGCTATTTTGGCCATGAACGATATTTCTACCATGCACCAGCTATATAGCCGAGCCCGTTTCATTCAGACCCAACTTAATGAACGATATTTCTACCATGCAACAGCTATATAGCCGAGCCCCGTTTCATTCAGACCCACTTAGGACTCGCCTATATACTCTATGTTGAGACCCCCAAGGCCCGTACAACAAGAAGCCAAGGCCCAGTCACCGAGGGATCCAAACCAATGAACAAGTGGGTGCAGTTAGCAATCCCCAAGGCCTGGTAGGTAGGTCTCCTACACCCAGCAAGCCCAGCAGCCATGAACAACAACTACAATAGACACCCCTCCCCAAGGACAAAATCCTCCACAAGATCAGCGCCAGTACTCCAGGTCCCTCCACGCAAAATGGCTACGCCCCTAGAAGCCCAATGGACCCAAAAGAGCCCCATACCCTCCTTTGCCTGAGTCCCTGGCCGACATCTTTGCCCCCTCATGTCCCTAAATGCCCTGAGACTCCCTCCTGAAAAGGCAAACTGGAATATGGCGTCGATCAAACAAAGTACTGTGTCTATCACCGCCATCCGGGCCATAATGTGTCGGATTGTTTTCAGTTCCGGGATATGATATAAGATCTTCATGAGCAAAAACCAAATTGACTGGGCAGAGATGAAAAGATTAATCCAGACTCTGAGGGACCAACAGGGTCAGAGCAACAACAGCAACAGCAGAGGCGACAGCAGCCGCAGCAACAACAACAACAACAGCAACAACAGCAGCAATACCAACCCTTCCACAACAATATCAACAACAGCAGCAACAACAGCAGCCGCTCAGCCGGCGAATGACCTAGCCATAATCCGCAACCCATGCCACAACATCAGCCCGCTCCAAACCCCCAGCCAGCTCCACCACCTCCTCCACCCGCACATGTTAACCCTGTCATCCACCATCCACCACCAGAAGCTCAGTGGGCCTTCGATGACGAACATGAAGTGGGCCAGCTTCTGTTATTTCCCACGTCACACCCACTACCCCCGCGCCTACATCCACCATACCTCCCTCCTTCACGCCCACATTGCTACCATCGCCTCACCATCCTATTCCCCCATCATGTCACCCATTATCCTCCACCCAGCAACATCCCTTTCTCCCCTACGCCGCACCCTTACTAGCCAACCCTTCTATCCTTGACACCGCAACCCCTCCACTCCACCATAATCTTGCCCTCCGGAGCGGCGAATGTTCCATCGGATGTACCCTAATGCATCCGTGTCCATGCCAGGTCAACCGGCCTAACAAACCAGCAACCAGCAGCAGCAAGATATGGAAGAAATCGATCTGGTCCCGGGGACTCAATATGATATCCTGAAGCTTTGGATCAAACCCCCGCCAAGATTTCATACTAGAGTTAATCAAAAGATCACAGACTCATCAAGACGCCCTAAGGGCCTTTCTGCAAAGGGTCATGGTCAGTGAAACATGAACCTGATAATCTGCCTTCAGTGCTCTCGATTGTAAACAAAGGACCCACTATTACCTTTTCTGATGGTGAGTTGGCTGCCCCAGAAGCCAGAAAAATGCCCTTATGTGTGACACTCACCATAAACAAAGTGGCGTCGATGCAGCTCTAGTGGACACAGGAGCGTCTATCAATGTTTGTCCATTAAGCACCCTTAGAGCATGCAATATATCGGAACGTCAACTGCAGCCCACCCCCACCACCATCGCTGCTTATGACAATTCACGACGTGCCTGCCATGGAGTCATCACATTACAAGCAGAATTGGGGCCACTAGTCATGTCAGTGGAGTTCTATGTATTGAACATTGATCATACTTACAAGGCCATCTTAGGGCGCCCATGGATTGAATCATTAGGGGCAGTGCCATCTACGGCGCATCATGTTTGAAGTTCCCCTTCCAAGGGCGAATAGTCAAGGTGAAAAGCGTGGCAACGACACATACAGTAGAAGCAGTTGAGAGGGTGCTGCCATCAGTATGGCCATCCAATAAGCCCGTTATCTCTGTGCTTGATGTCAACTATACTTGGGCCTATACATTCTCTTCTAACCGCCCATTGGGTCTCCCCCTGTAGTGGCAGTCAGGAGAGATGTGAGCACAAATATAAAGGGTGGGATATCATGTTTAGACTGGGTTATCAGTCAGGAAAAGGCCTGGGTGCCCATCTCCAAGGGCGAACCAAGACTGTGGCCAGCACTAAGAATTCACAAAACATGGCCTGGGATACTCAGAATGGGCTGCTTTCTCATTTCCTTCACAATCGGACCATGGCCCACTTACCTGGTCCTTGTATAACACTTCGTCAGAGGGCCCGTGCAGCCCGGATACAACACTACTACAGAGGCGCTAAAATCAGCTTAATCCTTAGAAGAGCAGCGCCCAATAAGAAGAAGAGAGCCGAGGCAGGTACAGAGGACCCCGATCAGGAAGATGTCATCTCATCAGTCAGTCTGCTGTTTGAAGAACCAGAAGCTGGGCAGAAGAGTCAGAATTAGAAGACCTTGTTTCTGCAGTCAATCGTCTGTTCAGCGAAGAAGACACCCGCAAGTAGCAGTATTATCAGCATCAGCAACACACCACCAGACAGTTGCTTGGATTTGGTGAGGAAAGTCAGCCAACCAACTCAACCGTTTCAGCAAAGGAGCTCTGGCCAAGGTTTTCCCGGCCTCCCATTCATCTTATTTCATCCATACTTGTTTATAATTTTGATGTTATTCCCTTGTCTCCCCCCTTTATTATTCAATTCTCTCCCAACGCCGTTGAAGCGTTAATTCGCCCTTCACCCTCTTCACCATTTTCTTTAATGGCTCGGTTCTGTCTTCTCCCGGAGCCTTTTAATGTAATGTAGTTCCTTTCATCAAAAAAAATAATATATAAAAAAAAAGAAAAAAAATGAAAATCAGAAATCCAAAAAAAAATAGAAACCAAAACATCCAAAAATATGTGTGTCCCCCCCATTCATCTCTCTCCTCTTTCTTCGGACGGCGATCCCTGTCTTCCTCCTCCCCTTTCTTCGAACGGCGATCCCCGTTCTCTCCTTCCTGTTCATCGGACGGCGATCCCTCTTTCTACTCTTTTCTCCCTGCTTTCTGCCTCCAGCTGTTGATTCCCCTACTCCCTTGACGGCGATCCCCGTCATCCCTGTGTTTCTCTGTTCCGACGGCGATCCCCCGTCATCCCTGCATTTTCCTCTGCTCCGACGGCGATCCCCGTCACCCCGCACTCCTGCTCTCCTGCTTCGACGGCGATCCCCGTCACTCCGCACTCCTCCTCTCCTCTCAGACGGCGATCCCCGCCCTTCTCCTCTTTCTGTGCAAACCGTGCCTTCGTCTACTGACCGACATGGTCACATTGGGCGTTCTAGGCGAGGGGCCTTTTGTTCCCCTGCGCCCCGTTCCTGCGGCCGGCACCCTGAGCTTGGGTGGCCCGCCTCTTCCTCCAGCCCCATCGGAGGACCCTCGCAGCCCTGCCGCACCTTTTCCTGCTCATTCCAATAAACCTTTGGACACTCCTCCAGAATCTCCTGTAAATATTGGGCTTAGTTTAGAATCAGGGGTAGAATCTAGCAAGTCCTCGTCCCCATCTAGGAAGAAGAAGGGTAATGGCATACCCCGAAGGTATCTGCTTGACTTAGTTCAAAGGTGTGGCGCTCTTCTAGCTGTCGAAGAGTTCGTCCAGGAAGTAGTAGTTTTGAACTTAGAAGATCTACATATAGAGGAAGGACTAGACGATGGTTTTGGAATTTATGAAATCGTAGACGAAGGAGACCCATTAGATGAGAATGATTGTGAGATAGAGGATGCTGCTGAGGCGTATGCTAGTGGTATGAGGAGATTCGATGAACCTACCTCAGCAGTCGATGAGCCCACTAAAGAGGTAAACGTGGGAACTGAAGAGGACCCCAGGCTTTTAACCATAGCTTCTAGCCTCCCTCCCGAAGAAGAAGAAGCGCTCATAGAAATGTTGAGGGAGTTTAAGGATTCCTTTGCCTGGTCCTACGATGACATGCCCGGCATTGACCCTGATTTGGTGGAACACAGGCTGATCTTGAAGCCAGGGGCAGTTGCCGTCAAACAAAAGTTAAGGAGGTTCCTCCCCCACATCACTTTGAAAATGAAAGAGGAAATTGATAAACTACACAAGGCTAAGTTCATCCGTGTAGTCCTCTATCCATTGTGGGTGGCGAACATCGTCCCGGTCATGAAGAAGGACGGAAGGGTGCGAATCTGCATAGACTTCCGGGACTTAAATAAGGCATGTCCTAAAGATGATTTCCCACTACCTCACTTGGACGTTCTGATTGATAATACTGCAGGGTTCGAAACTCTGTCTTTTATGGATGGGTATTCAGGCTACAATCAAATTCGTCTAGCCCCGGAGGATCAAGAGAAAACCTCCTTCACCACCCCATGGGGAACATATTGCTATGTGGTCATGCCGTTTAGATTAAAGAATGCCGGCGCCACTTATCAAAGAGCAATGTTAGCTATCTTCCACGACATGATTCATATTGATGTTGAAGTCTACGTGGATGATATTGTGGTGAAGTCTCGGACCAGAAGAGAACACTCCTCCGTGCTTGCCAGGGTATTTCGCCGCGCACAAGAGTATCAATTAAAGATGAATCCAAAGAAGTGCGTATTCGGGGTTTCTTCGGGTAAGTTGTTAGGCTTCATAGTTAGCAAACGGGGGATTCAAATAGACCCACACAAGGCCAAGGCAATAAATGAAATGCCTCCTCCCAAGAACATATCTGAGCTTCGAGGTTTGATTGGTCGACTCCAGTTCATAAGGAGATTCATATCTCAGCACTCTCAAAGATGTCGTCCCTTCTACGAACTGTTGAAAGGAGGAGTCAGCTTTGAATGGAATGCTAAGTGCCAAGAGGCCTTTGATGAGCTCAAGAGTTACCTTATGAATCCTCCCGTGCTTCAGGCGCCCATCCCTGGGAAGCCCTTGATCCTGTATCTGTCAACTATTGAGGACTCCCTAGGAGCTGTCCTTGCTCAGCATGATGAATCCGGCAAAGAAAGGGCAGTCTATTACCTATCTAGGCTCTTCAATCCCTCCGAGCTCAAACTCACCACAATGGAGAAAACATGTGCAGCGCTAGTTTGGGTAGTGCAGAAATTGAAGCACTACTTCCTAGCTCATAAGGTGAGTTTGATTTCTAGAATGGATCCTATTAGGTATCTCCTTGAGAAGCCAGTCCTCGCCGACAGATTGGCACGCTGGAAAAGCTTCCTCTCCCAATTTGATATTTCCTTCATAGTTCAGAAAGCCATAAAAGGGTATGCTATTGCTGAGCACCTTGCTCACCTTCCTCTTCCCCATAGTGACACGGTTCAAGAGGAATTCCCCGATGAAAACCTGTCACTCATTTCTCGCGATCCCTTCTGGTCGCTCCACTTCGATGGAGCTCTCAATTCTAGGGGACGGGGCATTGGTGCTGTTTTGCTCACCCCAGAAGGGATCACCATTCCTCTAGCCTATCAACTTCAATTCTATGTCACCAACAACATTTCCGAGTATGAGGCTCTCCTTGCCAGTCTTAAGCTTGCCTACCTCTTAGGCGTGCGTCATCCCAAGATCATAGGAGACTCTCAACTCGTCCTTCGGCAAGTTCTTTCAACCTATCGCACTCGTGACCCTAAACTCAAGCCCTATCAAGATCTGGTCACTCTCCTAGCCAAGCAATTCTGTCAACTCATCTATATTCATACTCCTCGCTCTCAAAATATCCTGGCCGATGCCCTCGTATCCCTGGCCTCCTCTCTCTCCTTTCCTCTCAGCCGCAGCGCTGAGACAATCACCGTTCAAAGGTTAGAAGCTCCCTCCACTCAAGATCCTTGGTTCGTTAACCTCAGGAGCTCTCTAGTTTTGAAGGCAGAGAGAAAAGAAGCAAAGGAATTATTGCTTGTAGAGCTAGAAGAAATGGTGGAAGAAGAAAGGCCGTGGTACCATGAGATTGAGCAGTACTGTAGAGACGGTACCTTCCCAGAAGAAGCGGAAGCGGAGGATAGGCGGGTCATTCGAAGAGCGGCGTTAAAATATACCCTCGTTGGTGGAGTACTATACCGACGCGCTCTAAATGGGATGCTCCTCCGTTGTTTGTCAGATGAAGAGGCTCAGAAGGTAGTGGAAGGGTCCCATTCCAGTAAGTGCGGAGGGCATGTGAATAGCCAAATGTTGGCTAAGAAAATTCTTAGGCAGGGCTACTACTGGCCGACCCTAGAAGAAGACTGTGCCACCTACGTTCATAGGTGTGTCAAGTTCTAGATCTACGCCGACAAGATCCATGTTCCCTCCTCCTCTTTACATCCACTATCCTCCCCTTGGCCTTTCTCCATGTGGGCCTTTGATATCATCGGGCCCCTTGGTGATCCTAATGCTCAAGTAAAACAAAAATCTTTCATTCTCACTGCTACTGAGTACTTCACCAAGTGGGCCGAAGCTGAAGCATTTGCGGAAATCAAAGGTTTAACCGTGTGCAGATTCATCATGAAGAATATCATCACGCGGTTCGGAGTGCCAAGCAGCCTCGTCACCGACAATGGACCACAGTTCATATCTCAAGAGCTTCAGGATCTATGTAAGAAATTCAATATTTCCTTGCATCATTCGTCTCCGTACTATCCGCAGGGCAACGGCCAGGCCGAAGCCACAAACAAAATGCTTTTGAAAATTCTAAAGAAAACTTGTGAGTCTAATAAATTTGCTGATTGGCCAGAAAAGTTAGTTGAGGCTCTGTGGGCCTACCGCACCTCCGTCCGCACGCCCACCGGGCAAACTCCGTTCTTTCTTACTTACGGGATGGAAGCGGTATGTCCACATGAGATCCTCATCCCTTCGCTAAGAATTCAGTTAGACAAGGAACTTAATCCCGATGAACATCGGGAGGCGTTACTGGTACAACTAGAACTCTTAGACGAACGGCGTCTGGCCGCGACCGATCATGTGCTTGCATATCAAAACAGACTCTCAAGGTCTTTTCAAAAGAAAGTGATTGAGCGTAAATTTCAAGAAGGAGACATGGTTTTGAAGCGCATTTTTATAAAACTGGAGGTCCAAGGTCTAAATTGTCAGCAAATTGAGAAGGGTCGTACGTTGTTAAGGAAGTGTACCCCGGAAATGCGTATAGGCTAGTTAATGCCGAAGGTGAGGAGCTCTCTCACCCATGGAATGGGCTGTACCTTAAAATATTCTACCCCTAATATTGATAACAACACCAATTTGCAAAAGAGAATGTTGTTGGCCATGTGCCTCACCTCCCCTCATTGTGGTGAATGATCTCTATGTCCGGCCACACACACAACACGGCGACTTAAGGTCAATTCCCCTTTGTTTATGGTGTTTTCATTCAGCCCTCATGTAGGGAACCTGAGGTCGATTCTCTTCTCACTCGGACGAGGTCCAGGGGCAAAGGGAAAGCTAGCATGTAGGCCAGCAAGCGGTGTGTATCATGTGTATGAAGTCTCAAAGAGGGACGGTCAATTCAAAAGAAAAGCAAAAAAGGGAAGGAAACAAAAGTAAAAGAAGAATGCTAAAAAATAGGGGCATGTCAAGGAGTGGCATACAGTTCCCCGCGGGACGCCCTTGAGCCTGGTCGTACGCATGCCCCCCAATTCAAAAAAGAGCAATGACCTTAAAGTCCCTAGACAACAGACAGATTGCACATATGACATACCTATTGCAAATCTTACAAGCCAGTAAACCCGACCCCAAGACCAAGTCTTGTCTCATACTAATCTTCCTATTCTCCCTAGAAGACCAAAGGACTCCCACACCTAGTCTGTGTTAGAACATCAATATTAAAGGGGAAAGAAGCCTTAATGAGCCAAGGACAAATGCACGCTGCACATAGACATTATCCATCAGACAAGAGATGGGACGAGATCCATGGCCAATTACTCAAAAGGCAAGAAGTGTTGTTATCAAGATCTCACAAATCTAAAAAATCAAAATTTCAAAAAATCCAAAAAAATAAAATTTTCAAAAATTCAAAAAATAAAATATCAAAAATCCCAAAAAAATTAGAAATCTTAAAAATCCAAAAAATTAGAAATCTCAAAAATTCAAAAAAATCAGAAAATTCCAAAAAAATGTGTGTACATACCGCTTTCCTTTAGCATACATTGTTTACTTTCCTTTCCGCCTATTTAATAAGGCTCAGTCCCTTGACAATTATGAAGTCACATTCATGTTTATTTAAGCGCAAGGGGCTGAGTCAAAGAGCAGATCTGACCTGTTCTGATGAGTTTGCAGAAGCAAGTAATTCTAAGGGACACGCACGTTGCTCGGTATTTTTTTCGTCTCTCTCTCCCGTGTAAGAATCTCATCTCACACTCGTACCAATTGCAAATCATTCATTAAGAGTTGACATGAAATAGAATTCCACTAAAAGATGAACAACATGTACAAAAGATGGGGAGGTGGCTCACAAGTCTCCTCAGTGTCCACCGCCACTCTCCCCAGATCCCTCCTGCCGGTCCGGAGGTGGCGGCATCTCGCCACCACCCCTACCGCTCTGGGCACTCCCCTCACCCTGGCGGCGCCTCTCCTCCTCCTCGTTCCTCCGCCGACTGGAGGAACCTGCCAAATACTGTCCTACGGAGGCGCCGGTCGCCCTGCTGACACTCGCCCCGCTCCTGCTCCTGCTACGTGAACAGCCTATGTCCGTCACGATCTGCTGGAGGCTCCACGCCACCGCCTGCTGCGCCAGTAGCTCCGCGCGCAGTCGGGTGACCTCCTCCTGGTCTCCGGACGGCCTCTGCACCCGCAGCACCGCCATCTCCTTCGTCGCCTCCGCGACCTGCGCCTCAGCCGCCTCCGCCTGGATGCGCAGCTGGTCCCTCTCGCTCTGGGTAGCCCGGACCTCCCCCTGGAGCTGGTCCCTCTGACCCTAGAGATCCATGGCATGCTCCATGGTAAGCTGCAAATCTCTCTCATGCATCAGAGCAATCAGTCAATAATCAATTGTTAAAAATAATCAATCAGAAATTCCATTGTACTTACTCGCTCCTCCAGATGCCTCTGAGCCTCCTCGGCCCTCAGCACTGCTCCCGCCAGCTGGGCCTCCAGAAGCGACGGAGACCCCCTTGCAGCTCGTGAGGAAGAAGCACCCCCTGCTCCAGTGCTCCTCACTCTCTCCAACTCCCTCCACTGCACGCAAAGGCACATGTCAGTTTCCCAAAATCAGCTTGATGTGATTAAGTGTTGAAGTTGGAGTAAGCACTTACCAGCTCCGCGGTCTGCCTCTGCGCCGCCTCCCGGTCCTGCACCGCCGAGTAAAGCAAGGCTCGGAGCGATGCAATCTCGCCAGTTACATCTACCTGCAACACATTTCAAATCATTAACTCAGTTCTATAGAATCAAAGTTCACAGGGTTGTGGTTTTAGGGTCATTACCTGGTGTCGGGCGCTCTTGTATACCTTACTGCCGTACTTCAAGGCGTATGCCTGAAGGTACGCATTGGTGGTAGCATCTGACTTGAAGGCCTTTCCTCGACGCTCCCAGTTATTGATCTGCTCCTTTGCCCTCTCGCGCCAATCAGTAGTGTCGTGAAGTCCTCGGAAACTCCGACTGGTCTGTGAAACCGGTCTCAGACGGGGAACTCCACGACACTCTGCCGAAGGCCGAGTGAGCGCTGACTGAGGTGTAGGTGTAGAGGTAGCACAAGGTTGAATGCATGAAACCACACCGACCTACCGAAGTAGGGGCGGGCCTGCACCAAACAAGGTTGTCCCTCATCACCCTCCCCCAGGTATGGCTGCCAAACCACCTGCAAAACAAATCCGTTCAGTCACTGAGCAATAAAATCAAACAATCAACCAAAGGGGAAGGTTAAGAGTGCATACATCCAGGTAGGGATAGCTGTCGATGGCCTCCTGAAGTCGCTCCAGCTGGTCCCCGAGATTGCGTGAGTCTCGGCGAGAATCCCAACGGCGTGCAATGGGCACAAGGCCCGGCCGTGCGAGATCCCCTCTCCCCAAGGCTGGGAGGTGTAGATAGGCCCAGACCTACAAAATGAGAAGCAAGTTAGGCGGCAAGTTCAAGAAAAATGCAGTTTAAATTTCAAAAGGGTTAAAGTTAAACTGTGTACCTGAAGAAAGGGGAAGAATCCGCTGATCGACGTCTGCCGCTCGGAGGCGCCCAGGCTATCAAACTGGTGTGAGAGGAAGGCTGCTCCCCAGGCGTATCCCCCCACCTCACCTAGGTCCTCCAGCAGGGATAGGAAACGGCAGTGGACTGCGTCGCCCCTCGTAGCAAACAAAAGTCTGCCAAGGAAAAGCACGAGGAAATGGCGCAAATCCAAGTCCGTCTGCGCCCCGGGCTCACTCTCTAGCTCCCTCCGGCTAACCCGAGTCAACCTATCTAAGTGCTCATCCTCACTCTCTCCTGCTACCTTCCCCACATCGAAAAACCCAAGGCTCTTAGGAGGGGTACCCTAGGCACTAAGGAAGACCTACGCTCCACAGGTAACTCTAAGAGTCACTCGGCTAGGTCGTGGTAGCAAGGGTAGGTGTATCCGCTCACTGGCCTCCCATAGATTCTGAGCCCTGTGATCCAGCTCACATCCTCGAGGCTGGGGATCATATGTCCCCATGGAATACGAAGGCGGTCGCCTCTGCATCCCACCTGCTCTGCAGAGCCTGAGTGAGAGCCGAATCCGCCCTCATCCTCTCCATCCTAAAGACCCCGCTAAACACCATCTCCTCTACCCTCTCTCTCTGGAAAGGGGGAACGCCAAGAAGACAGCCAGCACAACCACCAAGATAGCCGGGCCCTCATCTCGCCCTGCAACATATTCCATTTGTTAAACCAGTCAATTTTTAGTGTTCGATTGGAGTCGCGGCAGCCGTGGCGACCGCGACCTTGTCGCGAAAATGCGGGGTACCGCGACCTTATTGTGTCACCTTCCGAGGCCCACGATCAGGTCGCGTCTACCCGGGTCTCCGCGACCTTATCGCGACGCCCCGCCCTGTCATGACACCCTATCGCAGCAGGTCGGGCTGACGCGTTATCAGAATCGGACCGGCCGGAGCCTCCTTTGTCCGATCCTCTTTTCCATGGGCATCATGCCCTACACTTTCCCTCTAGGGGCTCTGTCTACCTATTTTAAACAATCCATTCAAGGTTTAGGGTCGATCCACTTACCGATTTCATCACCTTGGCGTGTTTCTTCCGTTCCTCCTCCACATTCACGGTCGGGGCCTCTTCTTCTTCTTCCACCTCCATCTCCGCGATGTCCACCTCTTCTCAACGAGGCGCCTCCGTTTGGCACCGGGAGCTCCGCCGCTCCGCCTGGCGTTTCCTCTGTGAGGAGCTCCCCCCGAGTTCTTCTCCCCCTCCATCTAGGTCGGGTTGGTATGGGTGAGTTCGTGGGCAAGCTAGGGTGCAGAGAGGAGCAAGAGTGCAAAGATGCAAGATGGCTCAAAGATTTTGAGTTTTGAAAACCGAAAAGGAGGAAGGAAGGCGCCCTGGTTGTTTTGAATCGGTCGTTTTGAGTCGTGTCAGGAGGTTGTCGCCTCTATGTCGCGTCGGCTTGGGAGGTCGCGAACATGTCGCGACCACCTGCCCAGACGCGTTACGAAGGTGTCCCTTATACTTGTCGCGTCATC
This sequence comes from Colocasia esculenta, assembly GCA_014218235.1. Lineage (NCBI taxonomy): Eukaryota > Viridiplantae > Streptophyta > Magnoliopsida > Alismatales > Araceae > Colocasia > Colocasia esculenta. The sequence goes on along the minus strand of CM024765.1, from coordinate 72,823,288 downwards.
AACCGAGCCATCTGAACTTGCATAAAATTCAGTTTTGTTCATTCCAATTCAAACCATTACATTCACTAATCCTTTCTATCAATAAAAATGCTCTAATTCCTTTCCTAACTACCATCTGATTTCTTGCCTACAATCAAATCAATGCTCAAACGACCCCCGCCGCTGGCTGAATTTTCTTCAAGCTTCAATGTATTCTTTGATCACGTCATCGTCTTCCTCTACCTCGGCTTGGACAACGCTCCTAGCGCATCCTTCCCAATGAACAATGGCGCTATGCACATCGTGCTCGTCCTGCTCATCACCCATTTCCTCTCTTGGGTAGGTGGGTAGTGTGATAGGATGGGGACTACCGTGCGTGCTGCGCCGCATTGAAGGTAGCACCGTCTGGGTGGTAGGTGACCAGTACTTCATTGCCTAAGAGTCGTAAGGCGAGCCCGGTGCGCTGAGGTAGGTGGATCATCCGGCCGTGCATGAAGCGGGGGTGCATGTCAAATTCTGCCACGGTCATCCTTTTGAAATAATCGCGCCATGCTTTCGTCCTTTCAGCTGCGCCGTCTTACACCACGCCTTGGTGCTCATGCGTAGAGGGTCGCCCACAAAAGCTAGCGGATGGTTGAGCATTGTCTTGCACTCCGTGGCTAACTCCTCCATTGCTCAGAACTGAATATGAACGCCCATCCACAGCTCGAGGGCGACGATGGAGCCGAAGAAGGGACCTCCCATAGCTGCAGAAGATAGACCGGCATAGAGGAATCCCAAAACAGCCTGTCCAATGCTCATACCTTCTGAAATGGAGTCAACGATGCTGAGATTGGCGAAAGAAATAGCCATGTCCGTCGTAGGGAAGAGGATGACTCCGCAAATGCAGATCGCAGTCGCTTTGGCGATGGCCCGATAATTGCCCGTCTTGCGCTTGCATTGCGAGTTGATCCATTACGCAATAGGAAGAAGGTGGACGTGCATCCCGCTTGTCATGGAGTGCAAATCCATCTTCCTCGTCGTAATCTCTGCAAGGATGCTCTAAGAGTTGATTGGTGCCACGGTATATGAAACCGCAAGTTCCTCGCCCCTGTGGTACCGCGGGAGGCCGAGCATGATCTCCAGCTCCTCCAAAAGGACGGTGGCTTCAAATGTCGGGAAGACGAACGTGTGAGTTTGCGGATGCCACCTCTCCGCTAGCGCCGTGACGCTATCCCACACGTGCACCATCTTGTCGTATTTTTTGGCCAATACAAGCACGGTAGATAGCCCCCACTCCTTCAAGTGAGAGATCGAGGCAGGAGGAAGCAGTTCAAGCATCGGAGATAGCCACGGTATCTTGGAGAACCGCCTTTGGCCGGGAAGGATCTGAAATAGAAGAAGAAAGATGAGAACGGAAGGGAAGAGAAGAGTGAGAAAATAGGGGAAAACAGAGCATAAGTGCAGAAAGTTCAGAAATTGAGGAAAAGCCGCTTACTTGGAGATCCGGGCGCATGAAGATGTGCCCCGGGATGTCGGAGAGATGCTGGAGATCGGCATATGACTCCCTAGCAGCCTTTGGACCAGAGTAGGGAGGGATCTCCTCTTGGAAAGCAGGGTAGTTTCTCTTCATGGTGGCAAAGAAGGAGAAACAGGGGAGGAAACTTGAAGAAAGAGAGGCTAAGGGTTAGCTGTGGGATTAGCCCCCTAAACCCTTCTTTTATAGATTCTAGAGAGGTATAATCCCACTCTAATCCCGCAACTAGGTGTTAGGATAAGACTAGGAGAGGACTAGGAATCCTAGTGTTAGTCTAGATGTCTTAAGATGAGGATAAACTCTATTTTTCTAGTTTTTTGGTTCGGTCCGAGTCGCGACGCCGCGATCTGATGCGACCTTGTCATGACAGAGCGCTGCGACGCGACGATGTCGTGGTCATGCTAAGCGTCGCCTCTCCACCCGAGGAGTGTTTTTTCATGCCTGTGATGTGTATGTGTTGTTTGATTGTTTATTATTATTGTGGTTGTTATCTTATTATCTTTGTTTCTTGTCAAAACAAAATACCAAAAAAATCAGAAAAAAAAAAAAGGACTTCGTCACAGGTAAGTCAAGTAAATATTTTTATCCCTACTCCTCACATTACTATATGATATTCTATTTATTATATCGTTTCAAGGACCGGCTGGTTCTCAATGTGTTCTGGGATTGGAGTTCCCCTTTACCAAAAACAGTGATAATCTAGGTGCACATTGTTAATCGTTGGATAGGCCGTTGAGTTGTTTAAGTTCGGGAACGATGGATTCAGACCTGCACTGCGGTTGTGGGTAGTCTCTTGACCCATCCTTATCTAGCTTAGCAATATTATCCTTGATGTATTTTCTCTTTTTCTTTGCATTTTTTTGATGATTTCTTTTATTTTAAGCCCAGCATGCATCATGTAGGACTTTGAGCTTTCCTAACTCATTCCTGACTTTTGATGAGCCCTTGTTGAGTGCCCAATCATCCTCCAATTTCCAAACAAGAAATCCAATTCCACTCTGAATCGGAAGGTTTGTCTCCGAGTGAGTTGTTCCCGTCAGTTTGACAAGAATTTCCCTGTCTGGATTCTCTATCAAGTTTTCATCCTATTCCTTTGATCCGTTTTGGTTGCGAACCGCTCCCAGGACAAAGTCATGAGTTACCTACCTAGCACGCACATGTCCTCCAAGGCGAAACCTGCAGGCCAATCGGCTAGGGTACCTCTCAATCGAGGGGTTGATCGTCCTCCTCTTTTCTCCATCTCGTCCAAACTTGTTCTTCTTGGCATCCTGCTCGAGCAGCTGACTCGGGGCTTTCACGAAAATTCCAGTTGCCTGTAGTTAGACCGGTTGTCTCTTTACCTTGGCTCCCACTTTTCAGTCCACTCCGCGTCATTTCCGCTTCGCCATCACTTCGTGACAACTCCACTCCACTTCCGCTTCGCTACCCTGCAAAGAGGAAGCCAAGGAGGGGCAATCTGTAGACACCTGGTTCCGACTAATGGGTTGAACCGCATTTCATGTTATCCTAGTTAGCCCCTAGTTGGCACACCTTGAGCCCATCATTAGCCTTAACTGAGCCCATTAACAATTTAAAATTACCTTGAAATCCCACCCATTATCATTTTGGAGAGTCCTTATGCAATTATTACTCGTATCTTTTATGTAACTGGCTGATAAATGCAAAATAATTCAATTTCCTAGTCACGACATATCGTAGCGCCGCGACTCTAGTCGCGACGGCCCTGGATGCCGCGACAGCCCATGCATGATATCCAAGCACGTGGGCTTACTGTCGCGACGCCCCGACCCATCGCGTCTCTAGTCGCGACCCCACGATACGCCGCGACAACGCCTGAGCGCACCAGACTCCGCAACAACCTCCTATTTATCTTCCTATTGATCCAGCTTTATCCCTAGGAAATATCTCAACCCCTTGGGGCGAGATTTTGGCCCTAGGGACTCTTGTGAGGATCCCTTGGACTCTCCCTTGCAATTTTAAAAGGCCATTATCTCCCATTTCAAATTTTGGATCTTTTGAAGAGATAATATCACCCATTTCTCTCTCATGACTCCATAAAAGAGGCCCCTCCTCAAGGACGAAAAAAGGCCTCATTGTTACCCCGAAGGCTGCCAATTTTCCTTTGACAAATACTTAGCCTTGCAGCCACCCTTTTCCTCCATTTCCCTCACATCCCTCTCCACCAAACCAACCCATTTCATCATCTATGGAGCACGGGACGTGAGAAGGGCGACTTCAGCATTCTCCTGAAGCTTTTGGACAATCCTTCGAGCTGCAGCCACGCCAAGGAGTCGCCCTAATGGGGCTCACTCTCCCCCTTTCCCTTTCTCCTTCTTTTGCATGCATTTTTCATGTTATTCTTAGATAGAACATATTCAGCACACACCCACGTTTTTCTATACCCAAAGGGGTTTAAAAATCCCCCAGGTTCGTTCCCTCCATGTTCCCATCCTTTCTTTCTATTTTAGAGTAGTTACTATGTTTAACGTGTTCTAATAGGGCTTCCTTTTGTTTGTTTTCTTTTGTGGCAGGCATCCAGCGTCATCAACGAGGAGCTCTTGCCTTCCGGCCGGCTGGAAGACGAGAAGAAGGTCCACACTCCAACAACTCCCGCAAAAGAGAACGCGGCGGCGAAGGACGACGCGACCAGAAACGCGACTGGAATCAACGTCGCGTTATCAGCACTGTCGTGACCGCTAAGGCTGCCGCGACACCAAGTCTGCCCCCCTTTCTTTCTCCTCTTCCTAGTTAAAGTTAGCCGTCTTCATTTTCTATTTATAAGGTAGCTTGCTAGGTGGCGATCACATTCCATGTTCACACACCACTAGATTTAGTACTTGTTCGTTCGAGGGGGGCGTCAATCCCCGTGATTACACATAGCTCTCTGATACCAATATCTGTAACGACCCTCTTTATATCGGTACGGTTATACCAACCCACGTCGATATAGAAAGCGTCGCCATAGTGGGACATTTACCCAACACATACAATAAGTTGAGATGTACACAAATATAAACACATACAGCGGAAATAAAGAACTAAATAAAGATCTTATTCCATCATCCACATTTATCCACAGTCTATATAGTACAAGAAGGAACTAAACATTTCACAACTGAAAATTTAAAGTAATTACATTGTCCACAACTGAATTACATCATGTTCTTTATTACATACTATGAAAGAAAAGTACAAAATGTTGAAATCTCCACAACGGAGCTACTCCTCGCGCTCGGAGTCACTCCTAACTGTCTCCTCCAAAGAAGTAGAGATATCTGCACCTGTACGCCGAAGCAAGAGTGAGTCTAAAGACTCAGCAAGCAAATCCACACACATAATACATACACACGTCATATAGACATTTTACCGTTAAGTCAAGTCACGATTTCATGTAACATGGATTTAACAATCTTTTTTTTTTAATCTAAACATGCTATTCTACTACCTTTGATATAGGCCACATGCTTTATATTTACATTTAGAATTAAATTACCTAACACATGCTTTCTACACATACTTTATCATTCTAATTGCAAGCACTTTTCATCATGTTTATGTCATGATACAATAACCATATAAGCATGGAATTTACACATAGTGAAAGAGATGATCCTACCATGGATTCTAGGTACAACTTCACATTCATAACGCATTTATAAACATAAATAGCTTGCTGTTTTTACATGGGTATAACACATTTAATAGTCTGATTCACAATTTCACATATTATCATATTAATTCACAGTTCCACAAAATCTTTTGCAAATTTTTTTACACATGCCCATTTCACATATAAACAAAATCACATTATCTCATTTTATGCCATGACACATAGTCCAAACCACCTCTAGAAGGACACACTTGTCACATCACACACATATATCTTATCACCTAGGCAATCAAGTGATAGATCTTTGTTACTACGCAGAACCGGGAGAAGCACTCTCCACCCTGACCAGCGGTACTTGTCCACCTCCAGGATTTTATCCCAATGCCCATGGGACATTACACACATATGAACCTTCCCGTAGGGACTTTACTACGGTACAGTTCCACAGCCCTCTAAGGTAGCAGTGTCACCCATTGGCACGTTTACATAATTTCCATTTTTAACACACACGATTTCACACTATTTAACACATAATTCCATATTCACAATTATACACACGGTTTTCGGTTCCCTATCATGATACTACTGTTAAAAATATTTAATCAACATAGATTAACATTAATCATGCTGAAACTATTTAGTTAATCTATAATTACAATGAACATACTTTAATTAGTCATTTCTTCATGAAATGAAAAAATTATTGCTTACTATTGTCCAATCCACATGAAATTTTTATCACAGATTGTTTACGGGTTGGACATCATGCTTACAAATTTTCACATTTTTATGAGCTATACATAATTTATAGAATTTAAAACAGTGATTCTACATGTTTACTCATAACTCGATTGTTCATGAAATCACAGTATTGTAATCGTTTTTAACAGTTCAAGACCTGTATTTACAATTATAACATCACATGAAATTTTCAGGAGTTTAGGTTTACAGTTTATTGAAGAATTAAAACTAATTATGCATATTCACTATTTTACAGTTCAGAAATCATAATTAATTATAGAGATATCAGAAAATCCCAAATTTTTGTGACCTGGACTGACATCTATAAACATCTTACAGAAATTCTATGGTACTCAATTTCCACATGGATCATGTAAACAACAAATTTACAAGATATAAACATTTCTAACCTTTATGATCCCTACATATATTACATAACATATAAAAGTTACAGTATATCCTCATATGCAGAAATCCGAAAAATAAATCATAAAGGTGAGACAGTCCACTAGTCTTGCCTGAAGAACTAAACGGCAAGGGGGTGACCGCCTACCATGTTAACGGCAACAAGCCCGCCGCCAACTTTAGATATTAATTACAGCAAAGATTGCCGTTAAGTTCCTGTCTGTAGAAAATAGATAGAACTCACAAACACCGGAGAAAGGGGGGTTCTAGGACACGATTAAAATCCGTAAAAATACCTAGGACCTACTAGACACATGTATGGACCATGGGTTTGGATTACTTGCTTTGTAAAAATCCACAAATGGAGTTATAGGTCGAAGAAGCTCTCCTCGGCCAGAGCCATAGAGCCTTTAGAATCCCTCCGATCCGGGTTCTGTGTCGATGTAGAGCACAACCCGATGTCGGAGAAGCCTTCCCCAATGTTCAGACTCCCTCCTTGTCGATGAAGAATGCCGTAAGAAGTCACAAGTTGCCGAATCTCAGAGCATGAAGTGAGGGTTTCACACAGAGAAAACTAGGGTTTTGACAAAAGAGTCAAAAGGGTCATCTCCGGCCGGAATCTGGGTATTTTATAGGCTAAGGGTCGGAGACGCAAAGAGGGTAGGCTAGGTTACCGTTGGGGAACGGTTTCCTAATCAGAGGGCGACATATCCGGAGGCATTTCCAGATCTGTAAGGCATCTGATCTGGGAGGTAAACGTCCAGATCACTGGCCGTCAATACTGGGTTAGCGTCCATCGATGTGGCCGCTGACTTGGGGTCGACATCTACAGATGTGGACGCCTACTGGTTGACATAACAAAACTTAAAACTGTAGAAAACTCTATATACACCACACAGTTATGTACAATTTACAATGTATATTATAAATATAATATCATCTATGCAATGCATTACATAATATACAATATATATACATACATATTTACAACAAGACCAAAAATAATTTATATACACATTCTCACACATACATAAGCACAATTTAACACCTATATAAGAGAGTAAAAAAAATATAGGGCCTTACAATTATGGTACAAAGTAATCAATTGCTGGCCAGATTATATGCATTACAATTGAAGGAATATAATATGATATTGGGCATGGATTGGTTGGAAGCATATGGGGCAGTTGTTGATTGCATGAAGAAAAGGGTAAGGTTCAGTCATCTAGGTGAAGTTATGTTTGAGTTCTAAGGTATGTCGTTTTATACACCTAAGTTTATCATTTTTGCCCTTAAGGCTAGGAAATTGATTAATACAGAGTGTGTAGCCTATTTGGCATCCGTTAGTTTGGTTGAGGCAGGTAAGACAGTGGATATGGTACCGGTTGCTAGAGAATTTATGGATGTGTTTTCGAATGAGCTACCAAGTTTGGCACCACACAGGGAGGTAGACTTCAGAGTTGAGTTGCAGTCGGGTAGTATGTCCATCTTCAAAGCACCATACAGGATGACACCTGCAGAATTAAAGAAATTAAAGAAGCAATTACAAGAGCTACTTGAGAAGGGTTTTATTCGGCCGAGCCACTCACCATGGGGAGCACCGGTTTTGTTTGTATGAAAGAAAGATGCCAGCATGAGGATGTGTATTGACTACCGCCAGCTGAATCAGGTCACTATAAAGAACAGGTATCCACTTCCGCACATTAATGATTTGTTTGATCAATTGCAATCAACAAGGGTGTTTTCCAAGATAGATTTGAGGTCGGGGTACCATCAATTGAGAATTCAGGAGGAAGATATTGACAAGACGGCATTTAGAACAAGGTATGGGCATTATGAGTTTGTGGTTATGCCATTTGGGCTAACCAATGCACCGACGGCAATTATGAATTTGATGAATAGAATTTTCCATCCATATCTGGACCAATTTATTGTGGTATTTATAGATGACATCTTTGTATATTCAGCCTTAGAAGAAGAACATGCAGCTCACTTGAGAGTTATGTTGCAGACATTGAGGGAGCACCAGATTTATGCAAAATTCAGTAAGTGTGAGTTTTGGTTGAAAGAAATACAGTTTTTGGGGCATGTTATTTCAGGTGAGGGTGTTGCAGTGGATCCGGCAAAGGTGGAGGCAGTTACAAAATGGGAGGAGCCAAAGACAATGTCAGAAATTTGGAGTTTTCTTGGTATGGCAGGGTATTATAGGCAGTTTATCCAAGACTTCTCCAAGATAGCAGCACCAATGACGAGACTTACCAGGAAAGGGGTACCATTTACATGGTCATTCGATTGCAGGGGTAGCTTCATGGAGTTGAAGAAGCGGCTCACTTTAGCACCGATATTAGTATTACCATCAGGCCGAGGTGGTTATGTAATTTACACAGATGCATCCAAAAGAGGACTTGGGGCAGTGCTTATGCAACATGAAAGGTGGTGGCGTATGCATCCAGGCAATTAAAGCAGCATGAAGAGAATTACCCCGCACACGATCTAGAGTTGGCAGCGGTTGTTTTTGTATTAAAGATATGGTGACACTACTTATGTGGAGAGAGATTTGAGATATTCACGGACCACAAAAGTTTGAAGTACATCTTCTCACAAAAGGATTTGAATTTAAGGCAGCGTAGGTAGATGGAATATCTCAAGGATTATGATTTCAACTTGACCTATCATCCGAGTAAAGCAAATGTGGTGGCAGATGCTTTGAGCAGGAAAGCGGTAATGAGTCATTTGATGATGAGAGAGTGGAAACTATATGAAGATGTGGTAGAAAGTTCTTTGTTTGTTCCAAGTAGCCAGCGGAGAGCTGTGTTAGCTAGTAGTACCATAGAGCCATCTTTGTATTGGCAGGTCATAGAGGCACAAAAGATAGATGAGAATTTGGATGATATTGTGAAGATGGAAGATGTCACCATAGATGATGATTGTGTGGTCCGGTTCAGGCATAGGTTATATGTTCCAAGTGAAGCAGGAGTAAAGCAAAAAGTGTTAGAAGAAGCACATCAGTCCAGGTATACCATACACCCGGGAAGCACTAAAATATATCAAGACTTGAAGAAATATTTCTGGTGGCCGAACATGAAAAGGGAGATAGCAGAATTTATCACAAGGTGTGTTGTGTGTCAGCAAGTTAAAGCAGAACATCAAAGGCTAGGTGGTTTGTTGCAGCCCTTACCGATACCACAGTGGAAATGGAATGACATTTCTATGGACTTTGTTGCAGGTTTGCCCAGAAACAGCGTCAGGTCACAATGACATTTGGGTCTTTATTGATAGGTTGACAAAGGTATGCATGTTGCTAGCAATTAGTATGTCATGGGCAGTAGACCAGTTGGCGAGATTGTATGTTGAGAAAATTGTACCTTTGCATGGAATACCGGTCACTATTGTTTCTGACAGAGATCTCAGGTTTACATCCGACTTTTGAAGAAGTTTGCAAAGGGTTGTGGGCACACAATTAAAGTATAGTTCAGCATACCATCCCCAAACCGATGGATAGACAGAGAGAACAATTCAGACTATAGAAGATATGCTTCGGGCGTGTTGTTTGGTTTGGGGAGGCGGTTGGGAGTAGCATCTTGGCATGGTTGAGTTTGCTTACAACAATAGCTATCACACAAGCATCGGCATGGCACCGTATGAGGCACTTTATGGAAGACCTTGCAGAACTTCGTTGAATTGGCATGAAGTGGGTGAAAGGCAGGTAATGGGACCGAAATTAGTGCAACAATGTGCAGAAATGGTGAAGTTTATTAAAGAGAAGCTACAGATAGCACAAAGCAGGCAAAAGAGTTATGCGGATACCCGGCGTAGGCCCCTACAGTTTGAAGTGAGAGACTACATATTTTTGAGAGTTTCTCTAACTAAGGGTGTGTTAAGGTTCAGCAAGAGAGGCAAGTTGAGTCCCAGGTTTGTGGGTCCCTTCCAGATTTTGGAAAGGATCAGTGAAACAACTTACAGGTTGGAGCTTCCAGTGGACTTTATGAATGCTCATGACGTGTTCCACGTCTCCATGTTAAGGAGGTATATTCAGGATTCTTCTCAGATTGTCAGCTACACCCGAGATGATTTGAGGCCAGATATATCCATGCCAGAGTATCCAGTTATGATTACAGGCAGATGGACACAGAAATTAGGGAATAAAGACATTGAGTTGGTAAAGGTCTGATGGCAGAACAGGCAGGGTGGTGAGGATACTTGGGAGTTTGCCGATGAAATGTTCAAGATGTATCCATACTTGTTTGAGTAAGCATTGCTTTCTTTTTAGGTGATAGTTGCATATGTATAGAACTGATGTTTATGTTTACTTCTTTAATTTCGAGGATGAAATTTTTTTTAGGTGATAGTAATGTAATATATGGTACGTTCGGATCGAGGTTTACCAAGATTGGGGGCCAGTGTGTGGCCCATTATTAGACCATGGAGGTCTATGTATGAATTTATAGGTTTTTGGAAATAGGTGGAAGGCTGGGGGCTTGGGCATCCCATCCTAAAACGGCCTCTGGCAGGCTCATTGAGAATGCGTCCGATACAGAGGACGCGATTCTCTTTGCTGAACGCGTCCACCTTAGCCGACGCGACTTGAACAGGGTCACATCCATCCTGTCTGATGCATTTTTCCACCGCTTCTACGTGAGCGTTGCTGCATGCGCGCTGCATGGTGCATGCAGGGACGTCGAGGTTTAAAGGTGTCATGAGGGTCGGACGCGTCTCTAAATGCGGCGGGAAGACCCGACGCGATTTGGACTCTGTGTATTTTGAGCTGTTGGCTCTGGCCGAATAGTGCATGTGGTGGTTGTTTTCTGCCACCTAGGCCCATCATGTCAGGGCCCATCAACGCCTTCCCCTCCGGACGTGGCCTCCTCGTACTATCCCATGCCCTTAGTACGGATCAGAGGAGAGAAGACCCCCACGCCAGGTATCCCTGGCGGAGCGTAGCTGAGCTCGTCAGCGGGCGGCTTCCGAACAAAAGACCTCAGCCCTGCTACGCGGAACGGTTTCAAATGTCACCGAACAGCACGTTGTGTCCCCCAAGTGGGTTACCTGCTCGGAAACTATCTCTGAAGGCTTCCGAGCCAACTCTCTGACTCGTGGCACGGTTGTAACCGTCCTAGGCCACGTTCTCCACCATCAAGGGGCGTGAACTGCCTGGCAACTTAACGGGCGCCAGAAGTCGTAACTCCTCCTGTTACGCGCGTGCGTCCAGGCGCCTCCTCAGGCACGATCTGCCGAACGTTACGCACGTTGGCCTCGACGCCGACGCCTATAAAAGCACAGGTACAGTACCATGCAACGGTACGTTCTCATCTTCGCGCGAACACAATTCTTGCATTCCGAAACCCCCTGCCTCTCAAGCTCTGACTTAGGCATCGGAGGGTTTCCCCGGTCTTCACCGGGTCCCCCTGATTCCCTTCTGGTTTTGCAGGAGTTCGTCCTCACCAGCGATCGTCTTCCCTCTTTAGTGGAGGCCCGTTTGGCTCCGGCCCAAACAGGAATATACCACCACATTTGGCGCCGTCTGTGGGAAACGACGCTGCCATGGCTCGAGGACGATCTTCATACCAGAACGTAGGAAGCAGGGCGACGAGGTCCCGCCAGTCACGAGGGGACTCTCGTCGTCGATCCCCCCCTGGCGACGCCGCCATTGACCCCGCTGGTGCTAACCACGACGTCCCAGCACCGCCGGCTGTTGCACCTGCAACTGCCCTTGAAGTAGCGGAGCTTCGGGGGCAAATGCAGCAGTTGACGGGCGTCTGCCTCGCCCTGCAGGCCCAGTTGGCGGGGGCAGCGGCCCCGGCGGTTTCCCTGCCGCGTGAGCGGCAGGCGGAATCGTCACATCGACGCTCCCGCGTCCCCCTGGCGCCGCAGGAGCAGCAGGTGGAGTCGCCGCGCCGGTCTCACCGGGCCCCGTCGGAGGAGCGGGCACCAGAGCGCCGTGGGCGCTCGCCCCGACGCTCTATCATCTCCCCCCGTCCGCCGCGATCGGTCGTGGGAGGCAACTCCCACGCCTCTGGGCGAGGGGGCCCCGCCAACTCCGAGCAGGAGCTCGCCAGGCGCCTGAGGCGTGTGGTCGACCTCGAACGCCGCATGGACGCGATGGTTCAGCGTGCGGAGGGCAAGGCTCCGGCGGAGGACGACTTGGACTTCCGCTCTCCTTTCAGCAGGGAGATCCTGGAGGCCCAGGTCTCCTCCAAACTCCCTCTGCCCACCATCGCGCCCTACGACGGCACAACCGACCCGGCCGACCACATCCACGGCTTCGAGTCGCACATGGTGTTCCACGGAGCATCGGACGCGGCCAAGTGCAGGGCTTTCCCTGCAACGCTCAAGGAAACCGCTAGGGCTTGGTTTGAAACCCTCCCCGCGGGCTCCATCACTTCCTTCCGCCAACTGAAGAAGTCCTTCAGGGACAACTTTCTTGGCGGGAGATCGCAGCCGCGAACGGCGGCTTCTCTTCTGGCTGTGCGCCAGAAGAAAGGCGAGGCACTCTGGGACTTCGTCAAGAGGTTCCGAACAGAGGCGCTTCGCATCTCGCGCCTGGACGTCCCTCTGGCCACCAGTGCCCTCATCCAGGGCACTCGCGACGGTTTTTTGCAGAGGACCCTCGGCGTCCAGCAGCCTGCCACCCTCGCCGAACTACTCTCCATCGCACAGCGCCATGCAGCTTGCGAGGAGAGCCTGGCGGCGAGTAGGGCCGAGCAGGGGGAGCAGTCGGACAAGAAGCGGCCTTCCGACAACGGTTCCGACCGAGATCGGAAGAAAGGACGGCGCAATGGCGATTCTCCGCGCCGTCCGCGCCCCTTCACCAACTACACCCCCCTCACCGCGGCACCCGAACAAATCCTGGCAGAGATCAGGAATGAAGCTTTTGTTCGGTGGCCCCAGAGAATGCGCTCCGACCCCCGGAAGCGCGATCAAAATAAGTACTGTCGCTTTCATCGCGACCACGGCCACGACACCTCCGAGTGCCGCCAGCTTAAGGACGAAATCGAAGATCTTATCAAGCGCGGCTACCTTGGACGGTTCGTGCGCCGGAACGAAGAGCGCCCCCGACGCCGAGACCGCACTCCCGAGCAGCCGATCAACAACGAGCCCAATGGGCAAGAGATCAACGTGATCGCGGGAGGTTTCGGCGCGGGCGGTGAAAGCACTCGAAGCCGACGCGATTACGCAAGGCGAGTGCATGTCGTAGACAGGCCTTCGGCTGTTCGGTCGGCTCCGTATCCTGCCAGTCCTGCGCGCGCACAATCCGAGGAGGCTATAACCTTCTCGGATGAAGATCTTGTAGGGGTTACGACCCCCCACACTGATGCGTTGGTCGTTTCGGCCACCATCAACCACTGTAACGTGCGCCGAATTCTGGTGGATAATGGAAGCGCCCCCGATGTCTTGGCTTACGATTGTTTTGTCCTCATGGGTCTGCGAACCGATCAACTCACCCCTGTGAACTCGCCACTTTTTGGCTTTTCGGGAGTTTCGGTCCAGCCCATGGGAAGGATTCGCCTTCCGATCACCTTGGGAACGGCTCCAAAGGCTGTGACCAAAATTGTTGACTTCCTAGTCGTCAACAACATGCCTGGATACAATGCTATCCTAGGCAGAGGTCTGATCGGACGCATCAAAGCAGTACCTTCGTCGCTCCATCAGAAGATGAAGTTTCCTACTCCGAGCGGAGTGGGCGAAGTGCTCGGGTGTCAGCGCGAGTCTCGCCGTTGCTATGTCCTCTCTCTAAGAGACAAACAACCACTCGCTGATCCAGCTCCTCCGACCTCCGATCAGCCTTCAACCAGCCGAGGGACGCCTGCTGAAGACTTAATCCCTATTCAAGTAGACAACGACCCCGAACACGTCTTGTACATTGGCGCCTTGTTGACAGAGGCCGAGCAGCAACGCTACACAGCTTTCCTGCTGGCCAATTTGGACGTGTTCGCCTGGTCTGATGACGAGCTTCCAGGCATCCCCCCAGAGGTCATGGTGCACCGCCTCCGGTTGGATCCCCGGATCCCACCAGTACAGCAAAGGAGGCGACCTGTGAACCGAGAACGGCAGACCGCGATTCAAGATCACGTGGTCAAAAGCCGAACTATTGGGCTCCTCCGAGAAGCCCAATATCCAAGATGGATCTCCAACGTGGTCCTCGTGCGCAAGGCCAATGGCAAATGGCGCGTGTGCGTGGATTACAAAGATCTCAATAAGGCAACGCCCAAAGATAACTTCCCCCTGCCGCGCATTGATCAGCTGGTGGACGCAACTTCCGGGCACGAGCTCCTTAGCTTTTTGGATGCCTACTCTGGTTACCACCAGATCAGCATGCATCCCCCGGATCAAGACGCCACGACGTTCGTTACAGACTTAGGCTTATACTGTTTCACCAGGATGCCTTTCGGTCTGAAGAATGCAGGCGCGACTTATCAGCGGCTGGTCAACAAGATGTTCGAGCAGCAGATCGGGCGCAACATGGAGGTTTACGTTGATGATATGTTGGTCAAGACTCTTCCGAGTACTGATCACATTTCCGACCTCCAGGAAACTTTCGCAACTCTGCGAAGGTATAATATGAAGCTTAATCCTGCCAAGTGCGCGTTTGGTGTTAGGTCGGGTAAGTTCCTCGGGTTCCTCGTATCAAACAGAGGAATAGAGGCGAACCCGGAAAAAATCCAAGCAGTGCTTGAAATGAGCAGTCCGAAGACAGTGCGCGACGTCCAACGCCTGACAGGGCGTCTGGCGGCACTGAATCGGTTCATGTCCCGAGCAGCAGAAAGAAGTTTTAACTTCTTCAAGTTGCTCCGAGGCCCTAAAAGCTCCTCGAAGCAAGGGGGGCAAGTACGGTGGACTGATGAATGCGAAGCCGCCTTCACCGAGCTGAAGGCATATTTGGCAGCCCCTCCTGTTCTCTCAAAGCCTGTGCTCGGAGAACCTCTGTTCGTGTACCTTTCGGTCACCGAACACTCTATCAGTGCGGTCTTGATCAGAGAAGCAGGAGCGGCGCAGCATCCCGTATACTACATCAGCAGGGTCCTCCAAGAAGCTGAAAGGAGGTACCCCAGGGCAGAGAAACTCGCCCTTGCTCTCGTCACAGCTGCTCGGAAGCTTAGGCCCTATTTTCAGGCCCATTCCGTTACAGTTCTAACCGATCAACCGCTGAAATCCATTCTTCAGCGGCCGGAGGCTTCCGGTAGGTTGGTTAAGTGGGCGATAGAGCTTGGTGAGTTTGACATCAGCTTCCGACCGAGGACGGCGATCAAAGCACAGGCGTTGGCAGACTTCGTGGCGGAATGTACCCTTCCGGCCGAGCAGGATCCGCCGTTGGCAGACGAGCCCCCATGGGAGCTCTATGTTGACGGATCCTCTTGTGTCACCGGAAGCGGGGCAGGTTTGGTCCTCACCTCCCCGGAGGGGTTAGAGTTCCAATACGCCCTTCGTTTCCGCTTTCCAGCCTCCAACAACGTCGCCGAATACGAAGCTTTACTGTCCGGTATTCGCATGGCTAGGCACCTTGGGGCCGTTCGGCTTAGAGTCTTTAGTGACTCCCAGCTGGTCGCCAGCCAGGTGAGCGGACAGTTCGGAGCAAGGGAACCTCGCATGGCTCAATACCTCCAACAGGTCAAGAGCCAGACAGAGGACCTCGTATACTTCGAGGTTATACATGTTCCACGGGGGCAGAACGCGCGAGCTGATGCACTTGCCAAATTGGCATCTTCAGGTGACATCACCCCTTCTCGCTCTGTGTTCATTGAAGAGCTCGCCTTGCCAAGCACGGAGACTGATGTAGCGGCCATAGAAACGGGCCCACCAACCCCAAGTTGGGTGGACCCCCTCGTGGCATACCTCCTCCGAGGTGAGCTTCCGCCCGAACAGGACGAAGCTCGGAAAGTCAGGATGCGCTCGCAGCATTTCACCCTCGTAGAAGGCAAGCTGTACCGGCGGTCCCTTGCAAGACCTCTTCTGCGTTGCCTCAACCCTGAGGAGGCCCTTGCGGCCACAGAGGAAGTTCACGAGGGGCTGTGCGGAAGCCATCTGGGGGGCAGAACGCTAGCGCGCACCCTCATCCGAGCAGGGTTCTGGTGGCCTTCTCTTCAGAAGGATTGCATGACCTTCGTCAGGAAATGTCCAGAATGCCAAAAGTTCGGAGTACTCATCAAGCAACCGGCCGAACAGCTTCACAGTCTGTTCGAGCCGCGCCCTTTCGCCAGATGGGGCATTGACATCTTGGGTCCCTTTCCAGAGGCCCAAGGTCGGAAGAAATTTCTGTTCGTAGCCATCGATTACTTCACCAAGTGGATCGAGGCCGAACCCGTTACCACAATCACCGAACAAGCCGCATGGAAGTTCGTATGGAAGAACCTTCTCTGCAGGTTTGGCGTCCCAAGGGTGATCACTTCTGACAACGGGAAACAGTTTGACAGCACCTTCTTCAAGCAGAAGTGCGCCGAGCTCGGAATCTACAACCACTTCACCTCCGTGGCTCATCCCCAAGCTAACGGTCTGGTCGAAAACGCCAACCGAACATTGCTGCACGGGATCCGAACCAGAGTGGAGGCTGCAGGTGGATCGTGGATCGATGAGCTCCCAAACGTTCTTTGGTGTCACCGAACAACTGCTCGGGTAGCTACAGGGGAAACACCTTTCCACCTGACCTACGGCTCGGAAGCAGTTGTACCTTTGGAAGTAGCCCTTCCAACTATCCGAACTACCCACTTCGACGAAGCCGCCAATAACCGCGCTCTTCGGGAAAACTTGGACATGCTAGGCGAACGACAGACGACGCCAGCATTCGCCTCGTTTCCTATCAGCAGCGACTCGCACAATATTATAATGCGCGGGTTCGGGAAAGGCGGTT
Source organism: Colocasia esculenta (assembly GCA_014218235.1). Taxonomy (NCBI): domain Eukaryota; kingdom Viridiplantae; phylum Streptophyta; class Magnoliopsida; order Alismatales; family Araceae; genus Colocasia; species Colocasia esculenta. Next base: position 72,806,194 of record CM024765.1, on the reverse strand, counting down.
CAATGTGGGAGATTTGGTTCTGCGCCGCTGTTCGGCTTCGGACCCCCGAAGAGCAGTAGGCAAGCTTGCCATCAAATGGGAAGGACCTTATCAGGTCACCCATGTCCTCGGAAAGGCTCATATAAGCTCACTACCCCTAGTGGCGAAGCCATACCCAGGACTTGGCATGTCTCTAATCTTAAGGCTTATTATTTATAAAAGCCTTCTTTCAGCATCCTACCTCTCTCCCCCCTATTCCTGTTGTTTCATAAGCATTTAGCATATACCCCTGATCGGGACCTCCTAAACATGCAACGCTTATGAAGCTAACGGATTCCGAGCCGAGCAGGAACAAACAACAGAAAGGGAGAAGATAGAGAAAGGAAAGCTACAAGACAAGCTCATAAGCAGAAGAGTTCCTTCACAAAAAGTTTTCTTACATTGACCTCTCTTGGCCGTGGTTACAAAAAGAAGGTATAAGAAATACATAGAACAGCAGATAGCTAAGGAGCCTGTTCGGAGGGACCGGCACCTTCATCCGAAGAAGGCATTCGCCCAGATTGGAACTGCGCAAATCGCACATCATCCAAGCGGGCATCATTGGTCCGGCGCTTGCACTCCCGAACAGCCGCCTCGAAAGCTTCTTGGGCACGCCCAACCCAGGATAAACGCTCGCCGAACTCCCTTCCGGCGTTCAGACCTATTCTGTAGCAGCGCGCCCCGTATTGCTCCAACTCCTCCCTATAGTCCGGTCCAGCCTTGTACTCCGCCACGGCACGGACCCCGGCATCTGTGACCACCTTAGCCAGAGCATCCTTCTCGGCCCGGGCCACCATGACATTCATCTCCGAGGCTTGAAGGGCAGTCTTGAGGTTCTTCACCTCCTCCTCCAAGTCCGCCTCGCGAGCCTTATGCCTTGCCGTGAGGTCCTGACAGTAAGCCGACTGCGCTTCATATAAATATTTCTGCTTCCGGGACCGAGCAGCCATAGCCTTCAGGACGCCCAGTGATGTAGATATACCCTCCACAAGAGCCTCAAGATCGACGTCACTTGCTACGTCATCATCTTGGTTCTCGGGATGGTATTCCTCTGTCTGCACCTCTGGAGTCCTCTCGGAGGGAAGGTCTTGGCACCTTGCCAGGCGATCAAGGTAGGAGGCAGACGGGCTGGGAGGCAACTTCCTTGGCGACGTTTCGACGCGACGGAGCGTTGCCTCCAGAGCTGCTACGGAAGGCACCACGGGGAGTCTGCGGTGCAGCACCTCCCGCAGAGGTCTATCGTCGTCCTCGGAGCTCTCGCCCCCAGCCGCAGCGGCGGCAGACGAGATCGCGGCATCACCGGTCATAGGTTCTTCAGGCCGAATCAACCTGGAAGCCACGACAACAACACTCATTGAGCCCGAAGCTTGACCCGCTCCGGTGGCCTCCTGCCTTGTTGTCGGCTGAGCCCCCCCTCCATCTTTGGTGGCGGGGGCCACAAGGGCTGTTGAGCGGCCCTCCTCGGCGTCCCCAGGTCCTTGAGTGCTCTCCTCCCCGAGGACGGCTGCACTCTCGCCGACTACAGAATCCCCAGCGATCACCTCGGCTGCACTCTCGCCGACTACAGAATCCCCAGCGATCACCTCGGCTGCACTCTCGCCGACTATACGGCCTTCGGTGATCACTGAGGTGGGGAGCATGGGGGGCAGGGTGTCTCCACTTCCTTGTGGAACGTCCCCCCTCGGAAGAACTGCCTCGCCAGTACCACGAACGACCGCCGGCGCAGGAGTGGAGTCTGTGGCTGCCCTCTCCTCGGCACCAGGATGTACGCTCCCGCCTGGCGCGCCATCCCGCTCGGCGCTCCCCTCACCAGACAGGACCACCCGATCCTCATGACCCGGCGACTCCGTCAGCCCTCCAGAGCGGTCCGATTCATCGCTGACCATTATCAGGCCTAGCTCGGCGGACATCTTCATGACCGCCTCTGAACGGTCCACGGCTGGAGCTGCGGGTGCCCTCTCCTCGGACGCCCCCGCACGCTGACGAGATCTTCGAACCATCAAAGGTTCAAGATCCTCCTCTGGCTCTTCCTCCATCGCTGCGGCGTCTCCTGCAGCGCGCAACATCAGCTTCCTCAGCTTCCTCTTTTTGGGAACTCGGGGCTCGTCGGATACCCCTCCTTCGGGAGAGCGACTCCTGGCTGGCGGCTCCATCACAGCCGTCTTCCGCTTCTCCTTCCTCTTCGGTTGGGGGAGAGAGGTCGTCCCCGCGGTCGTACCCGTCTCAACCACCTTCTTCGCGGCACCTCCCTGCGCTGCGGCCTTCACTTGCCGTGCAGGCCCCTTCGCAGAGCCTCCCTCGTCCATCCTTATTGAGCAAATGCTGACGGGGATCATCTCGGCATAATTGGCCATCTCCTTCTGGCCCCGACCAGCCGCTATTTCTTCATCGTCTGGAAAAAGCAGGAAAAAGGATCAGAACCCATGAATGCGAGAAAAAGAAACAAGCAGAACAGCAAGAAGACTTACCCCAGGCGCGGCTAAGCTTGCACTTCACAAGCTTGTACTCGGTCAGGTACCCCTCGGCATGGTTCACCGAGACCGTATTCAGCAACTGGGAGGCAGCGGCTGCCTCCCGAATCAAGAAAGGGGCCATATCCGCCCTCTTCAGGGGCTCCACCACCCTAGTGGGAAAGTCCCATTCAGGGATGTTTGCTCCCTTCTTTCTCCCCACGGAGAAAAGTCGCCCTGTCCACCCTTTGTTGTTGGACAGCCGAGGCGAGAAGTTGATCCGCATCCGGTTGGTACGATGTTTCACGTACACGATCCCCATCCCGGACTGCGGAGAGCACGCCAGGCTAAAATGACTTCGGAAGATCTCCGAAGTCGCTTCAATCTTCTTCTTCCTGCACATGACGCAGAAGACGAAGATGGTCCTCCACGAGTTGGGAGTCAGCTGGATAGGCGCCACCTTCCAACTTCGAAGCAGCTCCTTCGCGATCTCCGGCACCGGCAGCCGGAGACCAGCTTCCAGCAGGTCCAGCGAGAGCACGAAGCACCCCGGCCTCTGGGTTAGGTACGACTCGTCCTCGCGCATCAGGACGATCTCGTATTCCTCACCGATCCGAAAGCGCTCTCGGAGACCCTCGAAGCTCCGGTACTTCGCCACTTTCGCTCCTGCCGGCGGCATCCCGCTGGCTTCAACGACCTCCTTTCCTTTCTGAGCCATCGCTGGAGGGCAGAGAGGGCAACGAGGGGAGAAGAAGAACAGTGGCGGAGGAACGACTCAGAGGGGAAGGCGGAGAGTAGGTTGGGAAGCAGTGGACTCTGGAAAACTTTTCGGGGACGGAGACCCCGCTCTCGCCCTCTCCCCTTCCTTATAAGGAAAGTGAGGCGCGAAATTCGAAGCGTTCCTGGAAACGTCGCTTCCCTCCACTCCAAGTCTCCTCTCAAGTGACTTGCGGGTGACCGTTCGGGCTTGACATGACCCACGTGGTCATCATGAAAGCCCCGCGTTCGAGGCAGACACCCCCGCATCGGCGTCACCGCAGGTCTGTTCGGATCTCCGAGGACGATACCGCATTTATTGCGGAGCTGACGTCCGAGCAGGTCGCCGCCCTCAAGCATTCTGACTTCCGAACCACTTGAGGGCGTGGGGGGCAAGTGTGGTGGCTGTTTTCTGCCACCTAGGCCCATCATGTCAGGGCCCATCAACGCCTTCCCCTCCGGACGTGGCCTCCTCGTACTATCCCATGCCCTTAGTACGGATCAGAGGAGAGAAGACCCCCGCGCCGGGTATCCCTGGCGGAGCGTAGCCGAGCTCGTCAGCGGGCGGCTTCCGAACAAAAGACCTCAGCCCTGCTGCGCGGAACGGTTCCAAATGTCACCGAACAGCACGTTGTGTCCCCCAAGTGGGTTACCTGCTCGGAAACTATCTCTGAAGGCTTCCGAGCCAACTCTCTGACTCGTGGCACGGTTGTAACCGTCCCAGGCCACGTTCTCCACCATCAAGGGGCGTGAACTGCCTGGAAACTTAACGGGCACCAGAAGTCGTAACTCCTCCTGTTACGCGCGTGCGTCCAGGCGCCTCCTCAGGCACGATCTGCCGAACGTTACGCACGTTGGCCTCGACGCCGACGCCTATAAAAGCACAGGTACAGTACCATGCAACGGTACGTTCTCATCTTCGCGCGAACACAATTCTTGCATTCCGAAACCCCCTTCCTCTCAAGCTCTGACTTAGGCATCGGAGGGTTTCCCCGGTCTTCACCGGGTCCCCCTGATTCCCTTCTGGTTTTGCAGGAGTTCGTCCTCACCAGCGATCGTCTTCCCTCTTTAGTGGAGGCCCATTTGGCTCCGGCCCAAACAGGAATATACCACCACAGTGCATTTGCACTGTTCAACTGGAGGGGAAGCTCTTGCGGTTCTGAAGGGAGAATTGGGCGATTTTGGTGCAATTGGAGTTCGTTCGGCGTGCTTCCGGCGTGAGGAGGTGCTTCGAAGCACGGAGAGCGCCGGGTTATCGTTGGAATCACGTTTCATTCATTGGTAGGGGAATTCTACCCTAGTTTCTGCCCTGCTTCCTGATGTATGGGATGAGCATGAAATGAATGGTGGTGTCTCATGTGGGAATTGCATGTGTACGGGTATAGAAAGCATGGGTAGGAATTCCTTTACGCTGTTACTTTCATCTAAATATGACTATGGGATTGGGTGGTATGATTTTCGAAATGGTTTTCAGGTTGTGCTTCAGATGGTTGAAAAGTGTCCGTTACAACCGACGCGTTTCATGTTAACGCGTCGGCCATATCCGACGCAATTCAATCATTAAGGCGTCAGGTAAGTCCGATGCGTTTCAGTCTAATTAAGACGTCCTCTGTATTGGACGCATTTTAGGAAGTGGCCACCCGAGCTCTAAGAGTTCTTGGCCAGTTTGTTCATTTTCTGTCCCACGTTGCTTGGGCTATCCTCCTAAGACAATGTAGGTACTGTTTGGGTTATGTTGGCCCATATTATGATCAGTAACGAGGTATTTTGCGTGGAATTGTGTGCATAGCAAGTTGGATGTCATGCCTTCCGTAGTTGCCTCTCCAGACAGTTACCCTAGCACAGGGTGCTCAAGGCTTGTCCCGGTACGGGAGTACCGTCAAGGTTTGTGTCATCTTCCTAGACACCCTCACTCCTGAGTTTGAGTTGTACGTCAGGGTGAGAGAAAGACGACAAGGGACAACGGCTTGTGTTTGTCGGTGTGCGGCCGTTTGTAGCGCGCTCTTGGTTGGGGGACGGACATCGGTAGATGTACTGGTCCCCAGCTAGTCTGGTTTCCAGTGCCTCACTTTAGGGTTCTCGGCCGGAGTCCCTAAAGGTGTCGGGCTTGGGCCTACGGCAGTGTAGTCCGCAGGTGTGGTGTTGGCTTGTCTCCACGGTTCTTGACCTGTTGAGGTGGAGCGGCAGCTGGACCTTCCGTCCACGGCTGTGAGGCTGAGAGGTGTACTTGTGTTGTTTGTCCAAGTCAGTGGCTGGTGTCGCGAACCAGTACTTGTGACTCATGTGTGGCGTGCCCATCTGTAGCTTGTACACGTGTGCGTGGTTTGCCGTTTACTTACTTACAGTTGTAGCATCATGCACAGTTGATAATTGTATATCTTGAATGCTTTACAGCTTTGATATAAACTGTGTTTCTCAGCTTTGGGGGAGTTTCCCTACTGAGCCAATGACTTGTGAGGTGCACCCTTTCTTCTCCGAGGTGAAGGAGAGCAGGAGGATTCTCATCCCTCTTCTAGTTCTGGTCAGCGCCGTAGTGGAGTCGGGCCCTCGCCACCAGCAGAGTAATGTCTTTACTTGTGGAGCCTTGGGGGTTTATCCCAGGCTGTCGTACTTTGTTAATGACTATGTATGGAACTGAACATGTACATTTCATGTGGATATATATGAGAAATGAAAGCTTATATATGTTCAGCGTGTTCTTTTATATTTTCACGGACATGTGTAAATGATATCCCTTGCGAGGCCTCGGCCCGATTGTGGGAGGCGGTGTCGTGTCGGGCACATTATCGGGTTAACGGGCCTGAACGGCGTGGACCGTCACAGCGTTTCTGGTGTTTCAACCGCCTGGTGTAAATGCAACTATAAGGTTTGTCGCGATTTACACTTCTACTGTCACGATTGGTCGACCTGAAGGTGACGTATCGGGCTGTCGTGATTACTTCGTGGCTCTGGGCCTTATCGCGTTCTGCTTGGAATCGCGACCGGTAAGGCCGTCGCGATTTGATAGGCGACCACTGTGTCTGTCGCATTTCACTTCCAAGGTGTGTGTTGTGTGTGGTGGTTGGGTTGTGATGGTTTGGTGTTGACCTAGCTTTGGCTATTTAAGGTTATTTTAAGTTGTTTCAAGTTGATTAATGTTAATAAAGTATGTTATAGGTTTAATGGTTTGGTTAATTGTTAAGTTATGTTGATTATGTCATGTATGTTAATTATATTAAGTACATTATTATGTTGTGGTTTATGTGCGTAGAAGTGTGTTGCTATGGAGGTCATGAAATGACCAATGACATGCAAGGTTATAGTGTGTTTAAGTGGTTCACGTGTATAATGATGTCTAGTTGCTTGGAGGTCACGTGGTGGCCAGTGACGAGCCTGTTATAATGTGTGTACTGTAGTATAAGTTTTATATCTATGTTGAGTGATTGGCGTTGTTTGTGTGTTTGCCGAGTGTGGTGGTTCGGCGCCTATTCCGCAATGCCTCTCTAGTTAGGTACCCCACATTCACTGTGAGCCAGGCACATTGTGTTTGTTGTGCTCGGAGTTTGTCCCGGTACTGTGTGTACCGCCGAGGTCTGTGTCATCTTCCTAGACACCCTCACTTCTGTGTTTGAGTTGTACATCCGGCGAAGGGAAAGACAGCAATGGGGAAGCAACTCGTATGTGTTGTGGGTGTGCTCGGTCTCTTGTAGCGCGCTCGTGGTCGGGGGATGGACACTAGTAGACGTATTGGTCCCCAGCTAGTCTTGTGTTTCCAATGCCTCACTTTAGAGAGCTTGGACCAGAGTCCTTAAAAGTGTCAGGCATGAGCCTGCAGTTGTGTGATCTGCAGGTATGGTGTTAGTTAGGCTCCACCATTCTTTGGCTTTTCTGTGTGCTTGTGGAACGACAGTTGGACCTTTCGTCCTTGACTGTGAGACTGAGAGGTAGTTCTTATGTTGTGTTGTCCGGGTTGGATACTAACGTCATGAATCAGTAGTTTGTTCCCGTGTGGTGGTGTCGTTCCTTCCGACTCGTGCTTTGCCAGTGGTTGTGGCTTGTGAGTGGTAACTCACTAGTTATGGTTCCGACTTGTTGTGGCACTGTGGTGGTTGTGGTTTCTGTGGTGGTACCTCGTGGTGGTAGGTGACTGTACCCTATGTGGGTAGTCGTTTGTCGTGGTACGCCGTATACCAGTCTTTTTAGGTGTTGAGGTTAGGGTTGTAAACGGATCCAGATAATATTCGAATCCGATTCGAATTCGTATCAGATTATCCGGATATTATCCGATTAACAAATATCCGGCGGAGCGGATACAGAAACGGGTGATCCCCTCCGTTTAAGATCCGCTCCGAAATAGAATTATTTTTTACCATTATATTTTAGATCTAATGATTCATATATAATATATATAATTTATAAATATATAATATATCTAATACTAATTTTTTGTTTAGAAAATATTTTTGACATTTATATTTAAAAAACATATATATTTTTAATTTTTATGATTTTCAGATCACTTAATATCTTTTATTAAATTTATATTTTCGAAGCGGATAATATTCGTATCCGCTCCGAATCCGAAAATTATCCGATTAAATTATCCGCTCCGTATTCGAATTATATTCGGAGCGGATACGAATTATCCGATTAACTATTCGGATCAGAACCGAAAAACCCATATCCGCTCCGTATCCGCTCCGTTTACAGCCCTAGTTGAGGTGGAGCTGTGCTCTATGGAGGTTGTGTTGTAGGGCCTTCTACTTGTTATGTTGTACCCTTTTGAGGGTAGTCCTCCAGTGTGTTCATTGTTTCTGTGTGGTGGACTAGCTCTTTGTTGGCAGTCTTGTTACCCTAGTGTTCATGGTTTGTCTATGAAGCTTGTGGCCTAGGCGTTTCTATTGTCGTTGTGGACTGGGGTTTCTGTACTAGTCCTGTTGGTTTCTTTAGTTCTTGTAGATTGTGTTAGCTAGTGAGTTCTATTTAATTATAGCTTAAGTATGTTTAATATAATCATGTTGTGGTTTGACTATCGGTGTTACCAGTGAGATCATTTGTGGTCGAGGTCTCTTTGGGTTCCAGTTGTTGTTTTTGGGAGGTCTCTACTGAGCCTGTGACTTGTTGAGGCTCACTCCCTTACAATTTCTTTCAGGGTTTGCCATGGGTTTGGCATGTGGTAGCGTTGTGGCAGATTTGTACCACTAATAGTTGAGTTGTAGTTGTGTTTAGTGTGAGCTTTGCTCCCTCAGAGTATGTCCCAGATAGTTGTATTTTACTCTTGGACATGTAATAATGTATTAGAACAATATAAATTGTGGTAAATGAATATAGATACATGTAATTTCTTGTATATTATATTCTTGTGGTTGTCTTTTATATTCTTACTAGACACTTGTATGAGAGTTCGGTCCGATCGCGGGAGGTAGACTTGGATATGGAGTCTTATCGAACATAAATATCTAGAGTCGCTTCATAACATTTCTCCTAAAGAATTAATAAATTCTTCTTGACGTGTCATGCTGTTAAACTAACAATGGACTTGACAGAAACAAGCTAGTCGCAGTGCACGGTGATGATTTAGGAATTAATGTTAGAAGGTAATTAAAAGGTGTGGGGGAAAAAACATGAATAAGAAGAGTGTGGCACGGAGCATTAGTACTCTTGATGATTATTTGAGTTATTAGGAGCCTTACATCTATACTTGTGTGTGTGTGTGACGGCGGCCGCCCAGAGGAGGGCCGGTGATGGGATCTCCTCCCTGTGAGTAAAATAAACGAGTATAGCGGCGCTGGGGTCGGTGACTTCATCACCCACCACCACCACATGCAAACAGAGAACACCTGTGCTCAGCGCACTGCAAACCATCATATGAGTCGCCATCCGTTCTTTTGGACCAAAGACATAAATAGACATCCCCGTCATATATTATAAGTAACATTTGTTGCAGATCAAATTTTTAGTAGACTTTTTCTTGTCATTAGCCTACGTTGTGATGCCATGACATCTGAGAAGAAACAAGTAAAAGATGCAACACCCCAAAGTCCCACACCAAGGGAAAAAGAGAAATGGCAAACTAAGGTTGGAGCAAGCATTATCCTAGATCTCCATCCATTGGGTTGTCTTTTGAAAGCTTAAAGAAGATATGGATATTATTATTAATCTATTTTTTCTAATAAAAGATAATTAAATCGTTGATCGCATATTGTTCTTGATTCTTACTTTTATCCTCTTTATGAATAACTCACAAATTGACATTCTTCAATATTCTATATGGAGTCTTCATTCCTCATTTCCCTTTTTTTTAGGGTTTGAACTTTGCTGATTAAAATATATATAGAAGATCTTAACCACTTAATCAAATCTCTGTGTACATTTCTCATCCTTACCCATATATCGAATGATTGATAACAATTAAAAAAATATTAATCAAATTAAAAATAATCATATTTTAAAGATTGATTTGATAATGGGATTAGGATAAGTTAATCAAGATTCACCATTTGGATAGACCAAAAATTAGTTTAATAATACGTATAGTTCTTCTCTCTTAACCCGAATAAAACCTTATTCGGTCGGATAAATAATGCAGGGAAAGAATCCCAATTACTTATCTGACTAATTAAGACCCCTATCCGCATCCACCACTCCTCCTAATAAGAAAAGAGTTGGATTTACTTTATCAAAATGATATCTTAACTCATGGAAGAATCAAATTTAGAATAATATTCTTCTTTGTATCAAATTTATAAAGTCTAAGATCTGCTTATCAAATTGTTGATTTTAAAGTTGAAACTAAGATAAATTAATTAAAATTTTCTAATTGTAATAAGAAAGTCTTTACTGTAATAAGATTTTATGTATATTGTAATGAAGAATTATATTTATTATAATAAATTATAGTTCTATTATAAATTATAAAATAAGTCAAATATTTGATAAAGACTCTTAATTAATTTATCTTAAAACTATAACTACGGTATTTAATATATCCCGTCAAAGGAATGGTAGTTTATTATATAATCTCGAACTTATCTACTTCCTCAGACGGCCCCGTTGTTATGTGGGCCGAGTCGGAGCCTACTCGCCCTACGACACACGTCACCCCAGAAAGCCTTAAAAGCAACCGCTTCCGCGTGTACTCCACCTGCGCTTTACCCACGTCTTTAGAATTTAATTACGAATTTGCCACTCTCCAGTCTCCCCTTATGATCCCCCATCCCCACTTCCTCGGCAAAGCTCCGCGATCACCGTCTCTCCCTCTGGGGTTTCAACTGTTCGTCTGCTTGAGCGGCGGCAGTGCGATGTTAATCGAAGACGGAGACCGCCGCCTCGCGGCGATGGCAGCGACGACGGCGGCGCACGATCCCTTTTGTTCGCGCGGAGATGTCACCTACAGGTGCCTTGCTGCTTCTCTTCTCCGGACCTTGTTTCTTCTGCCGGTGTTGCTTTTGCTGTCCGTTCTTGTCTTTTCGCTGGGATGGGGGTTGATTAGGGCTGAATTCGGGTCGGTTTTCCCCTGTTGGCTGCTGGATCGGAAGGAGGGAGGTTGGGGATAACACCCCCCCCCCCTCCCGAAGAGAAATTATGAGTCTTTTTTTTTTTGGTTTTTTGGTTCGGAGGCGGGGATTGATGTGTATAGAGGACAAACTCTGTGTCAGTTCGCCGGCCGGGGAACGGGGGAGAATAGGGTTTTGTGTGCTTCATTGTTAACCAACTGTTGGTGAACCTTTTGTTTATATTGTAGCGGTCTCACTGGACATGGTCTTGTTGCATCGTAAAGCACTCTAAGCACATTAACTCTAAGAAGTTTCGGAAAGGTTTAATGATTACTGCTCGGTATACGAGTAGAGTAAATTTACCAGTCTCCAATTTGATATTGAGAGTGGAATTTGTATGCCAGTTCCTGGCTTATGGAGGCCTTGCCTGGTGGAGTAACTTCACTGACCTGGGATGTAAACCTAGTGGATATGCTCTTGTGAATACGTATTGGATCCGAATCTGGGTAGACATCGAACAGAAACTAGTATACTTGTCATCAGAAAAATGCATCATGATTTGATACAATTGGCACTTCCTTCATAGAAAGTGACCTCAATTCTCTGTCTTTATGGGAAAGTAACCATTTTTAATGCGGGGTAGTTCCTGAGGATTTATGGAAGTTGCAGATATTTGGTAGCTCCTTTCTACAAGAATCGTATATATGCTTATAATCAGTATTCGATTATTGGTCCTTTGGACATACTTACAATTGTTTGTTTTAATCGTAATACGTACTGAACTTCTAATATCAATATCGATCAATAAAGCCAGCTCGTTTACACCCCCGAAGGACAACCTTGGGAGAGGAAGATATGCTTGGGGAGGAGCTATGGTGCATTTAGGTGCGTTGCATGAAATTATTGTGCCCTAGTGTTATCATCTCGTGCTGTGCCAGTGAGAACCCAAAAAGTTGACAGCGATGCCATATTTAGAGGTTCTTCACAAAGATAGCATATTGTTGTAATATATCATGTCACCTTCAGTGGGCTCGCCCGCATGGGGGGCCTTGTAAGGATTCCCATCCTTGTTTTTCTTACTATTTTGTGCTGTGAGAAAATGTGTCTTTATCGAAAGTGTCTTTAATGGGATTGTCGGATTTTGTTGGCCTGTAAGGTTAGCTTTCCCTGGTGGGCTAAATTCCATGAATATATGGTACCTGATATGTGACATATGTCAACTCCGATACATAGGTTAATCTTTTGGTTCATTGTTATTTTGGATAATTTCTTTGCTATTCTTTCATGTAATTAGAGTGCATCTTGGGCTGAGAATGGGTTATATTCATTGTCTATCATACAGTTGTGGTTCATGTGGATACGCCTTAAATTTGAGCTCTTCTAACCGAAATACAACAAACTTTGGCTCAAAATATGGTAAGGCAATCAGAAAGGGGGTCATTTCATTCTTCTCCGTAGATGAAAGTAGATTCTCCAAGAGTGATGAGTACAGATGCATACCCTACATCTCAAAAAACTCGTGGGGGCTGTTCCGAAGGAGGACCAAACTCCTCTGCCGGAAGTGTGGAAACCATATTGGTGTTGCTTATGATGAGAGCTACAAGTCTGAGAACTCTGATTCTAGCGGTGGAAATGGTGCTTCTGTCCACAAAAAGTACAATATCAAGATCAGTGCCCTGCAACCTTCCAGTGATGAGTCACTCATTCCCTTCCCTTATGACCTATGCACGAAGCATGTGACGAGCACGTATATTGGCTAGTCCTCCCGTTGCATCTTCCAACTGAAGAAGCATAAGAAAACACAGAATAGCGAATTAATTGCTGTATCGTATCTTTGTAAACTTGCATCTTGAACAATGTTGTATAAAAGTTCGCTCACAGAGGATGGAGTCTGAGCTGTGCATTTTTGTTTGTGTGCATATCAAAAATGCTACTGAAGAGGACCTATTTACAGTTTGTACCATTTTTTTTCCCTGTTAATATCATCCATTTCACATTTTCATTGAATCATTTGCTACCGATGATCGTCCAGAGACATTTCAGTCTGTGCCTCCTCCCTTGAGCCTGCAGCATATACACTTCCACTTGTCTTTCTTTTTGCCTTTCGGGGCTTTGCATATGTGGACCATGACGTGGCCCGGCGATCTGTTTCTGATATGACTTTGGAGAGGCTGACGTGCAAAACTTTGTTGGAAGCATATAAAGTGTTGATTAGGCTTGGCGTATATCAACCAGACCTACCACAGTTTTAAATAAAAAAGGGAAATTTAACCTACTTCGTGGATTGTTTAGGAATTGAATAACCTGTATGTGATAGCTTGACTTGTAGATATGTTGGTAATCAACCAAAGAATTGATCTGTTTGCATCTTACAGAGATCTGAAGCTTCCCCAGATCGTAGATGTGGCATCAGTTGGATTTAAACGAGGTCTGCTCGGTCAAAATTATCTTGGTCATGCATTCTTCAAGTCTGTTATTCACTATTTGATATGAGTTTATGCAAGGGTTTGTCGTCGGAGTTCGTTTTTCATGCCTTCTAGAGTCAAATTGCATCAAGCACAGTGATGGCGCCATAACTCTGGCCCTATTTTGCCGAAGAATTAATCAGAAATGAGCAGAACTTAGCTGTTTTATCTGAAATCTGTTCATGCTTATGGTTTTACCATCTTGAAATGACATGGGAAAGACACCCCTAATCGCTGAAGAGCGAAACCCTGGGACATTATCATACAAATGATTAATGACATTGAATAAGAATGTTGTGCATGTTGTTTTGAGTGGAGTTGATTGGAGTGACATAAAACAGCGCTGGGTATTTGTAGAGGTCAAAAAGCATTCTGTGAGCTTCCACTTTCGATCTTCACAAGCTTTTAGATTTTTTGATGGTGAGAATATCACTCACACTTGTAGGCAACAGATGGTCACTCTCAGGAAAGAACATTTTAATACAGTCAGGTATCTAGTCAGAATAAGGGTGATCATGTGTGTTGAGAGAGAGAGACTCTTGCTCTTGTGTGTTGTATGGTGGTTTAACGGCTTATTTGCTTAGCTATGACCTACCTCTTCTCTTGCTCGTTATCCGTCATCTTTTAAGCATGTCAAAGGGTCCTTAATGCCTGATGCCCCCCCTCTGCGCCATGTTGCCTGGTTGTTGAGAGTAGCTGAATTGTGTGCAGGATTAGTGTGGCTTTAGGTGAGGGTGGGAGTGTCACCTCTCCCTATCTGCGAGGCATAACAGAAGCTACCTTGCCGGGCCCGTCATTGATCTTCAAGATAGGCGTGTGGAAAGGCCATCTTCTGGCTCAATAGAGACATGTTGGCAGTTGGAGGAACCTTACCTTGGCGCAATCAAGGAGTACCCAACTGTGGGCGTGGTTATCCCTTTGATGCCGCATGGGGCTTTCTCAAGGGAGCGAGGCGATAGTTGGGCATAGCCCCAGATCTCTTACCTTAATGGGTTAGCTGAGTAGGCCTTAATGGGCTAAGTCAACTCTATCCCTACACACTTGCCCCTTACTCTCGAGTACAAGAGGCTCATGTTCGGGAAGAAGTGTGGGGAGATCATTAGTTAGTGCTCTAGAGCTCTAAGCCAAGTGTCAATTGATATGGATCAACCTTTGATGTGACGTAGTTGATCAATGGTGGAGAGTTACTGACATTTCTTTTCCTTTCTAGGGAAGTCGCAACTGTGTTATGTCGTTCCAGAGTTTGGGCATTAGATAACTATTGGACAAGAACAATGATGGTTGCTTAATGTTGATCGCCACATAGGTAAAGAATCGATGGATTGGGGCAACTCATTGTCTAGCAGACAGACACTTCTTTGTAGATCATGATGTTGAGGAAAATCATGGAAACATCATCAAGGAACGAGAGTGATGAGAACCTCTTTAAATTGATACCACTGGGGCATCCTCGACTCATGATCCCCTCCCGCACCCTAGCATTCCCATTGGATTGCCTCATGCCACTTTCATCATCTGTGGAGTGTGACGTCCCAGGTCTTCTGGATCTCAATTATCAAGTCGGAGTGTTAGTTTAACTTCCGGAGGGCCTTGTGCAAGGGCACGATTTTTTGATAGATCCGGAGTTTATAATGCTCGCCAGGTGGTAGGTGGGTCAGAGTATGAAGGCAACATGGCAAAGTTCTATTTTTTTAATGTGATGCCTTCCCTTGTTGTGTTCTCTTGTGAATGTGTCTTCCTCCTAAGTCACGTTCTCAGAGTGTCGGGTCTATATATAGGAGCCCCCCTCCAACCATTTCCACTCTTTTTCCCTAACTTCTTTATCTAAGTTTTTTCTTTTCTCCTCTTCCTCTCCCTTTGGAGGTTGATGGCGGGCAATGGACGAGGGTGACGACGGTGTGGTGCTCAATTTCAAGTTGATGGTGGCGACGAACATGGTGGTGACGACAAGGAGGAGACGGCCAACCTACAAAGAATCCCCAATGGATTTAATTCATCATTTTGTAGATATGGTGATGTTCCTTCCATTGTTAGAAACATGTGTAGGGAGGGGTCATGGGATTTATTACATTTTTGGTTGGGGTTTTCATGTAAAAGGCAAGTGAGGTCTGTTACAAACAATACTTCATAAAATATAATCAATTCTCAAATAGTTACTAAGAAAATAAAGTCGATTAAACCAATGTAATTATGTCTGGTACTAAGAAAAATCACTTGAAATAGTATAAACACACAATCGATTATCCGGACAACATAATTGATTACTTCAGTGTAAGGTGGATGTTGTGTACATACTGAGCTAATTGATTATCGAAGTCTATACTAAAAACATAGTCAATTATTTTAATAGGTGTTTATTATTGAAGACTTAGAATTTTCTTTGAACATGGCACAATGGTATATTCGATGATTTCTTTGGGTCATTTAATTGACACTATAGTTGTGTTTGATGTCGAGGAAAATTAGTCTTTAGTATAATATATAGTCGATATAAATTATGATATTTAATAATATTCTTAAGACAAAGATTTATCCAAAGTTGTTGTCTTCAAGATATTTTATTAGTTAACATCAAGAAACTTGTGATATGACTTATTAGAAAATGATAAATCAATGAGTCGAAATTGCGCAGACATATGATAACTCATATGATAGCCGCTGTTGAAAAACTGTGATATGGCTTACTTAAATATTTTAGAAGAAACATCAAGTTATTAAAAATAAGGTTGCAATAAGTGACAGCGACTAAAGGTTTTAGTCATTCAAAAATGCACACAAATAAGGGAACTTTGCATGGCACGATCTCTGGTGGGTCAAATTTACGCTCTTCCTGCCACTAGAGATCGGTATGATTGTTGGATGTAGTTTTCATGTTTCCCTCTTAATAGACTAAATGAGTGGGCTTTAATGAACCGAATCAGCTCTATCCATCCACAGTACTTTCTTTTATGTCATTGTTATGATATTTTACGACATTTTAGTTAGAAACAAATAACTCAGAGAATTGGCATTCCCAGTAGTTCGATTGCTCTAGTTTACATAAATCTTGAGATCGAATTCCGTAAGTGTTCGTAATCAATCCTGCTAGAAATCTATCGCATCTTGAGCTCTTAGCAAATTAGTGGTGGGAAAAGAAAGTCGGACGTTGAGCAACCACAATTTCATTGGTCAATGAAATAAAGACATACCTGTCCCGTGCTCGTATGAAGATAAGAATGGGATGAGCACTGTACTCAGATATAGACTAGTATAAGTTAATTCTAGGTACCCAAAATGAACATTGCACACACGGGACGTCGTGGTGGGTGCCAAAAGTGTGGTGTCACGATATGATGTGGTGGCGGTGGATGTGATGTACGGAGGTGGAGTAATGGGTGTGCACTATGTTGGGTACATCCAATGAGAGTGTGCCATCAAAGACGGACGCAAAAATTTTGTCCAGTAGGGTTACTCAGATTATATTTTAATATTTATATAATTATATATATTATAAATAATATAAATAAATATTTAAAAAAAAAAATCAATAACAATGAGACAATTCTTACAATCAGTTCCTTTCTTACAATTGTACTCGACGAGTTTTCATATTTTGAAACACTTCAATAATAGACTCATTGCTTACATTCTCAAACAAATATTTCTCAATAAATGTCACTAAACATTAATCATTCATTCAATCGGTGCACATCCGATTCCGCAACTTAGTCTTCACATAAGTCATTGCTGAAAATACTCTTTCAACACTTGCAGTAGCTACTGGAAGAAGCAATGCTAACTTTACAAGCAAATATACCATCGGATACACAACAAATTTCTTTGTCTCCACCAACTTTCTTGCAAGATCACAAATGCCTTTTAAGTCAGAAAATCTCTCATCTGATGTCAGATCAAATATATAATTTTCAAGCTGATTATGAAGTGTCACAAGATCAACAAAATTAGGAAACTCATTTGGGTAAAATCCAGCTAACTTAACTAACTTTTCCTTGTCAAAAGTTGAAAATGAATCACAAGGATTTAAGCTAGCCACACAAAGAAGCAACTCAGTGTTTGTTTCATTGAAACGACTGTTTAGCTCTTGCAATTGTATATCTAATATGTGATAAAACAAGTCAATCTGAAAATGATGTAAACTTGTGATACAAGGAGCCTTGCGTCGAGATCTTCCAGAAAAAATATATATTGATTCATATTAAGAATAAGAATATCTTCGTTGTTACAAAATGAGCATACTTCTTCAAAAATATCATTCCAACCTTCATCTCTCATAACTTACAATCGTTGTTTAGAAAGTTTCACAAGTGACATGGCATTAACTATATCTTGATCTTTTCTTTGCAAAGCTATTGACAACTCATTTGTAATGGCCAATACTTTTGTCATTAAATGCAGAAGAAATGCAAAATCAAAAGTTCTTAATACAAATAATAAGCCACGTGTTTCATCTTTTTGTTCCAGAGTTCTTTCCTGATAAATATTATCAAGTACATCCACTACAGAGGAGAACAAAACAGTCAAATTTATGAGGCTTCCATAGTGAGAACCCCACCGGGTATCACCTGCTCTTTTCAAACTTATTTCTGAAAATCACCACTGCTTAAAAAATCTGCAATTCTAATACTCTGTTTTTCTCAAAGAGTGTCTCGTCGTTTGCAAGATGAACTAATTACATTTGTAATTTGAGAAACAACAGAGAAAAACTAAGAAACATCACCATGATTCTTAGCAACAGCTACAAGAGTCAACTGTAGTTGATGAGCAAAACAATGAATATAATATGCCGAGCTATTGTCTCTCATAATCAATGCTTTAAGACCATTGAACTCACCCTACATATTACTAGCACCATCATAGCCCTGTCCTCTTATTCTGGATAAACTGAGTCCATATCTCATGAGAACATGTTCAATTGTCGTCTTAAGTGATATAGCAGTAGTATCAGTAACATGAACAATGCTCAAAAATCTCTCAACAACAAAACCCCTTTGATCAATATAGCGTAAAACCATGGCCATTTGTTCTTTGTCAGATATATCACGAGCCTCATCAACAAGTATGGTAAAAAATCATCTCCAACTTCTCTGATAATTGCATTTGTTGTTTCAATTGCACATGCACTTATGATGTCTTTTTGTATATGAGGAGCAATCATTTGGACATTTTGAGGAGCATTGTGCAACACAACGTCATTAATAGTTGAGTTATGATCTGCAAGAAATCTCAAGAGCTCAAGAAAATTTCCTTTATTCAATGAATTGTCAGATTCATCATGTCCACGAAATGCTAATCCTTGACGCAAAAGAAATCTTATGCAATCTATTGAAGTTTGTAGATGGGCTCGATAATCAATTTTGACCTGATCTGATTGCTTTGAAAAAGCCATTTGAATACTTTGTTTTTGTCTCATCAAATCCTCACATTTTTTTACAGTTATATTGTGTGAGCTATTAGGACCACCAATATGAACATTTAATCTATCTTTCTTGTTCCAAGAAGAAAAACCCTCATAAACAAATGAATCACCACCTGACTGTTTTCCATGATCAAGCTTGAATAAGTAACAAGGTAAACAAAATGCAGCATCTTTTGCAACGCTATACTCTAACCAAGTTGCATACTCGTCAAACCAAGAAGGAACAAATCTACGCATTTTTTCACCCAAAAGCTTCAATGGAAAACTATGATTTCGAGGTTGACAAGGACCCTTTAATAGATAAGCTCTTCTCACATCATCTAGAAATTTTGAATGATACTCTGATATCTTCTTTCTTAATCCTGGATCTAATTCTAAAGTAGTCAAATCAAGTTCATCAACGGAGGAAGATTCTTGTTGACTTGGGAGTGGAGTTCTAGAACTACTTGAACTTCCTACATTGCTTTGTCCTTGACTTAGCTTAACCAGATAACGTTTCATCCTAGTAAAAAAAAACTTCAATAACTTAAAAGCTACTAACTAACAAGCTACAAAAAAATCTCACCAGATCATATTCACAAATATAAATGAGCCACATAAATGAGCATAAATGTACATCATACAAAAGAGCAAGTTATAAAGAAAAACAAAAATGCACATCATATAAATGACTAAATGAGCCACCACCCAGGCTCACTGGGAGCCACCACCCAGGCTCGCTGGGAGCCACCACCCAGGCTCACTGGATTACATACATGTTGGTGCTTATTTAAGAGATTTGAATGAACGTTTGGCGACGATGAGAGTTGCCTGCGTTCTACGATAGCGAGGGTAGACTGGGGAGAGCCCCTTCCACAATGCCCCTTCTGAGATAAAAAAGTGACATCTTCTATTTAATCTTTGTTATCAAAGTGGATGCAGATAGTACAACATTTGCGACAAAAAAATGGCCAACAAAATAGAAAAAGAAGGAAGATGTTTTACCTTGGTTAGAGTTGTCGAAGATAGTGAAGACGGACTGCAGAGCACTGGAGATCCGCAGCGTCGGCCGCGATGAATACATGAAAAAACAGCAATTTACAATGCAAAAGATGAATATGAGAATATCTGAAAAAACAGGAGAAAAAAATGAGGAGTAAATATAAAGGGGCCAATATGGGGTCTTCACAGAAATCACAGTTTACCTCGTTCGGGGAGAAGTGTGGAGGGCGGCGACTGGCGAGGGCGTCCGCGGCGACAGCTGCGCGACTGCGCCTTTGGCTGCTCTGCGGTGCGGACTGCGGAACAGTGGAACTGGAGGCCTCAGATCGCCGACTCTGAGGTCGGCGTCGCGACGGCAATTGGCGAGTCGGTGAGGGAAAGGTCTGCGGACCTCGGCGTCGGCGGCGATGGCTTCTGTCGTCCACGACGGCGAAGTCTGCGGCAGCGTGAGGCGTCAGCGGTGACGGCAGAAGCGGGACACCGTCCCCGACGAACGACGGCGACGGCAGACGGCCAGGCAGAAGTCGTCGACGATGGCGAAGCGGGACGCTGTCCGCGACGGCGAGAGAAAAAGCCGTCGGCGATGGCGAAGGGCTGAAGGCGAAGGCCGTCCGCGACGCCACGACGGCGAGGGCAGAGGCTCTGGCTCTGCACCTCTGCGGAGCTTGCGACGATGAGGGGAGGTCCACGGCGACCGGCGAGGCGACGACGGGCCGACGACGATGCGGCGACGACGAGGGGAGGTCGGCCTTCGCAGCTTCGCTGCTTCGCCGATTTCTTCGTGCAGGTGCAGCCGCGGAGCAAGGGGCAAGGCGGTTGGGCGAAACGACCAACAAAGGGAAATTTGGGTTTTAGGTTTTGGATCGGGTCACCCTCGAGTGATTTCAGTGGGGTCACGAGACCCCACTGCCTCTTCTCTGCATCCGTCCCTGTGTGCCACCAACCCTTGGGAGTTGGGGTCTTGACATGGCACACCTTCATTGGGTGTGTCCAACTTAGTGTACACCAAGGTGTGCATTAAGTATTACTCGTGGAGGTGTGGCGACGACCAGTGGATAGCAATTGACAGGGTTGGAAAAGCGATGTAATGTGGTGTCACTGTGGGCGTATGGTATCGCGGATATTTATTAGAGAAAGTTAATTATAGGTCCTAATAGAGGGAAATTTTTAATTACACATTTTTGTCAAAAATATCTGTATAAAGAATTTGATAATTTTTAGAGATGTTAATTTTTAGTTTTTATTTTATTGAGATCTATCCTGATAATTAGAGATCAACTTTTTTCTATCTTCTGACCGTGGACAATTATTATTTTGAATTATTTTAACTCTTATTTTAGCACCTTTTAAATTATATTTTAAATCATATCAATAATTATTTTAAATTTCAAATATTTTAACTAATTTTCTCTTTTTCTTTAACATATTTCTTCTTCTACTTTAACTAATTTATTCACCTACTTTAACACACTACAACTATTATTTTAATAGATAACAACTAAGACTATAACATATTATGACTACTACTTTAGCACACTGTAATTATTACTTTTTCTCTTCATTTTTAATAGATTTTTTTTCTTTAACAAAAATTTTCTTCTATTTTAATTGGTTTGTTCTTCTACTTTAATGATTTTTTCTCTTATTTTAAAATCTTCAAATTTAAATTTTAAGTTATACCAATAGATACCATACGAGTGTACGACAGTGCTCAAGTGGCAGTCGGTGACAACGACAACCAGTGTTGTGCGACGATTGACGGCGAGCGGCGATTGATGACGACGGACTACGAGAGATGTGAGGCGGCGGGTAGTAGGCTTAGAAATTAAATTTTGTGTTCATTAATATAAAATTTATACTTTAAAATATTAACATTATTGAAATATTAACTTTAAGATCTATAAATATCACCTGAAACATAGGCTAATAAATATAAAATTTGGACTAAAAAATATAACATCTAGAATTTTAAAAAAATTATTGTACTTTATATTAATGAATTTAGACTTATAAATATTAATTTTGGACTAAAAAATATTTTTTGAATTTAAAAATTATCAACTGAACTTTTAATAGTTACTTTAAACTCATAAATAAAAAACAAATAGTGACTTTAAATTAGAAATAGTTATTGACCTTTATTTCCGCTCGCGATTGGCCACTTTATTTGCCAATTTATATGATATTCTATGTGACATCATATGAACTGTCATATCACTGTACAAGTGCAATAATTATACTTGCACAAATATATTAAGTATTCATCTTCATCTTTAATTTTGAACTGTTCAATCTATAACCAGACAATATGGATATATAGCATTTCATGATGTTCTTTTTTGTGATAATCTTTTAAAAATAAGATAAGGTTAAAACACCACCTCAGTACATTCATGGCAATCATTGATGGAGTTGTCATGTTGCTCATCACAGAGCTGCAAGTGTAGCAAAGTATTCCCTCCTTTGTCTTGCACGTAGGGCTGTTCAAAATTCGGTTCAAACCGAAAAACCGAACCGACCGGTTCGGTTCGGTTCGATTTGGCTCCTTATGTAGTTCAGTTCGGTTTCATTTTCTGAAACCGAATAAACCGATTATATATATATAATATATATTATTTACTCAAACATAAGATAGCACAGTTGGTCAGCGCCTGGGCTGGAAGATAACTGGGTCGGCGCGGGTTCGAAACTGGCCTCCCCCCAGAGAATATTTTGTCAAAATAGTGAGCTTTTGGCAAAAAAAGGTTGGCGAAACTGGGTTTCGAACCCGAACCTGCTTGGAAGGGTTCAACGCCTTGGCCATCGCGGCAGGTGCGGGCTTGGGATGAAATATGTATTAGATTTCGGTTTAAACCGAACCGAACCGGTTTGGTTTGGTTCGGGTTGACCTTGGGATTCGGTTCAGTTCGATTTGGCCAAAAAATGAACCAACCCGGATCGAACCGAACCGTGTACAGCCCTACTTGCACGTAGGTCGGCCCATCGAAGGATTTGGAGAGTCACATGGCGCGACAGCACTGCCCCGTTGATTCAAATCAGATTTGTACAGGCATAGTACACTTTGGAATATGATTTAACATAATACGTCTAAAAGATTCATAAATGAAAAAAAAATACATCGCAAGGGTACAGGGCTCCTCCATATGAAATGTCGGTTTTAGTAAATATTTGAGTACATAGACATGAGCCCATGCACCTATAAGTAGGGTTCTAAATAGAATCCAAAATTTTAAAATTTTAATCTGATAAAAATTATTAATTTTGAAATTAAAAAATAATACTGATAATTTATCGAAATCGATATTAAATATTCCAATAAATTATTAAAATCAAAATTAAAAAAATAATCAAAATCGATATCAGTTATTTTGATAAATTATCTATAAACTTAAAAGACAATGTCAAGATAAACACTTTAATTTATTAGAATTTCGGTTCCGATAATGTAATCAAAATGGAATCGAAATTAACTATTCTAATTTTAGCGAAATTTAAATTATATTTTGATTGTTGAAATCAAAATTGATATTTTTATTCCGAATTCGATCGATTTGCAGCCCTACCTATAAGTAATATACACCTTGGTGACAACCGGCTCGGCTTGGCCCAGAGGTCCGTTCACTCGATTCGTTCTAAATTGGGTTTGAGCCATAATAACGAGTTCCGTTTTTTTTTTTTAAATGACCTAGCCTGATAACAAAAAGGGGATTGGACTTGGGCTTCATTAAGTTGGGTTTATCTTGGCCCACTAATTCCCGCATCACTATGGTGGAAAAGTTTACGGGCTAGACCGGGCTTTAACCAGGCCCAGTTTAGGATGCCCTTGTAGATTGACCCCGTTGACATCTATACTCGGACCCGTCCCGTTATCTCTACTTAGGCCCATGTGGGATGGACTTGCAGGCTTTTGTGTCGTGGACCTGTACTTGGGCCAGCCCATTGACATGCCCATATGAGATGGCTTTTCTTCAGGCCAGGCTTAGACCCAGCCCGTTGGCATGTCTTACTTTTCTCATGGGTTTGTTCCATGGGTGCTTTGCTCGATTTTTGAAACCGAGGTGTTTCTGTGGATTTCCCCTCTCTTGCTTCCCCAAGTTGCTTCTCAAAATAAAAGAGAGATAGAAAAAAAAGAAATACTTATTATCCTCTAAGACGGGTAATTTTCGATATTTGTCCAAGGTGTGCACTAAGTATTTCTCCTTTTCCAAGAGTTAGACTGGTGAATGCAGGTAGCACATAGAGCCCACCCCATGGTGTCTTTATTTTTTTTCATAAAATTTATTATTCTCATTTATCTAATTATTTGTCTCACAAAATGGCGTAAAAAATTAAAGGCATGGTAACTATTTCTCAAAAAACAATAACCAACAATATTCTTGCATGTGGATCTTCAAAATCCATGTATGTGGATCCTCAAAATCTGAAACAAACATACAAACTTGATACCCGTGTATGCATCAGAAGGAAGACCACTCACTTTATTCAAAGTCGGATGCCACCAAAAACAAATGACAATTCCAAAGACCTGCAACACCGGTGGACGTGTGAAGAAGCAAATCTTTACTTGCAAAACCCCCTAGAGGGTCCATGGCGGGGGGAGAGAGAGAGAGAACTGCTCGGAAGGTTGCGAACTCAAAGTTCCCACAAGGAGAAGAAACCCAGAAGCGCCGCAGCTGCCATCCCACTGCACGCGATCTCCTTCAACCCCGTCGCTGCTGAAGCGTCGACGGAGCCCTTGGAAGGCCCTGAGGCCGCGTCCGAGGGGGAGGCAGCTGAGCCCGTCTTGGGCTTCGGCGCCGCCGCAGGGGCCGGTGCGACGCCCCCAAAGATCTGCAGGGGCAGCAGCACCTGGTCGACCTGGTACACCGCGAGATTGCCGGCCGAGAACAGGGTGTTGGAGATGGTTGTGTTCACCACCCCCGTGGTTATGTTCACCTGGTTACCAGCGCTGGTCACGTTCAGGGGGAACCCATCGGCGTCCCCGGCCTGGGTCCTGAGCGGGTTGCTCACCGTCTGGAACTGCGACAGAGGAAGGAAGGTGGGGAGGACGTGGAACTGGACCAGCGCCACCTTCTGCTGGTCGGACAGGGAGTTGAGGGTGCCGGCGCGGAGGCTGGCGAAGGCGTTGTCGGTGGGGGCGAAGAGGGTGAGGCCGGCGTTGGAGTTGTTGAGCTGGGTGTTGATCTGGTCGCCCACCTGGGTGCTCTTGAGCAGCCGGATCATGATGGTGAACTGGCCCGCCTTCTCCAGCTCGGCCGTCACGTTCGGCGGGCCCGCCAGGCCCGGCGCCGGTGCGGCGACCGTCTGCGCCCGGGCTTCACCGAAGCAGTGGAGCAAGAGGAAGAGGAGGGCAGTGCAGCAGGCGGCGGCCATGCTTGCTTTGGCTTCTGAACGATGCAGACGAGAGAGAGAGAGAGAGCTGCAGGTGGGTTCTCTTTCTTCTCCTCTCTTCCCTATGCTTGGAGGTTTGGGAGGGGACGGGGATTGGGTTTTAAGGTGGTAGCTAGCGATGTGGTGGGTGGCGGAGCTGCGTCGCCAACGAACCCTGGGGAGTCCCCTGGAGCAGTTTTTTTTGCTTGGGGTGTTAGCAAAAGATATCGGAGGCGCTGGTGTTACATCATGGCCATCGCCATGGGGTGGGGGTTGGGTCGGGGGAGCTCCGGCATGAGTTGTGGGGAACGTTCCTTCTCTCTCACTCCTCTGAGGTTTTCCATGAAACAGCGGGTGGGGACTCCCCGCTCTTTGCTTGCTGAGGCCGGAACATGAAGAGAAGCACAAGGCTTAGCTGGGACGTCGAGGGTATGGGGTGATGCTTTAGCTGTTCCCTCCCTTTTTTTACAAGTAGAATGTGGAAATCTTTTCCTTCCCCTCGCTGTCTGCAATGGAGTGGAGATTGGTTGTGGGATGTGTTCATAATGGATGCTGAGTTGCCGATATTAAGAATTTGGGTTATGAAATTATTATTTTGGGTCCATATCATCTTTTGTAATTAATTGCTGGTCTTCTTAACCTGACTATTTAATTAGCCCTATATACAGTGGTGGATTTAAAATTGTTATTCATACATGCCTAATGAAAACTTTTTAATTCATTGAAGTTATGTGACTCCACCGGTCTTAAGATAGATCTACCACTATCTATATATATTAATTTTAATTTTATCTGGAAACAAGTCGTTTCAGGGCTTAAAAGTATGTTAAAAAGTACTAAAAATCCCCAAAAAAAGACTTACTTTTAGGGAAAGTGAAAGTTCCTAGGACATGGCCAAATAGTCAAGTTATGGGCAATACAAACTGATTGAAAAAGATTAGAAATATTAGAAAGTAAGAAACCCTTTTTTTGTACCTGACTACCTCCCCAAAATTTTGGGAACTATTTACCATCCGTTTAGAGTGGGCCATTTGTTGCCCAACCTAGACACAACCGGAGTGGATGGGCCACAAGAGTTTTCTTAAAAATTTGTGTCCTCTTAAAAAGCATAAATGTGTGCCCTGTCATTGTTTTTATTTTTACATTTGTAGAACCAGGGTACGAGCACCAACCATGTTGACGTGGGTGTGAATTCGGGGTATCTCTTTGTTTGCTTCAAATTTTCTAACCTTTTGCATAGCCCAACAAAAATTATTAACAACCTAATGTTCTTTTTTTTTTTTTTTTTGCTAACGAGAAAATTCCGCCCCGTGTGGTTTTGTGGGTTCGGAGATTGATATTCGTAAACTCCAAGGTCAGAACTTGGCAGCTCCTACTTTCCGTATACTTGTATTGTTCTTATCCCACTTGATCGAAAAAATTTCGAATCTACACACCTCGAGGATTGCATGTAAATCAAATAAACCCAACCCCCCTCCCCCCCAGGAATCGAATTTGAGACCTCCTACTTTTAAGCAAGAGTTATAACCGATCGACCCAATCAAGATCTTCTAACAACCTAATGCTATTGGCCGCTAGCTTAGAATTACTCTTTTTTCCTCTTATTCAAGTATGCCTCCAAGTTGAAGATACTCTTTCAGACTCACTCATGGGAATGAATGTGGTTCTTCTTATTAGTGCAATTGATTACTGCCACTATACTATCTATAGAGGTCAAAAACGGTGACTCTACTTCCGAACTCCACAAACTCATAAATTTATTAGTAAGGGGAACATCATCCACACCTACAAACAAAGAAAGCAATCAGGAGTCTTGGGAGTGATTTGAGAGGTGAATCCTCCTACGTTTAAGTGGAAAAAAAAAAAAACGATAGGAACAAGATAGCCAAACGGAGAGAGTGGAATTTAAGGGTGCTCCTATGTGTGAGTGAGAGTATCTAGAACTTTTCCTCTTTTTACTTACCTACCACATTTTCCTTATCCATCATTGATCCTATTTTAAGCGGTGGCCGCAGATGAGAGACGGTTTGCTTCTTGGTTAGAACTGAGTGCTAAACAGTCATCTAATATTTTTATTAATCTCAATGTCTTTTCATCTACTAATCAGAGCCAATACATAAACCCATATGAGACTTACATAACTTGCATGAAAATAAAAGACTCTGCTATCAATCTACTATAGTCTCTATATAATAACAGGACACTCCCCTCCAGTGTGCTCATCATCACTTGAAAAACACATATTTATGAATGAGCAAGATGCTCAATAAGATTTATATATCTTTATTAGGCAGACTTGAAGTTATTAACATATTAACAAGTTGAACATTCTAATTGTCATGAGAGCAATTTAAAGAAGAGTTAATAATAGTATTAAGAGCACATGAACATGAATTATCAAGTATTGTACTGGCACGATATTAAATCAAGTAGGAGTTGGCCATAATTTACATAACATAATACCCACAAGTACAAGTCAAGCATTTAACATGTGTCAAGATTTATGCGCACGGGTGCCATGGTCTTTGACCACTATGTCGGAGAACAAAAAAAAAAGGTACTCTGATGTAATGTCAAATTGTAACACCCTAAATTAATATCAATTAGTTTGAAAATTATAAATCCAATTGAATTTAACATATATGCATAAGAAAATTTAGATATCAATCAAAGGAGAATGTGGTAAACACTACCACATGCCAATATCATTTTCGGTCACGCATACCACGACAGGACGACATCGAAATTCAGTAACAGAATTGAATTTTGAAACTATCATAATTATCAGAAAAATATGTTGATTCTAAAGATATAAATATCAAGAATTATTGATGCACAGATATTGAGATTAAATCAATTTATTAATTTTTTAGACATTTTTCAATTGACGAAAAATTATTTTGAAAAATTAAACTAAAATAACCATAATTTGTACTACCTTTCAGTTAGCTTTTGTTTGAAATTTCACCTTTATTAGACATCATTTAATCATACAATTAAGGTTCCAAAGAAACTTAAACAAATTAATTTGAATTACTGAATATATTTACATATGATTTCTTAGCACTCACGATAAGAGTTGCTGCATTGGGGTTAATCCTTAGGGGTTAAGAAAGGCTACACGTTTGATGTTTATAAATCCTTATATAAAGGTGGGTCGTGGTTGTGAGCGTGTTTTTTCAAACACCCACAAAGAATAATTTAAAAAAGAAAGAAAAAAAATTAAATGGAAAATACAATGTGAAGAGAGGAAGGGGAAGAAAATGGAGTGTGTGTGTGCACTATGGAGGAGGTGTGATCGCCAGGTAAGCAAGGGTATCGAAGGAGAGAGCGAAAGGCGGAGTTACTTACCTTCACCCAAAGATCGCAGGAGTGTGATTGTGGGTTGACTCTTACTTCTCCAACCGTCCGACAGGCGAAGAAGATTCTAGCTCGTTGGTTACCTTGCAAAAAAGAGAAACAACAAACAAGTGAAAGAGAAATTAGACCAAGTTGTGCAATATCAAATTCAAAGAAAGATGTGAAAAACTTGATTGCATGGGTTTGAACACACTTTGTGGAGGTGGTGTACAACCCCTAAAGTAACTAGGTGTGAGATGAATGAAGTGTCTGTATGTAAGAAATTAACTAGAGTGATGAATGCACTAAAAAAATAAAATAAGGAATGAAAGGGAAGAAAGAAAAATATGATGGAGAGGCTTGGCGCTGCAGTGGACGGATGAAGTGGAAGAAGACTCCTCAAGCTCCAATGAGCTTGAGAGGTTAACACAATCTCCAATTGGTGAAGACTTGAAGTAGCTTGAGGGGAGGGTTCTTCTCTTCAAACCTCTGAGGTACAGTTTTCCAACGCAACAGGGCTTCGCCACAATACTTGGGTGTGTATCTTAAAACAATGGCCTCGGGAGTCCTATAGAGATAAAATTGGAAAATCGCGACGAACACAATGGTCGCCTATTAAGGTGAACCACGACCGACTAAAGCGTCGCGTTTAAAAACATTCCTCACTTCAATTATGGCCCTTCCAAACATCGATTATAGCAGGTTTGAAAATCGCGACGACATAATCAGACGCGTTTATAACACTTCCAATATTGATCAGATTCTTGCCAAATTAATAAATGGAAACTTGAATCGCGACGACCTTAGTGGTCGTGTATTTGAAAGAATCGATCTTCTTCTGAGAATCGATCTTTAAACAATGAAAGGTCAGAAACGCGATGGATCATGTGAACGCGATTCTATTTAGCAACAAAATCTTTCTAAAAATGATTTTAGAAATTGCCATAAATCAAAAATGGAAACTCTTAAACGCGATGGCTCTAGTGGACGCGACTCTAAAACATAATCCAGGTTGGAATAGGAAGATGATACGCAACAGTTTGACCCGATGCGAATTAGCTTCCTGAAACGCGACTACTGTGTCTTTCGCGAATCAACTATGCATAGAGGACCCCTTAAAGCCCTAGAAAAATTCCTAAAATTCCTAAAAAAATCCAAAAAAATAGAAAAATCACTCAAATGGTTAATTGAAGAGAGCCACTTTGAGACATCGCCGTATAACATGAAATGTACTCAATATCTTGTCAAAAATGGCGTGTCTACAGTGACTAATGGGGAAGGGTTTGAGGATGATGACGATCAGTATCCCCTCCTCATGGCTACCATGCACGAGCATGGTAAGCCTTATAAATATCCCCCCCCCCCCACACACACACATTGAACCACCTCTTCTCATGCTCTCTCTTTGCTCTTCTTTTTCTTTTTTCTTCCATTCTCACACCACCATCGTGCTATCTTGAGAAAGAAGAAGGAGAAAAGGCTTTTGGGAAATCATCAGGTCACATCGTTTGATATGTCCTTTAACCTTTTTAAATCATTAGTTAGTCAATTGTAGGTTTTTCTAACCTTTTTTTTTAAATCATTAGTTAGTTAGTTTATAATCTTAGGTTCCTCCCTATGAACCCCGATTGTTTGTTTCCATTCCCATGTATGATTAAATTGTGCGATTTTGCAAGAATGATATTGGTTTTATCGGAATCGGTCGACCGAAATCTCTGACCGATCCTCTCACCTAGAAAGATGTTAACCACTCTGGGAAGAACAATCGACCAAACTTTGTGTTTTGGTCGACTAACCTTGCTCATTCGATCGACCGATTATGCTTTTTCGATCAACCGATCTGACCGATCAATCAATTTTGTCTGATTGGTCGATCAATCCTCCCTGTTTAACTGATTCTCATCTAAAAATACCACGCTTTATATTGAGACTTTGCCAGATCGAACCTTCGCCATTACAACTCCTTTAACTTGGAACTATTGAGTAACCACGTGCTTTAATGGATTGTCAGCAAGTGTGTTGTAATGACTAATGCTAGTTAAGGATTTGGTGTGTGGCATACACCTCACGTGATACCATGTGCATTCTAGATTTTCTTGCTTGACTATTCCACTTCATGTATCTAAGTACATGTTATTCGTGACAATTCATTCTCATGTAATTACATGTGTGGTATCTTCTTTTCATGTAATTACAAGCGTAATAACTCTTTTTTCATGTTATTACATGCGTGCTACTATAAAAATTCATTCTCATGTTATTAAAGACTAGCCGTCTTGAATTGTTTAGTTCTGTTTAATCCTTGATATCATGAAAATATTGTACTATTTTGTTAAATAAATTTTTTGTGCCCATCATCCTAGTAAATTGTACACCACTATACTGAATTCCTATCCCTACCTTATTATCATTACTTCTCTTAATCATTAACTAAACATGATAACTGCTAGCTTGTGATTTAGAAGTGATTAAAGGGTACCTACTGGGCATTGTTATGCTCATTATGTATTATTAACATTTTATAGAAAAAATTTTAGTATATAGTGATGTGGACGAGAGATGTGCTGAGCAATTGAACCCTCGTGATATAAGTAAATTACTCTTTACCATTATCTATCGTGCCCCGATATTTTCCACTGTTATCGGGACATGACACAAACACGCTGGTCATTCAAACTCCTGCGAGCACATGAACTTTTTGGATGCTCCTCCCAAGACCAAATTGGGCCCTTATATTGTCAGACATTAGTTGTGGATACAAGATCTTATGTACTATCTAGTCAATCATTAATGTCCATGAATTTCAAAGAAAATTATTCAAAATTTTTCAATAAGAAGTTCAAAGAGAACATAGAGACAAACAAGCAAAAATAGAACAAGAATTTACCAAGACTAATCAGAAAGAGATAAAAGTTTAAGTCTTAATAGCCTCAAAATAATAGGTCTTTGAATGAGGGACAATTCCAAGAAGAGGTTTTTTCAAATAAACCATTAATAGAAGTGAATTTGCAACAAAAAAAACTATTCTTCGAATTGCATTAGTAGGCATACCCTTGTCTAAAATCAAATAGTGCAAATATGCCATCAAGATGGTCACACGATGGCATATTTGCAAAGGCTTTTAGTGCAAATATGTCATTGTGATGGCAGATTTGCACTACTTGATTTTAGACAAGGGTATACTTGTAAATGCATTTTCAGGAATGGTTTTTTTTACAAATTCACTTTTAACAATGGTTTATTTACAAAAATCCCTTCCAAAAACAAGGAATCGATTTACAAAACAAGTGAGAGTCAATTCTCATGTCTAAGTGTAACAACTTGGATTTTTAAAATCCTAAATACAAAGGAATAGTAATAAAAATAATAAAATTGAGGAGAGATTTGCTTAAAGGTACATTAAACGATAGGGCAAGGACTAAAACCGTCAGAAATCAATGATTAAGGAGCGACTAATGTTAAGTAATCGATGTTCAAAGGAGCAATCGATGTTAGATAGTAATCGATGTTCAAATGGGGTAATCGATGTCTAAAGAGGCAATCGATGTTTGAGGAGTAATCGATGTTTAAAGAGGCAATCGATGTTTGAGGAAGTAATCGATGTCTAAAGAGGCAATTGATGTTAGATAGTAATCGATGTTTGAGGAGTAACCGATGTTTAAAGAGGCAATCGATGTTTGAGGAGGTAATCGATGTCTAAAGAGGCAATCGATGTTAGATAGTAATCGATGTTTGAGGAGTTGTCAATGTTTAAAGAGGCAATCGATGTTAGTTGGTAATCGATGTTTGAGGAGGTAATCGATGTCTAAAGAGGTAATCGATGTTACTTAGTAATCGATGTTTAAAGAAGCAATCGATGTTCAAAGGAACAATCGATTGATAGTTAGCAATAGATGTAGTAACAATCGATTGATAGTTAGTAATCGATGTAGTAGCAATTGATTGATAGTCAGCAATCGATGTTTAATGACAATCTATGTTGGTCTGCAATCGATGTGCAAGGCAACTTCGACCGATCATAACCAAAATGAAGTGAACTTAGTATATGACAAAGTTAGCTTCGACCGATCACGACCAAAACGAAGTGGACTTCGTATATGACGAAGTTGGACTTCGAATATGACAAAGTAGACTTCGTATATGATGAAGTTAAGCTTTGACTGATCACGACCAAAACAAAGTTAACTTCATATATGACGAAGTTGGACTTCGGATATGACGAAGTTAACTTCGTATATGATGAAGTTAAGCTTCGACAGATCATGACCAAAACGAAGTGGACTTTGTATATGACGAAGTTAAGCATCGACCGATCACGACCAAAATGGAGTGTGTTGCCCAGTTAGCTAGCCCAGAGGGGGAGTGAATGGGATATTAAAAATATTTAATACTTAAAACCTGTTCACAAAAAGTCACAAAAACACACTTCGCAGATTGTTAGTGTTAGTGAAGGAAAAATCGAACACACAAAAATAATCACACGACACAGAGAATTATCCTGGCTCGGATCTCCTCTCCTTAGGAGTCCTACGTCCAGTCCCTGAGCAATATCTCAGGATTTCACTAACAATGGTACAGTCCCCCTTAAGGACACTACAGCACCCAGCACCCCAGCTGGTTTTCCTACACTCAAAGGGAACAACACCCTGGATACCCCACCAGGTCTTCCTTCACAACCGAAAGGAACAACACCCTGGATATCCCACCAGGTCTTCCTTCACAACCGAAGGGAACAACACCCTGGATACCCCACCAGGTCTTCCTTCACAACCGAAGGGAACAAAACAGGAAATGTGAAATTAGATCAAGCCCCTAGATCAAGCTTATACAATGCTAGATCTGAAGCTAATTGAGATGAAGATCTATAGTGAGGGACACTCTCAATTTACAGAATCTCTCAAGACTAACACACTGAATGCAGAGAGCTAAGAGCTTGAACAGAAGGGAGTGAGGCTTTGCTCTTCAGAATGCTCGCAGAAAGCTTGTCAAGGATTTTCATTTTGAAACTCTGGATGGTTTCTTCTGGAGCTTCAGTCTTCTATATATATCTTCTATTTGAAAATTTGAACGTTGAAGTGCCCGTTGTCTCTAAGCTTTTGTTTACGTTAGACTGCATGGTCCTGTAGAGCTTCCCGTTCAACGGTCTTCATGCACGCACAGAGAGAAGATCTTCTATAATATGCTTTGGCTTCTATTTTGTCCAACGTTGTATGACAAGTGTTGTCAGAGACCTGCACACATTACAAGCTTAAACAATAGACAGCTAAGCTGTCTCTTGTGGTCAGTCAATGTTAGATTGATTTTATACAGAAGTAGAAGTTCCATTATGTTCTTCTAAAAAGATGTTTACATAATAAGCATGAGAATGGAAGATATTGTCTGCATGCATGCAGCGATACGTACTATCGTAATAAATGCACAGCTGTCAGAAAGATATGCGTGAAGACTTTGACTTTTCAACGTATTCAAAAATTAGCTCGAAAATCAAATCGTTATATTTCACAAAATCGTTATATGCATGACTTATGAAATTGTTGTGCAAATGAGTGAATCGTTATGCAATCATAAGTAAACAGATGTATACACAAATCGTTATATATATTAATAATCCAATCGTTGTAAGCGAATCATTTGTGAAATGTATCGAATCGTTACAGCGACCAAGTCGTTATGTAACTTGATAAATCGTTACAGTGATAGAGTCGTTATGTAACTTAGTGAATCATTATGAGAGAAAATCATTGTGATCACTTATCAAATCGTTATGATCACTTAAGAAATCGATATGAGACCACATCGTTATGATCACTTAACGAAATCGATGTGAGACCAAATCGTTTTGATTAGTTAAGAAATCGATATGAGACCAAATCGTTATGATCACTTAATGAAATCAATGTGAGACCAAATCATTATGATCACTTAAGAAATCGATATGAGACCAAATCGTTATGATCACTTAAGAAATCGATATGAGACCAAATCGTTATGATCACTATGATCACTAGAGAAATCGTTATGATAGCAAATCGTTATGTCTACTAAAGAAATCGTTGTGATAGAAAATCGTTATGACCACTAAAGAAATTGTTATGATAGCAAATCGTTAAGATCACTAAAGAAATCGTTACGAGGGCAAATCGTTACGAATACTTAACAAATCGATGTGAGGGCAAATCGTTGCGATCACTTATCGAATCGTTGTGAGGGCAAATCATTGCGATCACTTAACGAATCGTTGTGAGGGCAAATCGTTGTGATCACTTATCGAATCGATGTAGCTTTGATGAAATCGTTATGACTTACAGAGAATCGATGTGGACTTAGGCAAATATTGATGCTTTGAACTCTCACTGTTGTAGTGTGATGAATACTTACTTGATTGGCTTGTTTTCCCTTGGTTTATTTCCTGTGTTTAGACTTCATAGAAAGTATGTTAGTAACCTTTATCATAGCTTTTGTTAATCACCAAAATAGATATGTAATTTATTTAAATTACATGGGGATAAACTGATCATCAATCTCCCTCTTTTTGGTGATGACAAAACTTAACAATTAGCAAAGATGATCTGAAATAAGTCTAAGCATAATTGTGGAAATAACATAAATATAATGTATTTCAGAAATGTAATATTTTCTCCCCCTTTTTGTCATTTAAGCAAAAAGATCAAACGCTTGAGACAAAGATGAAGAGAAAAGAGCACAAAGAGAGGAACAAAGAGGTTTATTGAGCATTGGAGGGTTCAGAGAGATAGAAGGCAGGAGACAAGAGAGATGCAAAGCGCCTAATGACATGTAGCGCTTGGCGTTCATGCTCTTCAAAATAGGCTTGAAATGCGCCAAGCTCAATGCAATAGGAGGGTCCCATGGTGGGAGCCATCCTCTTGACATCCTCTTGATGTGAAGCTGCCTTTGATCTGATATGAAATCCCAATATTTGACGTTGCCAAGAGCTACCTTGTAGGGGGTGAAGCAACCAAAATTGGCAAACTGAAGAAATTGAGTAATTTTAAAGGGATAGAAGAGCTGATGCTGCCGAAGTTCCTTCTTTAATTCTAGAAAGACCATGTACTGTTCTTCCGATTTCATGAAGGAGTCCCGGACAAGGTGAAGAGAATTTGCATCCAAAAAGTCAGCGGGAGACAGAAGAGGTTGATTGGAACGAGCCTGAGAAGCATTCAACTCTTTAAGCTGTTGAGCAGATAGAGTGTAGAGCTTTCCTAATCAGCAGGCGACACCCTCTCACACTCAGAGAGAATAGGGGCAAGGATATCTGCCTTGAGGTACCCCTGAAGATACTGCTTGAAGACAAATCTATGAAAAGCAAGGTTACAACCTTCTTGCACAGAGAGCCTGGCCATAACCTGAGCAACGCGCTCAAACATGAGTGTGCCCACAGATGAGTCCATGATCAGGAGTGAAGTGGAGGAAGGAACACCACATCAGGAATTACCAAGGTGGCAAAATCAACTCGTAGAGGTTCGATGTGAGCAACCCTGGAACTGAGATCATGGATGGCTTGCCTGAACTGGTCCAGTTGCACCTTTGGAATGCTATTAAGATAGCAGTAATCGCAGTACATTTTGTAGTGCCGGATGAACTTGATTTCCTTATGAATTAAAGGTCCAAAAAGATTTTTATGATGAATCTGAAACCATTCAGAGAGAGGGAGAGGAGCTTCTCTTGGTGGATACCTGGCAGCTTGAGTCCGACGGAATTGATTGTACAGATCTCTGTTGCTCCGAGCCCACTGCTCTTCAGTTTTGGCTTCAGTCATGGAAAAATTTTGACTGTTGAGCCTTGGAAAGAAAGGTATAAGGGAAAATGGTATTGAGATAGGCCGAAAGATTTTGGAAGGGAAGGTCAAAGAGGTGAGCAAACACTACCTTTTGAAGAAATTCCTCATAGATAGATTGTTGCTTATTGGTGATAGAAAGAGAAAACCAAAGTGGAGGATAACAAGGTTCAGAAGAGACAGGATGGTTGGAAGTGAGTCTCCTCTTCTTAGGAACAGGACTGGAAGAGTCTGTCCTATGAGAATGGGTCCCAACAACTAGGACTGAACGAAGTATTGCTACTTCAAATTCATCCTTGATGTCCTGGATTTCTGTGTGAGCCAATTGGGCACCCTCAGGAATAATAGTAATGAAGGAAGGAGGTGTTTGTGTATGGAAGAGAGATGCAGGGGTGATGGAAGGGAGATCAGATGGTCCTGAAGAAGAAGAAGAAGGACCACTAGAAGAGGCTCCAGCTGAAGAAGCTGTGGAAGGAACCTCAACAGAAGATAAGGGTGGAGGAATAATGGTGGAGGAAGTAGGAGATGAAGGAGTTTGGGAAGGAAAAAGTGCAGGTGAGGAAATTGTTCTAGAGCGGGGTCATTTGAAGGTGAGAGGAGCTGGAGGAGCAGTGGAGGAGGTGGGTGGAGAAGGAGGGGCTGGAGTTGGAAGGGTAGGAAGGACAGAGGGCTCTGGAGCTACAGCCTGATCTTCTTCTCCTAAAGCATCCTCTGCCGGCCCTACTGGCCCAGATTCCTCAGCAACAACCACTTCTTTAACGAGCTCATTCTCAACATGAATTGGCCCTGGTGGCCCTACTGATTTTTCAGACAAAGGCCCTGATGGCAGCTCTTCCTCTTGCTGCTGCTCTGCAAAGACAAGCCCTGATGGCCAAGCTTCATCATCCTGCTGTTGCTCTGCAATGACAGGCCCTGATGGCCTATTACTGTCTTCACTTCGCCCTGATGGCCCTGCACTACAGGAAGGAGGGGCGAGAGATGGTAAGTGCTCCCTCACAAATGCTGACAAATCCACAAGCACCTTCCTCATACTGTCGTAATCTTTTCTTAGGCTTGCAAGTTCAGGTGACAGTGCCCCTAATTCACGGGCAGATGAGCTTTGAGTGATAAAAAAGGAGTCCATATCCGACTTCACTGAACACAGAATTTTGCCTTGCTCATCCAGGTGCTCAACAATGGGTTTCAAATTTACTTTCAACTTCTTTTTCCCAGACCTCCTATGTGACTTACTAGAGAGGAGAGGAACTTCTTTAGCCACACCTTTTCCTTTGCCTTCTCTTGCCCTAACCACGGGCTCTTCATGGTCAACATTTTCATTTTCTTCTTCTGAGGCACTTTCCACAATGCCTTCTCTAAACTGATCATCAATGGGGGCATTGGCAATTTGCTCCCCCTGACTTGCTGCTTGCTTATCAACATGTTGCTCCCCTTCAATGAGAGCATCTTCTACAACTAAGTTTTCACGAGCAACTACTTGCTCCCCCTGACTGGGAGCTTCTTCCATAACAATCTCATCAATGTGGCCTGATGCCACAGCTTCTGCAAATTGTACTTCACTATCTACTGGATCCCTTAAAGAGCTTTGGAGGGATTCCAGTACATCTCTGAGTACTGAGCCTACTCGGGAAGAGGGAAGAGGAACCTCTGAACTATGCCCAATGGGCTCAATATCCTATGGAGGTATATCCTCAATTCTACTGCTAGATTCTGCTGCTGCTGCTACTGGTTCCACAGATGGTGCTACTGCTACTTCTGGTTCTACTGCTGCCTGAACTGCTTCTACCTCTGGAATCGCAGGAACTACGCCACCTGCTTCCTAACCTTCTTGGGCTTCGCCAATGATGACTTCTCCCTCAGCCATAGAAGTCTTTGTCCAGACCCCATTGACAACCGAAAAACCACTTTTTCTCAAATTTTTGGACCGGATATCTTGGCCCATCTTTTCAGACACATCTCCCACCACGCCAATGCCATAATGTTGAAATATCTTGGTGAGTAGATGAGCATAAGGTAGAGAAATGTTCAGCTTGCTCTTTGTGTCCCATACCTGTGCGCTTGCAAACTTCATCCTTTCAATCATAATCTTTGCAGTGTTGATTTCTTGGTTCTGGACAGCCCAGAACATCAGGTCGGAGTCCGCCTTTGTGCAAGTGGAGAAGGTGGCACTCCTTGGGACTACTATTTGACACACAATGAAATGCAATAAGCGATTAAACGCATTCAACTGGTTGTTGTCTAGTTTTCCATCCTTCAATCTGAATTCGGGACCAACAATCCCTAAACCTTTCACCTAGATATCCACAGTGTGAACTCCACTGTGTCCGGAGGTAGTCACACCAAAGAGAGATGCCAATAGGTCTCATGTGACCCTAATCTGAGTTCCCTTGACCATGGAAGTCAGGGTTCTGTCTTCAGACATACATAGAAAGCTTTCACAAGGTCCGGATAACTTACTTCTGATAGGGTGGCTATCTTTGTCCACTTCAATCTACCCATAGCTGCGACGATACTGCCCATTCCATTCTTCTGCAAGTCAGCCACATCTACTGCTTTGTGGCCGCAAAGCTTGGTCTTTACTGAAGCATATCTTTCCTGCTGCTCGGCGGTAAGAAATGCAGCTCCATAGCCACCGACGCTGCCGGAGACACCAAAAGAGGCCATGATTTTGGATGGGAAGAGTTTCTGGATGATCGAAATGGAGAAAGGAGTAGAACCCCTCAAGAAATTTCTCACGGGAAAAAGGTAGAAGCTTGAAATCTCAGGGAGTCGATGCCAGAGTCGATAGGGTATCGCCTCAGGCAAGAAGATGATGAAGGGATGATGAAGGGATGCGAATCGTTGCCGCACAGATTTCGGGATATAAAGGAAAAGTTAAAAGAATGACCTTTAGA
Source organism: Colocasia esculenta (assembly GCA_014218235.1). Taxonomy (NCBI): domain Eukaryota; kingdom Viridiplantae; phylum Streptophyta; class Magnoliopsida; order Alismatales; family Araceae; genus Colocasia; species Colocasia esculenta. The sequence continues at coordinate 72,767,238 of CM024765.1, read as the reverse complement.
ATTTAGAGGCGCTATGATGGCAGAAAACGACAAACTGACTAGTTCAATGGAATAAATTCTTATAAAATAACGAACCGACATGACAAACTTAAAAGGATAGACAATAATTGGAATTTTGCTCAATTTTTTGGAGGAAAAATAATTTTAAATTCTGAAAATTAATATTTCAGTTTTAAACAAATAATTCTTTCACAATTTACACATGCCTAATTCCCTTCTAAGATGAGTAAATCTCTCTTCGGGTAAGGCCTTTGTGAAGATATCTGCTAACTGATTATTTGAATCAATAAATGAAATATCAATGTTGCCATTTGCTACATGATCACAAATGAAATGATATCTAACCTCAATGTGTTTAGTCCTTAAAGTGTTGTACTGGATTCTTGGTTAGATTTATAGCACTGGTGTTGTCGCACAACAGGGGAATTATCTTGATATGTAGCCCATAATACTCAAGTTGTTGTTTGATCCATAGAAGTTGTGTACAGTAGCTTCCTGTAGCCACATACTCAGCTTCAGCTGTAGACAGTGCTACTGAATTTTGCTTCTTTGAGGACCATGATATCAGACATCCTGCAAGAAATTGACAACAACCACTGGTGCTTTTTCTATCTATTTTGCATCCAGTGTAGTCAGCATCAGAGTATCCTACTAAATTAATTTCACATGATTTTGGATACCAAAGACTTAAATCATGAGTTCTAACTAAGTACCTAAAAATTCTTTTAACACTAATTAAATGAGACTCTTTAGGATCTGCTTGGTATCTAGCACACATACATACACTAAATAAAATATCAGGTCTGCTTGCCGTTAAGTAAAGTAATGAACCTATCATACCTCTGTAGATCTTTTGATCTACTTTCTTACCATCCTTGTCACTGTCCATCCTTGTTGATGTGCTCATAGGTGTTGACAGTGTCTTGGCATTATCGAATCCGAACTTCTTCAAGAGTTCTTTGGTTAGCTTGACAGATGTGGATGTCTTCCTTTCCTTGTTTGATTTGCAGACCAAGGAAGTAGTTAAGCTCCCCCATCATGCTCATTTCGAATTCTTCCTGCATGAGGTTCTCAAAATACTTACAAAGAGATTCATCAGAAGAACTAAATATTATATCAACAATATATATTTGAACAAGCAGAATATGTTTGACCTTAGATTTGACAAATAATGTACTATCTACTTGACCTCTAGTGAAACCATGGTCTAGTAGAAATGAGCTAAGCCTTTCATACCAGGCCCTAGGCGCTTGTTTTAAACCATATAACGCTTTGTGCAACTTAAAAACATAGTTGGAAAAGTCAACATCATCAAAACTTGGAGGTTGTTCTACATAAACTTCCTCCTTAATAAAACCGTTTAGAAAAGCAGACTTCACATCCATTTGAAATAATTTTAAATCTAATGCATATGTATATGCAAGTAAAATCCTAATAGCCTTAAGTCTAGCTACAAGTGCATAGGTTTCATCGAAATCTATGCCTTCCTCTTGGGAATAGCCTTGAGCTACCAATCTGGCCTTGTTTCTTAAGATCACACCAGCTTCATCCAATTTATTTCTGAACACCCATTTGGTGCCTATCACTGGATGATCTGATGGTCTAGGAACAAGTGACCATACTTGGTTTCTCTTGAACTGATTCAGTTCATCTTGCATGGCTAAAATCCAAGATTCATCAGTAAGAGCTTCATTGACTGTCCTAGGCTCTATTTGAGAAACAAAAGCCAAATAATCACATGGAATCATGTTACCTCTTGTTCTTACCCCTACAGATGGATCACCAATACTATTTTCAGGTGGGTGATCTTTCTTGTGTCTCCACTCTTTTGGAAGATTTTGATGAGAGATATCTCTTTGTTGCAGGTCTTCCATAGGTGGATCTTCCTTATCCTCAATTGAAGTATTCTTTAGTTTCTTGGACAATTCATCTGCATCATCATTGTCACTATCTTCTTCCTTTCTCAAGGAAGGGTTAGTTTCATCAAAGATAACATGTACTGACTACTCAATTAATAAAGTGCGCTTATTAAACACTCTATATCCTTTAGGTTTAGAAGCATACCCCATGAAGATGCCTTCATCTGATTTGGCATCTAACTTACCAATGTCTCTTTTGCCATTGTTGTGGATGAAGCATGGACATCCGAATGTCCTGAAGTGACTGACCTTCGGCTTCTTTCCCTTGTACAATTCATAGGCTGTCTTCTTTAGTATGGGCCTGATCATTACTCTGTTAATAATGTAACTTGTTGTGTTAACTGCTTCAGCCCAAAAATATCTTGACAGATCATATTCTGATAGCATTGTTCTTGCCATGTCCAACAGGGTTCTGTTCTTCCTCTCAACAACTCCATTTTGTTGTGGTGTCCTTGGTGCTAAGAAATTATGCTCTATGCCTTGATCATCACAGAAATTTGCAAATCTTTCATTTTGAAATTCTCCTCCATGGTCTGATCGGATTCCAACAATGCTAAACTTCTTGTCTTTCTGTATCTTTTTACTGAAGCTTACAAAGTTCTCAAAAGTGTCATCTTTATGCTCCATGAATGATACCCATGTGAATCTGGAGTAATCATCTAATATAACAAAACCATATTGCTTTCCTCCTAGACTGGTGGTCCTCATTAGACCGAATAAGTCCATGTGAAGGAGTTCTAAGGGCTTAGAGGTGGTTACCACAATCTTCGACTTGAAGGAACTCTTGGTATGCTTTCCTTTCGCACATGGTCTGCAGACACCATTTATTTTTGTGCTTACTTTTGGTAGACCTTCCACCAGGCTTCTCTTGATCAGCTTTCTCATGCCATCCAAACTGCAGTGCCCCAATCTTCTGTGCCACAGCTCGATTGACTGTTCTTTGCTTGCTTCTAAGCAGATATCTTGATCTTTCAGTTCTTCAAGGTAAAGCACATATAGGTTCTTTTCTTTGTTGGCTTCAAAGATGACTGCTCCATCCTTCATGATACTACACTTGGATTCTTGAAATCTGATCTGATGTCCCTTGTCGCATAGCTGGCTGATGCTGATGAGGTTGTGCTTCAGTCCTCTAACACATAGGACATCTTCAATAATTGATTTACCTTTGCTGCTCACTGATCCGCTGCCTATCACACTCCCTTTTCCATTATCTCCATATGTCACCGTGTCTTCTTCAGCTTCGAGGTGAGAGAATAGCTTTCTATTACCTGACATATGCCTTGTGCATCCACTATCCAAATACCATTTGAATGCTCGAAGGTTTCCCTTTTCTTCTGTGTTGGCCATGAATTCCAAGTTGGCCTTTTCTTCCTCTTCTTCACTAGAGGTGGACTCGCTGTCAGAGTCACTGCTATTGCTCCAAGTTGCTACCATTGCTTTCTTCTTGTATCTCCTGAACTTCTTGGAACTATCTTTCTTCTTGAATTCAGGTTTCTTGAGCTTCGGACATTCTGCTTTGATATGTCCGGGCTTCTTACATTCATAGCATATGGGCTCATTTTTCTTCAGATCTTTTCCTTCTGGCTTCCTGAAATCCTTGTTCTTCTTGAAATATCTCCTCCCAGACTGATACATTTTTCTTCTTCTTGGCTAATATACATTGCAGTCTTCTAGACAACATTACTTCTTCATCTTCGCTACTACTTAGGCTTTCATTTTCATCTGACGATTCTTCTGATCCGTCCTCTTCAGCCTTGAGAGCATTGGAGTGCTTCTTTTTGGTAGAAAATTTTCCTAACCTTTCCATGTTAATCTCATGGGCCATAAGGGATCCAATGAGTTTCTCTAAAGACATTCTCTTCAAATCATTTGCTTCCTCTATTGCTGTCACTTTGGGAGTCCAAGAGGATGGTAGGGATCTGAGGATTTTCCTTACCATGTCTCCCATCTCATAGCTTTTTCCTAATCCAGCTAACCCGTTGGTGATGTCGGTAAATCTGCTGAACATTTGTGTAATAGATTCACCTGACTACATCTGAAATCTCTCGTACTATGTTACCAGAATATCTATTCTGGTTTCTTTTACTTTGTCAGTACCTTCGTATGTGATTCTTAGCTTCTCCCACCTCTCTATCGCTGATTTGCAGGCTGAAACTCTATTGAATTCTTTCTTGCTAAGTGCACAACATAATATGCTCTTAGCTTTGCAGTTGAGAGATATCTTCTTTCTATCATCTTCTGTCCATTTGTCCTTTTTGTTGGTGACTAGAAGGTCTCCTTCTTCTACAATTGACCAGATTTGAAAGTCGAAGCCTTGTAGGAAGTATTCCATTCTTGTTTTCCAATATGTGTAATCTTCTCCATCGAATAGAGGTGGCATGTTGATTGACTGGCCTTCGGAGTGACCTTGGGCTGCCATTTGATCTTTTCTCTTTAGATCGTTGGATCTTCTTCTTTATCGAAGAGACTAGCTTTGATACCACTTGTTGTCCAGCTAGCTAGCCCAGAGGGGGGTGAATGGGATATTAAAAATATTTAATACTTAAAACCTGTTCACAGAAAAGTCACAAAAACACACTTCGCAGATTGTTAGTGTTAGTGAAGGAAAAATCGAACACACAAAGCAATCACACGACACAGAGAATTATCCTGGTTCAGATCTCCACTCCTTAGGAGTCCTACGTCTAGTCCCTGAGTAATATCTTAGGATTTCACTAACAAGGGTATAGTCCCCCTTAAGGACACTACAGCACCCAGCACCCCAGCTGGTCTTCCTTCACCCGAAGGGAACAACACCCTGGATACCCCACCAGGTCTTCCTTCACAACCGAAAGGAACAACACCCTAGATACCCCACCAGGTCTTCCTTCACAACCGAAGGGAACAACACCCTGGATACCCCACCAGGTCTTCCTTCACAACCGAAGGGAACAAAACAAGAAAAGTGAAATTAGATCAAGCCCCTAGATCAAGCTTATACAATGCTAGATCTGAAGCTAACTGAGAGGAAGATCTACAGTGAGGGACACTCTCAGTTTACAGAAGCTCTCAAGACTAACACACTGAATGCAGAGAGCTAAGAGCTTGAACAGAAGGGAGTGAGGCTTTGCTCTTCAGAATGCTCGCAGAAAGCTTGTTAAGGATTTTCGTTTTGAAACTCTGGATGCTTTCTTCTAGAGCTTCAGTCTTCTATATATATCTTCTATTTGAAAATTTGAACGTTGAAGTGCCCGTTGTCTCTAAGCTTTTGTTTACGTTAGACTGCATGGTCCTGTAGAGCTTCCCGTTCAACGGTCTTCATGCACGCACAGAGAGAAGATATTCTGTAATATCCTTTGGCTTCTATTTTTTCCAACATTGTATGACGAGTGTTGTCAGAGGCCTCATTACAAGCTTAAACAATAGACAGCTAAGTTGTCTCTTGTTGTCAGTCAATGTTAGATTGATTTTATACAGAAGTAGAAGTTCCATTCTGTTCTTCTAAAAAGATGTTTACAGAATAAGCATGAGAATGGAAGATATTGTCTGCATGCATACAGTGATACGTACTATCGTAATAAATGCACAGCTGTCAGAAAGATATGCGTGAAGACTTTGACTTTTCAACGTATTCAAAAATTAGCTCGAAAATCAAATCGTTATATTTCACGAAATCGTTATATGCATGACTTATGAAATCGTTGTGCAAATGAGTGAATCGTTATGCAATCATAAGTAAACAGATGTATACATAAATCATTATATATATTAATAATCCAATCGTTGTAAGTGAATCGTTTGTGAAATGTATCGAATCGTTACAGCGACCAAGTCGTTATGTAACTTGATGAATCGTTACAGTGACAGAGTCGTTATGTAACTTAGCGAATCGTTATGAGAGCAAATCGTTGTGATCACTTATCAAATCGTTATGATCACTTAAGAAATCGATATGAGACCACATTGTTATGATCACTTAACGAAATCGATGTGAGACCAAATCGTTATAATCACTTAAGAAATCGATATGAGACCAAATCGTTATGATCACTTAACGAAATCGATGTAAGACCAAATCGTTATGATCACTTAAGAAATCAATATGAGACCAAATCTTTATGAGTCCAAATCGTTATGATCACTTAACGAAGTCGATGTGAGACCAAATCGTTATGATCACTTAACGAAATCGATGTGATAAGCAAATCGATGTGATCACTAGAGAAATCATTATGATAGCAAATCATTATGTCTACTAAAGAAATCATTGTGATAGCAAATCATTATGACCACTAAAGAAATCATTATGATAGCAAATCATTACGATCACTAAAGAAATCGTTACGAGGGCAAATCGTTACGAATACTTAACAAATCGATATGAGGGCAAATCGTTGCGATCACTTATCGAATTGTTGTGAGGGAAAATCGTTGCGATCACTTAACGAATCGTTGTGAGGGCAAATCGTTGCGATCACTTATCGAATCGATGTAGCTTTGATGAAATCGTTATGACTTACAGAGAATCGATGTGGACTTAGACAAATATTGATGCTTTGAACTCTCACTATTGTAGTGTGATGAATACTTACTTGATTGGCTTGTTTTCCCTTGGTTTATTTCCTGTGTTTAGACTTCATAGAAAGTATGTTAGTAACCTTTATCATAGTTTTGTTAATCACCAAAATAGATATGTAATTTATTTAAATTACATGGGGATAAACTGATCATCAAAGTGAACTTCGTATATGACAAAATTGGACTTCAGATATGACGACGTTAACTTCGTATATGATGAAGTTAAGCTTCGCGACCAAAATGAATTGGACTTCGTATATGACGAAGTTAGCTTCGACCAATCACGACCAAAATGAAGTGGACGTTGTATATGATGAAGTTAGCTTCGACTGATCACGACCAAAATGAAGTGGACTTCGTATATGACGAAGTTAGCTTCGGACATGATGAAGTTAAGCTTCGACCGATCACGACCAAAACTAAGTGGACTTCATATATGACGAAGTTAGACTTTGTATATGATAAAGTTAACTTTGGATGTGACGAAGTTAAGCTTCAACTAACCATGACTAAATTGCCTATGACTTCGTATATGACAAAGTTACCGGTTATTTTCCAAACTATAAAACACGTGTTAATTTTATACTCGATGATAAATAGAGGGTTAGATAAACATGGGAAGTACAGACCATAGAATCATGACCGAATCCAATAGAGGATTCCGAACTTGATCCCTATAACTAAACTAGATAGGAACAGACTGTTACAAAAACGATTCCTATAGAAGTTCTGGAACATAATAGGACTCCTACCAAGAGTTAGGAAACTTCAAACCCAAAGATTCAACCATCATTAGACCTCCATATTAACCCAAATTCATGCCCCATCGAGAGAGAGTTTTCTAAGGATTTTCCACTCCAATTGGGACAGGATTTCTCCAAACACGGAAGGGATCAAGATAAAAACCGCAACTCTACTTTCCAGTCATAATAGGACTCCTGATAATCGTAATCTATAACTACTCGTCATAAGCCCTTGGGGGTGAGTTACCAACTTGCTCTAACTTGCGTAAGAATACCTAGAGCACCAGAGAAGGAGGAGATCACCCAACCGGAGCTTTCTTCCCCAAACATCCCTATTCTGCTTCGTTCTATAGAAAACTTTTATTATGAACGTCCAAAGGTAGGCAATCTCTCAAACACAACTCTAATTAATCTCGTACATAGATAGTCCATGAAACTAGTAGCCAAAGCCCATTTTTTCCCATATTTCATACATCAATATGCGTGGTTTTTATGATTCAAAGTTCTATTATTTCTTGTACCCGTGACCTCTTGTTTGCTCTTGTTCTCCATGAGTTCTTGTTAAAATCCTTGAGTTTTTCTTTTGAGTATTGATCTTGTTAGGAATTAGTTTAAGTAGTATATTTCTCTATCTAAGGAAGATGTGCCTTATTACTATCTTTGATTCTTCTTCACATGCACACACCAATAAGAAGAAAAAGAATCCAAACTTTCTACCTGTACCGATTGTGTTGTGCAACAGATACTATCATTGGTATTACTTGTCGTTTTACGTGCCCAACCTGTAGTTTCTGTTTAGATCTCTTTATAAACTCATCTATTCAAGTTTTTCTTTAAGCTCTTATCTATTTCTTCTTACTCTCATCTATCCTTGTTACTCTATTGGCTATTGACTAATTGTCTAAAGATAACAAACATGACTAATGTCTAGCAATATTATAAGGGGCCCGGTTTGGCCCTAGGAGGTGCGCCCAAAAGTGCTAGTGCCCGCGGGAGTTTATTGGCCAGAGTGTTTGGCATTACACTCAAGTGCTATCTATCTCTACTATCTATTGACAATCAAAGTCCTATACTATACTTGACTCGTTGTGTTATGTGCTATTGTGAACTATGTTGTGTTATTCATGCTATGGTCATCTTGTTTTTGTGCTATTCCTGAAACACTTGCTATCTATATCGTGATGTTTATGTTATTACCTCTTGACATTACTAGACTTTCTCCATCATTAGTTTGTTTACTCTTTAATACATTTAATCACTTAAGGCATGCTTGTTTTACGAGATACTAAGTCTTAATGAGCATTATCGCTCACCCTGCGTAATTGTGATATGTCTTCAGTTGAATATAATGATGATGAGGACCACACACAAGAGGATGGGGATGAGCATGACCAAGAGTTAACCGGTTGTCGTCCCGTTTGTTATTAGAGTGAGTTTAGTTAGTTGCATTGTTTAGATGTGATGAAGTTCTCTAGGCCCATAGTTATGGCTTTGAATTCTTAGTTGTAATAGATACGGTGGAAGGATTAAGGAAATACAATTGTTTTATGTTATTCAAACTATTTAGTGGTTTGATGTTTATGTCGCTCTATACTCGTACTATATTAACTGTCTCACATCCCGATATTTCGCATCGGGGTGTGACAGTTTTGTGGTATCAGAGCCTAAGATGTCTTAATTGGATCTCATAGGTCTAGGATGTTCTAGGATGGACTTCTTGGACTATGCATCGTCTATCATACCTATGTGAGAAATTGGGTAGAACCAGGGACAAGAACTAAAAGATACTCACACACGCACTAACTTAGTTCCACCATGATACCTTAACGTAAAGTTACTTTTGTAGGAACTTAGGTATTAAGATGGCTGCCGAACGTGCTCAACTAAGGGGCATGCAACAGACCATCTAAGACCCTACAAATGCCCTCTGGCAAGCTGCTCAGGAAGGGGGAAACCGCAGAGCAGGAGAACTGCATCACAATTTCATAAGCATGAATCCACTCAAATTCAGTGGTACAATTGACCCAGACGAAGCCGAACATTGTCTTAAGGAAACAGACAGAATCTTCCATGTTATGCAATGCGCGGCAGGAGATAAGCTGCTACTGGCTACCTTTCAACTAGAGAGAGACGCGCACACTTGGTGGGAGTCTATAGAAGCGACCAAAGCTGATGGTCAGTTTACTTGGAATGAGTTCAAGCATTTAATGCTAAATACTTCTCTAAACGAGTCCAAGAAAGAAAGGCTACTAAATTCGCTGCTCTTAAACAAAGAAGCCTCTCTGTGGCTGAATATGAGGCACAATTCTCCAGACTAGCACACTACGCCAATTATCTCGTTAACACAGAACGGATGAAGGCTAAGCATTTTCTCAAGCCTTAAACCCTAGAACATAACACAACTGGCCCTTCTCGACATCCAAACTTATGTCGAGATAGTTAAAAAGGCTCAACTCTTGGAAGATGCTACTGATTACATTGAATGCATCAAGGGGAGGTTTATCAAGAAGGAGCTGACACCTGGCTCTTCTACTACTCCAGAAAAAGGCAATTACAAACATTGTGACAAGCCTGGTCACACTGCCGAGGAGTGCTAGAGGAAAATAGGCACATGTCTGTGTTGTGATAGCCGCGAGCATCGTATTCTAGAATGCCCACTACTCAAAGAACATGAGAAACGAGCTATCGTGCAGAGAAAGCAAGGCCGGCTGCAAGCTCTGCATGATGAGGAAGCCACTGAAGAAGGAGGAGTGGGATAAGGTACATTACCAGTTTTCTCCCAATCAGCATTTGCTTTGTTTGATACTGGCGCTACACATTCGTTCATATCTCAAAACTTTGCTGATACTCTGAATAAACCTGTTTCTATGGGTTTTGAATTCCCTGTTGTAACACCCCAAAATTTAATACCAAATTAATAATATGATATCAAAAATTAGAGAAGATTCTAATTTTCATAAAAGATATAAATACTTACTAGAAACCTGATTATCTTTATTTTAGAGATATTTCAACATTACTAAAGTAATTCCGGTACTGTCTTCAGATGTGCGCACTCCGACAGGGCGCCACCAGAATTCGGTAATGGAATTGAAATCCGAAAACACCATAATTCTCAGAAAAATGTGTTGATTCTAGAAACGTAAATTTCCTGAATTATTGACGCCCGGATATCAAGATTAAGTCGACATAATGATTTTCTGGGTAATTTTTACTGGGTGAAAAATTAATTCCAAAAATTAAACTAAAATTATCATAATTTGTAAAACCTTTCAATTAGTTTATGTTTGAAATTTCAACTTAATTGGATATCGTTTGAATACAAAAACATTAGGACAAAGGGGCCAGATGAATTATTACCTATTTACGTAACCCATTTTCCTTGATTATTTGCTTACGTTGTATGGGCTACGTAAGTTATGTTCTGTTGGAATAAGAAGAAGACACATATCACCATATGTGTTAGGATTTAAAACCACACTATAAAACGCGGCTAAACAAGAGGAGTGAGGGATTTTTACCTCAACGCGTGGGTCTTTGCAAGGACAGGTGGGGGGATTACGTGCCAACTATGCATGTAATCCCAAGGCTTATATAAGCTCCCTTAGCTGCTCCCACGAGAGTTTTTCTTCTTCTTGTGCTGCCATTGCTCTTGCTAAAGATGCTGTTGTCGTTGCTCTTGCTGAAGCTGTCGTGGCTCCTGCTGAAGTTGTTATCGTTCATGTTGTTGCTACTGCTGTAGCTACTACTGCTACGACTCCTGCAGTTGCAACTCTTGCAGTTGCTACTGCTACAACTGCTGCTGTCGTAGCTCCTGTTGTGCTGTCACTGCTATCCTTGCATCTTTTACTTGGAGTAGAGGAGGATTTGTATTCCTCTTTGGCTAGGTAGGTTCCTCCCTATGATTCTTCTTCCATTTCTTGTGTCATACTTGTGCTCTCCATTTGTATAACCCATATTTCCTTTTATTCCATGTTCTGTAGGATTTCTTCCTTCTTGTTTCTTTCTTTCATTAAGAACCTTGTGTTCATGTCTTTCATTAAGAACCTTGTGTTCATGACTTGTGATAGTAGTCCATGTTTTCTTTTCTGATTATCATGTTTCTTTTAGTTAGGTCCATGTTTATAGTTGAAGTTCATGTACCCCTAACATGAACTTTTCACTAGACGCAAGGAAGAAGCTCTTAGAAGAGTTGTTCATACCATGATCTTCCTTTCATAAGTTTTCATGTCATCCATGTTGTAAAGTTTGTACTCCTATTGTTCTACTTCTTTCCCTCATGTAAGTGGTGTTTAGAAATGTAAATAAGACCCATGAGGTGTTGTTAATCATGCATAGAATCACAGGAACACTTAGAAGAGTCTACTGAGGTAATGTTAAACCATTTCTGGAAAATCAACCTACGACTGTCGATAGTTAGAACCCATCTGTCGACAGGTATCATGCTTCCAGAACCAGAAATTCAGAAACACCAGTAGATGTCGACAGATAGACTTCATCTGTCGACAGATGGCCTTCATCCTGTCGACAGCCACCTATGGCATGTCGACAAACAGGGACCAGATTCCAGGATTTGGTTCTGGATGGCCAGTGGCTTTCGACAGCCACCTTATGGCTGTCGACATACACCAGTCTGTGATGTTAACCTGAACCATTCCTTCTCCAGCCAGAGGTGTCAGCAGGAACCCTGTAAAACTGAAACTCATACCTTATTTACATTCAATATCATTTAAGTAAATGTTTTCATTTACTTAAGATATGGAATGTAAATAAGGAAGTACCCCCCATTTGAATCCAATAAAAATATCAAAAAAATTATATCTCTTACCAATAAAAAGTCAACTCTCCCACCGAAGAAGAAAAATGCGATTTTGGGGATTCCATCAAAATAGCATCTTTCTAATCTCTCACAAATTGGCCTACCTGAAAGTCTCATAATTCAAATAAACCTAGTAGAATGCTAAAAAAATCCAAGGTCCGGTGAAACCACTAGTTTATGTTGACAAATAGAACCATTTCATCCTCAATCAAAGTTGACACACTCTTATATTGTCCAAACAAGTTACCTTTCTCATTTTCTTGGATTCTAAACTATTGTACCACTGAGTTGAATCATTTAATCATCATTTATATCCATCTTTGGATTATTCTTGGACATCCTAAATTATCTTGATTCTTATACCTTCTGGATATCGTTAAGCATTAACTCCTAGAACCTTGCTTCCCGTAAAAATGCTTGACTCTTGATGAATGCCCAAGTACCATGTATGTATATCAGAAATGGAAATGGGATGACGTATTTTTGGGTCTTTGGACTCTCTCTTGATTTAATGCTAGTGCAAATGGGGCAGATCCAGTCCTGAGAGAAGCACCCAAATTCATTTAATATGCGTAGAGTGGTATGGATCTCAAGGGTGGTTGGCATGACACCACTACAAGCTAGATTGGTTGGCATTTCCATGAACTATGTTGAAACATGAATGTTATTTGCTTGTTTGAGGAGTGGATAGGGCATCTCTACACATACACTTTTTCTATTTCCTTCTGAATTATTGATCATATACACTTGTGCTTTGCTATTTCATTGATGGTCATCTTATGTCAGTTTATTGGCATATTACTTCATGCTTATTACTGTTTGATATTCATGGTTCACTTCATCTATGATCTGATTTGTATCATTTTCCATTTCTTGTAATCAGTACTTATTGCCATCTTGTACCTCAATTATCCTTGACTCATGTAAACTTTTATATTTCTTGATTTTGGAGGATAAATCCTACTGGGTAAGAGTACTCATACCTACTTTTTCTCAGGTAATCTACAGTTCTAGAAGGCGGGACATCGGGATTGGTGTGCTGAGAGATCAACCTTTACGGCATCTACCTTTGAGTTGTAAATTGAGAATCATGTAATACCTGTAGAATGACAGTTAATTATTTTTATTTAGAAAAGCCCTGAGTAATTTTTTGCTCAATTAGTTCAAAATTTACTCTTGATTTCTTATTCGTTCACATTCCAGCATTTATAGATATATTAAATGTCAGGACGTGACACCTGTCACAACACTACTAGGAGAGAAAGTAAAACTGAACAAATATTTTCCATTAGCCGATGTGCTGATTGAAGAACTCAATCTAAGAGTCGACCTAGTGTGTATGCCCATGGAAGACTATGATGTGATTTTGGGAGTCAACTGGCTATCCACTTATGGAGCCAGTGTTGACTGTAGAAAAGAGAAGATTTCATTTAGTGAATTCCCTAAGGTATCATTCACTGGGATTAGAAATAGGAGACGAATGTCACTAGTCTTGACCATACAAGCCCACAACATGATAAGGAAAGGTTGTATTGCTTTTCTTGTGGCTGTAGTAATTGAAAAGGAAGGGTCCAAGATAGAGGACACACACATAGTCCAAGACTACCCTGACGTCTTCCCCGATGAGCTGCCAGGAATTTCCTAGAACAAGATGTAAATTTCTTTATCGATTTGATTCCTAGAGCTACACCGACATCACGTCAATCATATAGGATGTCACCTACCAAGTTAAAAAAACTAAAGGCACAACTGTTGGAGTTATTAAAAAAAGGTTCATTAGACCAAGTACTTCCCCATGGGGAGTACCTGTTCTATTTGTTAAGAGAAGGAGGGACTTAGAATTTCAAGTGGGAATCTCCTACTCGTGGAATTCAAAGGTTTGGCGTCAAAGGGAAGTTAAGTCCAAGATTCATTGGCCCTTTCAAAGTGCTCGCAAGGGTTTGTGAAGTTGCATATCGACTGGCGTTATCTCCACATTTAGCGTTCGTACACATTGTATTCCATGTCTCTATGCTCAGAAAATACGTGTACGATCCTACCCATATCATACACCATGAGGACTTAGTACTACATAAGAACCTGACTTATGAAGAGAAGCCAATCAAAATACTGGATCAGAAACTGCAACAACTCAGGAACCGGTCTTTACCTGTGGTCAAAGTTATATGGAACAACCGTGGAGTAGAAGAAGTTACATAGAAACCGGAATAAAAAATGAGGCGAAACTACCCCGACATATTTGGTAAGTCATTCTCCCTATTATGATTATGAATTTGGGGACCAAATTCTTCTAAGTGGGGGAGGGTGTAACAACCTAGATTTTTAAAATCCTAAATAAAAAGGAATAGTAATAAAAATAATAAACTTGAGGAGAGGTTTGCTTAAAGGCACATTAAACGACAGGGCAATGAATAAAACTGTCAGAAATCAATAATTGAGGAGAGACTGATGTTAAGTAATCGATGCTCAAAGGAGCAATCAATGTTAGACAGTAATCGATGTTCAAAGGAATAATCAATGTTAGATAGTAATCGATGTTCAAAGGGGAAATCGATGTCTAAAGAGGCAATCGATGTTAGATAGTAATCGATGTTTGACGAGTAATCCATGTTTAAAGAGGCAATCGATGTTACTTGGTAATCGATGTTTGAGGAGGTAATCGATGTCTAAAGAGGCAATCGATGTTAGATAGTAATCAATGTTTGAGGAGTAATCGATGTTTAAAGAGGCAATTGATGTTAGTTGGTAGTCGATGTTTGAGAAGGTAATCGATGTCTAAAGAGGTAATCGATGTTACTTAGTAATCGATGTTTAAGGAAGCAATCAATGTTTAAAGAAGCAATCGATGTTCAACGGAACAATCAATTGATAGTTAGCAATCGATGTAGTAGCAATCGATTGATAGTCAACAATCGATGTTTAATGACAATCGATGTTGGTTCGCAATCAATGTGCAAGGCAACTTCGACCGATCACGACCAAAACGAAGTGAACTTCGTATATGACGAAGTTAGCTTCAACCGATCATGACCAAAACAAAGTGGACTTCGGATATGACGAAGTTGGACTTCGGATATGACGAAGTTAAGCTTTGACTGATTACAACCAAAATAAAGTGGACTTTGTATATGACGAAGTTAAGCTTCGACTGATTACGACCAAAATGATGTGGACTTCATATATGACGAAGTTGGACTTCAGATATGACAAAGTTAACTTCGTATAAGACGAAGTTAAGCTTCGACTGATTACGACCAAAACGAAGTGGACTTCGTATGAGACGAAGTTAGCTTCGACCGATCACGACCAAAATGAAGTGGACTTCGTATATGTCGAAGTTAGCTTCGACTAATCATGACCAAAATGAAATGGACTTCGTATATGACAAAGTTAGCTTTGGCTGATCACGACCAAAACGAAGTGGACTTCGTATATGACGAAGTTGGGCTTCGGATATGACGAAGTTAAGCTTCGACCGATCACAACCAAAATGAAGTGAACTTCTTATATGACGAAGTAGGACTTTGGATATGACGAAGTTAACTTCGGATATGACAAAGTTAAGCTTCAACTGACTATGACTAAGTTGTGTATGACATCATGTATGACGAAGTTACCGGTTATTTTCCAGACTACAAAACACATGTTAATTTTATACTTGATGATAAATAGAGGGTTATGTTGGATCTCTTATTTTGATGATACCCAAATATGATTCATTGACATACTAAAATTATGATTATCATGCTTAAATTCATATCTCACAATGTTTCCTTCATGTACAGATCAAAGAAAAAGTCATGTGCTCAGTGGTGTCGACACTGCTCCATTGTGTGTCAACACTAGTTCCCTGTCCCAGCAACATATACTGAAGAAATGACCAATTGTGTCGACACACTCCAGCTGTGTGTCGACACTAGTACACTGTCCCAGGAGCTTGTTTCCCAGCCAGGAACTTGTGTGTCGACACATAGCTGTGTAGTGTCGACACGGTTAGGACTTTTTCTCCAGATCTGAAATTACCAAGGCACGTGGATGTTTTTGGGAAAGGCTTTTTGGGCGGGAACTTCTATGCTCCCAATTCCCAAGATATTTTTTTTGGACCCATGGGGCTATAAATACCCCCTATCCACTTGGCTTTAGGGAGAGCCATCGAGACACACTTCTGCACCTCCAATACTCCAGAATATTCCAGCCGAATCCTGAAGAAGGCTCCATCCTGGCAATTCGCTCCCAGATTTGAAGCAATTAAAGTCTTGAGCACCTTGGATGATCCAATTGAAGAAGAATTTCGAGCCATCAGAGTCTTCTTCCTGGAGCTGAAGCAGAAGAACTTGTCTCCTTCTCTGAAGCAGAAACAGGGATCTACGAACCAGTCCTTCTCAATTTGGGATCTAATTGCTATGACTGGTTCGTCATCTTAAACTCATTCTATATTTTTTGCTTTGTGAAATTGGTGCAATCCTTGTGCCCAATTTCGTGTGTGTGTGATTGGATCTGAGATTTATGTATCTCAGAGTGTGTGTGTTCTCCTGTGACTTTTCTGAACTGGCAAGATAAGCCACATTTGTATGTGTGTGTGGATGGTGGATGTAGGATACACTGTTGTGTAATCCGAACCACCCTAAATCTGCTTGTCATTGTGGTTTGCTTGTCTCTTGCGTTAGATGCTTGATAGGCTCGTTGCTAATTCATCATCTAATCTATCTAGATTGTTCAGATTTGTGAATAAGCTATAGATTCTAGTTTAATCTCCATCTCTCAAAGAATCTAATCAAGTGAATTTTAAAATTCTGTGAAATCTATTCAACCCCCCCCCTTCTAGATTTCCTATAGCAGTTTTTTCGCAACATTTCATTTGGTATCAGAGAAGGTTCTCTTTTCACTTTAAGTGTTTGATCTAACGATCAAGAGTTTATTGCTATGGAGAATGTCAAAGGATTTATTGCTGAGGGTCACTCAGTAACTAGGCCTCCTTTTTTCGATGGATCTGACTATGCCTATTGGAAAAACAAGATGCAAGTGTTCCTGAGAGCACAGGACTATGAAATTTGGAAGATTGTTGACAAGGGACCAGATGAACTCTCTGAAGACGAAAGCCTATGGACCAAGGACCAGATCAAGAAATCAACACTGAGCTAGAGTTCCATGAATATGATGCAGTGTGCCATCCATCCCAAGGAATGCTCCAGAGTTTCTTCATGTAAGTCTGCTAAGGAGATGTGGGATAAGCTTTAGCTCATCTATGAAGGAACCTCTGAGGTAAGAGAGACCAAGACAAGTATTCTAGTCTCAGAATATGAAATGTTCAGAATGAAGAGTGATGAAACTATTTCTGAGATGTTTGATAGATTCATGCTCTTGGTAAATGGTCTTAGGGGTCTAGGAAAGGACTATACAAATAGTGACCTTGTCAGGAAAGTCCTTAGATCATTTCCATCAGCTTGGCACACAAAGGCTACTGTAATTGAGGATTCCAATGGCTTGTCAACCATGCAATTGGATGAGTTAATAGGTTCACTCATGACATATGAAATTAATTTGAAAAGAAATGCATCTTTGAATACATCAAAGAAACCTATTGCTTTAAAAGCTTCATCTAGTTCAAAAACTGTTACTGACCAATCTGATGAAAGTGATGAGTCTTCTGGTGAAGAGAATGATGAGGAGTTAGCCTTATTGACAAGGCAATTCAAAAAGTTCTTGAGAAAGAAAGGAAAAGGTAAGTTCAAACCCTGCATTAAAAAGGATATCTCAAAGAAAAATGATTTCAATAAAAAATTGGAAACCACAAAAAAGACTGACATTATTTGTTATGAATGCAAAAAACCAGGACACATGAGAGGAGAGTGTCCTGATCTAAAGAGGAAGTTGAAAAATCAGATGTTTAAGAAGACAAGAGCAATGCTAGCTACTTGGAGTGATGAGGATGAAGAAGATCAAGGGGAAAGTGGTTCAGATGAAGAAGAAGTAACATGTCTTATGGCTGGACATGAAGAAAATACTGAGGTACGTCCTTCGTTTGAAGACTTTACAACTGATGACTGGGAGGAAGCCTATGCTATCTTATTTGAAAAACTGTGTGAACTAAAGTCTGAAAATAAAACATTAAGAAGAAAAGTTAACAGTATGGTGCAAAGTCCACAAGAATCTGAACAAATGAAATTGCTGACTGATGAAATCAATAACCTGAAAAAGGAAAAAGAATGTGTGAATGAACAACTTGATGTGATCAAGGAGAGATGTCAGTCAATTGAAAAAGAAAAACAGATCTTAATAAATGAAAATCAAAAACTCATAAATGAAAAAGAAGTGATTCAAGGAGAATTGAAAATTGTTCAGAAAGAATTGGATGATAAGAAAGAAATGTTATCGAAATTTGTCAAAGGAAAACAAAACCTAGATGCCATTTTAGGAATTCAAATGAACCCTACCAAACATGGTTTGGGTTTTCAACCGAAAAACAAAAAGAAAATTGGGCAAACCTTGATAACTTCTTTTGTTCAAGGTACTTCATCTTACAGCAAATCTGAAAACAACATCCAAGAAAAACCACAACCAAACTTAAAACCTAAAAACAAAAATCAATTCAATAATTCCAAAACTCAAGTGAAAAATGGAAGAGTACAAGCCAGTCAACAAAATTCTAAATCCAGTATGAGACCAACTTCAAATCCAAAGATCAATAAAAACTCTTTAGTTGATTTCAAATCTTACACCAAAAAGAATAAGAGCTTCACACCACAAAGGATCATGATGTGCACCATATGCAAGAAATCTGACCACACTGATGAAAAATGCAGATCAATAATGAATTCAAGGAAAATGAAGCAAATCTAGATTCCAAAACATTTTGTTGCTCAACTGAAACAACTGATGGGACCCAAAGCAATTTGGGTACCAAAATTCTCTTTCTAAATTTGTTTTGCAGGAATGTCTTACAGCCCACAAGAAAGATAAATGGTACTTAGATAGTGGCTGTTCAAGACATATGACTGGAGATAAAGGAAAATTTTACATTGATTGAGAAAGATGGTGGTCAAGTGACTTTTGAAGGAATAAAGGAATTGAACACAAGTTTGCTTCTCCAAGGACTCCTGAACAAAATGGAATTGTTGAAAAAAAGAATAGGACTTTGGTAGAGATGGCAAGAACCTTGTTGATTGAAAGCCAACTTCTAAGAAAATTCTGGGCAGAAGCAATTAACACTTCATGTTATATACTCAACAGGGTGATGGTAAGACCAGTCCTTAAGAAAACTTCCTATGAACTTTTGAAAGGTAAGAAACCTCACATTGCATACTTTAGAGTCTTTGGATGTAAAGTTTTCATTCACAATAATGACAAACATGATCTTGATAAATTTGAAAAGAAAAGTGATGTAGGCATCTTTCTATGATATTCTGAAAATTCAAGGTCATATAGAGTGTTTAACAATGAATCAAACAGTGTGGAGGAAACTCCTCATGTCATATTTGATGAGAATATTGAAAATCTAACTGATCTTGATTTGTACAGGAATCAAGAGGAAGACGTTGACATTGTCATGAAAGAAAAAGATCAAATTGTGGAGAATGAAGAAACTGTTGAACCTGAAGCTGAGTCGACACCACAGGACATTGAGTCGACACCAAAGTAGGTAAGTGCAGCAACAAGAGGTAACTTCAAATACTTTAAAGACCATCCACTTGAGAATGTTGTTGGGAATGTTCATGACAGAGTCCATACAAGATCTCATTTTAGAAATGTCATTGAACAAGATCATATGGCCTTCATATCTCAAGTAGAACCCAAGAATATTGAAGAAGCCTTGAAAGATAACTCTTGGATAGAGGCAATGCAAGATAAATTAAATAAATTCAAAAGAAATAATGTTTGGAGTCTAGTTCCCAAAAATCCTAAAAATTCAATAATTGGAACTAGATGGGTGTTTAGGAATAAATTGAATGAAGAAGGAAAAGTTGTCAGAAATAAGGCAAGACTGGTTGCTAAAGGATATAATCAAGAATTTGGTGTTGATTTTGAGGAATCCTTTGCACCAGTAGCTAGATTAGAAGCAGTGAGAATTCTTTTGGCATATGCATGTTCTAAAAATTTCAAACTATTTCAAATGGATGTGAAAACTGCCTTTTTGAATGGATACATAAAAGAAGAAGTCTTTGTTGCTCAACCTCCTGGATTTGAGGATCTTGATAAACCTAACCATGTTTACAAATTGCATAAAGCTCTTTATGGTTTAAAACATGCTCCAAGAGCATGGTATGATAGATTGAGCAACTTTCTGGTTAGTAAGAACTACTCCAGAGGTAAGGTGGATCAAACTCTTTTCACAAAATCAGTCCACAATCATATCATTGTAGTTCAAGTTTATGTGGATGATATTATCTTTGGTTCTACCAATCCTTCACTGTGTGAAGAATTTTCAAATCACATGCACAGTGAATTTGAAATGAGTCTTATGGGAGAATTACAATTCTTTCTTGGTTTGTAGGTCAAACAACTTGAGGACGGGTTCTTTATAAATCAAGCCAAATATGTAAAGGAACTACTCAAAAGATTTCACTTTGAACAAGCCAAAGCAGCAACTACTCCCATGAGTACAAGCATCAAGTTGGACAAATATGAAAGAGGTAAATTGGTTGATGTAAAGCAATATAGAGGTATGATTGGATCTCTTTTGTATCTTACTGCAAGCAGGCCAGATATTCAATTTAGTGTATATCTTTGTGCTAGATTTCAGTCTAGTCCAAGGGAGAGTCACTTGCTTGCAGTTAAGAGAATTTTTAGATATCTCTGTGGAACTTGTGATTTGGGGTTATGGTATCCAGTTGGATGTCATGCCAATTTGATTTCATATTCTGATGTTGATTATGCTGGATGTAAGCTTGATAGGAAAAGTACTAGTGGATATTGTCAATTCTTAGGAAATTGCATGATAACATGGGCATCCAAAAAGCAACACTCAGTTGCACTATCTACTGCAGAAGCAGAATATGTTGTTGTAGGAAGTTGTGCAGCTCAAGTGTTGTGGATTAAAAGTCAATTGCTTGACTACAACATTGATATTGGATGTTCATCTATCATGTGTGACAATACTAGTGCAATCAATCTTTCCAAAAACCCAATACAACACGCTAGAACAAAACACATTGAGATTAGGCACCATTTTCTAAGGGATGAAGTTCCAAGCAAAAACATTGAATTATAATTCATCCCCACTGAAAAACAAATTGCAGACATTTTCACAAAATCATTGGCTGAAGATAGATTCACATCTTTAAGAAGAGAACTTGGAATATGCAACATGGAATAAAAACTGAAAAACTTTTTGATTCTTTATCCTAAGATTATGAGGTATATCAAATAGTGATTAGTGGAAGGACAAGTTATGCTTGTTTGAAAACTATCATTATGTGTTGAGGACAATCCTCCGCCAAGTACCCATGATCTAAGATGTGTAAGAATCATTCAATTTTTTTTTAATTAAATGTTGAATGCTTATCTAATGCACTTGTTGAGGGGGAGCATTACTGATTTTGAAATAGAAGAAAGTTCAGAATTGTGATGTCAAGAGGTTTAGAACTTCCCATAAAGCTTTTGAGAACAAGTTGCTAAGGTTGGTCAAAAGATGATGAGGTGTTAGAAGCTTGACTGAAATTTCTGAGTTGTGAAGAAATCTTTCACTGAATTCTACCATATACTTGCTCATTCTTGAAGTTTTCAATCTCTTTTTGAATTTCATCCAACTCAATTGATTATCTTAACTATTCTTTCATTGAAGAAGGATTTCTTTACTTTTGATGAAAAATAATTGAGATCAATGACTCAGGGGGACCTAAAGATATCATTGCCATTTTCTTTCCTCAAAACCAAAATTGATTCAGTGTGTTGATGAATATCTAATACATGAAATATTCATTAATTTTTTTTGAAGAAAACAAGAATTGATTTCTTAGTTGCTATAATATGTTCTAACATTCAACTCTCTCTTATACACTAAGCTCCTCAAGTAATTTGATTCCTTTAAGGATTTTTGCTCAATTATGTAATTGATCTTGCGCACTTCTTTCAAGACTAATAAAAGGTCAAGTTGCGTCAAAAGTCTCAATGTTCATTCACAAGAAGTTTTTCTGGCAGAGCAATGACATAACACTGAGAAACTACACACTTTCACAAAAGTGAAGAGCTATGTATGTCATGAGGTGCTGTGTTATCTCTGTTCTAAGGGGTTAAATTAAAATGAAAGAACAATGTTAACTGGGTAACTAGAGATATTGGCGTCTGATAAACGTATATCTTCATGTAAAAAGGTTCTCATTCACCCCTTGAAGTAGGATAATTAGTAAATCCTTAGTAACCAGGGATTCTGGTGTGTAAAAAGCATGTATACTTGAGTGAAAAGGATTTACTATATTTGACTGCTCATTGCTTAAAAGTTGAAGAAAAATTCAATGAAAGAAAATGAACAGCTTAAACCTGAATCAAGTCTTCCAAGAGTGTTCAATTTCAATATAAATTGCCTTAATCCTAAAGAAATCACATTACTTTAAGCTAAGTAAAGTGTAAAAGTTTGAAATTGACTGCATAGCGTACATTATATCACTTAAGCAATCATTCCAATTCTTCAGAATTTATTAAAGTTGAATCTCATGCCAGATATCTTTCAACCCAGTGAATAAATGTTGGGATTATGATGAAAAAGTTGGAAATGATTTCTTTAACATATTAAAAATCCTTGAATTATTGATTTCAGAAATGTCTCATCATATTAAAGATATCCCTTCTCATTCCTATCTCAAATCTGACAATTTTTATCAAGTGAGGTCGACACACTCTCCTTGTGTGTCGACACCAAAAGCTTGTCAGGTCGACACACTCTCCTTGTGTGTCGACACACCTGGGCTTGACCGACGGCTCATGTTTAGGGTAACTGGACCTAGGGTACATCTTATCCCCCATCCTTAGAGGTTAAAACTCTTTTTCTATACCATAAGTCCCATGTCGACCCTACCACTCATTCTTTCCACCCCATTTGAACTCTTCCCTCCTTCCAATCTCCAAGGAACCGATCCTCTGCTTTCTGTTTCTTCTTCTCCAACCTTCCATCCTTCTTCTCTTCTCATCCTTCCCTTCATCATGGCTCCAAAGCAGACTCCCAGGAGAGGGGCAAAGACCAGGGCGGCTGCAAAGGGCATCGTCATCGAAGAGCCTCAACCTGAGAGGAGAAGCAAATTCCACCATGATCCATCCAAGAGAAAGGGTGAGAGTACTCCCTCTGAAACTCCATCTAAGCGGCGAAGGGCATCATCTCTAAGTAAAGGCACATCTCCCATGCCCTCTCGTTACCCTAGAAGGAAGCTTCTACCGGATTCGAGTGACTCTTCTAACGAATCATCTTCGGAGTCTTCTGACTCTCCTGAAGCACAAGTAGTCACCCCATCACAAACTGCATTTGAAGGACGCTCTATTCTCAAGCATAGGGCTGTGAATATTAATGATGAATCTCTGGCAAATGCATTTCCAGAACTCATACCCTTCTTTCGATTTCAAGGGTGGTTGAAGTTCATATTAGAATTCAGAACATTCTATCCTCATTTGGTTCAGGAATTCTATTTGAATTTGATAGATGTTCCAGAAGGTTTCAAATCCGAAGTCAAGGATGTTTCCATCCTTTTCACACCTGAATTGGCTTCAGAACTTTTTGACTTTTCTGATGATGGTGAAGATTGGAGTGAATTTGATTTTGATCTTCATGAAGCTTACACTATTCTTACTGGTCTTCCACATAATCCAAATGATTCTAGACAAACACTTGTTACAACATTCAACACAAATACTTTTCCTCCAATTCTTCGTGTGATTCATCATATTCTCACCACCATCATCACACCATAGGGTGGTGGCAAAAATAGGTTGACAGACATTCAAAGATTTGTGTTGTATAGCATGAAGAAGAATGTGAAAATCAATTTGAACTTGATCATGACTCAGATCTTATCTGAAACCAACAGAAAAGATTTACACAGATCTCTGCCTTATGCTGCTCATCTCACAGCAGTGTTCAAGCATTTTGGAGTATCCTTTGAGAATGAAAAGGTTTAGAAAATCCCTCAAAGAAACATTTATTACTTGCATCATGTGCAAAAATTTATGAGATTCAGAGTTAAGGGAGCTCAAGTCCTAAGAGGTCCAGTTGTAGAGCCAGAACCTCTAGTTGAACATATTCAAGAAGATATTGCTCCAGAAGGTGATGCACCTCAAGTTGATCCCGTGGACCAGCCACAAATTGAGATTGAGATTCCCTTTGAACCACAAGTAGTGCATACACCTCATGGATCTCCACCTCCATCACATATACCTATTCCTCCAACCCTACTTACACAACCCCATAGCTCTGCATCCACTTCATCTGGTGGACCTACTATTCCACCTGAGCTATATACATTTCTGCAAAATCAATTTGCCACTCTCAATTCTACCATGACAGAAATGTCTAACAGATTTGAACTTCGAATTCAGAGATTAGAGAATTCTGTGAATGGTCAATTTGTAAGACAGCATGAAGTAGCTGACCATGCCACTAGGAGATTCAATAGGTTGATTGGTACTTTGGGTGACGCCTGTACCCAACTAAAAGATCTTCAGATCAAGACTCAAGCAGTTCTGGAAGGAATTTTGCTCAATACTCAACAAGGACTCTTCAACAGTCACGAAGCTGTATCTCAAATTTCCAAAACTCGATTGTCCTTTGCTCATTTGGTTGAAGAGATGGATAGAATGAAGACTCTCATTGCCAACATTGATCAGGAAATGGCTAGTCTCAGGTTTGTTGTTAGTCACTTTGCGGAACATGGCACAGTTCCTCGCACCTCTACTGCATCTCAACATACTACTCACAGTCTCGGTGTATTTCAAGAGAACATGTATGAAAATCATCAACGAATGGAAGACCTTCTGCACACCAGACTCTCTACCATGCAAACTCAAATGAGAACAAGTTTGAATGCTATGGAAGCAAGAATGAAGACCATGGAGACCATCTTACTCCTAATTCCTCCTCCTTCTCCACCTCCTTCTGCATGATGTCTCTTTTTTTGATGATGTCAAAAGGGGAGAAAGGATTCATTTCATTTTGGCCTACAGAAGTGAATGAGTCGAAGACTTCAAGGAAGTCAACTTCAGCAGTCGACTTCAGTATTCGACTACAGCAGTCGAATACTGAAGTCGAAGTTAGCAATCGAATTTAGCATTCGACTGTAGCGCATTCGACTTCAGCATTCAACTACAGCATTCGACTTCAGTAGTGGGAGTCAGCAGTGTTACTAGATGGATGGATACCAATGTTATGCTAATGTTACAGATACGTTTTGGATGTTAAACTTTATGGAAAACATTTCTTTTTGGGATAGCTTGGAATACATTTCTTCTTGGGACACATTTTGATTTTGGTTGATGGATGCATTGTTGGATGCTTGTATGACTGGTTTTTTCTTTGGAAATGACAAATGAATGACATGATTGCTTGCAAAGGGATGAAAAATTGTGGATGTCTTTGTTATGCTCATGATATGCTATGAAATTGTGAATGGATGACTTTTTAAATCACATTTGTGAGAAGCTCAAGTTAACTTGATGAATCATAGTTGCCATCATCAAAAAGGGGGAGATTGTTGGATCTCTTATTTTGACGATACCCAAATATGATTCATTGACATACTGAAATTATGATTATCATGCTTAAATTCATATCTCACAATATTTCCTTCATGTACAGATCAAAGAAAAAGTCATATGTGCTCAGTGGTGTCGACACTGCTTCATTGTGTGTCAACACTAGTTCCCTGTCCCAACAACATATACTGAAGAAATGACCAATTGTGTCGACACAGTCTAGCTATGTATCGACACTAGTACACTGTCCCAGGAGCTTGTTTCCCAGCCAGGAACTTGTGTGTCGACACATAGTTGTGTAGTGTCGACACAGTTAGGACTTTCTCTCCAGATCTAAAATTACCAAGGCACGTGGATGTTTTTGGGAAAGGCTTTTTGTAACGTCGCGTGCCTTTCGAATCCATGCAGATCATGTGTGTGTTGGTTGTGTAAGCCGTTGTGAGGCCAATGTAAGCTAGTTGTGTGGAATGTGTGATGTGAAAGTGTGGCTTGAGCAGGTGAAGAGCAGGATTGGTCCTGAAATGAAACAGGACCTGCTGCTGTTCAGTTGGAGTTGGCGGCCAGGGGTGGCCGTTGACTGGTTGGCGTCCAGGTTAGTGGACGTTGACTGCTTGAACTTGGCGGCAGTAGATGTGGACGCTAAGGGTGGCGGTTGCTGTTGGCGGCATAGGGGTTGACGCCAACCTGAGAATTCTGCAGGTTATAGGCTCACCCGAGAGCAGTTCTCTCAGCTCACTCTCTTTCCCTCTTGCCCCAGCTTGCTGCCCCGTGTCTCTGAAGCTTCTAACAGGTTCCGAAGAGTGGTTGGACGATCGTAGAATGCGTGGCATCGCCGAATTGCGCGAGGAAACGTCGCAGCGTGGTGCAATTCCCGTGGGAGCTCGCGGAGGGCTCGGCGTGAACCGGGAGATTGCGGGAGGTTCTAGCGTGTTCTGAGGTAGGGGACGAACCCTGGTAGCTTGTAGAAACATTAAAACATAGCAAACCCACTTGAATCAGCATGATAATGTGTTTTCGGATCAAGTTGCACCATGCGGGGTTAATGGGTGGTTTGAGTAGTTTAATGTACGAAGCATGTTGTAATGGATTGTATTGGGTTCTGGCATGCTAAAGGAACTGCATTTATATGTTTTTCTGTAGTTAGAATGGTTAGAAAACCCGCAGAGCCGGATTAGGGTTTCTGCAGGGTATAAGGCCGGAGAACTTGGCGTCAACATCGTTTGTCGCCAAGCTCCTCAGCCAAGATGTTAACGGCCAGGTCCCTTGCTGTTGACTTGTTGTAAGCGGCAGTCGATGTTGCCGCCTACTGATTATAAACAGAAATGACTAATTACAGCATTTATTGATAATGCATGTGTGTTGACATATGAGGTGCACTGAGTGCACTTGGTTCTCGTGTTTAGCATACAAGGTATGCAGCTAGTTGCTTACTTCAGTGACTGCGTGTTGTTTACGCGAGTCAGTTGGGTTCACGTGTAGTGGACCATGGTTACTTGTGGTTTACGTGAGGTTTCACGTGGTTTGTGTGTGACGTGCACGTGGTTTTGTGTACGTGGCGAGTAGTACGACGCCTACCGTGGTTACCTCTCCAGTTGGGTGCCCCAGGTTCTTTGTGAGCCAGGCTGTTAGCTCGGGGCTTTATCCCGGTACTTGTGTTGTACCATCGAGGTCTGTGTCGTCTGACCTGGACACCCTCACTCTTGTGTTTGAGTTGTACGTCCGGCTGAGGGAAAGACGACAGTGGGACAATGACACTTGTGTTTGTCTTTAGTCACTTGTAGCGCGCTCGTAGTTGGGGCTATGGACACCAGTAGTCGACACTGGTCCCCAGCTAGTCCTTTTCCAGTGCCTCACTCTAGAGAGCCCGGGCCAGGGTCTCCTGAGGTGTCAGGCATGGGCCTGTGACCGTGTGGTCTGCAGGTGGTGGTGTTTAGTTGGTCTCCACAGTTTCTT
This sequence comes from Colocasia esculenta, assembly GCA_014218235.1. Taxonomy (NCBI): domain Eukaryota; kingdom Viridiplantae; phylum Streptophyta; class Magnoliopsida; order Alismatales; family Araceae; genus Colocasia; species Colocasia esculenta. The sequence continues at coordinate 72,739,576 of CM024765.1, read as the reverse complement.
GACCTTTTTACGTGGAGCGGCAGCTGGACCTTTCGTTCGTGGCTGCGAGACTGAGAGGTAAACCTGTGTTTTGGAAGAGGCAGCGCAGAGGGCAGCTACTTTGGAGAGGTCTATCTGGACTCGTCAGGCAGGTGAATCAGGTTCAGGTAGTTTCCGGCTACCACAGCAGACAGTAGGTGCAAACAAGGGTAAAGCACCAGCGGGACCTTCTACATCAGGCTTTGGTAAATGGGGCCAGAAATTAAAGCAAGCACTTAAGGGAAAAGGAAGAGGATGGGGAGGTCGTCCGCAGTTCCAGCAAGGCCGTGGTAGACCTGAGGTGGAGGAGTCGCAGCAGAGTACTGCCAGGCAGCCTATTGTTCCTCCAGGATATAGATGTTATAATTGTAATCAGCCGGGACATTTGATCCGCAATTGTCCCTATGCGAGAGAATATGGGTATGGCAGAGGTGTGCAGCAGCAGCAGCCTCAACAGTTTCAGCAGCCACAGTCAGGTCGTGGCAGAGGAGCACCACAGCAACGAGGGAGAGGCCGGGTTATGGCTATCACCCGAGCCCAGGCGGAGGCATCAAATATGATATAAGGTACTTACCTCTTTATGAATATTCAGCAAGAGTCTTATTTGATTCGGGTGCCTCTCATTCTTTTATTTCCGAAGAATTTTGGATTGTATAGCTCATCCTTTAGAAGAGAAGTCTTGTGAGTTAGTGGTGGAGGTTCCTTCAGGTGAGTTCTTACTCACTTCGAGCTATATAGATGAAGCTCCTATTATGATTGAAGGGAACCAGATGCCGGGTCGGTTGTATGCCCTGCAGTTGTCAGATTATGATATCATTTTGGGTATGGATTGGCTTGAGATGTATGGAGCAATGTTAGATTGCAGAAAGAAAAGGATCAGATTTTGTCATCCTAATGGTGCAGTGTTTGAATATCAAGGTATGCCTTTTTATACCTCCAAGTTTCTAATTTATGCAATTAAAGCTAGAAAATTGATTAATGATGGGTGTGTGGCTTATTTAGCCTCGGTGAGTTTGGTAGAGGCCAGTCAGCCAATAGAAGCAGTTCCCGTGGTTAGGGAATTTGCTGATATTTTTCCTGAGGAATTGTCTGGTTTAGCTCCACATAGAGAGGTGGACTTTACTATTGAGTTGCTGCCAAGTACCATGCCGATTTCTAAAGCTCCATATCGGATGGCACCAGCAGAGCTTAAAGAATTGAAAAAGCAATTAGAAGAGTTGTTGCAAAAAGGTTTTATTAGACCGAGTCATTCCCCGTGGGGAGCGCCGGTTTTATTTGTGAAAAAGAAAGATGGAAGTTTTCGGATGTGCATTGATTATAGGAAATTGAATGATGTGACCATCAAGAATAAGTACCCGTTGCCGAGGATAGATGATCTATTTGATCAGTTACAATCAGCAAAGGTGTTTTCTAAGATTGATTTGAGGTCCGGGTACCATCAATTGAGAATCAAAGAGGAGGATATAGATAAGACAACGTTCAGAACCAGATATGGTCACTATGAGTTTGTGGTAATGCCTTTTGGGTTGACTAATGCTCCTGCAGGTTTTATGGATCTGATGAATAGAATTTTTTATCCATATTTAGATCAATTCATTGTGGTCTTTATTGATGATATTCTAATTTATTCAGCATCTGAAGAGGAGCATGCAGCTCATTTGAGGTTTACCCTGCAGTTGTTAAGGGATAACCAGTTGTTTGCTAAATTCAATAAGTGTGAATTCTGGTTAAAGGAAATTCAATTTTTGGGTCATGTTATCTCAGCTAAAGGAATAGCAGTGGACCCGAGTAAAGTGGAAGCTGTGTCTAGGTGGGGAGTGCCTAAGTCAATAACCGAGATTAGAAGTTTTCTGGGGTTGGCAGGTTATTATAGGCGCTTTATTCAAGATTTTTCTAAGATTGCAGCACTTATGACTAGATTGACCAGGAAAGGAGTGCCTTTTGTGTGGTCCGGTGAATGTCAGAGAAGTTTCATGGAATTAAAGAAAAGATTTACTTCAGCACCTATATTGACATTACCGGCAGGGAGTGGTGGTTTTGTGTTGTATACTGATGCTTCAAGGAGAGGTCTTGGCGCAGTGCTTATGCAGCATGGTAAAGTGATAGCGTATGCGTCCAGACAATTGAAGCCAGCAGAGGAGAATTACCCCACTCATGATTTAAAATTGGCAGCAGTTGTGTTTGCTTTAAAAATGTGGAGGCATTATCTGTATGGCGAGAGATTTGAAATTTTTACATATCATAAAAGCTTGAAGTATATCTTCTCGCAGAAGGATTTAAACCTTCGTCAGTGCAGATGGATTGAATATTTGAAAGATTATGATTTCAGTTTGGCTTACCATCCGGGTAAGGTCAATGTTGTAGCTGATGCCTTGAGCAGAAAGGCATATATGAATCTGATGATGATTAAAGAATGGAAGTTGTATGAAGAGGTAGCAGAGAACCCCTTGTATGTGCCCAGCAGTCAGCGACGGGCAATTCTAGCTGCTAGTGCAGTAGAGCCGTCTTTATATTGGCAGATCATTGAAGCTCAAAGAGCAGATGCAGGTCTACCTGAAATTGTGAAAATGGAAGGAGTTTCTATTGATGATAATTGTGTGGTCAGGCTTCGAGGCAGGCTGTTTGTTCCTACAGAAAGAGAGGTGAAGCAGCGAGTATTGGAAGAGGCTCATAAATCTAGGTACACTATTCATCCGGGTAGTACTAAAATGTACCATGATTTAAAAAGACATTTTTGGTGGCCTCATATGAAGAAAGAAATAGCAGAATTTGTAGCAAGGTGTGTTATCTGTCAGCAGATTAAAGCAGAGCATCAGAAGCCTGGAGGTCTATTGCAACCGTTGCCTATTCCACAGTGGAAATGGGATGATATTGCTATGGACTTTGTGGCAGGTTTACCAAAGTCGAGTTCCGGGCATAATGGAATATGGGTGTTTGTTGACAGATTGACTAAGGTATGCAGATTAGTGGCAGTGAGTATGTCTTGGACAGTGGACAGATTGGCAAATATTTATGTTGAAAGAATTGTTCCACTGCATGGTATTCCGAAGACTATTGTATCTGATAGAGATCCAAGATTTACTTCTGGTTTTTGGAGAAGTTTGCAGAAAGTGATTGGTTCTGAATTGAGGTATAGCTCCGCTTATCATCCCCAGACAGATGGTCAGACAGAGAGGACTATTCAGACAATTGAAGATATGTTGCGAGCTTGTTGTTTAGTTTGGGGAGGTAGTTGGGAGCATCATTTGGGAATGGTTGAATTTGCCTACAATAATAGCTATCATACCAGTCTTGGGATGGCACCGTATGAAGCTTTATATGGAAGGCCATGTAGAACCCCATTGAACTGGCATGAAGTGGGAGAAAGGCAGTTGGTGGGTCCTGAATTGATTCAGCAAACCACGGAAGTGGTGAAGCTTATTAAAGAAAAATTGCAGGCAGCTCAAAGTAGGCAGAAAAGTTATGCAGATGTTCGAAGGAGACCACTTCAGTTTGAGGTGGGAGATTTTGTTTTTCTGAGAGTTTCCTCGAGTAAAGGTATTATGAGATTTGGCAAGTCTGGGAAGTTGAGTCCAAGGTATGTGGGACCTTTCCAGGTGATTGAAAGAATTGGGGAAGCAGCTTATAGGCTGGATTTGCCAGCTAATTTTGCAGATGTGCATGATATTTTCCATGTCTCCATGTTGAGAAAGTGTATTGAAGATCCAGCTCAAATAATTAGATATCAAGGCGGTGACCTGAGGCCGGACATGACTATGCCAGAGTATCCAGTGCAGATCACAGATCGAAAGATGAAGAAGCTGAGGAATAAAGAAATTGAGCTAGTTAAAGTGAGATGGGAAAATAGATTAGGTGGTGAGGATACCTGGGAGTTGGCCGCGGAAATGGCTAAAGGGTATCCCTATCTGTTTGAGTAAGCTTGTGTATTTTCTTTTTTAGATGATAGTACTTGTAAAGGTGTGTATGTATGAGTTGTTTAACTTTGAGTTGTGTTATGAATTTCGAGGTCGAAATTTTCTTTTTAGATGATAGTAATGTAACGTCGCGTGCCTTTCAAATCCATGCGGATCATGTGTGTGTTGGTTGTGTAGGCCGTTGTGAGGCCAATGTGAGCTAGTTGTGTGGAATGTGTGATGTGAAAGTGTGGCTTGAGCAGGTGAAGAGTAGGGTTGGTCCTGAAATGAAACAGGACCTATTGTTGTTCAGTTGAAGTTGGCGGCCAGGGGTGGCCGTTGACTGGTTGGCGTCCAGGTTAGTGGACGTTGACTGCTTGAACTTGGCGGCAGTAGATGTGGACGCTAAGGGTGGCGGTTGCTGTTGGCGGCATAGGGGTTGACGCCAATCTGAGAATTCTGCAGGTTATAGGCTCACCCGAGAGCAGTTCTCTCAGCTCACTCTCTTTCCCTCTTGCCCCAGCTTGCTGCCCCCGTGTCTCTGAAGCTTCTAACAGGTTCCGAAGAGTGGTTGGACGATCGTAGAACGCGTGGCGTCTCCGAATTGCGCGAGGAAACGTCGCGGCGTGGTGCAATTCCCGTGGGAGCTCGCGGAGGGCTCGGCATGAACCGGGAGATTGCGGGAGGTTCTAGCGTGTTCTGAGGTAGGGGACGAACCCTGGTAGCTCTGTAGAAACATTAAAACATAACAAACCCACTTGAATCAGCATGATAATGCGTTTTCGGATCAAGTTGCACCATGCGGGGTTAATGGGTGGTTTGAGTAGTTTAATGTACGAAGCATGTTGTAATGGATTGTATTGGGTTCTGGCATGCTAAAGGAACTGCATTTATATGTTTTTCTGTAGTTAGAACGGTTAGAAAACCCGCAGAGCCGGATTAGGGTTTCTGCAGGGTATAAGGCCGGAGAACTTGGCGTCAACATCGTTTGTCGCCAAGCTCCTCAGCCAAGATGTTAACGGCCAGGTCCCTTGCCGTTGACTTGTTGTAAGCGGCAGTCGATGTTGCCGCCTACTGATTATAAACAGAAATGACTAATTACAGCATTTATTGATAATGCATGTGTGTTGACATATGAGGTGCACTGAGTGCACTTGGTTCTCGTGTTTAGCATACAAGGTATGCAGCTAGTTGCTTACTTCAGTGACTGCGTGTTGTTTACGCGAGTCAGTTGGGTTCACGTGTAGTGGACCATGGTTACTTGTGGTTTACGTGAGGTTTCACGTGGTTTGTGTGTGACGTGCACGTGGTTTTGTGTACGTGGCGAGTAGTACGACGCCTACCGTGGTTACCTCTCCAGTTGGGTGCCCCAGGTTCTTTGTGAGCCAGGTTGTTAGCTCGGGGCTTTGTCCCGGTACTTGTGTTGTACCGTCGAGGTCTGTGTCGTCTGACCTGGACACCCTCACTCTTGTGTTTGAGTTGTACGTCCGGCTGAGAGAAAGACGATAGTGGGACAGTGACACTTGTGTTTGTCTTTAGTCACTTGTAGCGCGCTCGTAGTTGGGGGTACGGACACCAGTAGTCGACACTGGTCCCCAGCTAGTCCTTTTCCAGTGCCTCACTCTAGAGAGCCCGGGCCAGGGTCTCCTGAGGTGTCAGGCATGGGCCTGTGACCTTGTGGTCTGCAGGTGGTGGTGTTTAGTTGGTCTCCACAGTTGCTTGACCTTTTTACGTGGAGCGGCAGCTGGACCTTTCGTCCGTGGCTGCGAGACTGAGAGGTAAACCTGTGTTAGTTTGTCCGAGTCAGTTTCTGGTGTCGCGAACCAGTTCACGTGGCTCGTGTTGGCTGTCTCTACTTTAGCTTGTACACCTGTACTGGTTTGCCGTTTAATTATTACTGTTGCTTCTCGTAGTCAGCAGACGGTGAGTACTTTTACAGCTTTAATATTCTGTTTAGCTATTCTATAAATTGTTGGTGCTATTTACTATTCGTACCTGTGGTGTTTGGTTTGCTCGGTTTTGGGGGAGTTCCCTACTGAGCCAGTGACTAGAGAGGCTCACCCCTACCCCGTCAGGTGAGAGCGAGGAGGACGTTTCTCGTCCGACGTCCAGTTCTGGGCCGCGTTGTAGCGGTGCAGGGTCAGTACCTCCAGCGGTGTAGTTCCAGCAGTGTAGTTTAGTTAGTTGTTTACTTTCTTCAGTTGTACCTCGGGGTATGCCCCAGGCCCTTGTACTTCTTTTCAGTTTTTGTGGAAATTTGGCTATGTAACTTGTGCATTATATATATAAAATGGTGTGTTCCTTTGTGTTTACACGGACTGTGGTTTGGTATCCCTTGCGAGGCTTCGGCCTGTTCGCGGGAGGCGGACTCGGATCAAGTACGTTATCGGTTTAACGGACTTGGCCGAGGCGTTCCATCACACTTTTTGGGCAGGAACTTCTATGCTCCCAATTCCCAAGATATTTTTTTTGGACCCATGGGGCTATAAATACCCCCTATCCACTTGGCTTTAGGGAGAGCCATCGAGACACACTTCTGCTCCTCCAATACTCCAGAATATTCCAGCCGAATCCTGAAGAAGGCTCCATCCTGGCAATTCACTCTCAGATTTGAAGCAATCAAAGTCTTGAGCACCTTGGATGATCCAATTGAAGAAGAATTTCGAGCCATCAGAGTCTTCTTCCTGGAGCTGAAGCAAAAGAACTTGTCTCCTTCTCTGAAGCAGAAACAGGGATCTACAAACCAGTCCTTCTCAATTTGGGATCTAATTGCTATGACTGGTTCCTCATCTTAAACTCATTCTATATTGTGTGCTTTGTGAAATTGGTGCAATCCTTATGCCCAATTTCGTGTGTGTGTGTGTGTGATTGGATCTGAGATTTATGTATCTCAGAGTGTGCGTGTTCTCCTGTGACTTTTCTGAACTGGCAAGATAAGCCATATGTGTGTGTGTGTGTGTGTGTGTGTGTGTGTGTGTGTGTGTGTGTGTGTGTGTGTGTGTGTGTGTGTGTGTGTGTGTGTGTGTGTGTGTGTGTGTGTGTGTGTGTGTGTGTGTGTGTGTGTGTGTGTGTGTGTGTGTGTGTGTGTGTGTGTGTGTGTGTGTGTGTGTGTGTGTGTGTGTGTGTGTGTGTGTGTGTGTGTGTGTGTGTGTGTGTGTGTGTGTGTGTGTGTGTGTGTGTGTGTGTGTGTGTGTGTGTGTGTGTGTGTGTGTGTGTGTGTGTGTGTGTGTGTGTGTGTGTGTGTGTTTTCCAAATTTTTAGTGGGGAGATTGCACGGGGGATGATGTGGATCCTCTCTTCCTCTACGAACACGGCCGGCTGCGGTAGAGGGTGTTTTCCAAATTTGATTACCCTGACAAAATAAGTAAAGAAAAGTAAAAAAAGGAGGGGATTAGCCATGTGTAGTATACAGTCCTAAATAAATGAAATGAAAGAATAAAAGAACGTGGAGGCGTACTTACCGGGTGGTGGCTTTTAAACCCCTAAAGTAGGTGTGTGTGTATGCATGCAAGTGTGTAGAAAGATTAAAGGAGGGCCACGTAGGGCCCGGAGGGAGTGGAAATGCAAATAAAAGAGAGAGAGGGGAGGGGGTGCTTCTCCAAATGTTGGTGCGGCATGACGGGCCGTTGCCGGAATTGATGGAGGACGTGGAGGAAGATGCTCCCGCCTCACGCGTGGAATGGAAGATGGCTCGATGGCGCCGGACGAGGAAGAGCTCCTTGGGCCAGAGTCGAGGCAGAGCTTCGCCGCTTTGTGGAACCCCCCCCCCCCCCCTTATAAATGACCCTCGGGGGTCAATTTATAGAGGTAAAAATTTGAATTGCGTCGGGTACAGCCGTCGTGACAAGAAACTGAATCGCGTCTGGGCGGCCGGCCGTGACTTGAATCGCGTCAGGCTTGGAGGCCACGACTTGGATATAAACACGTCTGGGTGGCAGGCCACATTTCAGAAGGTCAATTTGGATGGGACACGTGCATGATTGTCGTCATGTCTCTGAATCGTGTCCTGTTAGGACGCCGCGATAAGGAGGGGAATCGCGTCCGCCAGGGCTGTCGCGACTTGAAACGCGGCGGCTATGGACGACGCGATTACCTTATAGGCAATTTTGAGGCAATCAGCTCATAAATGCGCTTGTCAACTGGAAGCTTTTAGGATTTGACCTTCTAAATAGCGTCTGCTGACAATGACGCGATTACAGGATCTTCTCATGATTGCGGGCGTAGGCTCTCAAGTACGGCGACTTCTGGGGCATAGCCCTTTTGACTTTTAAATCGCGGCAGTGATGCCAGACGTGATTACATTATCGTGACCCGCATGGTCGTCGCATTAAGGTCGCGCCCCTTGAGGCCTTCGCGATAAGGTTGCGCCTGCTATAGCCATCGCGATAAAGTCCTGCATCGCATCCGATGTCCTGGACGCCTTTAAGAATGCATCCCTCGGACCCGTCGCGACATGGAATTGATGCTTATAATACCCTAGGGGTTCCGGAAATGAAGGGGAAGCACCGGGAAAGAATGGGGGTGATCCAAAATGATGGGGAAGATACTCTTTCAAGGCAAAATGAAGGTCATTTGTGGCATCATGGTGCAATACGAAATTTGCCCGCAGCGGAGCCTAATTCGCGTGTGTACATACGGACTATAGAATCTTGACCGAATCCAATAGAGGATTCCGAACCTGATCCCTAGAACTAAACCAGATAAGAATAGACTGTTATGGAAATGATTCCTATGGATGTTCTGAAACATAATAGGTGTAACGACCCCGAGAACTCGACCCTCGGCCCTAGCCGAGGACCCAATTTTCGCGGTCGCCACCCATGGATCCGGAGACCCGGAATGGCTATAACACAAGTCTAATAGAATATGTAAAGAAAATAAACGTCAACTTCTAAACTAGGAGCACACACGCGGAAGCAGGAAGAAGAGCGAGACCACTGCGTAACGCTCTAGGTACAGTCCCAACACACAATGAGTACAAGTAAGCAAAGAGGAAGAACAAGGCCCTTAGGGGCATACCCCGAGGGTGAAGTACAACTGAAGAAAAGGGGAGCCCCTCTGCTAGCTACGGGGACGACGATGACTGCTCCGTCTACTCCGCCCGACGCACACCTTGCCGCTGTTGGGAAGTCTCACCTGCAAAAAGGAGGGATGAGCTTCACAACAAAAACTCAGTAGGGACTACCAATCTCCTACTGGCTCTAACAAGATGGTAAGACTATATATAATTAAAGTAAATGACAGTAGTCATAAATTCTAACCTACACAGGAAAGTGCGGAAGCGAAACTACTAACTAGAAATGGTACGGAAAGGGACAACGCGGTCAGAAACTCCGTACGACCTGCACGTCGTGACCACCAAATGGCTGGTAGCACAGACAAAACCCTACCTGGACAAGTGACACTAGCTACGGAAACCACTACCACTAGTCAATCGGTCAGGAGCGTCCACCGATGTCTTACCCTCGACCCAGGTCCAGACCTCCACGTCTCATCAGAGTGGAGGCATAAACACAAAGTAACCGTCGTAGTCTGGTCGGACTACGGTCTCATGCCTGGCCTATCTAGATGGTTCTGGGGCCACAAAGAGCGAGGCAGTGAGAAGAAGGACTAGCTTGCCTGCACCGGGAAGAACTCCGAACGACCTCGGTGTCCCAGACCAACTACGAGAGCTCTGCAAATGACTCGACACCGCTGTCCTAACCACTATTTTTCCGTTCGCTCCAGAGTCCGTGACTCGAGCATGCCCGTCGCCTAGAGCACTCCCTCAACGGGCGCATGGGGATGGGGGTCCCAGGTAAACGGTAACAACCTCTCACGGGACAAGCCCTCAGGTGCCGAGCACCGAGCGAAAGACTAGTGTAGGACCGTACTAGTAACTAGCACTGGTGCCACGGGTATAGAAAGAACCAAGAACAATGAAGACTCAATGAGAAATAGACTTTGCATAAACTTACCTATGTCTGTCACTGTCGCGACGTCTAGGGCTGTCGTGACACCATGACCCATCGCGACAAGGTCGAGACACCCAAGGCAGTTGTGATGCTGTCGCGACGCCCAGGGCTGTCGCGACCCTTAGACTGGTCGCGATCTCAGACAAAGGGGGGTCTCGGGATAGTCCTCCCAAGGATCACCCCAACAACGCCATAAACCACACCATCCGGGGGAGGGGAGCATGGGAGACTCTAGGAAAACATGTAAACAAGGCAAACCACCCTCAAACCCCATGGACCATGTATTAAACAAGAAGTTCTATGCTCAAGAAAACCTCTCCATGAACGAAGCATGGATCTCTCACCCTAAACCCCAAATGTGGCAATGAAACAAGGATCACAAGGGGGAGGAGAGCATGCTAGAACGAGAGGAAGAAGAGAAGTGCCTACCTTAAGGAGTAGAGTCAACCCGTTGGGGCCTTCTCATAGGAATGGCCGCCACCTCCTCTCTCCAAGCACCACACGGACGTCGCCTACATGAAGGAGACATCACCACCTCACCACGAACACCACAAAACCACCGGAGGAGACAAGGAGGCTCAAAGGAGGAAGAAGGAAAGAAGAAGAAGAGAGGGAAATGGGGCGCCTGCCTCAGTTTTGAACCGACGGCCCCAGAAATGCAATGGGTCTGGGCGACTCCAGAGGTCACGACACCATGTTGCGACCGACCCCCAAGTCGCGACCCCAAAAGCGATCAAACCAAAGACCGGTCAAACCATAATGCGACAGCCTGTTAGGTCGCGTCAATGTTGTACCCGCCTGACACTCGACAAGGTCGTTCTGACAGAAAGGACAAGCGTCAGAATGGTCAAAACGAAGTTAGGTCGCCTCCAGATGGCACGACACCCACCATCGTCGCCACCAGAATGCGACGGGCAAGAGTGTCGTGACAAGAACCATGTCGCGTCTGGCCCTGCTGTCACAACCCTGAGGACGGCGCCAAGGCCCAAGAGAGCCGAATCTTACAATAGGACTCCTACCAAGAGTTAGGAAACTGCAAACCCAAAGATTTAACCATCATTAGACTTCCATATTAACCCAAATTTGTGCCCCATCGAGAGAGAGTTTTCTAAAGGTTTCCACTCCAATTGGGACATGAATCCTTTAGACACGGAAGGGATCAAGATAAAAATCACAACTCCACTTTCCAGCCATAAGAGGACTCCTAACAATCGTAATCTATAAATACTCATCATAACCCCTTGGGGGCGAGTTACCAACTTGCTAGAGGACTTGCGGAAGAATACCTAGAGCACCAAAGAAGGAGGAGATCGCCAAACTAGAGCTTTCTTCCCCAAACCCCTTTCTGTTTCATTCTGCAGAAGACTTTTCTTAGGAACGTCCAAAGATAGGCAATCTTTCAAGCACAACTCTAATTAATCCCGTACATAGATAGTCCATGAAACCAATAACCAAAGCCCATGTTGTTCCCAGATTTCACCCATCAAATTGTGTGGTTTTTATGATTCAAAGTTCTATTATTTCATGTACCTGTGACCTCTTGTTTGCTCTTGTTCTCTATGAGTTCTTGTCAAAATCCTTGATTTCTTTTGAGTATATATTATTAGGAATTGTTTAGATATTTCCATAAGTTTTCATGTTGTATACCTTGAGATCTAAGTTTTCCTCTAGCCCTAAAAACCCAAGTTTCTGAACCATCCTGTTATCATGCCATGTTGAGTCTGTCATTAAGTTCTTGTAAAGACTATAACAATATCAAATGATATCAAGGTTAAAGTATGTAAATTTCTCTATCCAAGGAAGATGTGCACGATCTTATTCCACTATCTTTGATTCTTCTTCACATGCACACACCAATAAGAAGAAAAGGAATCCAAACTTTCTGTGTTGTGCAACAGATAATATCGTTGGTCTTACTTGTCATTTTATGTGCCCAACCTGTAGTTTCTGTTTAGATCTCTTTATAAACTCATCTATTCAAAAAAAAATTTATGCTTTTGTATATTTCTTCTAACTCTCCTCTATTCTTGATACTCTATTGGCTATTGACTGATTGTCTAAAGATAATAAACATGACTAATGTCTGGCAATATTATAAGGGGCCTGGTCTGGTCTTGAGAGGTGTGCCCAAAAGTGCTAGTGCCTGCGGGAGTTTATTGACTAGAGTGTTTGGCATTACACTCAAGTGCTATCTATCTCTACTATCTATTGACAATCAAAGTGCTATGCTATACTTGACTCGTTGTGCTATGTGCTATTGTGAACTATGCTGTGTTATTCATGCTATCGTCATCTTGTTCTTGTGTTATTCCTGAAACACTTGCTATCTGTACCGTGTTGTTTGTGTTGTTACCTCTTGACATTACCTGACTTTCTCCTCTTGACATTACCTGACTGTGTTGTGCAACAGATACTATCGTTGGTCTTACTTGCCATTTTACGTGTCCAACCTGTAGTTTTTGTTTAGATCTCTTTATAAACTCATATATTCAAGTTTTTCTTTACGTTTTTATCTATTTCTTATTACTCTCCTCTATTCTTGATACTCTATTGGCTATTGACTGGTTGTCTAAAGATAATAAACATGACTAATGTCTGGCAATATTATAAGAGGCTCGGTTTGGTCTTGAGAGGTGCACCCAAAAGTGCTAGTGCCTGAGGGAGTTTATTGACCAGAGTGTTTGGCATTACACTCAAGTGCTATCTATCTCGATTATCTATTGACCATCAAAGTGCTATGCTATACTTGACTCGTTGTGCTATGTGCTATTGTGAACTATGTTGTGCTATTCATGCTATGGTCATCTTGTTCTTGTGTTATTCCTGAAACACTTGTTATCTGTACCGTGTTGTTACCTCTTAACATTACCTGACTTTCTCCATCATTAGTTTCTTTACTCCTTAATACATTCAATCACTTAAAGCATGCATGTTTTACAAGATATTAAGTCCTATTGAGCATTATCGCTCACCCTGCGTAATTGTGATATGTTTTCAGATGAATATAATGATGATGAGGACCACACACAAGAGGATGAGGATTGAGCAGGACCAAGAGTGAACTGGTTGTCGTCCCCTTTGTTATTAGAGTTAGTTTAGTTAGTTGCATTGTTTAGATGTGATGAAGTTCTCTGGGCCCCATAGTTATGGCTCTGCATTAGTAACTGTAATAGATATAGTGGAAGGATTAAGGAAATACAATTGTTTTGTGTTATTCAAACTGTTTAGTGGTTTGATGTTTATGTCGCTCTATACTCGCACTATATTAACTATCTCACATCCCGATATTCCACGTCGGGGCGTGACACTAAGAGTCGATTTAATGAATAGGTGAGAGTCCATTTAATAAGAGAGTCGGTTTTAGTAATCAAGTGAGAGTCTATATAATGAATAGATAACAGTTGATTTACTAGAGTGTCGATTCTTAATTAATTCAGGGAGTCGATTCTTTGAAGGTGATTCTCAATCAAGGAGTTGATTTATTAAGTAAATACATCGATTCTTTAAGTCAGGAAGTCGATTCATTAAGTTAGGAAGTTGATTCTTTAAGTCAAAGAGTCGATTCATTAAGGGATACTTCTTTCAAGGAGCTGATTCTTTCACTTAAGTTTGGGAGTTGATTCTTTCAGGGAGTCGATTCTCTAAAGGAGTCGATTCTCACTGAGACTTAATTCTCTACTAGACTCAATTCTCATTGAGACTCAATTATCATTGAGACTTGATTCTCTTTGAGACTCAATTCTCTCTGAGACTTGGTTATCATTAGGACTTGATGCTCTCTAAGACTCGATTCTCTCTGAGACTCAATTCTTATTGAGACTCGATTTTTATCTTATTGAGACTCAATTCTTGTCTTACTAGGACTTTATTCTTGCCTTATTATTTAAGACTCAGTTTTTGTCCTGTAATGGGAGTCAATTATGTCTTACCATCTAAGACTCGATCTTTTGTCCTTTTATGGGACTCGATTCTATCTTACTATTTAAGATTCAATTTTTGTCCCTTAATGAGACTCATTTTTTTCTTACTATTTAAGACTTGATATTGACCGTCACTAGGAATCGATTTTGACTAAGAATTGATTCTGGTTGTGATTTGATTCATTAATCAATTGGGACTCTCTTGTTCCACTAAACTATGACTTAATTATGTATGATCTTCAACTCAATTGACTGACAATTTGGGATTTAATCATTTAAAAATTTGGAACTCACTTTATTAACAATCTAAGACATGATCATTGACTTATCAATGAAATAGTTTTGGAGGATTTTTGGCTGAGATTAAGGTTCTATAATTAAAACTTTATCTCAAAATCAAGGGTTCATGAACAGATTTCAAGAAAGAGAATGAAGACACAATGATGAAAATCAAAACAACTCTAAACTAAAGCTCAAAAGGCACATGAGCATTGTAGCAACCCAAAAAAAATCTAGTAATTAAAAAATCAGAGATAAATCAAAATCTAGTAATTTAATAATAATAAACTAACTAAATACATACACCATATTATCACATGTACTAAAAGTATTCTAAAACTTAAATAAAAATCATAGTTAGACTTCAAACAATGTTTCGCAATGACCCATCATGATATTTTAGCCAATAAAAATCTCTTGGGCCAAGTTTAAGATAAATTGCGACTCATTGCCATAAATTGGAAATAAGTCAAAAATAAGCTATCACATGTACAAAGATTATTCAAAGAATTGAATAAAAATCACGATTAGACTCTTAAAATGCATAACCAACAACCGACTAAGGAATTTTGGCCAAGAAAAGTTTCTTTGACCAAAAATAAAATCGAATGGAAATACTAACCTGAACTTCACAATATTCAAATGGGCATAAATATATAGGCTAAATAGAGTTTATTACACCATTTGTGGGCTCTTAAATTGGCCCAAATTCATGTCCCATCATGAGGGAAGGTTTCCTAATGACCTTCCAATCCTAACATGGATGGGAATTCTCAAAATAAGGGAAAGATGGACAAACTCGGAACCCCCAAGTCCTAGTCACTCTAGGACTCTTAAACAACCTTAGATCTATAAATACTCACCTTAAACCCCTTGGGGTCGAGTTAGCATCTTGTTAGGGTCATGTGGAGGCAATCAAGGGCACCATAGGAGGAGGAGATCGTCCCCAACCTCCAGCTTCTTCCCCAACTCTAGTGGTTCTACAACTCGTGCACCCGCTCTTAGGTGTGATCAAAAATAGGTAATCTCGGACACAAACTAAACAAATCAAATACCATCTGAAGCTCTTCGAGTCTACTTTTATGTGCACCTATTTTTTCCCAATTTTTATAGTGTGTGTTGCATGTATTTTCATCGCACGATTTTAGGGCTTTTCGTGTTCATCTCTTAAATCATGCATCCTTATGTCGTTTTGATCCAAGTAAAAGTCATAAAGTTCTTCTACTTTGTGCTTTCAGCAACTTTCATGTTGAAGGTTTCATCTAAGAACCCCTAGAAATCCATGTTATAAGTCAAAACATGTTCATATGTTGCTTTCGTGTATTTTCAGGTTGATACCCTAAATCACGTTTAGTCCAGTGGACGCGAATATGAGAGACCATATCGCGTCCTTTCAATAGGATGCAACTTCACTTGAAATGTGTCGCCCCATGTTGACGTGATTCATACCAGACTAGACCGACTCCCATTCCTAGTACGCATCAAATTGTGTGCCATCTTGTTTTCTATGCCTTAGGTAATACGCGTCCAGTACACCTGACGCGGTTTGACACTTTTCCCACCGAGGACACTTTTCCCCACCCCTCGGTCTTCATGCATAGTTTTGAACATAGAGTCAAAGGAGTCAAATGAACTCATCATACATACCTAACATGATTATATAACCGATATGAACGCATCATATTGTCCTGACGTGATTCAACTTAGAATATGTCATCTACCCTTGACGCGATTTAAACGTGTCTCCCTGTCTTGACACGATTTAACCGTAGCTTGTTTTCTTCCAGAAGCCTTGTTTTCTCAGTTTTAATGTTGGTTAAAAGTGTCAACTGGTCATGATGCGATTTAGAAGCCTTCCAGAGACCGTCTTTTGTCTTGTTAGTCTTGTTAAGTATACTGTTACAGTCAGTCTAAGTTTGTTCAATGTCCTAAAAGATTCTCCCCATGTTAAAGCTTTAATAACCTAAAAATTATTCTAATTGCTCTTAATTTTATTGCTTGATATATCTATCATGTGATTATTCAATTCCATCTTGATAATCTAGCTTGTTACATAAATTTAAATCTCATATCTTTAATATGGACAAATTCATGTTGCTATCATCTTGTTTCTTATTCTATCCCATGCTATTGTGCTATTACTTTTCGCTATGTTTTAATGCGATGTTTATCACCTATATCGCGAGGCACATCCTTTCACTTACACACATGCATGATAGGCATCCCCTTCTTGGCGAATTGGAACCTCTTTGTTAGGCATTCCGTTCTAACATATTAGGAACTTTTCTCACAAGACCTCCGTAAATCTCCTTACTTTGTAGATTCCCTCATGGAGACCAAGCTAGTTCTACCATTGAAGTTCCCTAGAGATCTCGTGCACTTACTTTCTCATCTACTTTCTCTTAGAGAGTGATTTTGATACACATGAAACCAAGTCACTAATGTAAAGATTGAACTAAAAGGAAACTAAGCTGTTATGCTGTCGAATTTCTCTGTTGACACACTACCCTCATAGAATTGTGTTCACTAGACTTGCTATTCTTGAAATCATTACAGATGACATGATAATGTACTATTGCCTTGCCTTCTTGAAATTCTTGTAAATTGGTCATGATTGATTGTGGGTATCTACCTTTAAAATCGTGAGATGTAGGATTGGGCATGACGAGTGTCCAAGGGCTCCAGTCTAACCCCCTCGGCAGAGAGTCGGAAATGTACTATTAACTATGGGGTATAATGATTACTGGTGTTGCATCGCGCTAGGATTACTTGCTTGTGTGAATGTTAGATACATAACTACATTACACATGTTCATGGTGTGCATTCCAAGGTGGCATAGATCCTTAGTGCACATTATGACTCGTGATTGATGATTGTTACATGTTAAAAGTTCTTTCTCATTATATGCTTGCTTGATATGGCCATCTTGCGTACTTGTAAACTATTGCTCTGTTGATCGCTCTTGCTCTTACATCGTGCTTAACCTCAATACTTGAGCATTCTTACAAACAAGATTGTACTCTTACTACTTATGTTTTACTGGATTTACCATGCATATTAGTACACTTGCTTTATTCGTGTCTACCTAGTTCTTAAATTGCTAATCACTTATACATGTCAAGAGATGTAAATTCGACTGGGTGAGTGCGCTCATCACCTGCTTTCTTAACATTCTAGGTAACACTGATGTTGAGGAGGAGAACCAAGCTAGCAACGAGAATGCATCTAAGTGAAGAGTGTGGTTCAACCTTAGGATTAATATTATTTTAGTTCGAGAGTTAGTTTGAGGTAGTAGGTGGTAAAGAGTGATAAAGTTATGTAATTTTTCTTTTATAGAGTCTTAGTTCTGCATTTTAAATCTTGGAGTTAAGTATGTACTAGTTGTGATTATTGAAATGAAATGAAGAGTTTGGGATTATGAATGTTCAAATTACTTGTGTTATATGTGATTGCTAGCTACAGGCTTATTTGCTGACTACTCACATCTCAACAATTATTCTTCCGCTACCATGTTTGGGACATGGTAAGCATGGTCTTTTCCAACATAAACCATGCAGCTCACAAATATCAGCACGATCAATCGGTCATAAAGATCAAGATGCACATGGTTCTACATGCATGAATGTATTTGTAGACACGCGAATTTGGCTCCACCACGGGTAAATATCATATTGCGCCATAATGCCACAAATGGCTCTCATTTTGCCTTGCAAGAGTATTTTTGCAATATTTCTGGACCTCACCCCCCTTCTTCCCCGATGCTTCCCCTCCATTTTCAGGGCCCCTGGGAATTATGGGCATCAAATTCATGTCGCGATGGGTCTGGAGGACGCATTATGAAAGGTGTCCGGGATGGTGGACGCGATTCAGGACCTTAACGCGACGGCTCTCACAGGCACGACCTTAACGTGACGGCTTCAGGGGATGCGACCTTAACGCGGTGGCCATGCAGGGTGCAACCATGAAATTTGTGTCATGCATGCCGGATGCATTTATCAGCACGTGCCTAAACGGAATTGCGTCCAATCCGTTGGACGCGATTTGAAAGTCAAAAAGGTTATGGCCCAGAACGTCGTCGCCCGCAGGCCCGTAATCATGAGAAAATCCTGTAATCACGTCCTTGTCAGCAGACGTGATTCATAAGGTCAAATCATAATTCCCCGTTAGCAGACAGCGCATTTATGAGTCGATTGCCTCGGAAATTGCCCCTAAGGTAGTCGCATCGGCCATTGCCGCCGCGTCTCAAGTCGCGGCAGCCATGGCAGACGTGATTCGTATCCTTATCGCGGCGCCCTGACAGGACGCGATTCAGAAGAAGTGGCGGCAATCATGCGCCTGTCTTGTCAATTTGACCTTGCGAGTCACGGCCTGCCACCCAGACGCAATTCAATCCACGTCGCGGCGCACTAGCCCGACACGAGTCAAGTCGCGGCCTGCCACCCAGACGCGATTCAGGTTCTTGTCACGGCAGCTGTACCTGACGCGATTCCAAGATTTCACCCCTATAAATTGACCCCCGAGGGTCATTTGTAGATGGGGGTTCTAGGAAGCGGCGAAGCCTTGCCGGATCCTCGCCCCAACCTCTGGCCCAAGGAGCTCTTCCTCGTCGATCCGCCCTTCTTCCATCCGTATCGGAGCGGAGCGAGGCAGGAGCACTCTTCTTCCTCCTCTCTGCCCATCCAATCGGCAGTGGCCCTCACGCCATCAACATTTGGGGAAGCACCCCCTCCCCTTCCTTTGTTTACTTTATCTCCTCTGGGCTCCACGTGCTCCTCTAGATTTTCATCTCCTCTGGTCCCCTCGTGGCCCCTTTTCTTTCATACATACACACATGCATGCATACACACACACACACCTACTTCCTAGGGGTTTAAAAGTCATCATCCGGTAAGTCGTTCCCCTTCCCATTCATTCTTTTATTTCATTTTTCAGAATTGCATACTACACATTATTTGGCTAATCCCCTCTTCTTTTCTTTGTCAGGATAATCAAACGGAAAACATCCTCTACCGCGGTCGACCATGTTCGTAGAGGAAGAAAGGACCCACATTGTCCCCCGCGCAATCTCCCCTCACTCCAAAAGATACGCTCATGATCACTCTTCCATCTCGCATCCCTCACCGTGCATCTCCATTCGGCACCCTCATGTGCCTGGCGATCACGATCACCCCACCCTCATCTATCCCTCTTTGTGGACCGCACGTCGTCCATCGGCGGCATCTATAAATTGGCGATCACGGTGGGACATCTTTTGCATTTTCCCTTTTGATTACCCTCCTCCTTCGTGCCCCATGTGGCACTCTCCTTTCTTTTCCCGCTTTATACTGTGTTGCATGCTGTAGTTTTTATTTTTCTCATCTTTTTACACATCTCCAGCTTTCCTGCGCTTTTTTTTTCTTCTGTCCTCGGGTGGCTGTTGGAACCGCGTCCAACACAGAGGACGCGTTCATAACGCATTCATCGTACCAGACGCATTTCGTTTTGCTGTTGCGGTGGCTAAAGATGATGCGCTCAGCTGCCTTGTCGCGGCGGCCTTAGCCGACGCGTCTCCCTTGTCGCGGCGGCTAAGGCCGACGCTTCTCTGTATTCTTAATCCTATTTTCTGCACATCTTTCCTGCTTACTGCTTTTTACTGCTTTCGTTTTTATTTTCAGGCGCCTGTTTGGAATCGTGTCCCACACAGTGGACGCGATTCAGGATTTTAGTAAAGCGTCCGCCTGCCTAGACGCGTTATACTTCTCTTGTCGCACCAGCTAAGGCCGACGCATTCTTGTCGCAGCGGCAACGACCGATGTGTCTCAGCCAGCAGTCGTCCACAGGGACTAGGCGTGGCACTAACAGCCTTCTGGGGCTCTCAGTTCCGCGTCCAGGTGACTGGACACGATTCTGTAGTCGCGGCGGCTGTCCCCGCCGCAATTCACAGTGCTGACAAAAACGCACCCCTTCTGCCATTTTGCTATAAATTGCTGCATACAGGGCATATTGCATCGGTCGGGGGACCTCCTTCCCTCATATCCTAGGCTCCATACACCCTTCTGGTGAAGGCAATCTCTCCATTGAGCATTCCGTCTCTTTGGACCAGTGAACCTTCTCCCGAAACCCTGTAAGACTCTGTACCCCATGGATTCCCTCACGGCGGACCGAGCTGGCAGTACCATTTCGTTGACCCGGGTTTAGATATCCATTGCGTGGTGAGAGGTGATTCTAGTTGTACCCGAAGTTCCATACTCTACCCAACTAGGATCTCACCTGGAATGACACAATATTTTTCAATCCATTAATTAATTGTGAAATTCCTAAAAGCAAGCGTTAAGCATTCTAACTTGTTTGAACCATCTTTGATTGATTAATCTTTGTTCAACTTATTTGTCTGCTTGCCTTGTTAAAAATGGACCAATATCATCATGTTGGATTTGATTATATGGACTATGAGGATAATTCAAGCGTCCAATCATTTCGATCCCATGTCCGTCCATTTCACCACCGTGAGGGACAGCCTTCCACTTCCTATGGTTACGTGCGCACACCGCGCACTAGCCTATATGATGTCCCTTCACACCTCACTCCAATCAAAACCCGGCAAGAGCCTTCCCCCCACCATGATCCCACAGTCCAAACTGTCCTACATGCACTCGATCAACTCACCCCTCAACAACTAAATTTGATCCAATCTTTGGTTGAGGGTGTGACTCCCTCTCCCTCTCCTTCTCCCAGGCGCCCACCTTTGTATATTCCGGCGACTTCACCACATACCCCTGTGCATTCTTCATCACCTCGGCCCCCTGGCCAATTGCACTCCCGTGCTCTGGTCCATACAGACCGTCCCTTGGGAAGGCCCACTAATTCGAGGCCACCCCCATGCATTCCCTCATTTGCCCAGCAGCAACCTACTCCACTCCAACATGCTCTTCTCCAGAAATTGAACAACCTGGAGAGTCAAATAAATAAGCTTTCAAATCCCATGGGTGACCCCGTCGCCGCCACGCCGGCTCTCCCACAAATTTATATACATCCTTCGGAGATGCCAACGTACTGATTGTACAATGGCACGGGCAATCCCTACCTTCATGTCAAGGAATTCCTTTATGAGTCTTCTCGTTGGCAGCAAGACCCCATCACCTTGGCATATTTATTTAGAAAATCTCTTGATGGCCCTGCACTCGAATGGTTCTACTTCTTAGAACCAAGTGAGGCAGGAGACTTCCGCCCTCTGCATAAAAAATTCCTTCAAAGGTACAAAGACCGCGTCAGCCCCTATCTCTCTATCATGGATCTAGCATCCGAGAAGATGAGGGCCGACGAGGCCTTTGTACAATTTGCTGACCATTGGAGGTCAATGGCCACTCGCTTACAGCATAAGCTCTCGGAGTCAGAGCAAGTTAAAATAATCATTTCCAACTCTACTCCGAGGTTCGGGCACATACTGGTCATGAACCAAATCACCTCCATGGAGGAACTCTATGAGCGGGGATGTTACATTCAAGCTCATTTAATGGACTCCCCGATCGCGGAGCTATTTGATCAAATTAAACCGAGAAAGAACGGATCAGTGGACGCCATCCACCATCCACCTCACCACTATACAACATCCACATCATATGCCCCTGCGCATACGCTACCCATCTACCACAACATGTTGCCACCCAGGCGTCCACTGATTCGTCCTCTCCGGACTCAACAACCTTCAACTGGGCCCTACGATGCCCCAATTTATGAAAAAGCTCACGTGCCCTACGTTGCACCCGCTCCGGCTCTCGTGCCGATTCCCATACCTCAACCACAACAACCTCTGCTTCCATCACAGCCTATTGCTCGGGCTGAGGTTGCCAACTGCCAACCCCCCCAAGAAACCACCTGGTGTTACGACGATGAACCTTCCGAGGTCATGTTCGTACGCCATTTACCTACCCCTCCCACATTGTCGTCCATTATCATTAAACCTTCCACAATTACACCAATCATTACACCTCCCACTACGCCAACACCCTTGGCAACCGAAACTGAGCAAATCTTCCCCTTCATACCCATCGCGCCTCCACAGGCCATACAACCTCCCATTACGCCCACCACATCCACCCCCATCCAACGGAGCGGGTGCACCCCTTTCAGGAGCAACAAGCAAGTACAGCAGAAGGAAGCTTCGGGATCGGGCATGCTTTTTAAAATTCAAGACTATATTCCTCTCATGCCGATCATTGTCAAAATACTGGGCACATTCACTGAGCGGGAGTCCTCCCCTCCAATCATGGCCGTCAAGAGGCCTTCTAATGATATGCCAATCATACCCACTGTCAACCGGGTTCAATTTAAAATACTCATAGGGAATCTCCCTCTTCAAGCTCTCATGACCCCTCACACCATTGTTGTGAACCTTCCCACTCCAGTAAAGGGGTCAGCTTCTCATGTTGTGCTCACATACTCCAACGCCAAATCATTGGCACAATCTATTATTCACGGGGACGTGCCCTGTAACGACCCAGAATCCGCATTACCAGTAATAACCAGTAACCCGAATTCTGACCCGCTAACCCACGAGACAAGCTCGGAAGGGTAGGAAGTGAAAGTCCGAGGAGACTATATGTAAGAAGATACACACCATGCAAAGCAGTAAAATTCCACTATATGAACATATCATATACAATCTCAGAGTCTGAGACAAAGTACAGAGTACAGAAGTACAACAAAAAGGTACAACTCACTGCAGCTAGGGAGCACCAACACCGGAGTGGCTAGACTCGCCTGGAACGGGAGTCGACGAAGACCCACCTGAAAGGGAAGGGAGTGAGTCTCAAGAAAGAGACCCAGTAGGGAAAAGTAACCCCACCGGTAACAGTCTAAAGTGCGGAAAGTAAAAACAGAAAGTAAGTACACGTCGCACCACACAAAACTGTAAACCACACGGCTCAGTAACACACACTCACACACACAGCAAGTAGGACTCAGCTAGGGTCTGTGGCTCGGCGTCCCGTCACCACAGAGGCTCTCAACCCCAGCCACGTGTGCACACTACAGACGCTCTCTCTCGCGTCTGGTCCACGACCGGTTTTTCCCCTACGCTTGACCCTAGCGGTAGAGAAGGGGCTCCACGGAGACCGGCTCAAAACCACCACAAGGAGTACGCACAGGACAGAGTCGCACTCGGTGTCCCGGCTCACTAGCGGAGGACAACCACACGCTAGTCATCTAGACGGAGTCGCACCCACGCCTAGGTAACACAACAAAAACGGGTACACGGTAACGCAACGTGCGTACAACAGACGGAACACACTCAACGTCTGAAACCCCGTACAGTAGTAAACACCTCGTGCCACAAACAACTACTCCTATGCACAGGCGGAGTCACACTCTAAGCCTGGCCCACTTGTGCTATTAGGGCGGACATCACATGTCAATCGCCTCTAATCACACAACTTAAGTCTGCTGGGATACAGGAGATTAACGGCCTGATCGATTGCCGCCAATATGAGGTAAACGACAACCCCTATGCCGCCAACAATAACTAAACGGCAGTCGACCTTGTCGTTTAACTCATCCCTGAAGATCTCAACGTCAACAGATGTGGACGTTGATATCTTCAGTCCCCCATACCCAGAACTGAACCGAATCAGTCCCAATGGGCAGAAACACTTAACTAAACTCTGACTGATGGAGGGAAACACTTCCTCTCATCAATCTACACTACCAGAACATCATAAATAGACAATCTAACACCTAGATTATCCAAACCACCCTCAATTCCGGCATGATACAACCCAAACCCTAAACCATAAATTACACACCAATTTGCTTAATTGGACATGCCGGTTTGCTGGGGAGGGTTATAGGGGTTAAGTCCCTACCTCAGAACGCCTTAAGAATCCCCAACTAGCCACCAATCGCGTCGGATCTCCCCGAAGACTCCGCGCGAATCACGCCAAAACCTTGCGATTCCCGCCCGAACTAGCGACGCCACACGATCCAGGAGCTTCCCACGAGCTCAAATCACTCAACAGAAACTACAGGAATCAAGAAAGGCTAAGGAGGAAGGAAGGAGAGAAAAGGAGAAGAAGAAGCTCTGCTCTCGGGCTGCCCTATTTCAACAGGACTGGTTAGTCGACGTCAACATCAATGGCCGCCAACTGAACCGCCTACAGATTAACGTCCACATAGCTTGTCGCTGAGTTCAAGCTCAGACGTCCACATCGCTGGACGCTGACTCAGACTCAACGGCAAGCCCTGGCCGTCAACTACACAGGACCTCTACAGACCCAATAAGGATCCATTAAAGACCCGAGACCTTACATGCCCCTTCCCACATCACACGCTATACAGTCTTTGGGCACGGTCCCCTCTTTGTTGCTTCCAACTCTACCGGTGGAACTCCCCACCCCTTCCTTAAACTACATTCCAAGGGAGCTGCCACTGTCATTTGACACTCCGACGGAAGTCAACAATCCAATCATTGAGAGCTGCTCAATCTCTCCGAGAAGAGCAAGGTCATCTGCCCGCTGGGCAAAATTTATGAGGAAGTACCTGCGGGTTAGAATGCCAATTCCCAAGCAAAAGCCAAAATGTCGGGCAAAGCAAAAGGCCAGGGGACCTTCATTTCCCTCTTCTTTTGAATCGTCCTTTTTGCTGCTTAGCACCTCTCCGTGGGTTCTCCACATTCCCTCCCCAGGGGAGGTATTTTATTTTCATCTTTTATATAATCTATTTTCTTACACTGGGCACTGCGCCCCTTTTTGTACTCCTTACTCTCCCTTCCGTGCCCCTCGTGGCACATCTTCCCATTGTGCCACACGTGGCACATCTCCTTCCTGTGCCCCACACGGCACATCTCCATCATGTGCCCCACGTGGCACAACTCCCTCTTGTGCCCCACGTGGCACCTCTCCATCTTGCGCCCCACGCGACACGCCCTCCTTTTTGGCCCCTCACGGCCCGCTTTTTCCTTTCTCTCCTCCGCCCCCACCGGATTCTTTTCTTTTTTCAGGGCACCGCACCCTCCTTCTTCTCCTATCCTCTCCGGCCCCGCCGGAGTCTTCAAAATCTTTCCTCCACTCTCTCCTCGCCGCCTTTAATCGGGTCCTTCGACCCTTCTCGCATTGCTTTCGGGATTTTAGCCCCCACATGTCTTTTTAATTTTCCAAAATAAAATGTAAATCCTTGTAGACCTCCGAGTCTCGCCCCAGCGCAGGGCAATCGTCCCCTTTTACCTTCCAAAAACTCTTATTATATTTTATTAGTATCAAAAACCCATAAAAAGATGGATATTTCAGCATTGCCATGTCGTCGCAGCATTTCTGTTATAAGAATCCTGAGCCAGGAGTCCAAAATTCCCTCCCAAGTCATTAAGGTCTACCCTTAGCATGGGCACTTACACACACTTCACGGCGCCCTAAGCCGATTGCTCCCGATAGACACTATCACTGTCACAGCCATGCCTGAAAGGCACAAACGTCTGTTTCTCCTCTTATTCGGCCAAAGTATGGGTAGTAGAGGTAGTCTGGGCAAGGCAACCAACCCAAGGCACTCCGTCATGAGAGGATGTCCCAAATGGGCAAAGTCAAATGACCAATAAAAATCTAAGTCAAAATGCATGTCAAGAGTGGCAAAGTCCCCGCAGGGATCCAAATGGACCTGGACGTATGCATGCAAAAATCAAATCAAGATAATAGGGCATGGCAAAGAGTGGCAAAGTCCCCACGGAGATCCAAATGGACTCGGTCGTACGCATGTCCCTACAATCAAATGGTCATCACTCAAGATTCCAAAATAATTCAAAAGTCTCAGTGCTTAATGAGACTGAACCTTCTGACGGCTATGCCAAGGAAGTCAACACAACTCCTCAAATACTCATACCAAGCTTATCTCCAAATTTTCTTCCCTTCTTCCTATCAGACCCAGTTGCCTTTTTAGGCGTGGCTTTGATAGTAACACTGTTCACCCAGTACAATCAGTTCATGAGCGCCACGTTAAAACGCACGCCCTACTCTGGGCATTCTTTAATGAAATGGAAGGTAACAAAGACCCCTCGCCAATCAATTTTCATAACTCTAACGCCGCCATGGCATGGCAATGTTCCAAAATCACAAAAAAAATCAAACATTTTCAAAAATTCCAAAAAAAAAATGAATATTCCCAAAATCCACAAAAAAATCAAATATTTTCTAAAACCCAAACAAAATTTAAATATGTCCAAAATCCAGAAAAATTAATTACTTTCAAAACCATCAAAAAATCCAAACATTTTCAAAATCTCCATAAAAATTCAAATACTTTCAAAATCTCACAAAAATTCAAATATCTCCAAACCCACAAAAAATCAAATACTTTCAAAAAAAAACTCCAAAAAAAATTTTATGAGGGTATTGCACATGGCAAGCACATTGCCTCTTGTCTACGTCAGAATGATGCAATTCTTCCCCTTCATGAGTTCCTCCCATCCTTAACTCCAATCTCCTTAGCCAGAGATCACCTATCTTCATAGTCTAACAAACAAATTGTTTGAGCTATTCTATTGTTGTCTACTTTAGTCTTGCTCCATGCTATAAATACTGTTTTTCCATGATGTTTGTTGTTTTTTGGCTAATGAGTTTTTTAGCGCAGTATTCGAGTTACCTCATCTGGCGCTGCATCAGGCTGCAACGTGCTGCCCCCACCATCAAGTTATCTATAAGTATACCATTAGAGCATACCAAGGACCTTGTGGCTCTGAGGAATCTAGGATTTGAGTTCCCCTCTATCAAAAACAATGATTATCCCAGAGGATCCTTAGCCGCACGGATAGGCCGTTATGCTTGGCATGTGAGGACGACGGACCCATGCATACCCCCTGATCCTGACTCAACGCCATCATAATAATATTATCCTTGGTTATTTTCTACTTCTCTTTGAGCTTATTTTTTTCTTTTAGCCCAGCATACATGCATCTTGAAATCACAGTGGAAAACCACTCTTCCAAGCCAATTTGAGGGCCATCTGCCCCCCCCCCTCCAAATCCAAAAGTAATATTGAGATATTCCATTCTGGGTCAAGCACCCAACTCCCTTTGTTGTCGCCTCTGGGCCGATTTCCTTAAGAATCCTTTGTTTGGACTTATCCCTTTTATTTTCGCCTTTACTCCAGAGATCCACCTGTGGTAGTGGCAGACGCTCCCGATGGTGCAACCTAACGGATTATGTCCTTAGGTACTTCCCCTTTGCTGGAAGTTGATCTCTCCTTCTCTCCCCAAGATCCACCTGAGGCAGTGGCAGACGCCCCCAATGGTGAAACCTAACAGATTGTGTCCTTAGGTACTTCCCCGACGCTAGAAGTTGATCTTTTCTTTCCTTTTGCGCCCATGGCACCTTTCCTTTCTTTTCTTATCATTTGTCCAAACATTCGTTTTCTTTAGGTCTTCTTCCCAGTGGTGACTTCCTAGGTTGTTGGTGAAAGACTCTTATCAGGTGGCAATCACCCCATTGCTCACGCGTCTATTTTTCACCTTGGCGTCTACTTTTCAGTTCGCTCCCGCTACGCTCCACTTCGCTACGCTACATTTCTTTTCACTTCACTTCACTCCATTACACTCCACTTCGTGTCCCTTCGCTTCGCTCCCCTACAAAATAGACGCCAAGGTGTGGCAGCTGTAGACACGTGAATTTGGCTCTACCATGGGCAAATATCATTTTGCGCCATAATGCCACAAATGGCCCTCATTTTTCCTTGCAAGAGTATTTTCCCAATATTTCTAGACCTCACCCTCCTTCTTCTCCGGTGCTTCCCCTCCATTTTCAGGGCCCCTGGGAATTATAGGCATCAAATTCATGTTGCGACGGGTCTGGTAACGCGACGGCTCTCACAGGCGCGACCTTAACGCGACGGCTTCAGGGGATGCGACCTTAACGCAACGGCCATGCAGGGCGCAACCATGAAATTTACGTCATGCATGCTGGACGTGTTTATCAGCACGTGCCTAAACGGAATTGCGTCCAATCCGTTGGACGCGATTTGAAAGTCAAAAAGGCTATGGCCCGGAACGTCATCGCCCGCAGGCCCGTAATCATGAGAAAATCCTATAATCACGTCCTTGTCAGCAGACGTGATTCATAAGGTCAAATCATAATTCCTCGTTAGCAGACAGTGCATTTATGAGTTGATTGCCTCGGAAATTGCCCCTAAGGTAGTCGCGTCGGCCATTACCGCCGTGTCTCAAGTCGCGGCAGCCATGGCAGACGCGATTCATATCCTTATCGCGGCGCCCTAACAGGACGCGATTCAGAAGAAGTGGCGGCAATCATGCGCCTGTCTCGTCAATTTGACCTTACGAGTCGCGGCCTGCCGCCCGGACGCAATTCAATCCATGTCGCGGCGTGCTAGCCCGACGCGAGTCAAGTCGCGGCCTGCCACCTAGACGCGATTCAGGTTCTTGTCATGGCGGCTGTACCTAACGCGATTCCAAGATTTCACCCCTATAAATTGACCCCTGAGGGTCATTTGTAGAGGGGGGTTCCAAGAAGCGGCGAAGCCCTGCCAGATCCTTGCCCCAACCTCCGGCCCAAGGAGCTCTTCCTCATCGATCCGTCCTCCTTCTTCCACGCGTACCAGAGCGGAGCGAGGCGGGAGCACTCTTCTTCCTCCTCTCCAGTTGTCCAATCGGAAGCGGCCCTCATGCCATCAACATTTGGGGAAGCACCCCCTCTCCTTCCTTTGTTTACTTTATCTCCTCTGGGCTCCACGTGCCCCTCTATATTTTCATCTCCTCCGGGCCCCTCGTGGCCCTTTTCTTTCATACATACACACATACATGCATACACACACCTGCTTCCTAGGGATTTAAAAGTCATCATCCAGTAAGTCGTTTCCTTTGCCATTCATTCTTTTATTTCATTTTTCAGAATTGCATACTACACATTATTTGGCTAATCCCCTCTTCTTTTCTTTGTCAAGATAATCAAACGGAAAATGCCCTCTACCGCGGTCGGCCGTGTTCGTAGAGGAAGAAAGGACCCACATCGTCCCCCGGGCAATCTCCCCTCGCTCCAAAAGGTATGCTCGCGATCACTCTTCCATCTCGCACCCCTCGCCGTACGTCTCCATTCGGCACCCTCGTGTGCCTGGCGATCACGATCACCCCACCCTCATCTATCCCTCTTTGTGGACCGCATGTCGTCCATCGGCGGCATCTATAGTATGTACATGAATGATTTATTAAATTTATGTCATGTGATCACCTACAAAAGAATTAAATCATGTTTAGCTTGAGAGAACATCTACTTTTTTGATGATTCAAGAAGAAAAGGATGAAAACCATGAAGAATAGTGAAGGCTTTGTGTCTTCTTGCATTCCTCGTCTTCCAGAATCCCTTGCCCATGTCTCAAAACTTTCCAGCAGTAGCTAGGGTCGGCCAAGAAGAATTTAAGTGTATATTTAAACGGTTAAGGCGTTAAGATTCCTAGTTGGAATCAAGATTTAGGGTTGCAATTTCATTTAGTTTTCTTCCATATTACAACCTCCTTTTCGTAGTTCATTTATAGTTATGGCAGAGAACAACCTTCTCTTGTTGGGTTACAGTTTTAAAAGTCATAATTTGGTTATTTTCTTAAGCGCATGGGTTCCAATCAGATTTTGACTCAAGTTGAGACCAATTTCCTTCTAACTCCTGTTTCAATTAGTAGTTGCATAGGAATTCAAATTTCTTTTACTGGGTTACATTTTAGCCTTAAGTTATGGCCCAATTAGATTAGTATTTAGGTCATTTAACCCAAGTTTATGATGGGATTTTGAGCTGTATGAAGTTTATTAAGTATTCTTTATGAAATGTTTATCATCTATATTTTAAATTTTCAAGTTGTTACATAGAACCCCAGCCTAAGCGTTGATTGGTTTAGATGCTCCTTCGATGTGACTTGTACTCAATCAATAGTCAACATCCGTTGATGGCTCTTTCCTTCCTGGGAAAGTCGTGATTGTGGTGTGTCATCGAAGAGTTTGTGTATCAGAAAATCATTGGCTAGGAATAATAATGATTGCATAATGCAAATCTCCATGCAATTAGGGAATCAACAGGTATGGGCGTTGCATGCATGGATCACAATGTCACACGGTACTAGGGATAAGGCCTCATAGTGCAGGGGAGACCCTCCCTAAATCCCTTCAAATTGAGACCATGGGGTGTCTGCATGGCATATTCCCTTCTTGTGTCCCTATGCTTATGTCATCCAATCTCACATGTTTTCGACTCTCAGTGGGTGATTTCCTCTCTAGTAAGGCCTTTATGCTTGTCTACTTGAGTGATGGTGAGGCAAGGTAGAGACATTGAGTCCGAGTCCTCCTCGGCTACCTCACTGGAGGTTCCATGCACCTCTAAGGTAGTTGGAGCTCCTTCTTATCCTAGCGGGTCACCTCCTTGCCTTTGTCATGTCGCACAGTGGAGGGCCTCTAAGAGGTCTATTAGATCTCCCATACCTTCGACATCATCTTCCCCCATAGTAATCAGCCCATCTTCACCAACCTACTTAGATGCTTCACCCTTTCTCTTGATCACTTGGCGGCGAACTTCTATCTTTTTGTCCATGATATCTTTGTACAGCTTTTTCGAGCTAGGGTCTTGCCCCAACACATCTACCCAACTCATGCAACTCTTCTACTACTTTCTCGTTTGTTTTACCCCTGTCATTAACTTCTTCTGCAATGTGTTCACCATTCAATCATTTGGTGGTATGGGAGGCCATTACTTTGAAGCCCACCCTTCCAAAAGATTCCTAAACTTCTCCCCTTGCCTCTACAAGATCAAGGATGAGGAGATAAGGTTTGTCATCATCGCCTGTGTCAATGGCCAACTTGAGTGGAACTTCCCCAACTTATTCAGGATGCACTTGCTCCCTGGAGATAGGTATGGCTGGGGGATCAGTCTTCTGCCAACCGCTTGGTGCTTAAGTGCGTCAACAATGCGAAATCTCTCCTCATGCTGGAGTCACTAAGGAGTCTTGGTCATCCCCCTATTTTGGTGGGTATATGTCAAGGTCTTCTCTAGTGCTCGATCTTCATATTTTTTATTCTCTAATCATATCAGCTTGCATTGCAGGTTGTTTGGATCTTATGGTGATTCACCTTCAATTTAGGATGGTCAAGTTACCTTCAAATCAAATGTCTTTATGGGATCAACAGTAGCCTCTGCCTACTGCCAAAACTCTACCAGCAAGTGGTGATGACAGTTGAATCCACACTGATGGTTCTTCCAACTAGTGCTCCCCTTTTCCAACCTCAGGTACTTGCAATGGGGACACTATAGTACATCCCCTTGTCAGAGGGAGCAAGGAGTGCCAGTGTGTCAAAGTTGTCTGGTCATTCAGAATGGGTGGTCATCTCGTAAGAACTTCCATGAGTTGTGTCTGAGGAGGGTCTGTCTGCCAAGGTGGACATGTATACAGTGGTGAACAACTCACAAGAGTAGGGTGCAAATTACATGGAGCTCCCCCTTGGTGAAGATGTTGGTAGTGTAGGTCCCTCCAATGCTTTGGAGGGCAACACTGTAGTGGAATCAGGTGCATATGGAGGGGTCGTTGTCGAAGAGATCCCACTGAGACATACGACTGGTGGCGAATTGAAGGCCACACTTGTGGAGCTACAGTAGAAGTCACTGGTGCAACAAGGAAGTTTTCAGAGGCTTCCCATTAGGAGTCCTCATCAAATGCCCTCCCTCATTGCAATCGTTGGCAGGCCTTAGGGCAGACCTATTATGGCCTACTATGATAGCTCAAAGGTCGGAGCAGAGGAAGGGGGGCATCCGAGCACTCTCCTCCATTGAGGCGACTTCATCTAGATGTGCCACGTTTGGATCTTGTGCAGCCCCTAAGAGGAAGTCAAGTGGGGTCGATGGAACCTTTGTTGTAGAGTGCAATGCCTCCACTAGTGGATGCAGTTGGGGGGCTACACCCCCCCCCAACCCCCGCATTGGATTTTGCATTGGGTCATTGCTGAGGCATCACTCTTGGAGAGGAATGTTGCCCGCACTCTGGCTAATGGGGCATTCGTGTCCCAAAGGACTGAGAGACCACTACTGTCCATCCCTCTGGTGAGGTTGTTCTAGAAGAGCTACATTTGAGCATTTGGGTGGGGAACATGCTTGTGACCTTAGAGCAGAGGTGGTATGAGTTGGGGGCAAGCATCATGGAAGCAAAGGCTATAGTTGCAGTGCTCAAAAATTGCCTGCAAGCCTTGCTGGCTGCCCATGGGAAGGTGAATCAAAAATTGGACACGACTATCCATGCCAAGGAGGCCAATGCCACCCAAGTGGCCATGGCAATGGTGGCTATAGATGTCACCAAGAAGAATGCTCAGTCTTTAGAGGATCAGGCCACTACAACTAAGGATGCTTAGAGGGCCATGGAAGAGGAGGTGGGCCATCTTCGTGCTGAGCTAGAGTCATCTCAGACTGCAATCATGGAGGCCTTCAAGTGCTCACCTGAGTTCTAGGAGCTAGCTGACGACTACATCCTAGGTTTCTATGATGAGGTTATGGCTCAAGGCAAGGAAGAAGGCTTCAATAGGGTTGGGTGGCGATAGTCTGAGAAGCCCGCAAAGTGAACTATGACTGGGGATGGTACCCCAAGAGGCCGCTATCCCTGAGGACATTGTCATTGGTCTACCTAACAAGGCAGCCATTGGGGTCGAGGTCGTCATCACCACACACTCTTCCCTATTACCGAATGCTCATGCTAAAGGCTCTCCATCAGACACGATGATCTAGGAGGAGTGATGCTCAGTGCATCCTCCGTTGCTCTTTCCTTACTTGTACATATTTTCCATCTTTAGGAGTAGGACCTCTTTGTACTTCTGAAAACTCTTTAATGGAAAAGACTTCTTCGGTAGTTCCTAGTACCTTTTGTGTTTACTTTTCACACCTTAGTCTGGTAGACCAGAGGGTGCACTCTGCTGGTGTCGAGAAAGTGACCAAGCATTTACCCTCGAAACAGTCAATTCAAAGGTGGGTGGTTTTTTTTTTCTTTTTTGAGAAGGGGGGGGGGGACATGCTATCTCCATGTAGTTTCATCGACGACCTTAACTCCTTGGTGCTGAGAACATTGCTAAGTGGAGGTTCCCTTGAACGTACTCCTAAAATCATACCCTTAGAAGTGCACATATGGGTGTTAGTAAGGAAATTTCCCTCAATATAAGATGATAACAATATTATAAGATGATCTACGATCATCACCAAAGTAATTTCCAAGGGGAATATGATAAATAATAGTGTTTATTACCATATAAAATTGAAAGAACAAGGGAGAAATCCACTCACCTAAGAACATGGTGATCTACCAAGATGCGTTTAGAATGCAGCTTCCCATTGGATGCATTCATCATGTTGATTGGAAACTATATATTCTTTCCTCCTCCACTCTCTAGTTGGCTAGAGAACAAAGGCCTCACGATATGTGCATGTTCTATACCAGCCAAAGTAAGTCACACGAGGAAAATCCATTAGAAAGTAAGATTTGATGAAGCACCATCTATAGAGATAATAATCATGACAATTGGAGGAAACTTACCTTGAAATTTGGGTTTTAAACCCCTTTGTGGGGTATAGGTGTTTCAACATGCTAGAATGTGTTTAGAGAAAGAAAATGAGGAAGAAGGACCTATCTATATGTATGCATGAAGAGAATAATACAAAGAATAACTAACAAGAGAGATGTTTTCCTCCCAAAGAGGGGTGCTTCTTAGATGATGGAGGATGTTGAAAAGGTAGGCACAGGTCCCACAAAGAATTCTTAGTAGCTAGCTTTGAAGACGAAGCCCTAAGATGGCTATTTATAGGAGAGAGAAGTCCAATACAAGTTGGAGAATAATATGAATTTATCTTAGGTTTAAGATTCTAATCTGGGTTTGGATAAGCTTGAGAGGTTTTAGAGGATAACTACAAGAGATTCGGACCCTAATCATCCTCAAGCAACCTTTGGATAAGCACTAAAAATCGAAGGATAATCCGATATGTAATTAAATGCGTAGGACGTGCATGGGTCTTCTTGGAAATTGAGAACACGTCCTATCAGGTGAACGCAATCAGAACACATCTGCCTGATACGACGTGTTCAGGAACTAATGTCCAAAATGCATCAGGACCCCATGGCACATTCATGCTATCTGCATGAATTTGATATGTTGTGAAGATTTTTGGCTTTTGAAATAAGATTGGGCTTAAACCTAAGGATGAATAAGCTCATAAAAACCAAGGAAAGGCTCTAAATAGATGACCAACTTGTTGTATCAATGATATGAACAAGAAATATGACTCAACTAGTGGGTCGAAAATAGGTGTTTATAGATTACCCCTCCTTGGCGCCCGCTTTGTAGGGGAACGAAGCGGAGATGGAGCAGAGTGAAATAGAATGGAATGAAACAACGATGAAGTTGAAATAGACTAAAGAGTGGATATCAAGGTTAAGAGATATCTATCACAATTGACAAGCGATAGAAATCATCAAAAAAGCTTCAAACTAACAACAATGAAAAGAATGCATGCACAGCTCTTGTCTAGAATGACAAAGAAGGGATAGAAAGGATAGGATGAAGATGATTAACCTCTTTATGAAGAGGTTCGTTAGCCTAGATTTGTCGTAGGTTTTGCTCATTAGAGGAGTTTGCTATCTCGATGAGTTACGATGATTGTTTTACCCTCGTGCATTTCATAGTTAATGAGCAAATCAATAAGAAAATACTGAATGAATTGGCTGAAAAAGAGAGGGAGAGTTCTATATAGGAACCATATTGTCACACTAGACCAAGCGACTAGCTCAAAGAAGACCTTCAAATTTAAAGTAAATAATTATTTCTTGTTTAGGATTATAGCACGATTGACCATCGTTGAGAAGCAATTCGACACAAACTATGAGGCATAAAGCTCAAAATATTATATGATGCACGTTAGGCTAAAAGAAGAAGAAATCATAAAAATAATATATGAAGAAAAATAAAAATAGAAAATACTTAAGAATAATATTGTTAAGCTGAACAAGCAAGGGTCAAGAAACTTCTCGCAACCCCAGCATGCAAAACACAATCCATCGTTCCCAGGCCATTCAAGCTAATGGCCTATCTAATGATTCACAATATGCACTTAGATCATCACTATTTTGGTGAAGGGAAACTCAAATCGTAGAATACATTAAGAACCAGTTGGTCCTTGAGAGATATAGTAAGGTAGATACCATATAGTAAGATGAAAAAGGATAGGGATGAGAAATACTCTAAGAGTGGCAAGGCTTTCCCTTTTTTTACTTTTTTAGATTTTTATGAATTTTTGAATAATGAAGAAATAGCATTGCTAGGAAATTTCAAATGTAAAACAAGCACAAACATACACACATCAGTCAGAACCAATAATCGAAATGAAGCATAACCTAAGGGTTCACAAGCATAGAGTCATGTGATGAGGAGAAAGTGGGTAGCATGGGACTTAAAGAGAAGGACAGTTGGGACCAAGAGCTCCAATGTTCAACGATGGTTGGGACTGTTGCGAGATGAGATAGATCAGATTAAAGATATGAGTAAGACTTAGGCAAAAGCAATCAACAAATGATAAGAGAGAGCGTTGAGTGAGAAATTCTTGAAATATGTGCCCTACACACTTAGTAAAAATAATTAGATATTTGCTCTCTAGCTTAACCCCATTGCCATAGCAGCGCGGATCATGACCATCTTGACTATGGTTCAAGGGTGTAACCCTTGTTAAATAGGTGAAAAGAAAAGAAATAGCATGTGCATTAAAATAAAATGAAATTTTTGTTTGGATTTTTTGAAGTTTTGTGAATTTTTATGGATTTTGATAATAAAAAAAATTGGGTGTTGTAATTTTTTATTTTTGAATTTTTACATTTTGTATTTTTTTTTTGAAATTTTGAAAACGACGTCTAAAATTGGCATTAGCCCTCTGTAAATAAGACACATTAGTTGAAAGGTATTCACTCCCTACTACTGCAGCCCCTAAAGCTAGTTTAAAGTAATGGCTAAGGGTTCTTGTTCATTCCCCTTTTGCTAAAGACCACCCTAAGCTAGTTGTGCATTAAGAGGTGGCACCCTATAGATGGTTCCCCTAGTTAATGGTGACCCTGCTCAGACCATACTCAGGAAGCGACCCAGCCATGGAGGGAAAGATGGAAGAAAGTTGTGAGGTAAGCTTGATGTAGGTTAAGAGACATCAGGATTGACAACCTTCCATGTCAAGACCTTTAGAGATTCAGTATGTTGCACTCGGACTTTTAGTCACTTTTCTTTAGCCTTTTGTTGCTTGTGGTATACAAACGACCAAGCTCATAATGTCTTGTAATGAACTATATTGCCACTCTTGCAACATCTTTTGATTTTTTTTTTCATTTGTCATTCTTTTGCTATATTTGTTTACCATTGATTTTGACGATTTTTTTCTTTCATGCCATATTTTACTGCCCTATTTGAGACTTCCTCTTTCTATAGAGCACTTAAGTTGGTTGCCTCAACTAGACAAACCTTTTTTCCCCTACACTTTGGCCGAGTTGGGGAAAAAATGGTTTTTGCACTCCCCGGACATTGCCTAAGTAGCAATAGTGCTTGCCAAGGATAAGCAGTTAAGATTGTTGTGTGAGTGTGTGATTTTCCTATGCTTAAGGTGGTCTTTAATTACTAGGGAATGAATGTGAGACTCCTAGTGTGGAGCTATTCATATCTTAAGTGCTGCAAAAGTAAACTTGCTATGGACTAACATAAGCTAAGGCTGACTTGACCACTCACATCATAGTTGGGACAATTCTTTGATATTTTTCGCAAAGTAATGAAAAAAAAGTACTTACAGTGATTGACACACTATGTGACCCCTTGATAGAAGAACGGCTTGCAGTGGTCTTAAACTTTGCGATGTTGCAACCTTTTCCTCACTTAAAACTAGCAAGAGAAATGAAAAGGAGGTGGCAAAAATCAACTCATCACGATGGAAGATATGGCTCAACAAGAAAGGTGAGGGCTAGAACCTCTCAAATTGCAAAAAGTTCACAATGGCATAAAGAAGGTGAGTGAGGGCTAAAGCCTTTAAAGTAGTAAGAGAAAGGGTAAATCCCCAATTGGGAGGTCTAAGATGAATTGGATTAGGCCTAAGATCAGGTGGCTTTAAAGGGATGAATTGATAGATTGAAATTAAAATATGGAGGAAGAATAGACGGAGGGGAATCCAGAGGTTCCAAAGAGATTGAAGAGTTCGATGATGATTTAGAATTAAAAGAATCAGGAGGCTCTGGAGGAAAAGATAAACAGGGGTGGAGAGACCCTTGAAAATCGAGAGGACTTAAAGGTGGTTTAGAGGGAGTGGGGTCCAAGGTACTCCAGAGGGATTAGATGTGGCTTGCATGATGACGTAGAGTGAGGTAATCTAGATTAGGAGGCTCTAAAAGAAGGGGTAGATAGGGATCTAAAGACCCCGGAGGGATGGAGGGAGTAGATTTAGAAGAATCTGAATCTAGTGGCTTTGGAGCAAAAGGTAGATAGGAGTTCGAAGACTGTGAAACAACAGATAGAGATGATTTAGAGGAGTCCAGATTTGGAGGCTCTAGAGGAAGGGGTAGAAAGGGATCTAGAGACCCCAAAGGAGCAGATGGAGATG
Organism: Colocasia esculenta; assembly: GCA_014218235.1. Classification (NCBI taxonomy): domain Eukaryota; kingdom Viridiplantae; phylum Streptophyta; class Magnoliopsida; order Alismatales; family Araceae; genus Colocasia; species Colocasia esculenta. Next base: position 72,701,921 of record CM024765.1, on the reverse strand, counting down.
AGTTATTATGTGGCCTAGAGTTGAAAGGCCACCTCCTTTTCAGTCGTTGGCTAGCCCATAGACCATAGTTGACCAAAATAATGAACAAGTATAGCTCATGTTCAGGAGATGGTGCAATATTAAGATGAACAGACATTTTAACATTTGATCTTGGCTTGAGCCTCTTTCACTTCTTGGTAGGTGTCCTCTTGCTCTAAGGTCATTTTACCCTTGCAATGGTGCTATCTTTATGCTTTGGCTTGACATGCCTCCTCAAATAGTGGGCCCATACAGTAGATGGCCTCGCCGTTCTTTGATATGACTTAGCCTCTTCGTCAACTAGCTCAATCCATTCTCGTACAACCATTATGAGATGAAGATCTGCCCTTAGGATCTCATTTGATGTATTCTCGATGTAAGAGGATTCCCTTACCTAATCAATAATGAGCAACAACTCCCTCGACAAATAAGCAACGCAAACACTTGGGACTTCTACTTGTGGTAGAAAATTCTTGACATTAATCGACTTCTTCAGACAAATAGTCATGAAAAATGGCTCCCTTGATGAGCAAACAATGTCAAACCATGGGAGCTTAATATGTTGTACAAGAAGCTTGAGGTTTGGCGATTCCACCAGATAGTCAAGCATAAAAACCAACTCCCTTAATAGATGGGCATGACAAACTCTTGGGAGACTAACATGTGGCACTAGCATGACAAGCTAAGGAAAATTGTAGAGAATTCTTAGAATAACCTTGAGTGATCTTAATAGCATAGAAACTTGCCCCTTGTAGGGTGGAGATTATATACATAGAGCCTTTAGGACAAACTTGAATGTTTCAATTGGAAGCAGTACTTTTTTTTTTTTGATAAGTAGCATAGTTGTTTGCTTCTTAATAGGTCGAGGCAAGTTGCAATCGATTTTCAGGATAGCCTTGATTGCATTCGATAACACAATAGTTTTCCCCTTGACAAGTTGAGGTATAGTGCGACGAGTTTTAAATGAGCTTGGCAATGCAACTATCTGCCACTTGAAGAGCCAAGGTAAAACACCGCAAACCTTGGTCGCAACTATCTGCCCCTTGAGCAGAAACTCTAACTAAAAGGGAGCGGTCATGGCAGTGAGAGCTTCCACCAAAGGTTTCCATGAGTTACCCTTAAGCATGGAGTTCAACACAGCTTTGGCAGTGATATGTGACAACACTATACACATTGAGAACCCTTCATTTGACCAGCCATTTGAATTATGACTAAGCGAGAGGTGATGATGGATTTGATGATAGCTTTTTTGATAAGCAATATAATGGCTACCAGCCTCACTTTTGATCAGACTATATGAGTTATTAAGTCTTCTTGAACCATCTTTAGAGGAGATGAAGGCTTAGTCTTCCCAATGTACCCGAGATAAGAATACGGCTTGGCATTCAGTTGATATAGCCATGGAGATCTAGATGCATGATCGGTGCCAAATCTTCCTTTCGGCTCATCTTATGCTTGGGAAGCAATCTAGGTTGCATCTTTGGAAGTGGCACCTACTCCGTTGAGTGGTTGGAGTGGCAATGATAATTGTGGGAAGTGAGGGTGTTGGTTTAGCAGGTATAAGAGGCATTGGCTCAGTGACTGTAGAGGATACAGTGGGTATTAAGTGGGTGATAGCAAGGATCAGCTCGGGCATAGAGACCTTTTGCTCCAGCTCAAAAGCGAATGGATCTTGATTAGGTGTTGAGCGCTCTTGCTCCAAATTAGAAGTGGATAGAGCTAACTTAAGTTCAGGAGTAGAGAGCCCTTGCCCTAGCTTAGGAGCAAATAGAATTGATTTGAGTGTTGAGAGTTCTTGCTCTGGCTCAGAAGCATATGGAGCTTCCTCAAGCTTAGGTGTAGGTGGAGCTTGCTCAAGTGCAAGTGTAGGTAGAGGTAATGGAATGGGTATGGGTGGTTTTGAGATAGTTGCAGTAGTTGGTGGTTCAATAGCAGGAGGTTTGGAAGGTGGTGATGGAGGTGTTTGGATAGTAGTGGTGGCTAGTGGATATGGAATGTGAGGTTCGGCAGGCAGATCCAAGGGTAGGGTTTGTGACGATAGGCAGCACACTTATATGACACATCAAGCTGAGGTCTTGTTGTCATGTCTTTGTTCAGTGTCTGAAGTTGTGAGTGATGGCACTGGCCTGAGCAAGAGTTTGTGGAGGGGGTGTTTGTATAGGCTATAGTGGAGGAGGTGATAGTTGTACCGATGATTGTTGTGGAGGTTGGACAAGTTGTGGCGAAGGTAGTAATGGGTGAACCATTTTCAAAGTAGGTGTGGCACCTAGTAGGGAAGCACGGGCAATCCCAAAATCTTGTTTAGACTGAGATGGCTAGTGTAGTTAAGTATTTCTATCTTATTTGTTGAAGTTGCTACAGCTATTGCCACTATTGTGGTTGTGACCTTGACAGTTGTTCTGCTTATAGTTTAGGTTGTGACTAGGGTAGTTGTTCAGCTTGATGCTTGTGGCTATTCCCTCTATGATCGTGGTTGTTGTCTTAGCAGTTGTCCCGTCAGCTATGTTTCTTTCACATGTGGCTGTGATACCAGCTGCACTGGTTGCTACTTGGACTGGTGTTGTGATGGAGATGGTTGTGGTTGAGATAGACATTGTGAGAGCTGGTTTGATGGCTATTCAACCTATCATAATGGTTGTGTTTGTGGTTACTACCTCTGACTTTGTGCTCTTTTCTTTTCTTGTATGTCCAAGATAATCTTGTGCATGATGGACCAGTCTATTTGTTGATTTTCTTCCAAATCATAGATAAGATGCTAGAACTCAAAGCATTCTACAACCATATGCCCCACATGGCAATGGCATACGTAGTACTTAGACCAATCCATGGTTGTGTCCCTATTTGGCTTTTTAGAATGAGTTGCAACGCATTGACTGACATTAAATCCACAAAGGAATCAAGTAATGATTCTGTTAACAGATGGTAATAGGCTTACTCAAGGCCAAGTGGATGCCTAGGTGGATGGGTGTTGGATGAAGGAGCTTGGCAATATGGGTGAGGTGGTTGGTCTTGTAGAAGCGGCAATAATTAGTTGTGCAGAGGTGGAGAAGGTCTATAATGGTCAATGGGATGGCTAGGTGGGTTGTGGACAGCATCCACTTGCTCATGGGTTTGGACTCCCTCAACAGTGGATCCTTGAGATTGATATGAGAAGGCGGGTTGTTGGTCCTCGAACATGGTAGAGATAGGGGAGTTTTTGCATTGTGTTGATGTCAATCATAACTAAAATATAGTGATAGGCAAGCATTGCATTAGCGATGATCATCTTGACTTTCTCACCCTTTAGGATATGCCCCTAGACATGCATGGCCATCTATCCCCACCGATCAATGTAGATCATGAACTCTTCATTGGGCTTCACTTCTCAACCATCAAATGGATGATAGAAAACTCGAGTCCAACTCGATCTTAATATTGTTGCATGAATCTTTCTTGAATAATATCAAAGTTCTCGACTTCATCGGGAGGTAGGGAGTATAATCACTATAGAGTTGACCCATCCAATCATTGTCCGAAGAGATATGCCATCAGATGGTGATCGTGCTAGTATGGCATGGACTCATAAATGAACTCCTTCAGATGAACATAAGAGTTTCCAGTTCTGTTATACTTGTGATAGGAATGAAGTTTAGAAGGATGTGGAACTTGGAGATTTTGGAAGATTGGAAGCTAATTATGAAGGGTTTTGGATTGACCTGCCTTCATAGGTCGCTAAGCTCTTTCTTAATAGAAGTCCATTCAGATAGAAGATCCTAAGTGATCATCAACTAAGAAGCATGAGAACTAGATAGTGTGAAAGTAAGGCCAAGAATAATCTAGACCAGGGTGAGAGTGATGGATCAGATAAGATAACCTTGGCTAAACAAAAGAGTAGCCTGATCTAGGATTTGCAAGTTGAATATATCTAGGCTTGGCTGGAACAAGTTGTAATGATGAGCCAGAGGTGGCCCTTGGGTTGATAGCATTTAGGGAGGGCACATGTCAACTTTTGATACTCGAGATCAATGCTTGGGCTTAGTTAGGGCTCATTTATGAGAGGAGGCACGTCAATTGGGCGGCTTGATCAAGAGAAGGAGAGGTAGGGTGAGAGAAATTGTCCTCATCGGCTTAATAGATCATGCGCCGAACTGAATTTACAGAGATTCCATAGGACGAAGAGTCCTCATAGGAGGAATACATGGAATGATGGGTGGAATCATATACATGCTTGAGATAGGACTCTATAAGAGGAAGAAGAAGGGACCCACACAAATACAACTAACAAACAACAGGAGTGCTAAACAAAGATGAAGGGATAAGAAGGGGAAGTCTCACCCCAAGTCAAGTAATTTGCCTTTTAGTGGATTGATTAGTTAGGATTTGATTCCCTTAGGGAGTAGAGCTCTAAGGGATAAGATCGAGACTCTTAGTAAGCTAGGGTTACACCCCATTCTCACACATGCATGACCTAACTATAGGTTGCCAAGTATAACCATCTCAACAGTCATATAGGAATCCACAAACAACAAAGACTTACAGAGGTCCTCGAATGAGTACCCTTATCGACAGCAAGGAATACATGATTGAGAGATATAATTTACTGAGGGAGATAAAAATAACTAAAATTATAGAAGTTGAATGACCATATAAGTGTATCGAAGTGCATGCAAGACTAGCCTAAAGACTAATAAACAGTACACAGGAAGTTACTTCTCACGATGTGAACGTGTCACCCTCCTCATGTGCATTAAGAATGCGGCTGGGGAAGTTGGAGCATTCTTATTGACTGAAGATAGTAAGAGAAAAACATGTGCATGCATAAAAATCAATGTAATACAAATAAAAGCACCACCTGAAATACTAAACCGACTAAAATAGGTTTCAACATGAGGAATTTAAACACATAAAGCCTAAAAAATGAACTTAAATTTGAAAAACAATGACAAAAATTAAATGAAAAAAATCTAGAGTCTGAAACCTAATTTGGACAAAACACACACATGGAGGGAGGAAAAGCAAGCAAAACACCACGATGGGTAGTGGGAGTCCCACCTGATTGCCAAAAAGGTGTAATCACATATATTATCCCATATATACACACATAGATAAAAATTCAAATACATAAGAATATGATCGTGATCACCACCAAAACAATTGTCAAAAATGCATATGGATAAACATAGGCTAATTGATTTGGAAATAAATAAGAAATAAGGAAGAATAACATGTACCTTTTGGATGTGTCGCCTACCTAGGACGTGTTAAGATCACGTTCTCCTCCTTATAACGCGTTTAAGCCTATGAAATGGAAAACAGATGAATCTCTCCTTCTTTGCTCTCCATCTGGCTACAAAACAAAGGGCTCATGGTCTTTGCTTGCTTTAACTACCAAAGAAGATTACACAAGGGAAAAATCCATTAAAATCAGTTTAAAGTGCAATACCCATACAAGAAAGGATAATCATGCATATTGGAGGGTATTTACTTGGGGATTTCGATTGTAAACCAACGTGTGGGTTAAGATTAGTTGTTGGAATGTGCTAAGATATTAGAAACACTACAAAAAAACTAAGATTTGTCAATGAATATATGTCAGCGGCTAAAACAAGCCGTCAACATATCTCCCATTTGTCAGCGATTCTATATTATCGTTGACATATTATGACATTTGTCAACGGCGACATATAGTCATTGATACATGTTTAACATTTGTCAATGGCCAAATATAGTTGTTGACATATGCTTAACATTTGTCAGCAGCTATCGATAGTCATTGGCTAATGTAACATTTGTCAACATATTTGTATAGTTGTTGACAAATTGCTAAAAATGGGTGCAAAAAATGGTGGGATATTTGTCAACGGCTTGACAAATATCACATTTGTCAGCGGCTAATTATGGCCATTGACAAATACTTCAAAAAATGGTGAAAAAAATGGTGGACAATTTGGGCAGATATTTGTCAACAGCTTGAAGGAGCTACTGACAAACGTGATATTTGTCAACGACTAATTAGAGTCATTGAAAAATACTTTAAAAATTGGTGAAAAAATGGCAGGAAATTTTCCGCCATTTGGGGTGCAATTTTTCAATGGCTGAGTGGAGCCATTGACAAATATCTGCCAAATTCTTACCAGGCCTAGCCAATACATTGGCATTAATTGCAGGCTTACTTTAAAAAATAAGCATGCATAGCAGCATATATATGTCTTCCAACTAGTCCATGTCTTGTTGCTCTCTCTCACACACCCATTCTCTGACCACCCACTAGGAACTTGGAAGAGGCGGTGGAGTAAGTTCTTCCTCCGTCAATGTACTGCGACAGTCCTCCCAGCTAAGTTGGGTATGATGACCATCATCGCCACTATGGCAGGCGAAGTTCCGATGGCGTACGATGTCACGTTGGACTCGTGGGTGTTCTACGTGAGATCCACCAACATGAATGTCGACGGCACCGTCATGCTTGACGTGAGCGGCTCCTCTTGTCCCCTCCAAGGGGAAAGGCAGAACGAGGGCAGCCGAAGGTCACTGCCAAAATGGCTTCGCGGCACGTAATTGGGTTGTGCTGTTAGCGTGGTGTGTTCTTGGGTCGGTGAAGAGTAGCCTGAGGAGTTGCCTGGCTTGCTGTGCCAAGGCCCCCGATCCGGAAAGATGGCATCTGTAGATGATCAGATGGTGGAGAAGGAGAGGGATCATGGTGGTGGAGGAGAAGAAGAGGAAGAAGCAACCTTCGACGAGCGCAAACTCACGTTATAGATTGCGGGTGTTGCAGAGGGACCGACATGAGAAGCTCAGCGATGCCATCAACTACTGCAAGACGACGAGGAGATCCACCAAGCCGTCGGACTCGAGGTGGCCATCTACAGTGCCAACATCCATGACCGGGAGGCCGTGAAGAAGGCCGATGTCTGTGAAGAAGGCCGTGAGGTGGCCATCTCTACCCATGAGGAGATCCGTCGTCGCTATGACCGTTTACGACGAGAACGTGGTGGGAGAGGAAAGTAGGGGTGCAGGAGGGGGTTGTAGGAGCGGAGGAGGCGACGAAGGATTTTTATTTTTAAAAAATAAAAAATAAATCTTTGTCAGCGACTAAATAAGCTGCTGACAAATTTTTCATATGTCAGCAAATAACAGCGGCTGACATAAATTCCATATGTCAACGGCTTCAATTCGTTGAGGTATCCCATGTATGTCAGCGGCTGCTAGCCGCTAACATATGTATATTATGTCAACGGTTAGTTATCGATGGCCGTTGCCAAACATTAGTCGATGACCCATTTGTCAACGATTGTGTCAACGGTTATAAGACCATTGACATATGTCTATGTCAACGACTATTAGCCCCTGACATATGTGTTGTTTCTTGTAGTGAAAGAAGAAACAAAGAAAAAATATCTATCTACATGCATGCATGATGAAAGGATAATGCAATGAATAATCAAAGAGATAGAGAGATAGGCAATCTCAATTGGGGTATTTTCTAGATGAGATGAAGATGGAAGAAATTAAGAGAACAAGATCTGTGAAGAATCGCCTCACAGCCGACCCCTCTAACCTCTTCAAAATCGGCATTATCGGGAGACTATCTACAAGACAATAATGGAGAGAGAAAGAGAATAATAGAAAGAATAAAAGAATAGAATGCCCCAACGGGGCTGCTTCCTAGGTGTTGAAGGGTTCAAAGAAGTAGCTTAGATCCCACGAAGAACTCCATAGTTATTAGCCTTGAAAATTGGAGCCCTAGGATGGTTTTTTATAGGAGGATAATCCTATCTCAGTTTGGGAGGATAATATGACTAATTATGTTCAGTTTTGAGAGACAAACTCCAACTTGGATAGACTCTACACATTCTAGAGGATAAGAACAACAAGCTTGGACCCTAATTTAACTCTAAGAAACCTTGGTTAAGTGATTAAAATGTGTGATAATCTGATACATAATCGAATATGTCATTGTGTGAATGGCTTTGCATGAAGAATCCTAAATGCATCAAATTATAAGGACGTGATCTAGAACGTGCTGGCTTCATATGGCGTGACCTAGATAAAAATTCATGTAGACATGATAATGCTCATGCTTGGGGGACACCTTCTTAAGGCGTCACCCCAACATGATGCATTCAGGAATCTAAATGCATCAACAGGGTATGATGTGTCGCACATTTGTTTGGTCATATCACCTTCTACGAGTGTTAAATTGACAAGCCATTTATTACGTTGGATTTTAAACTCAGAGGACTATAAAATGATATTAAAATATGTACAACTAGAGTAAAAAAATGAGACTGCTATGAACTCAATAAATGAAGAGATTATAATAAGACATGATAGACTAAACAATTGAGGTCCAACTCGAGGCATTTCTAAAAGAATAGGAAATGGGCTCAACTTAAGATCAAAATTGAGTATCTACAGCTATCTAGTCATTGGGAGCAAATGAGGGCATGTGCAGTGTCAGAGTGGCCTCGAGTAAGGGATAGTGTGCTACTTGGCCCAGCTTACTAGGCGCGAGACGAGCCTCATCATTGTTGCTGAGCTCCAAGAGTAAGGAGATGTGTGCCTAGTAAGCAATGCTACCTTGTTGTACGGTAGAGGTGTGCCACGTAGCCAATAGGATCTTACCCTGACAAGCATACCTATCTACTTGCATGGTCGCGCTCCTAGCACCATAGGGGCGAGTCTTACCATGGCTCAAGGGGCCGAAGAATCAATCTCAGTGCATGATGGGTTGTCTAGGGATGATGGGCCAAGGTGAGGCCGCTTGCGGGACCCATGCCCTTCCTTCTACATGGGTCTGCTGTAAGAGAGCAGGATGCCAATGGGTTGTAGCTCCTATTCTCCTGATTTGATCGGCCAAGTAATGGGCTCAAATGGGCCCAGTCAGCCTTAAGTCTATACATTATCAATTAAGAGAATATTTTAAAAATGTGATATAGTACTATGCTTCTGTGTACTGTTCTATATGGATAAATATTTATTCCAAGAAGGGTCCTACAATAATATTGAAGTGAATGATAGGAAAACAAATCGACTGGCTAAGAGTCTGTGCATTTAATTTTTGTTAGTCAATAAAATTACTTTCTTATAATCTGCCTAACTTTATTTTAAAATCTTTTTTTGTAATAAGCATTTTTCTTGCATGTGTATGTGGCATTAATAATAAAATTATATCACGTGAACCTTCTCTGCCTCAGTTTGTTCCATCTCGGTGATCGGGAGCCGACAGCAGCAGATCAGTGGCTGTACGTACATTCCCCCTCACATATAAGGGGAAAGGCGAAATCAGAAATTGACCATAATGATCAATGGATTTTGTTCATTTGAATGTGCTACTTCAAGCTAGTAAAGAGGAAATGCTACTTCTGCTCCTTCGTTGTTCTCCCTTAAGTTCTCCCTTGTGTCTGCACCGTTAATTTGCATCTACTACATGGACATTTTTCTCATGATATTTTTGGAACACCATAGTGATGAGATTAGTATCTTTAATAAAGAAGGTTATCAAAGGAGTAGCTGTAGTATCACCCCAAGTAAAAAAATGGGAAGAGTATCTTCAATAAGTTTATTAAAGGAATAGTATCACCCCAATTTTTTTTAAAAAAAATGTGAGTTGTATTATCTCAATAAAAAAAACGTTTCCCAAGCCTACAGACTAATAGCGGCATGTTTACCTAGGACGTTAAGTTAAACAAATGATCTCAATTTTAAAAAATCCTCCCCTGGAAAAGCGTTTGATTACGTGTTTTTTCATTCAGGAAATCATTTTTACTGGTTCGAATTTTCATTTTATTTCAAAGGAAACACCAATATTGAGGAACACACTTCCTACAAGATTTAGCAAAGATTACCTTCGCATGAGACAAAACAATCTACCTTCTGGTGAGGTGGATGTGTTGGGCAAGGTTTTTGGTCGGAAGCTAGTTTTAGCTTTCATTTTTAACATAAGAATCATAAATTGGATATTATTATAATTAACTCTGGGTAGTCATAAAAGATAAACTCTTCCTAACAACTCTATTTTGCACCGATCAAGAAAACTACAAATGAGCTTTTTGTTTGCAGCCAAAAAGGGCATTAAAACTGCACAAATAACTGAGTGAGTTTCCAAATTGCCAAGCACGCCCTTGAAGTGATCAGTCTGGGAGCTATACAAAGACAGAATGAGAAACACCTCCACCCAATCACCGCGCTGAGCAGGTGTTTGTTTTAGAAAGTGTTTCTCCTGAACTAAAAGCTTGAAACATCATAGTTTAGCACAGAAACTAACAAAATTTCATGTTATTGAAGCTTTCCAATTAAATGGTGATATGTAATTGTCACATTATGCTTGGGGATCCCCCCCCCCAACTCCAAATCCTACAAAAAAAAAATTGAAAACATGGGTGCGAACCTCATAACATTTCCCACCTATTGATCAACAAATTGCGTACAAAGGGAAAACTGCTGGTGCGGACAATATATCAAGAATATTATCACTGAGAATGTTCTCAAAATAGTACAATCGATGTATCAAAGAAGCCGCACCATGCTCCAGACTGCATTTGTCTCAGTCCAAAAAAAAAACAGACTCTAGTTGTCAGTAGTCAGTGACCTGCCACTCTTCGCTTTCTGCTTCATTTCCACATACCTCTTTGAATGAAGAGTTCCTCAAATCCCGACATGGCCATCATGGGAGCTGACTGAAGGGTGGGGTTCAAACCTAAGTTAGCTTAGCTCAAAAATTGAACCCAAATCCACCTGGAAAACCTCCACCAGGGAATCCTCCCCCATGGAATCCTCCCTCGGGGAATCCACCATCAAAGTGGAAGGTAAACTGTTGGCCACCTCCAGAAGGGTTGAAACCAGGACCACCCATACCCATCTCTTCAACATCTTCTCCCCTGTCATACCTCACACGCTTGTCTTCATCTCCGAGTACCTGTAAGATGGAAATTACAGAAAATAGAGATTTAGAGCACTGAAAAAACAGTGGTATGATTGGAGAAGGCGGTAAAGCTTGTAAGTGCTAGAAAGAATCAAGGGAATCACAGATTGAAATGCTCTCATATCCCCAGAAGCTAGTGCAAATAATTTTGCTGAAGAAAATGGATATATCCCTGTTCCCATTTACTCTTGGGGAAAAAGTCAGAATAGCTGAGAAGATTCATTCATAAAGCATAAGCAAAATAACACATGACTCGGGAATGCATTAGTTTACCAGAAACTACACTACTTCAGACTTGCAGAATTGTTGTGCCCCAATAGGCTATACCAATTCTCAGTTGTCAAAATTTCTATTAAACCTGGAATTTTACATTCATTACATGGGCCACAAGTCAATGTGATATGCGCAAAGATTCAGCAAACATAGGTGAAAATGCTGGGAAAGTGCTGTCGACTTGTTAGTTTCTATATTGACTATCATATTGAAGTGCTATTCATTGATGTTTTTCTATCCAAACACCTGCAAATTTCTTCTTCGATTTCCAGCAAATGTCATTTACGTTCTTAGTTTATAACGACACAGAAAAGACCCAAAAAATACATTTGGTATATGAAAATCTTAGGGACTTTCTCTGAACCCACAATCTAATGATGAAACCACAGAAACACTAACAAGTATGGACCTGACACTACAAGATATCAAGTTTAAATATCCTGCATTGCTTGCTTGTGATACTAGCCATTGGGATTGAGCCCAAGCTCACCAACTTCGATCAATTCGCTAAGATTTTGACTGCACATGGAATCACTAGTGTTCATCACATGCACAGAAACCCAAACAGCTCAGCTTAGCCTTAAAACTCAAGCTGGGTTGAAATGTCTAAGATCAACAAGTCACATTGACAACTATAGAGAAGATAATTTGGCACACTGAATCCTTGGGAAGCTTTAAGATCAGTATGCACCCAGGAAGTGACATATAACTTCACCTGTTCATGCATACAAGACGTTTTTTTTTCCATTCTATTGGTATATTACCTGGAAAATGACTTATGTGTTTGCTCAGTGACAAAAAAAAAGGAGTATAAAGTTTGTGTAATGCAAGATAACTAGATCAGCATCTTCAATGTGAATTCATGTAATTGTGAAACTAGAGGCTCGTCATGTTCAGGTGGCAATAACTAGATCACAGGACTTGCTCTACAGATAATGAAAGGAACAGCACCAACCAATCGGATTTTGAGTGGGTCAACCATCTGATCAGTTGATCCCAGTCGAATTAAGTTTTTTTGTTAAAAACCATGTGGATTCCAATCAACCTGCTAGAGATTCGGAACAGAATTAAGAATAGCCAATTCAGACACCCCACCTGATTTCAAGTTCATCATCATATAGATCTAGATGGTAATTTAGAAGACATGTTAGCATAAGTTTGCCAGAGTAAGAGATCAAACAAGAGTCCAGATGCATGAGATGTCAGACAACAATATATACTGTCTTTAACTTGCCTCATATGCTGCAGCTATTTCTCGAAACTTAGCTTCTGCTTCCTCTCTGTTATCTACATTTTTGTCTGGATGCCATTGAAGAGCAAGCTTCTTGTAAGCACGTTTGATTTCAGCAATGGAGGCAGTCCTTGATATGCCCAGAATCTTGTACCAATCCTTGCGCTTACTTAACTTCAATGCCTTTTCAGCCTTCATCAATGCCTCTCGAACATTCATGTCCTGCAATTTAAAGTATTTCAAAAATATAAATGTGGCCAAAGTTGCAAACCGTGGCTGCTAATGTGATCTGTAAAAAGAATAAAAGAGGACAAATTGCTTCACTTTTTATAACAAAAAATGATGATTCCCGTCAAATGACACTCCATGATAGTCAGTCTTACATCCAAAAAGATTTAAAACATTATGAATAAATGAAAAACTAGATGTAATTTAAAGAAAAAGCTTCAACTGCCAAGGTAGTAGCAAAAAAATAAAACAAATAAAAGTGAAAGATAATAAATTTTAGTTAAAGTCAATAATGGTACAAATATCCTGGCAGTTCATTAAAAATAGAACATCTTCAGCAGTCAGAAACAACTAAGTTGCTCCTCATAAGGTAATTCCATGTTACAGTCAAGGTTTCACAACCAACCTGTGGAGATTTTTGAGCAGCTGCTTTCAGATCCTCAACAGCCCCCTCGAAGTCTTCTGTTAAAAGTTTGGCTTCACCGCGCTATACAGTTAAAGCCAGCTTCTTAGACTTTTTAAAAATGTCACAAGATTCAAATGTGCAAGTTCTTAGTTCAAGCATTCCAGCATAAGCAGATGCATTTATGCACAAGTGACAAAAAAGTAACAGCATCGTAGAGGAAGACAATTTAGCATGTAGGGGTTATTACACCCATTTCAAGATGAAATTATGGAAGTGTCGTCAAATTAGGCTTCCTAATGATATGACAAGTTCATAATATCCTAGGGGCATTGTTTAACTTTTTACAATTCTATAGAATATGTCAATGGTATAGAAGTAGGAAGTGCAAAAGTACAACCATTTTGATAGATCAGAGATATATTTAACACTTCATGGAAGTGAAAGCGATATAACAGTTTAGAGGGGTACACATACAGAAAACCGTAAAACATCATGACAGCCTTTCCATGAAGTACAAATGCCAAAGAAAAAAGAGACTATGCCATTCACAATATCCAACTTTTGTTCTATCAGTGGCAAGGTTGATAACTTTATTGGACCAGATATAAGACTTATACTAGTTAATACCCATGCAAATTGCAAATGCAAGGGGAGAAATTGTGGGAAATTGTTGGCAAAATGCTTAGCAGTAAATGATTAACATTACAATTTGTAGTTCATTTATAAGTTTAAAATTTGGGTATGTAAAATATTTCATCAAATGTGTGCTGGCAATTGGACTTGCCCAGCGTGCAGATAAGCAGAGAATACTTTAAAACTGATTTTTGCACATAAATCATCCTTATACTAAATATAACAGATTTATCACTCTTGCATTTGTACTTTGCATATATATCATTAAAATAGTTAATAGGTGCAAAAAAAACCATAGAATGAATTGGTTTTCCTTTTTTGCACACGCATTTAAGCATGGAAGGCAGGATCGAAATCGGATCGGGATTGCTAGGCACCGATCCAATCCTGATCGGGATCGGATCGCAAGATCCCACAGATCCAAGGGAAGTCTGGCCGATCCTAGATCCGCCAGTCTATAAAATGGATTTTTTTTTTGAAAAAATTAAGAAAAAATCAGGAAAAATCAGAAGAAAACAAAACAGCAAAAATGAGGGGAAATCTGATAAATTGAAAGAACTAACATTTGCATCAAAAATCACAAAATCAATTATACATGCATTCATGGTATATGAAACATAAGACTTTGTGTATTATTTACCTGAATACCATTTAAGTAAATGTTAGAATTTGTAGTTTCATTTACTTAAGATATTACATGTAAATAAGGAAGTATCAGCCATTTGAATCCAATAAAAATATTTAAAAAAATCACATCTCTTACCAATAAAAAGTCAACTCTCCCATCCAAGAAGAAAATTGTGATTTTGTTGATTCTATCAAAATAGCGACTTTCTCATCTCTCATAATTTGGCATATTTAAAAAATTCATAATTCAAATAAATCTAATAGAATACTAAAAATTTAAAATCTGGCAAAAAAAGGTCAAACGTGCATATGACTTCTCAAAAGGGACACTCTCCTACTGACAGCACTTAATCTGCTTAAGACCTCTCAGGATTTGGTCAAACTAAGCTATGACCAAATCCTGAGAGGTTTGGGTGATGATAACATAGGTTTGACTAAATCATGAGAGGTCTCAAGCAGACTAAGTGTTGTCAGTAGAAGAGTGGCTCCCTTGGAGAAGCCATATGCATGTTTGACTTTTTTTTACCGAACTTTAAATTTTTTATATTCTATTGGGTTTATTTGAATTATGAAATTTTAAATATGTCAAATTATGAGAAATTAGAAAGTCGTTATTTTGATAGAATCACCAAAATCGTGATTTTCTTCTTAGATAGGAGAGTTGACTTTTTATTGGCAAGAGATATGATTTTTTTTATATTTTTATTAGATTCAAATGGGGGATACTTCTTTATTTACATGTAATATCTCAAATAAATGAAACTACATATACTAACATTTGCTTAAATGATATTCAGGTAAATAAGCAGGAGAATCGGATCGAATCAGTCTAGAATCGGCCTAGAGCGATCCAGACTGATTTTAGTCGACTCCGGCCGATCCAGCTAGAAGTCTAAGCGATTCAAGGACTACCCCCCGGAATTGGATCCCCAACCGTCGATCTGATCTAGGATCGAGCGATCCTGGGCCGATCCTGGCGATTTTGCCTTCCATGTATTTAGGTGGTCTTTTAGTAAAGGAACGGTGCAAAAAGACCATTTTTAATGGTATTTATGCAAATGCAATCATGAAAACGCAGGGTGAAATCTTCAATCTTCACTTTACAATGGTATACATGCAAAATCCCCTATTTTCAATCATACGAAGGGGAAAGGGGAAAGGATGAGACAGGTGTTTTGGGGGAGGGGGGGGGAGAGAGAGAGAGAGAAAGGGGAAAGAGTACAGTAAAGTTGGCAAGATTTGCTTAGCTCCTAAGAGAGACAAAAGAAAATATACTTTCTTGATTCCTCTTTTAATATCTATCGATGCTTGAGAGAGACAACTCCACATAAGCATATTGATACTGAATAAATGGGATTTCATACTGGATACAAACAATAATACATATTGTCCATCTGACGACGGATGTTTCCTCTCTTTAGAGGGATTGCGAGGGAATATTCTGTTATATCTACTTCATAGTATAGATAGAAGATGAACCAATTATTGCATTCTTTTTAGCTCATAAGTTACATTCAAATTTTAAATGTTGATGATTCACAGAAATAAGGCTAGAAGATTCATTTATCATGACAATCAGGGTATAGATGAAGTTCCGCTGGAAGTGTTTTGCATTAAATTTCAGCTACTCCTATGTTTAATCTATTCTGCACCAAACTTTTCACAGTTTATCTGGACAATGGATATAGATTTCATTTGTCATCCATGATATTTATATGTTTGCTATTACTTAAGTATTTTAAAACGATTTCTTAAAAGTTAATCTAATTAGTAGCTGGATTCATTTCAAATAATTAGTAGCTGGATTTCATGTTGTGATACAAGGAAAGTGCCTTGATCAGGCTGTGATATATGCCCCTCTTCCCCTTTTTTGCAAATTTTCTCCTATAGAAGACTACAGAACAAATGTACATTCTAGTGGCAGGTAGAAGAGGTAACACTATTTCTAAACCTTCGGCGCTGTGACAAGAAAAGCAAGTGAGATGAAAATCTTCTAAAAGGTAGGTTAGCCAACAGCTCAAGAACAGATAGTAAAAATGTAAGATGTACATAACTATGTATCTAGATAACAAAGTGAGTTTTGGTGAAACCTGAACCAAGGCCTCAACAAGCTCTTCATCAATCTCAAGTGCTTCTGTGCAACTGCTGAGAGCATCCTTTCCTCTTCCAAGCTTCACTAGGACCTTACACAAGCCCAGATGAAGATGTACATTGTATGCCAGATGACTAGGGTCCACTGCTAGGGCTACTTTATATTCCTCCACTGCCACACGAAGTTTTCCCTTATCAGCATTCTCTTCTGCCTGCAAAATATTGAGGTAGCAAACACCGCAGTCAGCATCAACTTGCAAGAACATCACAGCCAAACATTTTCTCAAATATGAACCACATGCCCCTTACACTCTTTGTCTTCTTTAGCAGATTTTTCAATCCAAAGTATGCTTTCTTCAATTCACTATGTTCAGGATCAAGACGTAGACCTTTCTGGAAGTGTCTGGAGAAGGATATATTCATCCACATTATAAGAAATTTAATAAGAGAGTACACAATGTGTAACACAATAAACAGTAAGACAGAGGATGGAAGAATTAACAGATTTTTATGCAACTAACCCAATCATGTCCTAGAAATCTCCATTAACTCAAAATGAAAAGTTGATAGCATTGACTAGCCAAAATGCATGAAGGAACAGCATGGTTTAACAGAATAACAGTAACAAAACATATGGGAAAGTGAGCTTAGGTAAGAAAAATCAGAGCTATTTAGTTAGAAAGGTTGACAAACCTCATAGCAACATCATGATCAGCTAAATAATAGTACGCACGACCACGTAGTAGCAGTGCTTCCAAATCATTATCATATTCTTTCAGTATATATCCTGTATCTGAAATAGCACCTGAGTAGTCTTTCAACCCTAACAATATCTTCACCTTAAGATGTTTTGCCTGTAAAGAACAAGTGCACATAAATAAAATTCCAGCAGCTTTGTATGGCAGATTAAGTATGAGTCCAAATACTGTAAATCTGAAAGGATACCTTCAAGCAGCCAGGTGAAAAAACAAGGACTACTTTTTCAATATAATCCAGAGCTTTAGAATAGTCATTGGAATCAAAAAGTGCAGATGCTGATTTGAAGGCACTTTGGGCCTGTAACAACTGTGAAAGCTCCTTTTCTGCAGATGAAGTCCCTGGTTTTAGCTCCAGAAATCTTCTGTAGCTTTCCTCTGATTCCTCAAACCTACATAAGCCAAAATTGCATAAATTTTATAGCATTCAAACCAAACATTTAGGTAACATTTTTGCACCAATTGATGAATTAGGCAGCAATTCGTTGCTCTTGACGATGGTATGCCTGTTCTAGCAAAGAAACATACTTGCAACCTATGGCAGGTGACAGTGCATTGATCCAGAAATAGAAGCATGACCAGCACTCAATCTCAAGTGAGATGATCTTAGTGATCACACAGAAAAAGGAAATGTACATCCTAGCAAACAAATGTGATAACAATGAAACGTTGTACATGAAGTTAACTACAGCAAGAGGCCCCTGCTGTCCACACATGCATAAGATAGTAAGTGCCAAGTGCCAATTTTCTAATTGCAGAAGATGAAGTTAACTTCACCAACACACTCAAGCATGTATTCCAATCCACAGTCTTTTTTTGGTAGGTTATTCCAATCCATAGTCCCCATAAGCAAGCACAAAATAACCTCAAGCGTGAAGGCTTTGCTGTTCTATGATTTGTAAAATGTTTAATACATCCAGCTCCATTGTCCAATGTATTCTGAAAATTACACTTCCCCAAGACTCAACATGTCAATGAGTTAATGCAACCAAAACATCCATGATATTAAATTTACTATAAACAATTGAAGTATAAGGAAGTGTCAAATATGTCATAGAATAATGACTGACATAAAATATGAATTATCGCATGAAGGACTAGTTTTATGAAAACTATTAAAAGCAAATAACAACCAAACCCCAGGGCCAAGCACAAACTTCATAAAATATTTAAATATCCTGGCATGCTAACCCATCATCTTCAGTATATCATGATTTCTTAGACATTTGATCATGCTTATTCTTACATAGCAAGCTTACATCAGTAAGTGGCTCAACAAAATTTCCATATATAAAAGAAAGAATAGTGGCACATATATCGGGCATGATTCTCACATATCCTTAATTTTTTCTCTAACTATCTAAGAAAATGATGAGATAAAACAGAAACAAGCCTAGAACTACCATATAACAACATTGAAAGAAAATAAGGAAGCAGTATCCATTAGAAAGACCTGCATAAGTGTCGAAGGACGTGACCACGATCCCGATAGGCTTCTGAAAGCTCTGGATTCTTCTTTATAGCAGTATCAAGATGAATGAGAGCCTCACTATATTGTCTCAACTTTATATTTTCCGATGCCAACTTCAAGAAACTAGCAGCATCTCCATTATGGCCATCTGAAGGGTTAACAGGCCTTGATTCTTAGAAAAACATGTTTAGAATATGGCAGAACTTCTGATTACAGGCTTTGAAAGAATTTTGGAACATTGCTCTGGTTGCTATATTAACGGATGAATTATCTGAAATACTACCATGAAGTTTTTTTTTTTTTTTTTGAGAAATGGATGGCACCACAAAAATATATTAAAGGAAAAGGAATGTACAATATAAGCCATTGGCATTCACAAACTCCTATACAAATACTACCATGAAGTATTAACTCTTAAGTTTCTCATAAACATATCATATGCTTTCTGGAACATTAAACTGGAGATAAATAAAGTGTAACTATGATATGACAAATTCTGATCACACATTTGATGCATACAAAAACTTTAAAGCAGGACTCCGATAAAATTTCTATTCGTCAAGGTGCATTGGTGTTTGTCAAGGTGTGGAATCTAACTTTACCTCCGACACTCAGGTAAGACATGTCTGTTTATTTTTGTGAGATTGTATTCCTAATCATTCTTTGGTCAATAACCACCCTAGAGAAGATCATCTATACCAAATTGATCTTATCTTTTGGACATCATGCAAAGTTTACAAGGACCTTTCGCACTCTTCCCTGGACATATGTGCTTACAATGTACCCAAACATCATTTTCCACTGACTAACTAGCCTCTTAAGGTTATTTTAACAGATCCCGCTTCCTAAAGTTAGCTTAACAAGGTACTTTGCATTCTATAGGATTGATGTCAAGTAAGAGAGGCATCAAAAACATTGTTTTAACAGATCCTGCTGCCTAAAGTTAGTTTAACAAGGTACTTTGCATTCTACAGGATTGATGCCAAGTAAAAGAGGTGTCAAAAACATTGCCAAATATTTGGATCTTACTGGGATCTAGCCAATCCAGATTGGTGGGATAAAGTTCACAGTGGTGACCACGAACATGATTTATAAATCATCCTTCACCTGAAAAATCATCGCAAGCAGATCCTCTGGTGTGAAACCTACTACTAGTAAAGTCCGCAGTAAAGTCATGGCAGGCACAGGAAAAAGCAAGACCGCATAATTTAGTTCCCACATGAATATGTGCTTAAATAAAGATGTATGTGAGACGTTAATCACTTCCACAGCCAGAAGGCCCAGAACTTTCTCGAACACCAAGGAAGCTAATGTAAAAATAATATTTCGGTAGAATGTACAACATTTGATGGCAGTAGCTAACATGTCGCAAGAGTAGTCCTACGACTAACAATATGAGCTGGTGACACAAAGCGAGAAGCAACCCAAACTTCCAGATACAACAAGTCGTTCCATCACATTCTCCTTTGCCAAAACAATGATCTGTCCTAATCTCCCCTCAAAAGTAGTCATGATGTCGCATCCGCCACGAGAAATCCAACCTCGCGGAAGACAAGACAACGAGCAAATCTACGAGGGAGACCACTGCCAATACCAAAAACAACCCAAGCAGCAGATTTTCCACCCAGAGAAGCACCAAACTAGCTGCTGCACCATCTGCAGCTAGCATCTGCCATTCAAACAAGCATCACATTGCCCCAATCAAAAAATCATCCTGCTGTTCGCAATACGGAGAAACCCGATAATGGCTGCTACACTAACAACAATGCCGACGCGAACTAGCCTTAATCCACATTAATCCTATTCTATAGCGAGAGCGACCCCCTTGCAACGAAGGCGGAAGATCCACTCCATATCACCAAAAATCCCAAATTCCGCCAATTCAAAGAAGAAAAAAGAAAGAACCTGTAAAAGTCGACGGCACATACCGAGGCCAGAAACGAATGGAAACCTCAAGCAGGCGGGCAGCAACTGGAGGAGGAAGAGCAGAGGAGCCAGAGCCGCCAGCCGCCCTCCACCTGCGATCTCCGCCCCCATCTTCCCCACCTCCTCCGCGCCTTGGTTCTCCAAGATCGAAGGCCGAGGGGAAGCGCGCAATCGAAGAGGGTCTTCTTCGCTCACTCTGCTAATTTCTCTCTTTTGATTATTTTCTTCTCTCTTTTTTCTGACAATCTTCTTCTTCTTCTACTTCTCTTATTATTTGCTACGGGTCTCTGCTTATTATTTGCGCCCCCGCAACCGAGGGGGATACACGTAGCCCACCCAATAATGCACAGCCACGTGTCCAGTCAAACAGGTGGTGTCATGGTCAACTCATGCTGTTCACAGTATTGGGCTTTTGCTCATGGGCTTTGGTTAGGCTTGGGCTTGGGCCTCGGCCTCAACTGGTCTGGGTTTTTTGACTTTGGTACAGAATAGTCTATACAGTATGCACTAGGTTAGTGTCTCGTTTGTCAATGTATTTAGATTCTTTTGGTTTTAAAATAGATCATATCTGATTAACATAGTTGTATAATTTTGTTGTCGATCTGATAGTAAGAAGCATATATATATATATATATATACCTTTTAAAAGGAAATACAAAAATATGATAATAGTACAATATATTTCAGCATGGGTCCAATATCATTTACTTTTTCTCTGCATCGCATGTCAACCAATGGAGTGGACGGTTGATTTCAGACCATAACTTAAAATTTATGTTTTTATAACATGTTTGTTTGGTATGTGAACATGTATTGCATAATTTCTATAAATGCTTGTTGTCTATTTGGTGGGTATAACTAGTAAAGTTGATATTATCAAAAAAGACTAATAAGGTTTAATCTTATGTGAACTTAACATGATATAGAATGACAATGACAACAGTGGTAGTTGGTAGTGATAAAATAGAGATAGTGGTAGTGAGCGGTGAATGGACAATAGCACTCATGGCAAGCGCGATAGAATTATGTCTCATTATATGTGTGTGGATATGACAAGACCTAAGATCAGGCCACTTTGATAATCAAATAAGTTATATTAGAGATAGGTAATCAGATATAATTTATCTCTCTTTAGTCAGATTTTTATTTTGATAACCTTATTTTTGTTATGAGAAAAACTATAAGTGCAAGCATGTCATGTCTAACTATACTTCTGGATTCTCAATCATCGACCTTGCATGGCTTTCTACATCGCGCCATGTTGATGAGCTCCAAAAAATAAAATTGAGCTCCAAAATAAATAGTTAAGCGTTAAAATAAAAAAAATAGATTTCAAAATAGACATGACACGGTAAGACTCCAAAATAGACATGACGCAGTGCAGAAGGCCTCACGAGATGGACAAATCAAAATCCAAAAGTGCAGTGAAACATAGTATTTCTGCACTTATGCAAGTGCAAGTTTTTCTCTTTTGTTATTTATATTTACCCCTTACTTATGTGACTTTGACAATGATAGAGATGAGAATAAATTTAAA
Source organism: Colocasia esculenta (assembly GCA_014218235.1). NCBI lineage: Eukaryota > Viridiplantae > Streptophyta > Magnoliopsida > Alismatales > Araceae > Colocasia > Colocasia esculenta. The sequence continues at coordinate 72,679,825 of CM024765.1, read as the reverse complement.
ATAAATTGATGTGAATTCGTATATAGTGAAAAAAAAAATCATTAAATATCTCCATACACGGACTCTTATGTGCCTTGGGTAATGGAAGAATAGTGCAACGATCTCCACTATCTCCCGTTATACCTACTTTAACATAATGTAAACTTTTATCTCTACTACTATAGTATTATCCTTGTTTAACACCAAACCCACTTTAACAGAATGTAAACTTTTATCTCTACTACTATAGTATTATCTTTATTTAACACCAATTTATCTTGATTGCATCTATTTATCCCTAATATAGTATATCTCAGTTATCAAAATACTTTTTTATTATCATGGGTGATAAATGAGAGATTTTCCCTCGAGGATTAGATGACAGTTCACCGTCTGCTATTCAAATTTTTTTTTGATAGGTAAATTAGTTGGGAGAGGGGAAAGATGAGGAGAGGGCCCGGGATCGTTCCCACCCCCCTTCCATTTTGGCAATGTTGGGAGAGGGGAAAGATGAGGAGAGGGTTCGAGATCGATCCCACCCCCCTTCCATTTTGGCAATGAGGGAAGCCACTGTGCTACAGCGCAGTTCTCTGCTATCCAAATTAATCAACGTATACTTTTACATGTTCTTTTTACACTTTCTTTGTAGCGCCCAGACTTTTTTTAATTGGATGGAAAACTTTTATACGCATAGTAAGTGTAGAAGTGTTGGAAAATAACTTCCCAATTTTGATATAGATTGTGGCATGTGTACCCTCCTCTATGCCAGTCACCTATAATGAAGCATCATCCATAATCTACAGATCCCATGTAAACTACACGAAAATGATACACTCATAACTTAGTCACTTGTTGCACATTTAAATGTGCAATAAATACAACTCCTGTAATTTAGTTTATTGCGGTTGACATTAATGATCTCTCTTCTTAAGAAGTCGGGGCCCAGGCCGGGGGAAGACAATCCAAGAATTCCAAAGCTTAATTTAGGGTAAAGATCCACACACACGTGCTTCTCAATTGGTATCTGATTATCGCTAGTTTGTTTTATCTTCCTATGAAGGTTCAGATAGCCCAAGGAGATGGCAAGTGTGTTTCGCAAATTATTCTAAAACTGCTTAAGGTTTAGTATTCGTACATGTCAAGCTTAGAAGTTTTATGAAAAGAATACAAGAAGAAGTTTAGGCTGATACTTGGTATTATCTGATCAAGTCAATCATCATAGAGTTATACCAATAATTCCAAGAATAAAAAGATGATACGAACATAGAAAACTATTCAGAGGTCTATAACATTAACAGCTCACTGTCATCGGTTTGAATAACCTAACTCCCAATTCAGACGAACCCTCGCCTGTGATTACAGAGGATGACCAAAGCCGATGATGAGATCCGTAAGCTACCTCACAACTCTGGTAATTTGTCATCCCAGTCTGTTCTATAACTGGAAAACAAGCATACACTTAGAGACATTAACTCAGGTCATTTTTGTACTCAAAGGGGTGGCTCAACCAGGAATCAGATGGTGTGAAGCAAGATATCAACTCCATATGAACCATACGTAAAAGAAACAACTATTGGATAAGGGCATCAAACAGAGTCTATTTCCTACACAAGGTACTTAGAAGGCCGAGAAGACAGCAAACACCAGCTCTGTCCAGACCAAAAAGAGCAACTCAGAATGAATGCCAGCCCTAATATCTGTTAATTAAACGAGAGATATACGAGAAATACTTGCTATACACTTGGCGTGCACGTGCAGCAAGTGTTTCTCATGATGCAACGGCTTAAAGGAAGTTGGTGAAGCAATATTCATGGCCAGGAAGAAATGAGTAGAAACGAAAGATCACACAAACCAAGTTAATTAAGAACCTATGAACAATAAAATAATATACGAAATTACTTCCACGTGCCGCTGAAGCATTAATCTTGTAACAAGAAGGGCAGACACATTAGTGTATGGGAGATCTAGATTTGACCGTCACACACAGGCATATATATCAAGTGTACAGTTACAGGCAAGAGAAGAGAGTACACATAAACAAGAGAGTCTGGGAGGCTATCTGCAAAGCAAAGACCTAAAGAGAGACTAAGCATGATAAAGGACATCTGCTCGAGGAGGTGGTGAATAAAACATTGAGAACAAAGGACATCAGTTTTCTTAGGATGTTCAGAATAGATTGTTAAGTGTTCTACCGTGTCCATTCACCAAATAACCAAAAATGGAAAGGACAGACACTTCTTTCCTTGGTTCCCAACTCCTTGCCAATGGGCTTCTTCCAATAAATGATAATTTAAATTAAACATCTTACTATTGTGAACCACCAACCTGACTAGTTTTATGCTAAAATAACCTTCATCTACATTCGGATAATTGGACTCTGCTCCCATTAGTGCTGCCATGGAGGGACAGAGAGGGCAAGGGAAGGCCCCCATGACCTTCCATTTTAGCTTGCAGAGTACGTGGCTATTAAAGCCCTCCATATTCATGCACATTACCATATCACTTCCTTGCTCATTGCCTTGGTGTGGATCAGGTAATATCTATAACCAGTTGGAGACTTAAAGCAGAGAACCCTACTGAACTGTATTAGGTATAGAGGTTCACGTACTTGGGTTCCAGTGAGAATGATTGAGTAGACTGAGCAGATGTGGCATGCATTCCCTCCAGTAAACCTATAATGTATAGAAAGAAAGGAGACAAAGCAAAATACAAAAAAAGAGACTGAATGACGGTCGTCTTCCATTGACCTCTCAGGTGCGTTTAGCAGCAACCATTTATTCACCCCTGTTTGTGATTAATTAACCCATTCACTATAACCACTCGGGGCCAGGGGGTGTGTCAGCAGAACCAGCATCCTGTCTTGGAAGTTCAGGAGCGAACTCCTACTTTGTGGCCTCTATCTCCCACTACTTTGGAATGGCATGTCAAAGATTTAACATTAAGTCTTAATAATTGGACTTTTAACACTCTTTAACGTTATACTCAGTCCAAGTGTCAATGGCAGAGAAAACACAATGAAATCACTTGAAAGGATATTAAAAAAGATCATATTTTTACTAGATGACAAACATGAGAGAGAACATGACCATAGTAGATGATGCTAGTTGCTAAGAGACATTAAGGATGTAGATATGGCTATAACAGGAGCAAATTTCCAATCGTCTGAACACTGCCTCATATTGCTGAAACCATTTGACCAATTTTTATTTAGTGAAAATTAGTATCTTTCATATCACTATCCACTTTAAAGTTTTGAAACAGAAAGTTAATGATGATATAAGTATTACGGCGAGATCCACTGCCAACGCTGGCAGTGGATCCCCTCTGCCAACAAATCAGAGGCATCCACTTAGATTCATCTCTTGAGCAGAAGCCACATCCAGAAGAAAAGGCAAGAAAAAAGGAAGAAACAAACAAACCAACATCATGTCCCGTAGCGTTGGCGGTGGTCCTTTCTGCCAACAAATCAGAGCCATCCAGTTAGATTCATTTCTTCTGCAGAAGCCACATCCTGAAGAAAAGGCAAGAAAAAAGGAAGAAAGAAACAAACCAACATCACGTCGCATAACTTCCTTCCAACTTTCATCCTTGGAAAGTCTAAATCAACATCTCTCATTTGCCGGCAGAAAGGATCTGCTGCCAGCGAGAAGAAAAAGGAAGAAACAAACAAACCAAGATCACATGCCATAACTTCCTTTCAACTTTCACCCCTGGATGAATCTAAATCGACGGCTCTGATTTGCTGGCAGAAGGGATTCGCTGCCTGTGCTGGCAATGGATCCTTCCCAATATTGAAAGGGAGGAGTCACAATCCCAGTTCGGCAAATGGCACATGCGGGAACTCGATGAAGTCGAGTTTCCTCATCTTTAGCTCTAGTCACATTGGAGCTGGCTCCTGCCAAAATGGTAGCATTGATCTGGGACAATCTGTGTCTCGGACAAGGAAAAACGAATCGGATCATCTGATGCTCAGCCGGACCAGCCAATCCGTAGGAAGTCTGGCGGATCCAGGATCGGCCAGATTAAAAATGTTTAAAAAATAATAATAAGGAAACATCAAAAGAAAAAAAAATAGGAAAATTTTGTCTTCAATATTTACATATATATTTATGATATATGTAATCATACATATAAATTTACACATTCATACACACAATATATATATATGTAATCATAGATATATATATATATATATCATATTAATCTACAAACATAATTAATATGCATTATACATATATCACAATCATTAGACTGTGAACAGTGTTGGAATTGGAGGATACACACATGCGGATCGACCTGTGCGGTCAGGTCACACAGATCGACCTGAGTGGCCAGGTCACAGGGTCAAGGGGTCAGCATCCTTTGTGGGGGAGCAGTTCTCTCAGAAAAAAAATACTAACTTGCAAAGCCAAAGGACAGACATCATTTGTTTGTACATATGCATTTATGATATGTGTAATTATATATATAAATTTACACATTCATGATTCATTCACCTGGTCAGGCAGGGTCAGACGGCAACATGGATAGTGGCAACAAAGGGGAGTTGATTAGTGCACTAGAACCGGATGTGGGCACATTCCTTCATGAAGTTTCGCTCTCTGTTTGTGTTTATTGTAAAATGTTTTCAATAAAATGAGAACAAATTGAAAAAGGGGAGGACTATATCTTGTACTCCGGGGGATTGAGAGTGAGAAAGCCTCTTCTACGGAAGGGAGAGTTTTCCCACATAGAAGTGCCCGCAACTTCTCTCTTCTCTCTCTCTCTCTAACCTCGTTTCTCTCTCTCTCTCTCTCTCTCTCTCTCTCTCTCTCTCTCTCTCTCTCTCTCTCTCTCTCTCTCTCTCTGTAGGTACAAGTGGGATCCGTGGAAACTGTGAACCAAATCGTCAACGGATAAGGTGGTATTATAAAGAAAACAACTTGAAAAATACGTGAGGCAAGGTGAGAAATGAGACAAGATATCGCTCCAGTAGAAACCAAGTAACAGAGCAAGCAGATGCAACTTTAACATTGGTAAATTCATCATGATCAATTCAATGGATAGGTTATATCCAAACTTAGACCTTTTCGATAGACATTTACGCGGCGTGCAACAAAGACAGATTTAATAAATGTGACTAAAGAGAAGGACTAATCACATTAAAGCCTAGTGTTGACTACAAGGAAAAGAAGCTACAGATCCTGTGAAAATGAATGAAAGATCGCTACGTGAAGCTAACGGGGACAACATGCTAGAAAACATCAAATATAATTTATCAAGCACAAACCAGTAAAAGTGCGCGGCAAAGTCTTTATCCATTTGAATTCTCTTCCTGTTCATTTTCACTTTAACGATGAAATCAATGACAAAAGATATCCAGAATCACATCAAGGAAACTTCAGAGGATAACAGCTAACAAAATGTGTCAACTTGAGCAAGGATCCTTTGGATCATCAGAGTGAAAATAACAGGGGGTATTAAGATCTTCACAACAGAGATTCAGAACTGGAAAATGAAATCTAAAACTACATCGATCCAGATCCCTCCTTGATTCATATCGCGCATAAGCAAACAACCAGAAACTCACAAAATGAGACTAACAGCAAAAATTAGAGAAAGCTTGGAAATCCACACACCCAAATCTGGATCATTCATTTCTCCCCCTCTTTTTACAGTTCGTGGAAGAGATCGCCCGTAACAGCGCCGTACCAGATCAAGGGCCACCGCCGGCGGCGGATCTGTAGCGGTACAGCTTGCCGAAGACGTGGAGAGCGGTGACGAACCCGATGAAGCACAGGCTCATCACCAGCACCACCGTCGGCGACATCTTGAGTCCGGGCGCCTCGTCCGTGTAGAACCTCAGCATGTTGCTCCCCCCGCCGCCGCCGAAGGCTCCCCCGGAACCGCCGGCGACCCTTCGGCGCCTCATCCCCGCGGCGGCAGCCGGGGTCCCCCTGGGGCCGATGGTGCCCGGCCGGGATGCCGTGGCGGACGACGCCGCCTGCGACTGGGAGCTTCCCCTCGCCATCGCTTCGCTCGCAGGAAAGAAAGAAGCCCGCGTTTTGAAAACAGATACAAGGCAAATGGCGAAGACGAGAAAAAAGATCGGTATGGATTTTAGAGATGAGATCGGCGCAGTTGGTGAATCGAATGATCACGTCCGTCCGTTTGCGCCGGGTCCCTGCAAGCCCAACATCGGATCTGCGTTCCGTTCCGTTGCGCGGGTTTGACGCCTAACGGAGATCAGAGGCAAAAACATAACGGGAGAGGTGCCACGTTGGCAGCGATCGGACAGGCAGCTGGCCTGTCTACACATTGGGTTTAGAAAATGGTGGTGTTAATGACATTTTTCTACTGCTGTTGCTGTCCTAACAATATCATTTTATAATAGGAACTCTATTAAAAGCTTTAAAAAATAGGAAACTTATTAATGTGGGTTGTGGCATTTGATGCAACATACAAGCACATTTTTTCGTGAGTGTTGAGTTATGTGATTACGCATAATACTCATCTTTAGTAAATTAACTTATGAAGTACGTTAAACATAAAAGATGGGATTATGCGTATATAAAATTATTTTAACAAATTTAAACTTTATGATAATATATTAAACTACCTTTGAGACATAGAAGGTAAATAGTTATAATCTTATATTATCCTATTCCCTGGTCATTTTTTTGTTATATTTTTCATTTTTTACTAAAAAATGAGCCTTTTTATTTAAACGGCAAAAGAGTATAATGTCAACAGTGATTCATACCACTGAACCATTTGCATTACAGAGAAGTTGTAAAACCAAACCCCACACGGCAACTCCCCATGCGCAATACAACAACAGTACATAGCAGGATAAGGGACTACCAAATCAAGCTTCTATCTAGAGACACAAGTGGTGCGAAGAATAGAACATAAACTCCCAACTCTAATAATTGCACCAACTAAGAGCTCTTGAAGGTTATAAATTGGTCGGCACCTTACCTAATCATGAGGAGAGACCATCGTAATAAAGGAGAGGTTGATGGAGCTCCGAATACATGAGATTATGTGTTAGCCATCCAAAAAATATCTACAAAGGAAAAAAAAGCATAGGAAGATGATGGAAATGCAAGGTGAGGTTGAAATCAAAAGTGGTTGTTTAGATAGAAAGGCAATTACAGGAGACTACCAAAAGAAGAAAAGATAAAATCCACAGTAATTAAGTTGAACGAAACAGATGATACCAGATAGATGAGGTTAAAACGATGAACCTAGATTATACCTCTAGAGGACGCTAGTGGAATGAATGGATCATTCTCCAAATTAAGAAGAAGACAACAAAAAGATTTTACCCATGGAACTTATCTCTTGAGAAGGGGGTCGGGCCCTATTCTTTTTTGAGAAGCCAAAAATGGAACATGCCAAGTCGAAAAGAAGTGTTAGAAGCGAACTTGAGCGAAAACAAGGAGGAGATGGGGAGGGGGAGGAAGATCTACTTAGAGGTGCCCCCTCCCCTCCCAACCAAAGTTGGAGGAGGCGCTAGCTGCTCAGCCCCCACGCCACAGGGAATGGCCCGCGTACGACAAACACCCATGCAATGGCGCCCCCCGTGCGCCACAGGACAAGGCACTCCTATAAGCATCGCGGGCCATGCTCCCTAATATGAATAGGCGGTCGATGACTACTAACACACTCTCCAAGGGATGGCCCATGTCCGGGTAGCCGCCACACTCTGTCTTCGTACAGTTGATCATGGCTGTCTACCCTGGATAGCCCAAGGAGTGATCTGCCCATGCAATTGACGAGAGGGCCTCAGCACCCCCACCTACCGCTCTCGATCTCTATGCCTCTCTTTGGATATGGTTTAGAGTTAGGATAACTCCAACTCATGGACAAAGTTGCACATGGTTAACCTACCTTTTGCTTTGGTAACAAATGAGTTAACTCACTTGGTTAAATAGAGTTAACCTACATATTCTTTTGTGTGCTTTGGTTGGCATTGTGGGTTAACTCACCCAAGGTTGTTGAGAATACCAAAACTACCCCTCAACCAACACTTTATTTAATTAAACTTATGAGTCTTTCTTTAGAATAATTTAACGAGAGAAATTATTTTATAAATAATATTAATATATTACCATCAATTAAAAATATTAAAAAATTGAAATAAAAATACAATAGTACAAAAAAGTGCCGTAATAATTTTTATTATTTTTTATAAATCTTTATTACTTTTACATTATTAGAGAACTTAATAATGTGAATAAATAATTGAATATAAAGCTTATTAACAACAATTTTATTACCAAATTCTATTGTCTTTAATAAGAAAATGTATGTCTTCATTATATATACCTCTATTTATATTTAACATTAATTACTTTAAAAAAAAATTGGACAGCACCTCCTCTGTTTTTCTTATATTTTCATTATCTATACCTGTCCCTGTACATGTATAGCAACAAAACTTTGTAACAAAAATAAACAGAACATTTACTAACAACACAACTTGTTTTTTTATGTAACAACATAACTTTGGCAAAAAAAAAAAAACATAACATAGATCTGATCATTTGATCACTTTTAAAATGTACAAATTATGCTGAAAAATAATTAAAACCATAACATGGGCTGCTCAATGCAGCCTTCAAATTTATACATGGAAGTATTCAAACAGTCTGCTTCATTTGCCGTGCACCCCACTGTCTGCATGAAAATGAATGTAATGTTAGTTCATGACAGGCAATATAATTTATGAAACTGTTGAACATAAATGTATATGAAATATGAGCGTACCTCAAATGTTCTCTGTAGTAATGTTCGTTGCCAATTTGACCATTCAACCATTTAATTGGATAAGGATGGCCACTGATCATTGCCTTTGTAAGTATATATGTCATATCAATTGTTCAATGATTTTCATTATTATTTTCAATGGGGTTGCCAAATTGACCATCCCAACATTGAATTGGATAAAGCTGCCCACTCATCATTGCCATTGTAAATATATATGTCATATGACATGTATACTACATTATAGTTATTATTTTTGGCTCAGATGGACTACACAAAAATATATCCGCATTTTCAATGGGGTTGCCAAATTGACCATCCCAACATTGAATTGGATAAAGCTGCCCACTCATCATTGCCATTGTAAATATATATGTCATATCACATGTATACTACTTTATAGTTATTATTTTTTGGCTCAGATGGACTACACAAAAATATATCCGCATTTTCAATGGGGTTGCCAAATTGACCATCCCAACATTGAATTGGATAAAGCTGCCCACTCATCATTGCCATTGTAAATATATATGTCATATCACATGTATACTACTTTATAGTTATTATTTTTTGGCTCAGATCGACTACACAAAAATATATCCGCATTTTCAATGGGGTTGCCAAATTGACCATCCCAACATTGAATTGGATAAAGCTGCCCACTCATCATTGCCATTGTAAGTATATATGTCATATTACATGTATAATAGTTTATATTATATATTTTTTGGCTCAGATTGACTACACAAAAATATATCCGCATTTTCAATGGGGTTGCCAAATTGACCATCCCACCATTGAATTGGACAAGGATTAACCTTCTTCATTGCCTTTGTAAGTATGTATGTCATATCACATGTATAATGATTTATACCATTATTTTTTTGGGGCTCAAGTCGACTCCCCAAAACCGTTCAATTCACCAAGGCTTTATGATACCCAACCACTGAACAATTGGACAAGGTCATTATGTAATGGCAATGTCCTTCCTTTGAACCCTGTAGCCAATGGGTTGAACTGCAATGGAAGAATAAAACAATAATTAATTAATTTGGTCAAGAATATGTATGCATAATTGTCATACGTAAAAATTTATAAAAACCTCAAGATATTGTTGCCAAGCTAATTCTGAACCTCGTATTTGTTTAATGTCGTCATCCCAGTGAAAATTTACCACATTTATGAGATCATGAACGATCAAATAAAATGACCGATAGAATGTAAAACGATGTACGAAATGTGATACGGGCCAAGCCACACAAAAGTCCCTGTTGAAAATGGTTTGGACGTTCTTCCATCCATCCTCATTCAAAGAATGTCGTACGATGTTTTTATTTTTTCTTTCGTGTCCAATTAAATGTATGAGGAGAAAGTCCTTTTCCAGGTCCCAAATTGCACCTACATGTAGTTGAAACGCTCATTAACTGCACATTCAAATTTTATTACAATAAAAAGAAAGACACACGAAACGAGTCACTAGTTGGTGAATAAAGTTCTAAACATGCTAATAGAAACAGATTATGAACAAAATAGGTCAAATAACATCTCAGTTAGACATCCATAGTTGTGTGGCAATTGTATCTCGAAGAGCTCCTCCTGCCGTCATTTCAGATGGGCTAACCGAAAGATTTGGATCTTCCTCAGGTTCATGATGTTCGTCCTCCCTACCTCCTTCACGGCTTGAGTTAAAATAAAAGTCCTCCCCTTGTTGACGTCGGACAAAATTGTGCACAACACAACATGCAATAACAATCAACACTTGTATCTGAAATGGATAACAGTTCCCCTCTCGCAATGTTTGAAATCTATTCTTCAACACCCCAAATGCACGTTCCACACAATTGCGAAGTTGGGCGTGACGATGGTTGAACTTGTCTCTCAAGTTCTTATACCGTGCATTGCCACGTCCTTGATATTCATGGATATGGTATCTTTCCCCACGATATGGAGCCACAAATTGAGCAGTGTTTCCATATCCTGAGTCCACTAGGTAGTACTTTCCTGTGAAGGCCAATTGTCACACATTACATTAGCAAATTCTACGTTAAACGAAAAATACGTGGATAGTCATAAATAGATAATCATACCTTCCAAAACGTGAAAGCCACCTACATCCATAGCCCTCCTCAGGACAGACATGTCAGCAGCTGCTCCCTCAAAACCGACCCCCACATATTGGAAGACAAGGTCAAAACCACACACCCCCATTACATTTTGACTGATGACTCCTTTGCGGTTCCTATACCGTGCATGCTTTTCTCGCAATATATGCGCTGGGATGTGAGTACCATCAATTGCTCCAATGGCATCCTAAACAATGTGAAAATGAGAATGTTAACAAGAATGAGACATTTTTTTAGTTTACGTCATTAAAGCATAGGGAATTTACCTTGAAGTAAGGATAAAATCTGTCATCATGTCGAATGCGGGGGTGCACAGGATCAGTCAAAGTTGGTAGTTTTATGTAATTGAAGCGTAGGGAAGCTAACGCTTTTGTGACGTCGCGGACATGTTTACTAATTGTCTCAGAAGAGTGTTGAAAATGTTCGCACATAGCACCTGATGCAACACCATGACCCATTGCATACATGAAAATTGCGAGTTTCTCGGTTGCCTTAACATAACGGGAATCACGTATGAGATCTCTTTCCATCAGTTCGTCTCTTAATCTCATGAACATCGTGGGATGTAGTCTGAACACGTTGTAGCAACGTCCTTCATGTCCCTGCAGAACTTCATTAATCCAAATATGACCAGTATGACTACTTGTGTGCATAGGCCTTGGGACACTGTGTTCCTCATTTGATTCCAAAATCTCATCAGCAATTGCTTCATCGATAGCTAAAAAGAGGGCATTCTCCTCACAAAGGATTTCTCGTACTAATGCGTCCACATCAACAGAAGGACCTAACAATTAGATAAAGATAGTACATTCTCTTCAGAAATACAAGAAGTCAAAACATATGACATAATACAACAAGTAGCATCAAGTAGTTAGCTACGTTTCCTAAAGTACAATGAAAATGACAACTAACATTAAGAAGATCAGAAAAATAAGGAACAATATCATCAGCATAATAAGTATGGGAATGTCGTTCTTCAGGCCATGGCGTTCCGAATCTCTTCCTGCATGGGTAACTGAATCATTAGGTGCATACATAGATCTCCTTTGTACTTGAGACGTAGATCCATGTACAACCATTCCATAGTAAGCGTGTTGCGCTTCTTCTAAGTTTGAGAATCCCTTATACTTTGCTCCCGGATAACCATTGACCTGGGCATAACAATCAGACCAAGTGTGGTATATTCCTGGTTGACGACCAACCCAAACTACATAGCACATATACTTGCCCATTTCAGAATGCCTATTGGCCTGCAATACGATAAGGTGAACACTCACATTCATAGTTAATATTACATACGAGTAGAAGAGGGATAAGTTATACGAGATACAGAATTGAAAAGCAATTGATGTCCTTAATACATGTCACTAGAAAGAAGTTACCGAAATATGAAACTAACATGAGAGAAACAAGCAGAAACATGGCGAGCATCTTAGGAAGTTGCATTCAAGATCCATGCTAAAGCATCCTCATCATCAAGAGCCATGAACCATGCTCTCTTCTCAGGCTTCTCGAAGAGGGTCGCTGCTAGGAACAGAAGTTGTTGGGTGTAACCTGGCAAAGATTTCATCCTAACAACACATTCTCTCATTGTGTATTGCTCTTGTGGCGTGGATGACGTGCTTGAAGAATTAGGAAACAAACTCCGAACCATATTGATGCGCTCATTGTTCAGCATACAATATTGAGATAATACGTTCGGATCAAATGACTTCTTGCTCTTTCTTTTTCGAGAACCTATGGATGCATGATCAGTCCTCCTTCTAGTTGGGGATGTTGCCTCATCTTCCACTTGCTGAATATTCGTCGGTGTCTGTTCTCCAACTGACGTGATGGAGGATTTCGTTGCGAGGATGATGGGTAGTCCAATGGGTTGAAATTGTCACCATCCATTGATTGAAACTGACTTGAATCTAATCCCATTGCGTTAAATTGTTGTCGGTCAGCACTATCATCATCTCCAAAAGACCGTGTAGCCTCAACATCTATGTCTTGTGTTGAGCCCATGAAATGACTGCCCCGAACAGTTGTCTTGCCACACAAGATGTCCAGCTGTCTTTTGTATGGAAATGGTTTGTCTATATACTTCTTGTAATCAGAATTGATCTGTGGATTAAAAGAAGTCATTTACATGTGCTAATAGACAAAATGTGTAGTTTGTACTAAATTTGTAGTGCTGCCTTACCGCAATTGCCGCCTGTATGCTTTCTTCGTCAGGCGGGACAGGTAAATTTCGTTCATCATCCCATCCCCAACCAGAACGTGTACGCAATTGTTCGTAGATGTGGTACACTTTCTTAATGTTCCTCCAACGATACTTTAAAGAATCTTTGTCCTTTATCACATTGGCAGTGGTATTAAACTGATGTAAAATGTCTTGAAAGACATGTGCTTTGAAGGTTCCTTGACTACCATGGGTTTTTAGGTGAACATCAATCAACAAATCTAATAATATCCTATCTTCTCGCAACGTCCAATTTCGTGAACGACCCTTTCCCGTGGACAGAGGCCCCGAGTTTTCTAACATAAAATAACATAATGACAACACAACAAGTCAATATAATTACTGTTATGACTTTAAACATGAAACATATTAATAAGGCCAATTCCTTAAGTTTTTAACTAACAACACAACATATGTGAACAAGTCATCAAGTCCTTAGAACTAAGTCATGGGTCCTCAGACTCACTAAATATCTGGACTATGTCAACATAAAATGGCAAGCTCCTTCCCTTAAACCATAAAGCCAACGGGTTGAACTGCAAATGGAATAAACAATTAGTATTTAAACACCATTTACTAATACCTAGAAGAATATTTGTGAACTACAAACCTCATTGTACGCATCCCACATAATGTCGTTGCCGACAAATGTTGATTTTGCATCATCCCACGTAAAACCTACGTTGTCTTGTAGGTCTTTGGATATGAGATATATGTTTTTGTAAAAACATAATTTACTTCTCAAATGTGTTAAAGTCACATGACAACCAAACTTTATGACAAAAGTCTCCTTAATCATGTCCCATGCATGTTTTGGTATGAAGTCCCCATGTAATAGCTCATTCCTAAGCAAATGAAGAAATGTCCGGTCCATATCGGAGGTCCACACATAACCTAAGTGGTTGGTAAGAAATCATAATGAGAACTATATGTAAAGGAGGGCAGAAATTCAGTCTACATATTAAATGTAATCCTTCATAACATGGTTGTGAACAAAGTAGTGCACCACATTATACTCTATGCATAGCTGATAGGAAATTCAAATTGTACCTGGTTGGGACATCGAGCTTGAGGCGGTTGGGGCAGGTGGGCAGCAATGCTGATGGGAAATGCTGATTAATTAAGTTCAAAATCTTTTAGCCAATAAGTAGGAAGAGGGCAGACAGACAGTAGAACCATAGGTAGTAATGAACCAAAACGTAAATGGCAGTAAAGGGCAGTAAGTAGGTTTCTGAATGGTGGATTTTTTTTATACCACAGTAAAGGGCAGTAAGTAGGTTTCTCAACATCATATTATGAAGCATAAATTTCAGTTTATAAGGAGGTAAGCAGTTAGTAGAACAATAGGTAGAATAGAAGCACAAGAACAAGTACATGGAAACACCAAATCTCATTTTTAATCAACACTTTAAGCAGGAAGAATCTCTTTTTAATCAACACTTTAAGCAGGAAGGTATAAAACCAGGTTTCTGAACATGTTTTATGAAGCATATTTCAGTTTATAAGGAGGCAGTAAGTGATCAATAGGTAGAATAGAAGCACAGAACAAGTACATGGAAACACCAAATCTCATTTTTAATCAACACCTTAAGCAGGAAGGTATAAAACCAGGTTTCCGAACATGTATTTATGAAGCATAAATTTCAGTTTATAAGGAGGTAGGCAGTAAGTAGAACAATAGGTAAAATAGAAGCACAAGAACATTACATGGAAACACCAAATCTCATTTTTAATCAACACTTTAAGCTGGAAGGTATAAAACCAGGTTTGTGAAAATGATTTTCTGAAGCATAAATTTCAGTTTATAAGGAGGTAGGCAGTTAGTAGAACAATAGGTAGAATAGAAGCAAAAGAACAAGTACATGGAAACTCCAAATCTCATTTTTATCAACTCTTTAACCAGGAAGGCATGAACCAGGTTGGTGAACATGATATCATCAAGCATAGAATTCAGTTTATAAGGAGGCAATAAGTAGAACAATAGGTAGAATAGAAGCACAAGAGCAAGTACATGGAAACACAAATCTCATTTTTAATCAACTCTTTAACCAGGAAGGCATGAAACCAGGTTGGTGAACATGATATCATCAAGCATAGAATTCAGTTTATAGGAGGCAATAAGTAAACAATAGGTAGAATAGAAGCACAAGAACAAGTACATGGAAACACAAATCTCATTTTTATCAACTCTTTAACCAGGAAGGCATGAAACCAGGTTGGTGAACATGATATCATCAAGCATAGATTCAGTTATAAGGAGGCAATAAGAGAACATAGGTAGAATAGAAGCACAACAACTACATGGGACACAAATCTCATTTACATATACTCTTTAACCAGGAAGGCATAGAACAGTTTGTGACATTATATATGAAGCATAATTCAGTTTATACGGAGGAGGTAATAGTAAAACAATAGGTAGAATAGAAGCACAAGACAAGTACATGGAACACAAAATCAATTTTAATCAACTCTTTAACCAGGAAGGCAGAAAGCAGGTTTCTGAACATGATATCATCAAGCTAGAATTCAGTTATAAGGAGCATAAGTAGAACAATAGGTAGAATAGAAGCACAAGAACAACTACATGGAACACAAATCTCAATAGTACATATACTCTTTAACCAGGAAGGCATAGAACAGGTTTGTGGACATTATATTATGAAGCATAAATTTCAGTTTATACGGAGGAGGTAATAAGTAAACAATAGGTAGAATAGAAGCACAAGAACAAGTACATGGAACACCAATCTCATTTTAATCAACTCTTTAACCAGGAAGGCATGAAAGCAGGTTTCTGAACATGATATCATCAAACATAGATTCAGTTTATAAGGAGGCGTAAGTAAACAATAGGTAGAATAGAAGCACAAGAACAACTACATGGGAACACAAATCTCAATAGTACATATACTCTTTAACCAGGAAGGCATAGAAGCAGTTTGTGGACATTATATTATGAAGCATAAATTTCAGTTTATACGGAGGGAGGTAATAAGTAAAACAATAGGTAGAATAGAAGCACAAGAACAAGTACATGGAAACACCAATAATCAATTTTAATCAACTCTTTAACCAGGAAGGCATGAAAGCAGGTTTCTGAACATGATATCATCAAACATAGAATTCAGTTTATAAGGAGGCAGTAAGTAGAACAATAGGTAGAATAGAAGCACAAGAACAACTACATGGGACACAAATCTCAATAGTACATATACTCTTTAACCAGGAAGGCATAGAAGCAGTTTGTGGACATTATATTATGAAGCATAAATTTCAGTTTATACGGAGGGAGGTAATAAGTAAAACAATAGGTAGAATAGAAGCACAAGAACAAGTACATGGAAACACCAATAATCAATTTTAATCAACTCTTTAACCAGGAAGGCATGAAAGCAGGTTTCTGAACATGATATCATCAAACATAGAATTCAGTTTATAAGGAGGCAGTAAGTAGAACAATAGGTAGAATAGAAGCACAAGAACAACTACATGGGAACACAAATCTCAATAGTACATATACTCTTTAACCAGGAAGGCATAGAAGCAGGTTTGTGGACATTATATTATGAAGCATAAATTTCAGTTTATACGGAGGGAGGTAATAAGTAAAACAATAGGTAGAATAGAAGCACAAGAACAAGTACATGGAAACACCAATAATCAATTTTAATCAACTCTTTAACATGCTTACATGCATTGTATGCTTACTTTCAGGCTACCAGTTCTAGGATAACCTCTATTGCATTTGGGACATTTCATTGCATTAGCTAATCCATTTGGCTTTCTTGTTTATGCATAAGATTGCTATTTATCTTTTTTATGGATAAGTAGTACACAGTCATATCAGGCATATGAACTTGTGCTTCACCAGTCTGAGTTGTCATTCCAGTGCCAGAGTTTTTTTTTCGCTGTCTACTTGAGCAAAAAAACAAGCACTATCCAATCTGTATATTTATCTGTAGATCATAGAAACTTTTGAAAGATCCTTGTTGGTATAACAGGTGAGAGGAAAGAGGGAGGACAACATAAACTGGACAGTTGAATGGACAGCATAAACTGATCAATTTTTATTTATGTTGGAAGAACTATAACTATGCTTCTTGCAAAAAAAAGCCTCAGGATTATAGTGCATTTTTGTTATCTGTTAACTTATGGTTGCTGCCATGTTCTTGGTCATTTATGTACAAATTTAGATTACTCACACCCTCAACATATCCACATGTTCTTGATCAAGGGTCCGCAAACTTCAATATATTGCTCAGCTTGAAGGAACTGTCAAAGGGAATGTCATAAGGGCTGCAGAATTGGACTTATATAGAAAGCAAATTGACATTTCAATAACATGAAGATAGGTCATGCGAAAGATCAGATACACATTGCAGCGCTTCTATCAGTCCTCATAGTAGAGAAAGGAAACACACTAATGTATACATAGGGCAGTCAAAGGGTATACAAGAAATCTAACCTTTGTTCTGCTGAAAGTTCAGAAAATCTGGACATTCCTCCCATGATCATGAATGCATTGACATATATAAAACACAACCCTCATTAGTCACAAATTGGAAGATAAAAAAAAAATTGGTAAAGAACTCACCTCCGGAACAACAGGTTGAACTGAAGAACACCACTTTCGCAAGAGGGTGACAAATGGACACGGTCGGGGTTTTATAGAGAAGGAAGGGGGAAGGAAGGGTGCAGTCACGGGTGCACAGGGCATCGCCAGAGTTCAAACTTACCAGGGTGAAGGAACGGGCAACGCACAGTACAGTCAAAGCCGAAGGACGATTCTTCGCACGGCCTCACATAGGAAGGACGGGAAAAGGGGAACCTTCTGACAGAGAATCCAAATCACGGGCAAAAGGGAAGAGATTCGCGCGTGGATGGTGGACAGCTTTCTACCTTTTCTCTCTTCTTTAACGGCGGGCGGAAACATGGCAGCGAGGAGGTAGCAGGTCCAGGGAACGACGCCGGAGAAGGCTGGAGCAAGCCTCGTCTGCGACGGCCGGAGGTAGCAGGACCGGGGAGCGATGGCGGAGAGAAAGCCTCGTCTGCGATGGCCGGAGGTAGCAGGACCGGGGAGCGATGGCGGAGACCAAGCCTCGTCTGCGATGGCGGAGGTAGCCGGTCGGAGAGGGCAGCGATGGCGGCGATAGCCGCTCGGAGAGGGCAGCGATGGCAGGGGTAGCCGCTTGGAGAGGCCAGCGATGGCGGGGATTTCTCGGGAGGAAGAGAGGTCACATCGCCCTCTCCGATGGCGGAGGTAGCAGGACCGGGGAGCGATGGCGGAGAGAAAGCCTTGTCTGTGATGGCCGGAGGTAGCAGGACCGGGGAGCGATGGCGGAGACCAAGCCTCGTCTGCGATGGCGGAGGTAGCCGGTCGGAGAGGGCAGCGATGGCGGGGGTAGCCGCTCGGAGGGCCAGCGATGGCGGGGATTTCGCGGGAGGAAGAGAGGTCACATCGCCCATGTGCCGTGCCAGACGCGTACGGGGAGGGACAAATGGGGTAGCCAGAGGTGGGTTAACTCCAGCCGCGGGGTGAGGGTGGGTTAGGTATAGGTGAGTTAACTCAGAGTTAACTCACTTTTAACCACTTTAGATGTGAGTTAACTCTAACACACATCCAAAGTGCTTTTTGAGTTAACTCAGAGTTAACTCACATCCAAAGTGGCTGGATGGAGCTAGGACCTCTCGGTTACAGTTTTCAACTCTCCGACCCTCTTACCTTTCTACTCTCACACACTTAAATTGATTTGGTTTTAAAAAAAAAAATTTAAAGAGAGTGATCCTACTGAATTAATATATAGAGTGATCTTATTAAATAAAATATAAAGACTTAACTTTAAGATAAGAAGATCAACCTCGAGAGCTCCTTCTTCCTTACAGGTCCTCTTGGCACCGACCATGCATCAGCATCAACGGCGGATCTCATTCTGCCCCCACATTTTCACCCAACTCGACCATTCAATCTCTGGTCTGTGGAGCCGTCCCGATCGATTTTGGCTGGCTTTGCGGACCGGCCATTTATTATTACATTGTAATTTGTAACTTGTTAGTGGAGGTAAGCTGTAGCCTCATCTGTTGTCCTCATTGGCACATTGATTCGGCTTCAACTTTGCATCACTATTCGTATAACTATTGAGTTTATAATGTAGTAGAAAAGTTCTTTTGTTCTTATATTGCTGTACGTATCTATAATGATCAACGATGGGGTCAAAAAGTTGTTGGTTGTCTCTTCTTTTTAGTTTTGTGTCCAACCGAAAAGGGATTACTGTTCATTCAAGTACACTGTTATGTTACAAAAGAAGGGCCGGCACTCAGATCTCATTCTGCCCCATTTAACAGTTGATGCAATAAAAAGGACACCTCCGAGTGTTAAATTAATATAGCTCCAGCCAGTACAATTTTTAGTTGCTTGGGTAACTCCCAATGAATTTATTGTGGGGATAACTACATATCCATTCTTAGAATCTTTATGCACTTTACTTTATATCCTTACATTCTATAAATTATCATACAGAGACATATATATTATATTTTATCATATTTAATAAATTATATTTTATCATATAAATATTGCTTTATTTTTTTAACTTAGCTTTAGGTGAATTAAGGAAGAATAATATACTTTATTTAATCTATACCATGGTTGAGCGTAGCAAGCAGTACCAATTTGCTGTGTTTTTAGTTTTTCTTATAATTTTAATAAAAATTAAATTATTATGGGTTCGTCGATTTGATAATATTCATTAGTCTAACCAACCAGGATATGTACACTTCATCAAAATAATTACGTGTTTACCAATCTTTCATTTTATATTCTATACTCCTAAATTTCGATTGGCAGTAAAACAATAACCTTCTTCTACGAAGAACCATAGAAATTGCCATTCTTATACACATATTAAAATGTAGATATTTTTACATAAATGCCCCTCTTAAAAGTCTAATTACGTGATAATTATTAAGCAATGCATCAGGTTTCCCTGTTCAAGTTACTCAACGAGGTTTTGGGACAGGGTTGTAATATTCGTGTTACTATGCTTGAGTTAATGTATGCATGTTGCTCAATTTTGGTTATCTCGTTCCTATCAGATTGCATGACAGTTATATTAATTTGGAGATTTTAGGGTTTCTAAGTTGAGAGTTCCATATGTTTTTCCTAAACCTAGTCCTGCTGAACATGACCATGTCAGTCAGGGGTAGAGTCTTAGAGGATCCCCTAAGCAAATTCCCATAGTTAGTGGCTACTTGGAGTCCTAAGTTAATTTAGGTTCTAGAATCCATGTATGAGGGGTCAAACATTATTTGTGTTGTTTATGTATCATTGGTTCTTGGTTTTGCTGAGAGGTCGAGTCTTAACTTTAATCTTTGGCTCTCTGTCTAATAAGGCGACAGGCAGGGAGTCACCTTCAGACAGCGACAACCCGACTCATCGCCTTGTCATTGACAAGGCGACGCGTCGCATTCTTATTGTGAAGGACACATGTAGCTAGCCGACCTGCCGTGTGTTGGGCATGTGCGTGATCCTCATGGGTTTTTGGTTAGTGTCTGGTGGTTGAGTTGAGTCTAGACTAGTAGGATGTGCACCACTAGTTTTTTGGACCCTCTATGGCACCACAGGAGTGAGGGATTTTGAACTTAAGATGTCTCATTTTTTATTCGGTTATTGTCTAGCCAGGAGCCTCCTCACTAGTCTGAGTCCGAGCAAGGTGAATTAGACCTAGAGCAGTGGTGAAGCCCACTTGTGCAGGCATGTGGTTAGGGCACGGACCTCAGAGTGTGAATACTCATGAGATCCTAGCTAGTTTTTCGCTCACCTCACCTTTAGGAAGTCCGGAGTTTCCTTAGGGTTGAAAGGTGAGATAAGTTGGAGAGGAGAGTCAGTGGACCCCTCAGTTGATCCTTAGGACCTTTGAGTGATGGTCTTCCTTAGCGGTTGTATAGTTCAGTGTTTGACGCATTTCAAGGCATTTCTTTGGTTTCAGCTTTGGACTTTGGACTTCAAAATCAATATCCCATCTCTCGTTTTGGCACTCGGGACATCGTGTCAGTTGCTTAGGCTTTAGTGAACGAACACTTGTTGGTTTTAGTTGCTTGGGTTTTTCCTAGTCTCATTCTGGCGCTTGAGTTTGATTACATCGTGGCTATTACCTTTGGATTTATTGTTATATTTGTATCACATCTGGAGTTCTTTTGCTATGATGCCCACTGAGTTTTACTTAGCCCACCTTCTTTGTTGGTTATGGGTAGGGCTGTAAACGGAGCGGATACGAAGCGGATATGGGCTTTCCGATTCCGATCCGAATAGTTAATCGGATAGTTCGTATCCGCTCCGAATATAATTCGAATACGGAGCGGATAATTTAATCGGATAATTTTCGGATTCAGAGCGGATACGGATATTATCTGCTTCGGAAATATAAGCTTAATAAAATATATTAAGTGATCTAAAAATAAAAAAAATAAAAAAAATCTATAAAAATTATTAAAAAAGTATAAATATAACAAAATACTCTCTAAACAAAAGATTAACATTAGATATATTATATATTTATAATTATATATGGATCATTAGATTTAAGATTTAATGGTCAAAAATAACTTCATTTCGGAGCGGATCTTAACGGAGCGGATCACCTGTTTCCGTATCCGCTCCGTTTATTATCGGATAATATCCGTATCCGAAATCCGCTCCGCCGGATATTTGTTAAACGGATAATATCCGGATAATCGGATACGATCCGAATCGGATCCGGATATTATCGGATCTGTTTACAGCCCTAGTTATGGGTAGGTGGGGAGCAGGTTGGCGGCATAGCGGTAGCAGTTCCGTGGTTAGTGGGTTGCACTTTCGTCAATGACATTGCTTGGTAGGTTTTAAATTCTATTGTACTTAATTGGACATGAACTATGAGCATGACATTTATTTAGAACTTGACCTTGGATCTTTGGCATTGTATTTTCTTGCACTCAAATATGTACTTAGAAACTGACTATGTATGGATGGAGCAAGAAGAATTTTCACATTTGAGTTGCTTCCGCTAGTTGAGATTATATTATTGTTTGATTCACACAACCTACTTCCCAGACCTTAGATACTTCAGGTCTCTTGGCCATGGCAATTCGGGTTAGAAGGTCTCGGACTGAGATAAATCTAGACATTTCTAACTCGGTTCATCATAGGGCTGCCAACTAATCTTGTTTTCTATTTAACTGACTCATTTTTGTATTTTTATATGATGCAGAACTCCGAAAAAAGAACTTTCCAATAGCTTAGCAGAAATGGAAATATCCAAATTCTTATAAGATGTCGAAGCATAAACACTCAAATTTGCATTCACTTTTTTTATTCTATTTTCAATAATCTTTTAATATATATTATGATTTTTTACATATATACCCCTACAAACATCACTATTTATATGTATACCCCTGATCTACATCAATTGTCTGAAATACCTCTATTTTGTTGTAATGGTTGCAGTTATACCCTTTGCAAGAGTATATAGGAAAAAAAACTAAAAAAATGTTGCATGTATTCTCTTGTAAGGGTATAATTGCAACCATCATAACAGATCAGGGGTATTTCAAACAATTGATGTAGTCAAAGGTATATATATAAATTGCGATGATTGTAGGGATATATTGCAACAATCCCTATATATTATATAATATTTTTATAATAAAAACTAATCAACCTCAAAGCTTTGGCTCTTAAATTTTCAACTCACTATCCCCCACTTCCAATATGTATGTAAATCCTATCTATCCTTGTCTCAATTAGTTGTTAATGGTCACTCTCTCATTCCACCATACATGGTAGTTTTTCTCTAATGGTTTTCATACATGTATATGTCGACTATCTATTACTCAACCATTATATGTAACTATATGGTGTTACTATAATAATTTCATCTTGTCATACTTCATTTAGTAAAAGTCATTATAATGTACATGATGGATGTGACGATCCTCGTCGTTCAAACATGTTAACCTAAAAATGAGCTTGACCAGACTCTGTCTCCCGCAAACCGGCCAATGCCTCGCAAGGGATATCAACACACATGTCCGTAAAATTATAAAAGAACACACTAAACGTATATAAGATTTCACATCTCACACACATTTACATGAAATATACATAGTCAATTATGAACTAAAGTCAATAAACAAGGTACAACAACCTGGGACATACCTCGAGATGAGACAGAAAGTACGTAGAATCACACCGGTGGAGATGCATGCCAACTCCGCTACGATGCGGCTCCGAACTAGATAAGGGACGAGAACTCTCTTGCTCTCCTTCACCAGAAAGGAGTAGGGGTGAGCTTCACAAATCACTGGCTCAGTAGGAAAACTCTCTCAAAAGTTGAAACAACACTAAACTTACGAGAAGTATGAGTAAGTAACTGCATTGGACAGTAAATAAAGCTACCTAAACATGGTGCTACAATTGTAATTAAATAAACATTTCTAAACTAATAACATGGTTCAACCATTAATAAATAAACAACAAACATCGCTCAAGTGTACGAGCTAAAGAAGGGTAACGCCACACTCGGGCCACGAAAACTAGTTCGTGACACCAGCTACTGACCCACACAAATCACACAGGACTACCTCTCAGTCTCGTAGCCACGAACATAAAGGTCCAGCTGCCACTCCACCATAACAGGGCCAACAAACTGTGGGGGCCAATCAACACCACTCCTGCAAGCCACACTGCTGCAAGCCCATGCCTGGCACCTTCTGTAACGACCCAAGAATTTGTTTCCCATAACCCTTCAAGTACCCGACCCTTGGATCGCCACCCACGGATCCGAAGACCTAGAAGGGTTAAAAAAAATATGTCTAGTGAGATATACAACAGGTTTAAATAGCTAAACAAGTAAAGAAGTGCAACAGCAAAATAGAAAAATATACACAATATCTCATATAATAATTCAAGTGCAAAAAGAAAATACTTACCATTTCTAACTCTGCTGACAACAAGCGGCACAACGCTAACTGTCCGAGCACAAGCACTGGCGCTCGCGAACTCAAACCTGGAAGGAAGTAAGGGGAATGAGCTTCGCGAACGAAGCCCAGTAGGGAACCGAACCCCTCACTAGTTTGAATAACAAAAATAAGAACATTGCAGCTAACTAGGCAGGAAGAACCAGAGTACTAAAGCAACTAAGCTAACGACACCAAGCAGAAAGGCGGCCGTAACCCAAGTAACACAACAACCAACTGAGCAGGAATATAATAAAACAATAATTGTGCAAGTACTGAAGTAAGTAAATGAGAAGGACGCGGGTCTACATCGCCAACTCAGCACAACTACACAAGGTCTCAACCTCGGTAAGCATGCCCCAAGCACGCCACTAAACTGCACAAACAGATGGTAAACCCTCGTCTGGACAACACACACTAGCCACAACCCAGCCTCTACTAGTCAGTGGTCAAGTGCGCCCACCGACATCTTACCACTCGACCATGAGTCCAGGTCTCCCCTCCTGTCGGAGTGAGACATGTGAACAAACACAACCACAAGCCGTAGTCTGGCCGGACTACGGTCCTACGTCTGTCCTCTCGACACGACTCTGGAACCGTGTAAGGTGAGGCAGTGAGAACGGACTAGCTGGCCCGCATCATGACACTCCAAACTCCGCGGGAACCAGACCAACTAAGTGAGCTCTACAAACGACTCAACGCCGTTGTCCAACACCATTTTCCCCTTCGTCCGGAGAAACGCTCGAGACATGCACTTGTGGCTCGAAGACCACCCTCAACAGGCCCATGAGGACGAGGGTCCTGAAGAACGGTAACAACCCAAAAGCACACCATGCACTGGGACAAGCCCTCAAGTGTCGCAACACCAGGTGAAGACTAGTAAGGCGCAGTGCTAAGGAGTCAACAAAAGCGTTATGATTACGGTACGAAAACTCAACGCATAAGCAGACCCACTAAAGTTTCCGACTGACGGTCAATCTCGAAAAGCTTATATTGCCACCCCGGACATTTGGTCGGCCCTCGAAACTCACCCCGGGGGTGTCGGAAACCCCAATGTGACTGTTTGGGTCAACCGGTCAAACAGCCCTGTCGGCCCAATCGGAGCCGACCTAAGCGGGCCTGAAAATCGAGGAACCCGGCACGATGATCGTCAACCCTGCGCTGGTCCACTGACGCAGCCAGGATGACCCCAATGCCGAAAATGACATAAAAAATGGACTCCAAGAGGGCAAAAAGGCCTAACAAGGGTCTAAGAACCTTGCCTGGCGTAGTGGATCGCAGCCCTGGTTGCCCAGGCGCGGGCGCACTACACCGGGCATACCTCAGATGGCGCAGTGCGCCAGAAGGCCGCAGCTGGCACACTGCACCAGCCCCCCCCCCCCCTTTCCATCCTCGTGCCGACCCCCTGTTCCGCAACAGGGGGAGTAGGAGGGGAACCCCGCCGACAGCCGACCTCCGGCCGCTGCCGGCGCAGCCCTCCGGTGGTGTGGGAGGGGGGCGGCCCCTCTCCGGCCACCACTGGCCTTCGGCCAGAAGAGAGAAAGGGGGATAGAGAGAGAGCAGGAGCAGGGAGAGGAGAGGGGGGGAGCCATGGCGGCACACATAGGAAGGGGGAGGTCCGGCCGACGCCAGAGAGGGAGGAGGGGGTCCCTACCCACGGCGGTAGGATCTGCCGGTGGCGATCCCAAGTGGCGGCGAAGGGTGGCGGGGAAAGGCACAGTGGTGGCAGTAGGGGTAAGGCGAGCGCGGCAAGCTAGGCACGACGGCAACAAGGAGGTTGGCGGCGGGGCTCCTCCTACTGCACGACCCCAGCAAGGCCGCCAACGGCAACAGCCGCGGTGAGAGAGAGAGAAAGATAGAGAGGGAGGGGAGGAGATCGGTGGAGGGGGAGGAAAAAGAGCCAGTGGGCAGAGGGTGGAGGTCGCCCCATTCGGAAAAAGGCTAGACCGCCTTATTCCAGACCCCCTGCACATGGTGTGCATGGGGAAAGGGGGGACCAATTCCCCCTTCCCTCCCGAGCCGCACACCTTCAGAGACTCTGGCCCGAGCTCCCTAAAGTGGGGCACTGGAAAATAGGACTGGCTGGGGCCCAGCACATCTACTGGTGTCCGTACACCTAACTACGAGTGCGCTACAAGCGACCAAACACAAACTCACACAAGTCGCTACCCCATTGTCGTCTTTCCCTCAGCTGAATGTACAACTTGACACACGAGTGATGGTGTCCAGGAAAACGACACAGACCTTGAAGGTACACACAATATCGAGACAACCCCGAGCACCTACGTGCTTGGCTCACACAGAACCTGAGGTACCCGACTTGAAAGATAACCACGAAAGGCGTTGTACTACCCAACTTGCCATGTACATCCAAACCATGCAACTACGATAACCTTTAGTCTCAACACATGCCATTGCATCGCTTACAAACTTTAAATGCACAGAATAATATCACAAGATAATCATGAGACTTAGCATAGGCCTACAGCCCTCAGAAGCCAGAAGGCAACAGGAGCTACTGTCGTGTCCAAAACGCGACGCCTCGATACGACGCGTTCTGAACCAGAATGCGATGGGTCGGGCTGTCGCATTCAGAACGTGACATCCAAGGCCGTCGTCTTCGCAGACAGAGCCCCAAATCGGGATTCCACTTCCGGGAATCCCACAAACGACATGCAAACGTCCATAAAAAGTATTTGTAAACAATCTAACAGCTACACTACCATGTTATCTACCAACTAAAACTCATTCCATGGGTCGAACATGATGAACACACTGTCCACAACAAGAAACAGAGCAGAATCTCCCTACCAATGCGAGGTACGCAAAGAATAACCATGAATCGGTGTTTCCCACGCTCCAAACAATGTCCACGCACCGAGAGCATGCCAAACAATGCTCCAAACACCTGAATCACCCAAAAACCAACTGCAAAACCCTCTCCTGACCGAACAGATCTTCCTCTGCTTTGTTTGGCTGACCTACAGTTCTTAACCGTACATAGTTAAGAACGCGACACATGAGGCTGTCGCGGTAAGAACGTGACGGTCTAGACCGTCGCTTTCTCACCGCTGACGCCAGTCGACTACCCTACGCACACCACGTGGTGAGCATGCAGCCAAACAACCATGAACAACGGCAACGTGAACGTGACATCCAGGCCTGTCACGTTAAGAACGCGACATATAACCCTATCGCGTTCACAGATAGTGAACTAGTGAGCGCTTTGGGCCCCGGATTCCCGGCCCACAACACCCAAACAACCTGCGGAAAATACCAAACACTAACCATTGGCCACACATTGGCCACCAAACCCATTAAACCACGATCCGAACGATCACAACGTTACATTACTATCACCTAAAAGAAATTTCATCCTCGAAATTCTGAAAGAAACCTCAACACACAATTTACAACTAATCTTACATAGTACTATCACCTAAAAGAATTAAAAGCTTACTCAAACAAGTATGGATACGCTCTTTGCATTTCCTCTGCCAACTCCTATGTGTCCTCTCCTCCCTGTCTATTTTCCCATATGATTTTCACTAACTCAATATCTTTATTTCTCAACTTTTGTGTTCTCTGCCCTATGATCTGTACTGGATATTTCGGCATCGACATATCTGGCTTCAAATCATCTCTAGTGTAGCTAACTATCTGTAAGGGTTCTCGGATATACTTTCTCAACATAGAAACATGAAACACATCATGTGCGTCTGTGAAATCTGCTAGGAGATCTATTTTTTAAGCTGTTTCACCAATTCTTTCTAAAATCTAGAATAGACCTACATACCTCGGACTCAATTTACCTTTCTTGTTGAACCTTAGAACTCTTTTTATGGGAGAAACTTTCAAAAACACATAGTCACCAACCTCAAATTGCAATGGTCTATGTCTTGTATCTGCATAGCTTTTCTGTCAACTCTGGGCTGTTTAAAGCTTTTCCTTGGTAAACTTGAACATTTATGAGCACTGCTGAATCAACTATGGTCCCATAACTTGTCTTCCTCCTATCTCATGCTAGTTTAAGAGTGTTCTGCATGGTCTTCCATATAGAGCTTCATATGGTGCCATTCCGATACTTGTGTGGTAATTGTTGTTATAAGCAAATTCCACCATGCCTAAATGATGCTCCCAACTGCCTCCCCATACCAAACAACAAGCTCTCAGCATGTCTTCTAGGGTTTGAATTGTTCTTTCTATTTGTCCATCTGTTTGTGGATGATAAGTTGAACTGTATCTTAACTCAGTACTAATCACTCTTTGCATGCTTCTCCAGAAACCTGATGTGAACCTTAGATCCCTATCTGAAACAATAGTTACTGGAATACCATGCAATGATACTATTCTATTCACATACAATCTAGACAATCTGTCTACTGTCCATGACATGCTCACAGCCAACAATCTGCACACCTTCGTCAATCATTCAACAAAAATCAAATTCCACTATGACCTGACACTGTCCTAGACAATCTTATCACAAAATTCATGGCTATATCATCCCGTTTCCATTGTGGAATCGACAATGGTTGTAATAAAGCTCCTGGACTCTGATGCTCTGCTTTAACTTGCTGACATATCAAACATCTAGTTATGAATTCTGATATTTCTTTCTTCATGTTCGGAATTGCTTTTTCAAATCTTGATACATTTTTGTGCAACCTAGATGGATAGTATATCTGGACCTGTATGCCTCTTCCAATACTTTCTACTTCACTTCTGCTTCTGCTAGAACATACAATCGGCCTTTGAATCTGATCACACAATCATCATCAATAGTGACATCTTCCATCTTCACAATCTCAGCCAAATTCTCATATACCTTTTCAGTTTCTGCTATTTTCCAATATAACGAAGGCTCCACTGCACTGCAAGCCAACATTGCTCACTGTTGGTTATTTGGGATAAATAAAGAATTTTGTGCTACATCTTCATATAATTTTTATTCTTTTATCATCATCTGGCTCAACACTGCCTTTCTGCTCAAAGTATCTGCAACAACATTGGCCTTACTCGGGTGGTATGCTAAACTAAAACCATAATCTTTCAAATACTCTATCCATCTACGCTGCCTGAGATTCAAGTCTTTCTGTGAGAAAATGTACTTTTAGCTCTTATGATATGTGAAGATTTCAAACCTCTATCCGTACAAATAGTGCCTCCACAAATTTAATGCAAATACCACCGCTGCTAGCTTTAAATCATGTGTTGGATAATTCTCTTCATGTCGCTTTAGCTACCTGGACGCATACCCCACCACCTTTCCATGATGCATCAGTACCGCCCCAAGTCCTTTCCTAGAAGCATCTATATACAACACAAAACCTCCACTATCTGATGGTATCTCTAATACGGGTGCTGTAGTGAGCCTATTCTTCAATTCCATGAAGCTCCATCGACAATCTGGTGACCACACAAAGGGCACTCCTTTCCTGGTCAATCATGTCATGGGTGCTGCAATCTTCGAGAAATCATGTATAAATCCCATGTGGTATCCTGCCAAACCAAGAAAACTCCTAATTTCTGACACTGTTTTTCGATCTTCCCACTTCATAACAACTTCAACTTTAGTTGGATCCACTGCTACACCTTCTCCTTCTCCCAAAATCACATGACCCAAGAACTAAATCTCCCTTAACCAGAACTCACATTTACTTAATTTAGCATACAACTGATGATTCCACAAAGTTTGTAATGTAATCCTCAAATGCGCTGCATGCTCTTCCTCTTGACACTGAATACGCCAATATATCATCTATGAATACCACAATGAACTGATCTAAATATGGGTGAAATATTCTATTCGTCAAGTTCATGAAAGTTGTTGGTGCATTGGTCAATCCAAATGACATAACCACAAACTCATACTGTCCATATCTTATTCTGAAAGCTATATGATCAATGTCGTCTTCTATGATCCTCAGCTGATGATAACCCGATCTTAAATCAATCTTGGAGAATACCTTGGCTGGTTGTAACTAATCAGACAAATCATCAATTCTAGGAGGTGGATACTTGTTCTTGATGGTAACTTTGTTCAACTGACAGTAATCTATACATATTCTGATGTTGCCATCCTTCTTTTTGACAAACAACATTGGAGCTCTCCATGGTGAATGATTGGGCTTGATGAAACCTTTCTTTAACAACTCCTACAACTACTTCTTCAATTCCTTTAACTAAGTTGGTGCCATCCTATAGGGTGCTTTTGAAATCGGCATACTGCCCGGCTGCAATTCTACTGTAAAGTCCACCTCTCTGTATGGAGCCAACCCTGGCAACTCCTCTGGGAACACATCTGCAAACTCCTTAACCACTGGTACCATCTATACAGACTTGTCTAACTCAACTAAACTGACTGAAGCTAGATACGCTACACACCCCGCATTAATCAATCTCCTAGCCCTAAGTACAGAAAATAATAAATTTAGGAGTATAGAATGACATACCTTGGAATTCAAACACAACTCTACTGAGGTGACAAGATCTAACCCTCTTCCTTTTAGAGTCCACCACTGCCCCATAGGCTTCTAACCAGTCCATACCCAAAATCACATAATATTCCTTTAACTGCAATGCATACAATCTAGCTGGCAACTGATTCCCCTATATCACTATCAGGACCTCATGTAAATAACAAGAAGTAAGCATGAAACCACCTGAAGGAACCTCCACCACTAGCTTACACTGCCTCTCCTCTAAAGGGTGAACCATGCTATCCATGAAATCCTCGGAAATAAAAGAATGCGATGCACCCGGATCAATCAATACTCTTGCAGAAATTTCAAAGAGAGGTAATATACCTTCAATCAGATTGGATGCCTCTGCTTGTGCTCTGGTGATAGCCATGACCCGTCCTCGACCTATCTAGAAAGGCGAGCCTCTACCTCGCTTTGCTAGTGGTTGTTGCTGCTGTGGTGCCCCTTTGCCATAGCTGTACTCTCAGGGATATGAATAATTCCTGGCTAAATGTCTTGGCTGCCCACAATTATAACACATGTAACTTGGAGGAACCATGGGCTGCCCCGCTGTGCTCTGTTGAGACTCCTCTGGCACTGTTCTAAAGCCTCGACCCAGTTGGTAACCCTACTGCCAACCACCTCCTTGTCCTCTGAATATTTTCTTCAACTTGCTACCCCACTTGGCAAACCCTGATGATGATGATGCTCCTAAAGGCGCCTTGCCCTTTCTAATACCTGGGGAATGTTGTGGAAGCCGAAAGCTACCTGTCTCTCCTGACTGCCTAGCCTGCACAGTCCTCTCTAGAATGTCTGCTCTTTGAGCTGCTTCCTCCACCGTCCTGCATATAAGAGAGATCACCACATCTTGCAACTCTGGTCGCAATCCTCGGATGAAGTACTCTACCATCATAGCATTATATGTAACCACATATGGGCATATTTGCTCAGTGCCATAAACCTCATCTGGTACTCTAATACCGACAAGTTCCCCTACTCCAATGTTCTGAACTGCTCCCTCTTCTCATGTTGAATCTGGACTGCAAAAAAATGTATCGTTAAACATGCCCAAGAACTCTGGCCAAGTAATAGTGCCTTCAGTCCTGTCTACAAACACTGTCTGCATCTTTAGCCTCCACCATTCCTGTGCAAATCTATGTAACTGATATGTATCCAGAATCACCTTGTTGGCTTGCGGACACCTCATGGTAACAAAAACTCTCTCAATCTCGTGTACCCAGTGCTCTGCCGTATCCAGATTCGAGCCTTCTGAATACGTAGGTGGCTGCAACTGTAAAAACCTCTCTATTAGTACTGTGGGCTCCTCTACACTGGCTGGATGTGCTAGTACTACTAAAGGTATAACTACAACAAGTGGTACCTTGACTCCTAGTGGTGGTGGGGGTGGTGCCACTGGTACTGGTATTGGTACTGCCTCCTCAACATCCTGCGGTGCTACAACTGCTGGCTGGATTGGTGCATGCTGGTCTAACCTTGTCCAAATCTCCGTGATACTCTCCCATAGTCTCTCAATTAGTTGGTGTGTAGACTTCTCGGGCTCATCTCCACCACCTCCCCAATCTCTTCTATCGGCCATTTCTGATCCTGCACATGCATCATTCAAACCACATAACACACAAACAAATCAATACAAAACTAGGACCAACTACCAGAGTGGACTAAAGTAGAGA
Organism: Colocasia esculenta; assembly: GCA_014218235.1. NCBI lineage: Eukaryota > Viridiplantae > Streptophyta > Magnoliopsida > Alismatales > Araceae > Colocasia > Colocasia esculenta. The sequence goes on along the minus strand of CM024765.1, from coordinate 72,647,595 downwards.
CCATGCTATGTAAATCTCATGTTCCTTTATATTTACATGAACCTTGCTCTGATACCAATTGTGACGGTCCTCGTCGTTCAAACTTGTTAACCTAAAAATGAGCTTGACCCGACTTCGTCTCCCGTGAACCGGCCAATGTCTCGCAAGGGATATCAACACACATGTCCGTAGAAATATAAAATCACACACTAAACATATATAAGATTTCACATCTCACACATATTTACATGAAATATACATAGCCAATTCTGAACTAAAGTCAATAAACAAAGTACAGTAACCTGGGGCATACCCCGAGGTGAGACAAAAAGTAGAATCACACTACTGAAGATGTAGGCCCAACTCCGCTATGATGCGGCTCCGAACTAGACGAGGGACGAGAACCCTCCTGCTCTCCTTCATCTGAAAGGAGTAGGGGTGAGCCTCACAAGTCACTGGCTTAGTAGGAAAACTCCCTCAAAAGCTAAAACAACACTAAACTCATGAAAAGTAGGAGTAAGTAACTGCATTGTACAGTAAATAAAGCTACCTAAACATGGTGCTACAATTTTAATTAAATAAACATTTCTAAACTACTCAACCATTGATAAATAAACGACAAACCTCGCTCAAGTGTATGAGCTAAAGAAGGGTAACGCCACACTCGGGCCACGAAGACTGATTCGCGACACCAGCTATTGACCCAGACAAACCACACATGATTACCTCTCAGTCTTGTAGCCACGAATGTAAGGTCCAGTTGTTGCTCCACCACAACAGGGGCGACAAACTGTGGAGACCAACTAACACCACTCCTGCAAGTCACACTGTTGCAGGCCCATGCCTGGCACCTTTAGAGACTCTGGCCCCAGCTCTCTAAAGTGAGGCACTGTAAAACAGGACTAGCTGGGGCCCAGTATGTCTACTGGTGTCCGTACCCCCAACCACGAGTGTGCTACAAGCGATCGAACACAAACTCACACAAGTCGCTGTCCCACTGACGTCCTTCCCTCAACCAGACATACATCTCGACACACGAGTGAGGGTGTACAGGAAGATGACACAGACCTCGACGGTACACACAGTACCAGAACAAACCCTGAGCACCTACGTGTCTGGCTCACACAGAACTTAGGGTACCTGACTCGAGAGGTAATCACGGTATGCGTCGTACTACCCAACTTGCCACGTACATCCAAACCATGCAACTACGATAACCTTTAGTCTCAACACGTGCCATTGCACCGCTTACAAACTTTAAATGCACCGAATAATATCACAAGATAATCATGAGATTCAGCACATGCCTTCAACCCTCGAAAGCCAGAAGGCGACAGGGGCTACTATCGCGTCCAGAACGCGATGCCTCGATATGGCGCGTTCTGAACCAGAACGCGATGGGTCGGGCTGTCACGTTTAGAACACGACACCCAAGGTCGTCGCCTTCACTGGGGTTCCACTCCGAGAATCCCACAAACCACATGCAAACGTCTGTAAAAAGCATTTGTAAACAATCTAACAACTACACTACCATGTTATCTACCAACTAAAACTCATTCCACAGGTCAAATATGATGAACACACCATCCACAACAAGAAACAGAACAGAATCTCCCTACCAACGCAAGGTACGCGAAGAATAACCACGAATCGGCGTTTCCCTCGCTCCGAACAATGTCCTCGCATTAAGAGCACGCCAAACAATGCTCCAAACACCTGAATCACCCAAAAACCAGTTGCAAAACCCTCTCCTGGCCTAACAAAGCTTCCTCTGCTCTGTTTGGCTGACCTACAGTTCTTGACCCTACACAGTTAAGAAGGTGACACACGCGGTTGTTGCGATCTCACCGTTGACGCCAGCTGGCTGTCCTGCGTGTGCCACACGGTGGGCATGCAGGAAAACAACTCTGAACAACGACAACGTGAACGCGACATCTAGGCCTGACGCGTTAAGAACGTGACATATAACCCTATCGCGTTCATAGACAGTGAACCAGTAAGCGCTTTGGGACCTGGATTCCCGACCCACAACACCCGAACAACCTGCTGAAAGCACCAAACACCAACCATTGGCCACACATCGCCACCAAGCCCATTAAACCACGATCCAAATGGTCACAACGTTACAATGGAGAAGATATTTTTTATTTATTATTGTTAGTTATCTATAGTAGTAAATTATTAAATTTATATTTGAAACTATTCATAAATTTAATAATCAATGTACTTGTAAATTTATAAATGTTATTGCATCTGAAGTTTCTGTTTTATTTTCATTTCCATTTTTTCGACTTAAAGCAAAAATGACATTCTTGTTTTCTACTATGAAATTTCTTATGGAAAGTGGAAACATCCATTTTGATTCTGAATTGGCCTCGTTGGCAGCTCTAGGTTGCCACATGCAAGTTGCATTTTCTTCATCAAACAAATTTAAGATCTCGTAGGGATTGGATGGTCGAAGCTAGTAAACCATTTTTCGATCTCTACAATTATTATGTGGTATACATAGAACATGTGAAATGAGTTAAAACAACAAAAAAAAATTGAATCTGAAAAGAAAACAAAATAAACTTCATTTGGGTAGGACCTACCCAAACTACTATGGTATGGTGCAATATGAACGAAGCATACCATAACATCAAATCATATTTTGACATGACTTAGAACTTCGGTGAACCTGATAAGAAAGTAATTTTATTGGCTAAAAGTCTCTTACGTACTTTTGATATTTATCAACCAATAAAATTATTTATGTGCAATCCACCTTGATTTTATTGTAATATATTATGACAATAAGCATCTCTCATAAAAAAATGGTGCTCCAACCAGAGTTTGCCACATCTCATCGATTTGGACCGTGCCTGGAGTTTTGCGATACCTGGCATGGTTGACATGGCACACTTGCGAGAAGAGGCAAGCAGGGCAGTAGAGGGGGAGGGGGATGATTGGGGGTGGGAGGGGGCGCGGTGTAGAGGGGAGGGGGAAGAAGTGCAATGGGGGTGGGGGAGGGGGCTCGAGGAGAGGGAGGCTTGAGGGGTGAGGGTGGGAGATCGATGTAGTACATATCAGTACTAAAGAAGATCAAGTCACCGTGGTATTTCGATAGGGTAAACCCTGGCTCCAACAGCTTCAAAATGTAAAAAGCGACCAAGTTTCCTTGAAATGTCTCCAAGACAAGAAATTTTTTCCTTAAAAAATAGACAGTTTATAAGAGATCCCCATGTGACAGTGTTTGAGAATAGAGATGAAAAAGTGAAAAATAAATTCCAATGATTGTAATTTTATTTTTTCTCACTCTAATTCTCAAACAAAAAATTTTGAAATTCAACTTCTCAAAAAATAGATTTTGAGAGAGAAGACAGAGATAGAGAGAAGAGGGACATTTATTATAGCTTGATTTGTAAGTTTCAAAAGTTATAAAGATGGAGTTTTTAGAGTGATTTAAGATTTTGTAATGATGACAATCTTTCAACTCACTCTCAAACGAACTCTTAAGACGCCTTCACCGAGAACCCCCTCCCAACAGAAAAGGAGTGAAAATTTTGTAGAAAGCCCATCAAGCTTCTATAATGTGCTTTTTGGAACAACTAAATCTTACGCAGTTTCGCATAAGCCTGCTCCTATATGTGGGCAACCAGAGGGATCCCCTCTTACCGGTTCACCGCCGAACCGGACGTGGATCGGCGTGGATAAGACATGCCCACGGTCCCCTACCTAATCCCGCTTGTGCATAATACCCAAAATTCGAAACCGCTAACTCCCTTAATCCACTTGGCTATGTACAACGACCCAAGATTCGAATTACCAGTTATCCACTAGTAACCTGAACCTGAACTACCACCCACGAGCCGTAGCTCAGAAGGGTTAAAAGTAAGTATCTGAGGAGATCATATAAGAAAACGTACAAACCATAAGAACAAAAAGTAAAACCACTATCTATATATAATAACATGGTACAACTCAGAGCAGGTCCAACAAAAGGAAAGAGTACAACAAGAATGTACACAAAAGAGTACCACTCTCAATAGCTAAGCAGGTCCATCACTAGAGTGACTCGGATCCTCAGCACCCAGAGTCGAAGATGATCCATTTGAAAGGGAAGGGAGTGAGTCTCAAGAAGAGACCCAGTAGGGACACTAACCCCCACCGGTAAACAGTACAAAAGGAAGTGCAAAAAAGTAAAGTACACTAAAGTACACTGGGAGCAACACACAGAAACCGGTAGCATGACGCCCAACCCCTAGCAGGAGCGCGTCAAAAATTGGAACCTCGCCGACTCAATAGCACACAACAAAATGCAACAGAAGTCATAACACACTCACACAAGAAGATAGAACCAGCTAGGGCCTATAGCTTGGCGCCTCGACACCACATAGTCCTCAAACACTAGCCACGTGTGCACACTCAGATGCTCTCCCTCGTGTCTGGTCCTCAATCAGTTTTCCCCTACACCAGACTCAAACGGTGGAGAAGGGGCCCCACGAAAACCAGTTCGTAACCACCACAAGGAGTATGCACTGGACAAGTCACACTTGACGCCTAGGCTCACCGACGGAATAACTCAACGCCAGTCATCCAAACGGAGCCCAGTTCAACGCCCAAAAGAAACACAACACAAGCATACGCATGACAAGACACAACATAAGCACAGGCGAAGACCCTCTCAACGTTTGGCACACCGTGCTAGGATGCAGACACCGCTTGTCTCAACCTTTCACACACAAGAGCGCTCAACTGTTGGCACCTACCTGTGGGGTTGACGGCAACCCCGATTGCCGTTAACCCAGGGTAAATGACATAGCCCCTGCCGTCTACCGAAATAGACGGCAGTGTCGACTGCCGTTAACCTCACATTGATTGCAAGGGACCTTATCGTCAAGTTCATCCTGAAGAGCTTGACGTCAACAACCATTGACGTGAAGTTCTTCAGCTACCAACAGCTGATACGGCCCTAGGCCCTTCCCCCAGGGCAATCCAGCCCAAAAACACACAATTTGATGATGGTAAACGTTTTCTCTCATCAAATGACGCTAGAATAAAGCCGGAAAACACCGATCCAACGCTTGGATCGAACAATACAATCTCATACCCGTCACAAAGATACCCTCCCCAAAAACTTGATTAACACCTTAATCACATGCAGATTTTACACATACAAAGACCAAGGGAGGTTTTAGGGTTAAGATCCCTACCTCAAAATGCCAAAAACTCCAAAGAAACCTCAAAATCGTGCCATAAGCCGAGGTTGATCCTCCTCAACCACTGTTTCCTCGCCTGATCCAAAGCCGTCACGCGCACCACGATCTCCCCACGAGCTCCCATCGGCCGTCGGAAGTAGTGGAAAAAGAAGGAGGTGAAGGTGGTGTGTGGAAAGGGGGGAAAAGGTGGAAAAGAGGAGCCTTGGGTTGCCTTAAAAAAATAGGTCCGGCGACAGTTGACGTCAACATGTGGTGCTGTCAACTGCATCGCCAAGAACTTGACGTCAACATCGATTGCCGTCAAGTTCAACATTCAAAAAATTCTAGAAACTAGGGTAGATGACAACATCGATTGCTGTCAGAGCCAAGTTGACGGCACACAATGCTGCCATCAACACCATGTTGACGTCAAGCACCTTGACGTCAACCCTCCACTATTCTAGAAATACCACATTAAGGGTCCAATAAGGCCCGTGGCCTTACACTATATATCACGGTGTGAGATAGTTTTTAAAATGATTTAAGATTTTGTAACGATAACAATATTTCAACTCACTCTCAATTCCCAAAAGATCTCTCAAGACACCTTCACCCAAGACCCCCTCCCAATGATCCGAAAAAAAAAGTGAAAATTTTACATAAAACCCATCCAACTTCTATAATGTGTTTTTTGGGACAACTAAATTATAAGATCATATTTGGTATCAAAATAAATTAAGAATAGAGTAAAGATATCTTTAAAATTTTAAAATTATTTTTAATTTATCTTAGATCTATTTTAATACCAAACAATTTCTAAAGCGATTTCACGTAAGCGACTCCTATGTGTGGGGCCTGTGGGCAACCAGAGGTTCAGTGGGACCCCTCGTACCTGGTCGCCGCCAAACCGGACGCGCACGGATAGGCCCTACCCAATCCACCTACCTCGGCCCCGCACACCCACCACCCCCACCCCCACCACACCCCCCCCCCCCCCCCCCCACTTCCCCGGGGCCGGGGGGCATGCTCAGTACCCAAAATTCGAAACCGCGGACTCCCTTAATCCACCTGGGGCCTGGGGGGCATGCTCAGTACCCAAAATTCGAAACCGCGGACTCCCTTAATCCACCTGGCCGAGATCGACCAATAGGGAAGTGCCATCTCCGCAAACGAGGCACACCACCACGTCACTCCTCCAAACGGGAGCAATAGAAATAGCAGGGAAGGGAGGTGAGGGGGAGTTAGAGAGCTTCGCGCTCGGGCGCAAAAATCTCTACGGCAGAGCAGGTAATCCCGCTTGTTTCTTCCCCATCCTTCGCCTCCTCGTTTTCTCCTTCTTTGATCTGGCAGTCCTTGATCTGGGATATGCGGGGAATTCGGGAACCGACGATGTTCCCTTCGTTCTTTCGATTTAAGGTCCTGATTCTATGCGAGTGTCTGTGAATCCGCCATCTGACTGGTGGGTTTCAATGGGTTCGAATTTGTGCATGCAGCAGAGGAAAGCGAGGTCTCGTCTTGAAGTGGGTTGCCTGTCATGGAGGAGCAGGTATACAGCGAGGTAATGTGCATGCGAGATTCCTTTTTCTTTGTTCCTTTCTCTCTCTGTTAGAGATTGAATGAGATGCCGTGCTTTCATTGGAGGGAGGTGTTTTTGTTGCATGTCATTTCCAGATCTAAGTTCCGGCAGGGACGACCTTCAGTTTCTTCCGCGTTTTTTTTTTCTTCCATTTTCTCTTATTCTAATAGAAACTTTGTGCCTCCTCCTTCTGTGTGGATCGGTGGAGAAGAGGTGATCTTGAATTAAATTCAATTTATCATCCTCTCTTATTTTTCTGCCAAGGCCATAGATGCGTCATAAACTTGATTTAGATACCAGGGAGTAGACGTGAACAAGCCAATTGATTTGGTCTGAGTATATAAATCGGTGATCATATTTTGAGATTATTTTTCTCTTGGGAGGACAGTAGGCTCTTATTTTCATTTCGATTTGCCATTTTCAATAGATTTCATAAACTATTAAGAATCTGGAATCTTTACGATTGAAATTATAGCATATAGACAAGGAAGCTGGGTTTTCCCCGAAGTTGTGGTGACTGGCTGAGAATAATTGCTGCTCATTGAGAAAACTGTTTCGCATCATGCGCACAGCTATATTCAGTATTTGTTATTCGCAGTTCAAATGTTAAATGTAAATTGAGCATCACTAAACATAATGTTGTGTTGTCTTGGACAATGTGAAAAAATAAATAAATATCAGAGCGTTATGGTATCTAGTCTGGCGTCTACCTTACAAACCATGGAGCTTCTTTGTCCTCTGCAATTTATAGACATGAGCAGTCAAATGTGTTGCCCAAGTGAAATCTTCCTTCGTGGAAATGCTACTAATACGATCAAGTGAAGTGCTTTTGGCTGTAGCAGATGTAGATATTCAACAGCATAAAAAGATTAAAAGTTGAGAAATGAGGCTATCTTACGTGGCTTCCTTGGCCGTCTCTTGACATGCAAGAGAAGGGAAGGGAAAAGAAAGGCTTGCATACCTAATTCCTTATGCTTATAATGGATTAACAAACTGAGCTTGGGAGAAGAGTGTCGTAAATAGCCATAGAGACTCTCAGTCTTGAGCCTTTTGCTTCCTTTTTTGGAAGGGGGTGAGGAGGTGTTTATCAGTGGCTGTCGGGCCACTGGGCACTGATGGACCTAAGCTCTATCCCCTCCCAAGAAGAATGAGGATGGAATTTCTATGTTGTATGTAAAGGAGGCTAAATATGCTTGTGTTCTGAGAAAAAAAAGGTTCATGGGGGAAGACGTATCCAAAGTGGATTTACAAAGCTGATGCAGGATGTGAACCGCCATGATGGGCAACAAACCCCTCAACCAGGTCTTACAGTTTGGATTGTCCTTTTTTTCAGCTGATGATGTTAACCAATGGGAACTCCCCATTGGTTGGTTGCCCACGTGGGGCACCAAAGGTTGCTTTCCTTTCGGATGGATGGGTGGTTGTCACCCATGAGTCCCATGGACTATATATCACTCCCTGCGAGCGATCCCAAGGTTACGATTTTTATCCTTTTGGCGTTGGTGTATTCTTGCACCGAACAATCTCTCTCTTTCTCCCTGATGATAGACTTCTCACAAGAGGTATCACCATCGGATTTCTAAGATGTTTGGAGCGAGAAAACAACGAAAAAGACTCTATTAGCCTTCTTCTCGATCCTACGAGTATGCGCAACGACAAGGTACACACTCCAAACTAAATCGAACATTGGTATCAGAGCCTCAACGTTCCTCTCTCCACGATGTGTCTCATGCTCGCGTCCAACGTAATCTACGTACTCAAATAGTTTCAAGCACTTATGAAGATTGGTCGGGGATCCCTCAGATCCCTGAGATTGAGTTCAATTAATTCATCTACAGTAGCCTGTAGTTCATGCGGAGCTGGTTGTAGATTGATGAAGTCTTTCTCTTCATCGGAGTTGGCGACATACACATCATAATGTTCCAGATTGTCGGAAACAACTGACCAGAATTGCTGATCTTCTTCTTCAGGAATTTCTTGCGGTGGTAGCACACCTGCGGATGTGGGGTTATCCTCCTGTTCTTGTTGTTCATTTGTGGAGTCAAACTGTTCCCCTTCTGGCTGCTCATCATTCTGAGGTGCTAATATTCCCAAGGTATTGACCACATAGTAGACTTCAAAATCTGGCGTCCGGTCGTAACTAAGCCCTCTTGTGTCTTTCTTGGAGAAAGGAGGCTGCCCCCATACATGTTTTAGGTTCCACAATTGGTGGAAGTATTCACGTCGGGAGGTTTCTTCTGCTTGTGAGACTTTCTGCTTCTGACATAGCCTCTTAATATGCTGAGGTATATCATTCATCCCTTTAATGGGTTTTAGGATGGTCTGAGGTGCCTCGCTCCAACCGAAGTCGTCGGCGGGAGGCATACGGAGGACTAAATCTCCTTTGTAGAAGACAATGGGCTTGATTTCTTCGCCCCTCTTCTTTATTTCCTTCGTCTGGTGTGTGACGATAAATGTTTTCAATCTTTAAGAACTTTATATTATTCTCTCCGGAAAGGCAACTGCATGAATGCCGGTGGTAGAGAAATGCTTATGTTAATGGTTCGGCTAGTCACATTGCTTCAAAGTTGATTTCTTGCCTTTCTGGTTGATTTGACATGGCCTCTGGAGCGCTAGTTTGGAGACTCAACCGGTGAATTTTCAGGAGATCTTTGTTCACCGTGAAGAGCCCTTCTGTTTCCTCATCTTGTTCCTCCTCTACGTTGATTTTTTGCTTGCCTTTGTCCTTCATTTGACTTGGAAGCTCAACGAAAGGTTCGCCGAAGTACAGCTAGGCATCGGTCAGGTTGCATTCATTCGGCCGAAAAGGAGCTCGATCTGCAAAGATTGTGTGTTGTTCTCCCCCTTCTGCATATTTAATGCATTGGTGGAGTGTGGAAGGAATGACCCAATTTTCATGGAGTCAGGGTCTCCCCAACAAAGCTTTGTATGAAGTAGGCGTTGATGATGTAGAACACGACTTTAGTGGTGAAGTCGCGTTAGTCGCCTAACACCAGCTCCATCTCTACTCTGCCTAGGGCATTTTCTGAATTTTAGTTGAACCCGAAGATTCTCACATCGTTCACCCTCTGTAGATAGGCCACCAGGTACAGATTCAAAGGTCCTGAGAGGCATTATGTTGACAGATGCCCCAAGATCAACTAAGATCCGGTTGAGTTCATACCCGTTGACCTTGCCTTGCATAATATAGAGGGGGCGATTATGGCACGGTGAGGACAACAACATATCCTTATTTGAGAAGGTGACCTCTGCAACCAATGCCTCATAGGCTTGGGCCTGGACTTCAGCCACATATGTTTCATAGACTTCAGCCTCCTGGAGTATCTTCACGAGGGCTTCCCTCAATTCTTTGCTCCAGGCAATGGCATCCCACACAGTTATATTGGCGGGAAACCGTTTCATGTGATGGATGATTTTTCGATCAGCTCTAACTTGAACCTGATCCAATGACACGATTATTTCAACTAGAGATTTAGGTTGGTACTTGAGTCTGCCACTTTCCCCAGCTTTTGGTTGTTCACCTGACTTTTCACTGAACAAAGGGACCGGTGAGTCTTTCCCCAGGGGCAGCATTTTAATGTTGTCTTTATCAGAGGAACCCGGTTGAGTAGCTTGATTTGCTGGCTTCTCTTGCAGAGCTTGACTTGTAATTTCCTCCTCATCTGAGGGGTCAAAAATAAACGAATTGCCCCGTATCTCCACTTCAGGGGTAGGTTCAAGTTCTTTGCCGCAGAAGATTATCACTTTTCGGTATTTGGCGGGTTGGAATTTTCTCCAGGAGGTAGGGCATAATTCATTTCTCACCCTCTACCTTTGCTTCGACCGTGACGTTGATAGGTTATCGTGGTTGTCTTGCCCCCTGAGGTCAACAAACTCTCGGGAGGCGGTATTGATACCATATTACAAGAGAAGTTTTTCAGCATTTCTTCCAACTTCTCTATGATAATCTCGTCGTCTTTATAGAAGATGACCAATTCTTTTGGAAGAGGGAGCTTCTCGCCTTCTCGAGCCTGTTGGAGCATTTGACGAAGCCAGTTCTTGAGTCTTGTTTTGCGTTCCATCTCCTCCCAAGGAATGTATTTGTCCAGAGGGACGCCATTAGTAGGCCTGGAAGGGATGTACTCTTTCCAATTCATCAATAAACTTTTGGAGCTTTTGCAAAGGATCCAGCTCTCTCGGAGCCTCCATCAGGACGGCTTGCTCGGCCTGTTTCTTCAATCCTCATTTCAAATTCTTGTATTTATTCTTCTCCTACTTCTTAGCATGAGCCAATGCAGTCGGAGAAGGGATTTCGACCTTCGTACATTCATTTGCTGCTTCATTTCTAGCATGAGATTGGTCATCTTAATATGTCAACGTTGCATGATTTCAAATTTAGCATCGTCGGACATTGCTTGGAAGATGACTTTGGATGGTGGTACGAAGGCCACATTATCATCGGGCTTTTTGTAAGGGAGGTCCCCACCATCGTGGACGCTGATGTTTTCATAATTTCATCTTCATCATTGTCATTTTCTATATCCTGCAAATTGTGGAGTTGGTCACGAGAAAGCCGTTGATCATGTGTCTGACTCTGACTAGAAGTTCAGCCATGACCTCCAAATTGGGTTTGAAGATTCTGCTTGGCATTCCTTGTGTTGCAGAATATTGCATCTGTCCCGGGGTTGGACACTCCTGCCCCAACCACTTCTGGGGGGTGCATTCATGGGCTCGACCAGTTCTTTTGCTCGAAGTATAACATCAGTGGATGTTCATGTTCCCACCATTCGCAAGCCTCTGGACGAGTCTTCGCCTCTGGACGAGTCTTCGCCTCTTCAAATTTTGAGCTCCTGGTTGAGGTGCTACCCCTAATCGATTAAAGGCCGATATGCGCGAGGGCGGTTGCTCGCCGTTCCCCTGGTTCTCCTGATGGGTCATTTTCACCCATGGAAAAATGAAGTTCGGTTTCTGGTATGCTCCCTTCCGCTTCTGCTCGCGGGTGTGCTGAGGTTTAAGAGGCTGAATCTCTTGATAATCTTCTTCTCTTTGGTCCTAGGCAGCTTTCTCCGCCATAACCTTTCTTATTCTTCGAGCCTCCTCCGTGGTGACCCATATCTGCTTCATTTTGGGCTGTTGCTTCTGCATCGTGCCATCCTGGAGTCGGGCGCGAGCATCCCTTATGGAAGTGAAGCCTTCCCGCTTTTGACGGAGCAATGCGAAGCGGTTGGAAGTAGGGATAGTTGGGACAAAGTTGCTTTTTGGCAAGATAGGCTCGCCCCTATCGAGCCTGATTTTGAGGTCTCTGACAAGAACAGTCTTGTCGGATTTAGAGATGACGGCCCTGGGCTTTCTACCTTTGTGGGCCTAGTGTCGCTCCCTTTTCACGGGTGCGACATTGGTGGAGATAACATTTACTGAGAATACTCGGCCTTCAAAGTGGGGCTTGTTGCCCCCAGCAGGAGTTGGCTTGATATCCTTCACATGTGCCTCTTGAGCCGCGGGAATAACCCCGAGGAAATATGGAGAGCCGACCACAACTGGGAAGTCGCCAAAGCATATCAGCGTGGTAAGGAATCCGTGGCTGGTTGGCAACCACGAGCGGTCCGTACACCACAGAAGCCATTCAATTCAGTGCTTTCCTTGGTTTCCTGTAATGGCAAAGCCAAATGATCAGGAGCCAAGTATCAACATAAGGTCTAGCACTTGTATGAAAGGTAGGATAGGTCCCACCGGACGTGCCAATTTGTTTGAAAAGAACTTTCACATGTTCTAATATCGTTTCTTTTCTTTGATATTGGTTTTGTTCTTTTCTTGATAGTATCTATCAACACATGGAAAACATGGATATGAGACCCCTATGCATATAATTAGGGGTTCGTCACCCTCTTCCACGTGTGAACTTCAGGTGATTAGGAGTTCGTACGTTGGACCACTCCCCATCGATCAAAATCGACGTTTCTTTTACATCGAGGAGAACTCAAAGACCTTTGACACATGTCTAGATCTATTAATTGTAGCGAGCAATTCATGCAAGAAAACACCATTCAAATAGGTTGGGAGTTTACTTGTAGCCTTATTATCTGTCTTTCCAAATGAGGGTAAGACTGATTTATCAAAATACTTCCTCGAAATAGGGGCTGATTTATGAAATCTCCCTTTAAATGGGAACTGGTTTGCAAATTACTGACTTAGAAATTTCCACATATTTGAGAACTGATTTGCAAATTATCCCTTAAAAATGGGGATTGACTTAGAAATTTCCTCATATTTGAGGACTGATTCGTAAATTATCCCTTAAAATAGGGACTGACTTAGAAATTTTCTCATATTAAGGATTGATTTGCCATTTCTTTGTCATGAGGATTATTTTGTAATTTTTTGATGAATGGGGATTGTTTTGTAGTCTTTTCGAATGTTCTACCCCATGAAATATCATTCTGAATTCTTAGAATTGATCTTAACACTTATTTATATCTGGAACTTGTTAAGTTTAGAAATTCTCTATATCTTGCTCATTTACACAAATAAACAAAGGATAAGATTTATTTGTAATTTTTCTGTCTTATCATGTAGAAATAGTATCCCAGACCAAATATACGCCAAATGAAGAGGTTTGATACATTCCTTCTATTCATTCTTTTGGTATAAACATGAGTTTGATAAAGAATAGTCCATTGGGGCAATTTGTAAACCCACAGGGACTAATTTACAAAAGGGACATCGCTAATATATAGCTTTGCCTGAAACTGTGAAACAGAGCACACAAGTCTTCAACATTGCAGCACAGAGCACAGGGGCGATTTCTAAAAACTCTCCCAGAGTTTGTGATCTTCTTTCTCCTCTCCTTGGAGGTGTTCTCCTTTTATAGGAGATTGGGTGAGGGGTGGACACCCTACCGGACAACATCTCCACTAAAGTATGTATTTAATTTATGTCGTTTTTTTTTTGGGTTGGGAAGAAAACCCCACCGGGTAGAAGTCCCACCAGTGGGGGGCGGTGGGCCCGGGTGGCCCCCACCGGTGCGCAAACCACCGGTGGGGTTCCCCACCGGTCTGTCCCATCGGTGGGGCTCCACACCAGTGGGGTTTCACACCGGTGGGGACGTGGCCATTGTTTCTGCCATGTGGTTTGCTTCAAAGTTGAGATTTTGCCATTGTTTCGTTTGTGCGGAGAAGAATCACGTCAGTGCCACATCATTTTTTTCAATTGACATGGGTATTGGACGGACTCTTACACACTTCATATCATGCGCTATATAGGACGACTTCCGCTGGGACATTCTGTGGCATTAAAAAAATCGTTCACCGGGGGAATTTTAATCCGAAAAAATCGGGAATATATCGGTTTCTACCCTGATTTCTTTTGGAGCGACCGTTTTCAGATTTCCAAGACATAGCAGAAACATATATATATATATATATCTGCCATTTATTCCGAAAAAAATCAGAATAAATATTTTCTTTTCATTTATTTTTCCTGAAAATTCAGAATAAAAGATTCGGGGGTTATTTTCATCCAGGACTCCGAATAAATATTTTCCTCCCTATATACTTACTCTAAACATCTATACAAGTATATTCGGAATTGTACAATTCACGATGAAATTTTTTTTTTGGGTTCAACAAATGCCCCTCACGGGTCGCTCATTAGGATGACGGTGGGCGGCCCGTGCCGTTCCTTTGGCATTTCTTTGGGGGACTTTATTTTTTCTTTCAATCATGCTGCCCCTTTTATGCTATGATTTTTTGGTCTGCATCATTCCTTTCTTTTGTGTATAATGATTTTTTGACTATTTTTGGCTTTTCTGTTGTTTTCTCCAATGTAGATCGTGAAATGTCTCGTGGTCAGAAGGCAATTGGTAAAGGCAATGAGTGGACTCCGGGGCATGCTCGTATTCAGATGCCTCAGCTTGCTACTAGGACCATTACTCAGGAGAACATATTTGTTGTTGATCGGGGCTTTTCAATTTGTGCTAAGGGCTGTTGGAACAGAAAATATTTATATGTGTATATGTTGGATGCTTGTTAAGAGGAGTACTAATGCTCCCTTATATAGTGGTCCAACAAGCCAAGTAGGTGGCAGTCACATGTAGGCAACTAATCAGTTAGTTAGCCCAATGTAAGGAGGATGGTTATCTAACCGGGAGTTGGTAACTACCGGTAAAATGTTGACCTCACCTAACCGGTTTAACGGCCTGATTAGGGGGACAAGATGGTTATGATTAGGGTAACCCTAAGGTTACTTAAAGTCATAACTTAATTCAAGCTTCTTGTTAAAAGGCGTTCGAGCTATCAAGTGATGTTAAGCACCCCAAGTAAGTGGAGATGCCGAGGAGAATAAATCTCCGTATAAAATACGGCACGGAAAAATTCCGGCATCACAAGGTCTATAAGACCAAATGTGAGGAGTAAATACAGGAACAAGTCCGCCACGAAGGCTTCAAAGACTTGCAATTCTCCGCCCAGGAAAGCTCCAAGAAGGCGTAAATTTTCAGAATGGCAAAATGGCAAGACCCCTTTAAAATGTTGAGGGGGAAGGCCTATTTATAGAAATTTCCCCCTCCCTTAAACCGATGAAGGCATCATCGGTTAGGGGATTTTTCCCCCTAACCGATGGGGCTGTCATCGGTTAAGGGGACTTTTCCCCTTAACCGATGGAGCTTCCATCGGTTGGAGGGGCAAACCCCTTCAACCGATGGAACTTCCATCGGTTAGAGGGGAACTCCCCTCTAACCGATGGAACTCCCATCGGTTAGGGGAGAAGGGTCCCCTAACCGATGGGACTGTCATCGGTTAGGGGACCTCTCCCCTAACCGATGGGACTGTCATCGGTTAGGGGAGATCCCCCTTCTAACCGATGAGGGTTCCATCGGTTAGGGGGGATTCCCCCTTCTAACCGATGGAACCTCCATCGGTTAGGGGGGGATTCCCCCTCTAACCGATGGAACTTCCATCGGTTAAGGGGATGGCCCTTAACCGATGGAACTCCCATCGGTTAGAGGGAATTAACCCTCTAACCGATGGAACTCCCATCGGTTAGGGGTCCCCCATCCACCATTGTAAAGGGGGGGCCTTCCTCTATAAAAGGCACCCCCATCCCCTCAAAGAAAAAAAGAGGAGGAGAAGAGAAGAAGGCACCATTGCTGTCCCCCCTTTCCTGAAATTTCAAGAAATAGAAAATCTCAAATTCTTCGTCTCATCCCCAATCTCCTTTCTTGTGGGTGAAGGTATCAAGTCCAGGGATCATCCTCGTACGATATCTGCGAGCTTCATCGTCATAAGTCCGTAATAACGGCACCGGCCCACATCGGCTATAGGTTTTAAATACCGTCCACCTTTGGACACATGGTGTTTAAATACCTTTGTAAATTCGTGCTCTGAATGCTACGCATCCAGATGCATATACGCCACCTCCCATCGAGTTCTAAGTCTCTGGGATGGTGTGTTTGTGCTTATATGCATATGTTTCTTAGGGGAAACTCTGCCCAAGCGGAGATTCTATCCGAGAACATATTCGTATATACACAAATTTATGTTTTCATGGATATGTTTCTTAAAAGAACTCTGCTCAGGTAGAGATTCTGCCTAAGAACATATCTATAAAACTCAAATTTGTGCTTATACATATATGTTTCTTGGAAGGAAACTCTGCTCATGTCAAAGTTCCTTCTAAAAAAATGTATTCATGTAACCATAAACTCGTTTTTATATGCATATGTTTCTTAGTGGAGACTCTGCCCAAGTGGAGATTCTGCTCAAGAACGTACTTGCATGTTCGCAAATTCACATTCATATGTATATGCTTTTTTAAAGGAAGTTCTGCCTGGACAGAAATTCCTTTTCCAGAAGAAACTCTGGGGAGCTCCTGCCTCAGCGGGGATATAGCTCGGAAGCATATCCATAAGGCAATGGGAATTTTGCGTTTATGCATATATGTTCTTTAGCAAGATTCCCATCTGAGTAGGATCTTTACTCAAAAGAAACATATCCATATAACTACGAATATATGCTCAGATGCGTATGTATTCTTAGGGAAACTCTGTCCAAGTAGAATTCTGTCAAAAAAACACTACTGTATAACCATGAGATTTCAATTCATTGACAGAAACTCTGTTTAAATGGAGATTCCATTTAAGATGATATTTTAAAGAAAAAAGAGGGATCTGCAAATGCACGGAAGTACTGCCCAGGTTCTCAATATGCATAAAACCTAAAAATAACCTGCGGGTGTATACCCATTCCAAACAAAGTTCAAATTATACAGTTCAAATCCCAAACGGATCCATGAATATATACCCGTACCATTTTCAAAATCATATTTTACGCCCAAAGAAAATGGGCAGTCACACCATTTCATACTATTCAGAATGAAACAAACTCGAATATTTCTTAAAGGAATAAAGTGCATTTTCAACAGAAGAAAAAAAAAACATCATGTTAGGACTTTCTAAATTCTTTACACATATATGTTCTCATCCTTGCTATGAATGGTATTCGAGTTAAGACCGATGCCAAATAACACCAAAGATTTTAACTTGATGTAAATGTAACATCGATTTTGATCGATGGAGACAGAGGTCCAGCACATGCTACTCCAATCATCTGATGAGTATAGATACGGGACTCAAAAAGTTCAGATAAATTACGGCGCACCCGTTCGTTTCCCGGACACCTTTCATTGTCTGTTTTACAGACACCCCATTCGTCCACTTCAAGGACGTCAAAACCTTTCCTCCGCATTACGCGGACTCCTTCTTTGTTTTTGTCTACCAGACAGATTGGCACGCCCCGCAAATACCAAAATCCGAAATATGTAAAATGAATGAATACCATGAACCAAAAAATGAAATAAAAAATGAACGAATAAAATTGAGTCATAGAAAAATCCCGTGTCCACAAGGGCCCGTTGAAGGACCATGTTCCTGGGGATGGAACAATCGATTCGAGGCTGATTTCCAAGCGTGATGGCATATATCACTTCATCAGGGGCAGCGGCTACCCCAAAGACTTTTCTTTGGACAAGCATTTATTTTCATTCATTCAGGAGTTTGATTTGGTTGACCTGGACACTGATGCCAATACCTTGGTTGCGGAGAAAGTACAGCTGGAGCGGGCGATTCTGGCTGCACGTGATAGTATGCTGGCGGCTTGTGCATTTTCGTACCCCAGTTTTTTGTCAGGCTATCCAGATTCTATTCAATTTTCAGATGTCAGTCAATTGGGCCTTTTTAGTTCAGTCACTGATTCGCTCACTCGGACATCGACGTTGACATTTGTCTCATGGGATGTGCAGAGGCAACACAAGCCTGAGCTATCTTTCACTAGATTGAGTTTGCTACCCTCGGATGCTCGGTATGTGAGCGAGGATTACTCTCAGTTTTGTTTCTTGAGTCAGATTATGAGTGGTTCCACCCCGAGTTGGTATGACGGATGGTCAGTGATGCGTTCACATCGGTTTCGTCTTGGGGCGACATAGTGACTTATGGGAGTCCTGCACCCTTTACTATGATCTTCTGGATCAAGTGGGGATTCGCCATGCAGTGACTACAACTTTATACAGCTATCCTTGCCACACTAGTCTTCTAGAAGTTTTAGTTGAAAGATTCAACCGGAGGTTTAACACATTTGCGATGGCAGAAGGTGAGATGTCCATTGATTTATGGGCTTTCCACAGGATATTTGGCCTCCCTATCTATGGGCGGATGTATGAAGAGGTATGTTTGGACGACCTTTATCGAGGTGGTTCTACTGGTTCCACTTCTTATCAGACCCCTTATAGTTTGAGATACCTGACCAAGGTTTGGCGAAACTTATCTCGGGCCAGAAAAGAAGCAGCTCCATCGGCCTAAAAAAGAACAGTCCGGGTGACCGTGCATGCATGGATATCATTCTTTTATAATGACCCTATCTGTTTTCAGAATAGTTTTGCTAGAGACGCTACCTCTTGAAGTGATTATTATCAGCTGTCTGTGGATTCCGAGGACAGTAGTCGACTTCTGCCTGCGCCCTATAATAAGGGTTGGAACCCACGTAGGTTACCTGATAGGACATATCTCGCGGCCTATCTTGCCTATTGGCTGAGCAATTTTGTTGTTCCTTATGGAGAGGATGGGTATATTCAACCTGAGGTGATCTATCCCGCTTGTGCCCTTGTCGACAGATGGAAACTAGCTTTTGCGCTAGCAACTTTGGCCAATATTTTTCATGGATTGGGAAATCTGATCGCCAGTCTTTTACCCCGGGACTGCACTATAGTCTTGGCAATACACTATCTGAGTGCCTGGGCGGGTTTATTACTGCCCGAGCTATGTTAGCAGATTTATTTAGAGAATACTTCGGCCCTTTTATTTTTCTTATTCAGGAATCGTCCAAGCCAGAATCCCCTTGATCAATTGAAGAAGGCTAGGCGGGTATTATCCTTTCTGTCGTCTCAGGATCAGACAGGTCTAGACTTCTCGCATTGTTCTCATAATTTTCGTCCCACCGTAGTTGAAGACACGGACGGTGTGCATTATTTCTTGCCTCGTCAGGATGAACTAAGTCCCTCTTATTACAAAGGCTGGCTTTGTAGTGTTCGTCCAAGCGTTCTTATTTTCCGCACAGGTACGAGTGTGATCCTTGAGCCATATTATCCAACACCAGTTTGCTCGGAATTTCGGGTATGATCAGGTAGTGCCGCCCAATGCAAATTTCCCCCTACTTACTAGAATTTCGGGTACATCTAGTCGAAGATCCCTGACAAATATAATAACACCATCATCAACTCGTGGCAACCAAATGTCTATTGTTGCCCTTGTATATTTTGGTAAGTAGGGGGAAATCTGCATTGGGCGGCATTGCCTGATCATACCCAAAATTTCGAGCGAACCGGTGTGAATAATATGGCTCAAGGATCACACTCGTACCTGTGCGGAAAATAAGAACGCTTGGCCGAATACTACAAGACCAACCTTTGTAATAAGAGGGACTTAGTTCATCCTAACGAGGCAAGAAATAATGCACACCGTCCGCGTCTTCAACTGCGGTAGGACGAAAATTCTGAGAACAATGCGAGAAGTCTAGACCTGTCCGATCTTGAGACGACAGAAAGGATAATGCCCGCCTAGCCTTCTTCAATTGATCAAGGGGATTCTAGCTTGGACGATTCTTGAATAAGAAAAGTAAAGGGGCCGAAGTATTCTCTAAATAAATCTGTTGGCATAACTCGAGCAGTAATAAACCCGCCCAGGCACTCAGATAGTGTGTTGCCAAGGCTATAGTGCGGTCCCGAGGTGAAAGACTGACGGTTAGATTTCCCAATCCGTGAAAAATATTGGATAAAACTTCTGGCACAAGAGCTAGTTTCCATCTGTCGGCAAGGGCACAAGCGGGATAGATCACCTCAGGTCGAATATACTCGTTCTCTCCAGAAGGAACAACAAAGCTGCTCAGCCAATAGACAAGATAGGGAGATATGTCCTGTCAGGTAACCCTTCGTGGGTTCCAACCCTTATTATGGGGGCGTAGGCAGAAGTCGACTACTATCCTCGGAGTCTACTGATAATAATCACTCCAAGAGGTAGTGTCTCCAGCAAAACTATTCTGAAAACAGAAAGGGTCTTTATAAAAGAATGATATCCATGCATAGTCACCTGGACTGTTCTTTTTAAGGCCAATGGAGCTGCTTCTTTTCCGGCTTGGGATAAGTCTCTCCAAACCTTGGTCAGGTATCTCAAACTGTAAGGGGTAAGAAGCGGAACCAGTAGAACCACCTCGATAAAGGTCGTCCAGACATATCTCTTCATACATCCGCTCACAGATAGGGAGGCCAGATATCCTGTGGAAAGCCCATAAATCAATGGACATCTCACCTTCTGTCGTCGCAAATGTGTTAAACATCTGGTTGAACCTTTTAACTAAGGCTTCTAGAAGACCAGTGTGGCAAAGATAGCTGTATAAAGTTGTAGTCACTGCATGGCGAATCCCCACTTGATCCAGAAGATCATAGTAATGGTGCAGGACTCCCATTAGCCACTCTGTCGCTTCGAGACGAAACCAATGTGAAGGCATCATTGACCATCCGTCATACCAACTCGGGGTGGAACCACTCATGATCTGACTCAAGAAACAAAACTGAGAGTAATCCTCGCTCACATACTGAGCATCCAAGGGTAGCAAACTCAATCTAGTGAAAGATAGCCCAGGCTTGTGTTGCCCCTGCACATCCCATGAGACGGATGCCATCGTCGATGTCCGAGTTAGCGAATCAGTCACTGAACTAAAAAAGCCCAATTGACTGACATCTAAAAATTGAATAGAATCTGGATAGCCTGACGGAAAACTGGGTATGAAAATGCACAAGTCCCCAGCATACTATCACCTGCAACCAGAATCGCCCGCTCCAGCTGTACTTTCTCCGTGGCCAAGGCACTGGCATCAGTGTTCGGGTCAACCGAATCAAACTTTTGAATGAAATCGCTGCCCCTGATGAAGTGGTATATGCCATCACGCTTGGAAATCAGTCTCGAATTGACTGTTCCATCCCTAGGAACATGGTCCTCCAACGGGCCCTTAACACAAAGTGAAAAGCCCCGATCAACAACAAACATGTTCTCCTGAGTGATTGTCCTGGGAGCAAGTTGAGGCATCTTAATACGAACATGTCTCGGAGGCCCGACCCGCTCATTGCCTTTACCAATTGCCTTCTGACCACGAGACATTTCACGATCTGCATTGGAGAAAACAATAGAAAAACCTAAAGCAGTCAAAAAATCATTATACACGGAAGAAAGGAATGATGTATACAAAGAAATCATAGCATAAAAGGGGCAGCATGATTGAAAGAAAAAATTAAGTCCCCCAAAGAAATGCCGAAGGAATGGCACGGGCCGCCCGTCGTCATCCCTGACGAGCGACCCGTGGGGGGCATTTGTTGAACCCAAAAAAATTTCATCGTTAATTATACAATTTCGAAAATACTTGTTTAGATGTTTAGAGCAAGTATATGGGGAGGAAAATATTTATTCGGAGTCTTGGATGAAAATGACCGTCGAATATTTTATTCTGAATTTTCAGGAGAAATAAATGCAAAGAAAATATTTATTCTGATTTTTTTGGAATAAATGGCAGAATATATATATATATATATATATATATATATGGAAATCTGAAAACAGTCGTTCCGAAAAAAATTGGGGCAGAAATCGATGTTTTCAAATGATTTTTTTAATGCTTCGGAATGTCCTGGCAAGTCGTCCTATATGGCGCATGATATGAAGTGTGCAAGGGTCCATTCAATACCTATGTCAATTGAAAAAAATGACGTGGAACCGACGTGACTCTTCTCTGCACAAACGAAACAATGGCCACGTGGGTTAATTTATAGAAAAATGAAGACCCGGAGCTCACGGGACCATCACCCCACTGATGTGGAGCCCTACTGATGGTCTGTCCCACCAGTAGGGAGCCCCACTGGTGGTCATCCCCACCGATGGGACAGATCGGTGGGGAACCCCACCGGTGGTCTTCCCCACTGATGGTGTGCGCATCGGTGGGGCCCACCAGGGCTCACAGCCTCCCCCCCACCCCAATTGGTGGTGTGCTCATCGGTTGGGCATCGCCCCCCACTGGTGGGACTTCTACCCTTGTTGTCCAGGAGGCAGTCAACAGGGCAAGAATGGTTCAAAGAAGAATTTCAAGAGAAAGAGGCAGAATGTTGCATCCACTTCAATGGCGAGGCAAACACCGAAATGCCAAAGAGGGAAGCGCGGTGAAAAGAGAGATAAGACGAAGGCCAAATGTTATAATTGTGGACAACTGGGACATTTCGCTCGTGAATGCATTGAGCCGAAAAAGGTATTTCAATGTTTTTGCTCTCTAACTGTGCATATTTGTTTGCATATTCTAGTTGCTCGAACAAATCCTGAATGGATAGTGGATTCAGGAGCGACCAAACACATAACAAGAGATCGAGCAGGGTTTGTGGATTATCGCCGAATCTCAACGTGATCGCAAAGAGTATATATGGGAAATGGATCCAGCGAAAAAGTTCTTGGAGTTGGTGTGTATCAACTCAGGTTACAAACTGGACGAGTCTTAACTCTCCATGAAGTGCTCTATGCGCCTAGAGTTCAACATAATCTACTGTCAGTCTCGTCATTATTAGCATTAGGCATCTCTCTTTCCTTTTCTAGCAGCCAAGTTGACATTTGTTTAAACAATGTTATATTTGGTCATGTTTTATTCATGGATGATTTGTTTAAATTAGATTTGGATGATCATATTTTTTTGTGTCATACGTGATAAATACTGATAATAACCTTGATTCTAAAATTTGGCATGTTCGGCTAGGACACATAGGACAACATAGAATGACAATGTTAGCTCGAGAAGACTTACTAGGCTCACTCGCTAAAGTCAATCTTCCTGTGTGTGAATCATGCTTGGCCGGTAAGGCATGTCGTAAGCCTTTCGGAAAGGCTAAAAGAGCTACCAATTTCTTACAATTAATCCACTCCGACATTTGCGGACCCATGAATGAATAAGTGAAAGTTGAGAAGTTATCTCACACCTCTCACTTTTCATTATTCAAATCCAAAATTCTAGCTAACAAACTACAAAGGTAGGTTATACCTAAGTTCAAATCCAAAATCCTAGATAGCAAACCACAAAAGTAGGCAGTACCCAAATTCAAATCCAAAATCCTAGCCAGCAAACCACAAAGGTAGGTTATACCCAAATTTAAATCCAAAATCCTAGTCAGCAAACCACAAAGGTAGGCTATGCCCAAATTCAAATTCAAAATTCTAGCCAGCAAACCACAAAGGGAGGCTATAGCCATTTAAAAATTCAAACCTTAGCCGTCAAACTACGAAAGGTAGGCTATATTCAAAACCAAATCTTAAATTCCTTCGACCATTATAAACTAGCCAAATAGCCAAAATGCCAAAAAGACCCAAACCCAAAAATCGGATTTCAAAAAAAAAAAAAGGAAGAAAGAAAAAGGTGTTAAAAATAGAGATACCTCGACAGACATAAGTATACAGCTTAATGTATTCTTGAGGGTAAAAAGGTTAAAAAATCCAGTTGAGGTGAAAATCCGAAAGAGCGCCTCAGGTAAAAATGGATGACCTCCGAACGTGAAAATCCCAAAGGACGCGTTGGAAAAAATTAAAGGGGGCTAGTTTCAGTGAAAATTCGAAAGGGTGCTGGAGATGGTAAAAAAATAAAATAAAACAAAAAGACGAAAGAAAAAGGAGCAGGAGTGACTTCTTCAAAATCATCCTCCTTTCTTTATTTACAAAATTCCAAGACACTATGTTGTAAACTTACAAAAGTGAACGACAATGATGTACAAGTCAAGTAAAATTAGTATACAAATATTATACTAGAAAACAAAGATAACAAGGCTTTTTTCTCTTCAACTTTTCAATCTCACTAGCTTTGGAAGAAATGGATTTGCGAAGCTTGGCTCGTTGTTAAGAGAGGGTGGCCTCCTGCATCAGTGCATTTTTAGCCTGTTTGGCCTTCTTTTCTGCAGAAGACCTCAAATCACTTATCTCGCGTTGCAACCTCGCAACTCTATTTCTCTCTTCGGCTGCTTCTGACTCCCATATCTTTCGATGCTTTTGCGTCTTGTCTGCACAGGAGTCCAATTCATCAGCATTGCTAGTCAAACAACATAAGTTGGTCTCTAAGGTTTGGATCTTTTGACTATATGGTTCCCAAGCAACGGTTGCATGAAGACGACGTACTTTGTCCCAAATTTCTTCAACCGCAATCATCTCAGGATCCTTGGAAAGCCCCATGTAAAAGGCTCTCTCTTGGGAGAAATAGTGGTTTCTTGAGAGTTGGAGCCAGAAGACTCTTGGCTACCTTTTGGACTGCAGGTCTCCGACAATATCCAAACAGTATTGACTGTGAAGAAGACCTTGGTGTCATAACCTATTCCTCTTGTATCTTTTTTGGAGAAGGGATGTTGTCCTCCCACTTGGGGAGGTTCCCATAGTTGATTGAAGAAATCCCGCCAAGATGCATTTTGCACCTGAAAGATATTTTGCTTCTTGTACATTTCTTTGATATTTTGTGGCATATCAGCCATCTCTTGTATAGGCTCGAGATGATTTTTGGGCTCATTTCTCCAGTCGAAATCATCCTCTTGAGATCCCTGAGGTGTTAATTTCCCTTTATAAATGATAATTGGCTTCACATAATTGACAACTTTTGACGAGCCATGCTTGATTGGTGAACTAGGTTCACCATGTTTTTGGCAACTTTTGCCCCACCCAAGTACTTCTAGAAAGACAGTTTTTTTTTTCTTTTCATTTTTTGCTTTCCAACAAAATCAGTTGTTGCAGTCCAAGGGATAAAATGTAAGTAATTTCTCACCGACGTTAAGCAAATTGCAGAAAAGGAGATATATCCTTGACACAAGTATGCCTAGAACATTGATATATCCATTGTATCTCATTGAGAACTGCCATTCTCCTATCCCATCATTTTTTGCACCATTCCACTCGTCAACATTTTTGGTCCCTATTTGGCTACCTGCTACCTGGCATTTGGCTCCATCTTTTTTCATGATTCATATGTGATGAGGATAGCATGTCCCTGCAGCCTGGCTTCTTCTATCTAGGGACCAATGTTGCCCCATGTACGAGGAAGAGGAGGTGATCTGGATTAGCGTATGTGAAATGGGTTTTGTCAAATGAAGCTGTTTTTCCTTCAATAACTTACATTTTAAACCTAGCACTGCGTTTGAAATGCAGCTACCTCCAGAGGAAGTCAGTGCACCTACATGTGCTGTAGAGTTTCCAAAGGGTGCATAGAACCTGTTGATTTTTGGTTCTTAATTCTTATTTTGCTAAATCTTCGAAAGTTATATGCAGGATTCCCATTTTATTAAATTGTAAAGAATAAACTCTTTATGCATCATCTTTTGCCATTGAGATGGCAAACTCCATGTATAGAAGAGTGAGTACATTCAGATCTTAGTTGGCCGCTATCCATATCCTATCGATATCTGAATCTTTCCATGATTAGCTTGGTTCCTTCATTTTAAGTTAAAAAGGTGTGCTTTAGTGGTCTAGTACACCGATGACCTGACGACTTATCATCATTGATTGTGAGTATGCCATACTTGTATTGAATCTTGAGGTTTCTCCGAGGAAGCTCTCTCCGAGGAAGTTAGTAGTAGACAGGCAAAAATTTATAAAGAAATACTCTTTTATTTGCTTTATTTCTTATCTCTCTAAGCTTGTTTATTATCACTTAATCTAAATCTGGTATACCCGCTGCAGTCTGGATCTTATCTCCTTGCCTGCTTCATCTTTCTTCTCAGCCTTTTATTACATGGTCCTGGTTTTAGGAGTAGGTTTAACACTCACACAGAAGTTTAGGTTTAACATTTACACTAGTCCCAGAAGCTTAGTCATTTTACGTTAGCTGTTTGCTGATACTCCAGCTTCCATGTCAATTTTGTTTTTGGTTATTATGTTCACAGCTTGGATAGAATTTTTTTCGTTTGACTTTTTTGAGGCTCGTGTCCATTTTTTCTTCTTATTCATGCTCTGTCTTGCATTTTTCAGTCGTCATAGAGGAAACTTTGGTGTTACATGAATCATTCGGGTTTATAGATTTATTTTGACAGTTTTTTTCTATAATTTTTGAAAGATTTCAGGACACCATGTTGGTGAAACATAGACCCTTTCTATAAAACTTACAGCCTTGTAACTTTAGCTTGTGATCCAGGCTGCTTGTGGGGTTTGCAACAAATTAGAGCCCCCATTGGGGGTGTGCCCACCCCTAATGACATCAGCCCCCCCAATGGGGGGCTGAGTTTGTTGCAAACCGCCACGGTGGCGATTTGCAACAAGACTTCTCCATATAATTTTTGCCTGAACGCCTCAATTTTCACTTACTCGAAATGTGTGCTTGACAACCTTGACCGTATCACCTTCTGAGAAAAACTTCCTCACGGTTCACTAATATGCAAGGAACCTAGTTGCCCACGTAGCTCTTCCAAAATTCAGAAAGGCGGCTATAGATTGGATACTGGGGGAGGGTTGGGACTTGGGAGGGAGGGGCCCCGGGTTCGAATCCGGGGCAGAGCTGGGGGTTTTCCCAGTGGCGGCTATTCTAACCAAAAAAAGAAAAATATAGTTCAACAAGGTAGATGCATGAAAATTGTCTGACATTCTCTCTTTTTTATTTTGGGTTGAAAAGCTAGTCTGTTACAATGTCCTTAGAAATTTCTTTTAAACTTGCTCCTAATGGGATATCTCTAATCTCATCTTGGTGTATATGGAGGCTAACCATTCGGCCATTTATAAATTTGTCGTCGGTGGAAGTTGAACTCTCGACCTCTTCTTGGTATATATAGAGGACTATCACTAAACCACTCATTAGTGTACAACCAATAGGCCATTCCTTGGCTTGTTTTTTTTCTTAACCCACCTCTTCTGTTTAGTAGAAGACCAGCTAATTTTTTCTTTTTCAACAGGGAAATGTGATCAGGGAGGAGGTTGCGAAAGGTCTAAACCCTGGATTGATAGTGCTGCTTTTTGTTGTGGGCATGCTGCTGGTCTTTTTCGTTGGGAATTATGCCCTATATGCATACGCCCAAAAGACACTTCCACCAAGGAAGAAGAAGCCAATTTCCAAGAAGAAGATGAAGAAGGAGCGGCTGAAGCAAGGGGTCTCTGCCCCAGGAGAGTAGATAGTTTAGCGCCGGGGGAAAATACTTCCTTTAGTTTCCCAGTCTCTTTTCTTTCTTTGTCCACTTCATCTTTGGGCTTTACTTGGGGGACATCTGTCTTTGTGGTGGGAATTGTTAAGTAACTATGCTGAACAATAATAGAAGCCCGTGCTTTTGCCATGTCAGTGTCTTTCATCTTGGTCTGTAAGGCCGTAAGGGAGAGAGAAAGAGAGAGGGAAAGAGAGAGGGAAGGAGAGAGGTATGAGTGGCACTCAGTTGAAAGTCGGTTAATTTAAAAAATTTTATACTATTTTGATCCGATTAAAAGTTTACGTCAATGTCGATCCGATTCTCCAAATTTGTTATTTTAGCTCACTTTTTTTTGCTAGCTTAATTACAATTTGCCGACTCTATACTATCTGCTTTGGTAGGAGGGGTATCAGAGATATCCTAAGTAAACCCCTCTCCAAGATTTGGGGAGGGGGGAACATCTCCACCTCTTGAGGTGTGGTTAACTTTGGATAAGATTTTTTTTTTTTTTGGAAAAAATTGTTGAATTTTTTATTATTTTATTATATATCTCATTAGAAAGGTAAGATTTTTTATTTTTTAAAATTAAAATAATTATATTTAATGAATCTAACTCTAATTTTATCTTGTGTATCTTTGGTTAGCCAACCCCTAGATAAATTAACCCATCAAAGTAGCCTGTTACTCTTATAACACTCGGGATTGACTGTGTTGTTGCGGATTAATCTGATAACATCTGTGATGGCGGCGACACAGCCATGTCAGATCATACTTTGCGGTTTCAGACCCAGTCGGGTCAGCCCTGATGTTGAGTAATGGGGAGAGAAGTGGGGCGGATTATGGTGCACCTAAGGAGGAGGTGGATTGCGCCGGGGGGTTGCATCGGAGGAGGAATTGTGGGGAGGGGAACGTTTACGAAATGTTTCTCTTAATTCAAACTATGATGAGATCTTCCGGTGTTCTGTACTGCAAAGTTTATTTGACCAAACTCATTTTTATGGAGAAATTCACACTTCATTCATGAAACATTTGAGGGCGTAAGTGACATAAACTGTTATAGATATGGAGTCTTTAGAGAGTTTTTTTATACATATTTTAAGCAGATTAATGAGTGACTTTATGGGATACTTTGATTTTTTTTTTTTTGCCTTTTTTTGTAATTTCCTCTGGAGAAAATTCCAGACAAAGTTTTAAAATGTTTAGTAGATGACTGTTTGTAATCATTAATGCTCTGTTAGTTCAAAATAAATTATCATCAAATTAAGTTGATTTACGTGCAAACTGATTTTGTATGGAACGAAAGAGATGGCGTGATGGAGTCATAAAGGTATTTAATGGATTTTCTGTTCGAAGAAGTTAGGAAAAGATAATGCAGATTTGATTGGAATATTTTTTTTTCTTTTTAGCAGAACAGAAAAAAGCATAATATATAGTGATTTTTTATCAGAACGCAAAAGCATTTTTATCGGTTATAATTTAGAAGAGAAATGATTAATACCCAGCATCTAATTTCTTGTTAGAATGTCCGAGCGTGCCACCCGGACATGCCATGCGGCATCATGGTGGCAACAGGGCGGTGGGCGACGGTGGCCGGCGCCAGTGGTCGGCGGCGAGCGACGACGACAACGGTCGTCGCGATGGTGGCCACTAGTGATCAACAATGAGTAGTGACAAATAACTATTTATCTGTAACAATAACTATCTAGTGGTGACAAATAATTATCTATTGATAACAAATAACTACCCTACTGATGAAGAATTATCTATCCTTGACAAATAGATATCTAGTAGTGACAAATAACTATATATTGATAACAAATAGCTACTCTACTGGTGACGGGTTATCTATCTGTGACAAATAAATATCTATCGGTGACAAATAGTTATTTACCCGTGACAAATAACTATCAAATGGTGACAATAGTTATCTACCGGTGACAAATAACTACATATCGATGACAAATAACTATAAAATGGTGACAATAGTTATCTACCGGTGACAAATAACTACATATCGGTGACAAATAATTATCAAATGGTGACAAAAATAGCTATCTATTGATGACAAATAATGATCTATAGTAACAAATAACTACATAAAGATAACAAATAGTTACCTAATAGTGACAAATAGACATACAGTGACCGATTTGCCGCTGGCCGCCGCTTGCTGCCGGTCGCAGTTGCCGCCAGCCACCCTGTCACTAAAGTGGCACCTGCGTGACATGCCCAAAGATTCCAACAAAGTATTAGTGCTCGGGGTGCCGGACACTAATCGTTACTCAACTTAGAATGTACAAGTTTAAACTTATTTTTTTAATGTAATAATCCAGAGTAACGCACTTCAATGGTCATTAAATATGTCTCTTATCTGAGGTTGATAAAAGCGATCCCATCAAAACTCACTATATTTAAACCTTTTTTATTTTATTAATGGATTTCTTTTCCCGTCGTTTAACCTGTTAACATAATGACATAGTTGTAGATAATTAAGGTGATAAGGTAGTGTGGTGGTATGATCCTGTTTGAGCCTGAGCCAAACGGGCCTCCACTAAAGAGAGGGAAGACGATCGCTGGTGAGGACGAACACCTGCAAAACCAGAAGAGGATCAGGGGGCCCGGTGAAGACCGGGGAAACCCTCCGATGCCTAAGTCAGTGGAAAGCTTGAAAGGCAGGGGGTTTCGGAATGCGAGAATGTATTCGCGCGGGGAAGAAAAACGTCCCTTACATGGTACTGTACCTGTACTCTTTATAGGCGTCAATGCCTGGGCCGGTGTGCGCAACGCCAGGGGATCGTGCCTGAAAAGGCGCCACGATGGGCGCGCATAACGGGAGGAGTTATGCGCCCAGGTGCCCGTTGGGCCGCCAGGCAATTCGTGCCTCTTGATGGTGGAGTACGTGGCTTGGGACGGTTACGACCGTGCCGTAAGCCAGAAAACCTGTTCGGTACCCTTTGGACGCACCTTCCGAGCAGGTGACCCGCGTAGGGGCCGAACATGCTGTTCGGTGATGTCCGGGGTTGTTCCGCGCAACAGGGCTACTGCTCTTGTTCGGAAGGCGCCTGCTAACGAGCTCGGTAACGCTTCGCTTGGAACAGCTGGCGCGTGGGCCCCTTCTCCATCCGATCTCCTCGGAGAACGTGAGACCTTGCAGGAAGGTCGCATCGTAGAGAAGGCGTTGATGGGCCTTGACGGTGTGGGCTTAGGTGGCAAGAAACGGCCACCACACTTGCCCCCCACGCCCTCAAGGGGCTCGGTGAGACGAGCGCTTCGAGGGCGTCATTTCCGCATTTAATGCGACGGCCTGCCGCGGACGTGCCGCCGCTTGAAACCTTGGAAGGCGGCTAATTCGTCATGATGGGTACGAAGCTGCGCCATGCTTGAGGTGTCGCCGTCGTGTTCGGACAGTCGCCTACGCTGTACCCGAAGGGGCACATTCAAAAACGGGAAGGAGCGGCGTTTTGGGGCCCGCCTCGAATTTCGTTCCCTCCTCTTTCCTTATAAGGAGGGGAAGAGACGAGGGCGGGAGCTACGCCTCCCAAAAACCTTCCAGCTTTTAGCTTTCGGGCTTTCTTGCCTTCTCCTGTTTCCATCTCCTCCTTCGTCCCTTTGTGTCGTCGTTGCCCCCTACGATCCTTCCAGCAATGGCAAGCAAAGGGAAGGCCGTCGCCGGAGCGAGCGGGGTGACCGTCGCGGCGTCCAGTGGAGTTCGATGCCGCCACTACAGCGGGCTCCGCGAGCGTT
This sequence comes from Colocasia esculenta, assembly GCA_014218235.1. Lineage (NCBI taxonomy): Eukaryota > Viridiplantae > Streptophyta > Magnoliopsida > Alismatales > Araceae > Colocasia > Colocasia esculenta. The sequence continues at coordinate 72,616,437 of CM024765.1, read as the reverse complement.
TCAGGATCGGGGAGGAGTACGAGATCATCGACGCCAAGGAGAGCGACTCCATCTTGGTGAACAAACCAGGCTGCCTGATCCTCTCCGTTGATCACCTGGAGGCAGGCTTCCGGCTGCCGTTGCCGGAGGTGGCGAAGGCGCTCCTGAATACTTGGGGCGTTTCGCCGATACAGCTGACGCCCAACACCTGGAGATACATATGTATCTTCGGTGTTGTCTGCAAATTGAAAGAGATCCGGGGCTCGGCGGACGTCTTCCGAGCACACTTCAAGCTGTCTGCTTCGCGGGCGTCGGGAGCAGACATCTACTACGCCAAGCACCGAACGGACCGGATGCATATTGGCCTGTCCAACAAGTACTCCAACAACAAGGGTTGGATGGACAGGCTGTTCTTCGCGCGCCACCGGAGTGGTGCTGAGTGGGGATTCCCCACTGTTATGCGTTCTGCACGGAAGGACAGCTTTCCGCGTCTGATCCAGAACGAGGCAAGGGCGTCGGACAAGCTTCTCCGAGCAGGCGTTCGGAACGGAGAAGGATACGTGACCGAGTTCATGCTCGTTAAGTACGGGCTCAGCAAACCGTGGAGTAAGTACATAACCTCTTGGCTGTTTTACTCTTAGGTTTGGTGACCCCCTACTAACCTTTCTTCTTCTTGTCTTCTTTGTGTGCAGTGGCCGCAGAGCTGGAGGCCGGAAGGGATCAAGAGGCGAATGACGAGTTTTCCGAACAGATCCCTGTGCTAGCGCACATGGTGTTCGAAGGCGATGATGCTGCCGCCGTTGCCCGGGTTCCTTCCGCAGTGAGAGTTGGCGCTGCGGTGACAACGGCGCTCGTTGCTCCCTCGCCAACTGGGGGGCGCTCTGCCAAGGCCCAGGCTCCTGAAAAGGGGCCTGGAAAAATTCGTCTGAAGAAGAAGGCCACCAGGGAGGTGGTTTCGGCTGGAGCTCGGACTCCTCACGAGAAGGATGACCGGGCGAGCCGGCCTTCCACGAAGAAGAGGCCAGTTCTGGTTGACGAGAGCGCGGAGGAGGTAGAACAACTCCGTGCTCGGAAGAAGCAGAAGGCGGTCCAGGCTACTCCTCCACGTGACGAGGAGGGGACCGAAGAGGAAGAGGAAAGGGCGCAGTTGCTGCTGCGCAGAAAAAGTAGGGCCGCAAAATCGGCCGACCAGGGAGTGTCGCGGGCGGCCTCCACAGAGCGCCCAGAGGTCGCGCAGGGGATGGCGGCCGAGCTGGGGCTTGTCGTCGTGAGCGACGGGTCCGGAAGCCCTGCCATAGAAGAGGCCAGGGGCTCCACCTGCTCGAAGGATAGGGAGCCCTCTAACGCCTCCCACATTGGTGGTGCCGAGCACGGTGCTTCCAGCAACACTGCAGGAGCCTCTTCCAGAAGGAGTAGAGAAGGTGCAGTGTCTCCTGTTCGGCGGGAGGAGGTCGCAGATGCGACGGAGGTTTCCGCCCCTGCTGGGGTGGTCGCGAGCGACGTGGTGGCGACAGTGCCAACCACGATTCTTTCTACGGAACAGGAAGTGGTTCCTGCAGCAGGGGACACTGAAAAGGCGGCCTCGACGACGAGGGCGTCCGAAGAGGTTGCCACTTCTGTTCCGGCAGCGGGGGCCACTGAAAAGGCGGCCGCGACGACGAGGGCGTCCGAAGAGGTTGCCACTTCTACCGGGGGAATCCTGCCCCCCATGCCCCCCTCCGAGGTGGTTGCTAACGTAGAAGCAACCTCCAAGGCAATCGAAGGTACTGGGGGGGAGGCTGCGGGTGCTGCTCGGGCTGAAGGATCCGAAGACGACCGAAGACCTCTTAGCGAGGCGCTTCTGAAGAGACTTCCCGTAGCTCCTTCGGTGGCAACGTTGGAGGCGACCCTTCGTCGGGTGGAAGACACGCCAAGAGAGCTGCCTGCGAGCCCTACTGCCTCTCGTCTTGATCGGTTGGCAAGGTGCCTGGACCTTCCTTCCGAACAGACTCCGGAGGAGTCGGTGGAAGGTTACCACCCGGAGTGCCAGGTAGAAGATGGTCTGGGCGACGTCGATGTAGAAGCACTTGCGGACGAGATGTCCAAGTCGCTGGGCACTCTGAAGGCTTTAGCTGTTCGGTGCCAGAGACAGAAGTATCTCCAGGAGGCGAATGCAGCTTTCTTCGAGGAGCTTTCAGCGAGGCATAAAGCTCGCGAGGCAGCGCTGGAGGAGGAGGTGAAGAACCTCAAAGCTGCTCTCCATGCTGCGAGGCTGGATGTTACCTTGGCGCGAGCCGAAAAGGATGCCCTGGCCAAGGTAATGTTGAATGCAGAGGCCCGTGCCGTTGCCGATTATAAGGCCGGGCCGGAGTACAAGGAGGACTTGGAGCAGTATGGGGCCCGCTGCTACAGGGTGGGCCTCAACGCTGGGAAGGAGGTGGGGGAACAGCTTTCCTGGGTTGATCGTGCCCGGGAAGCCTTCGAGGCCGCTGTTCGGGAGTGCCGGCGTCGCACTCAGGACGCTCGTCTGGATGGTGTGCGGTTCGCACAATTCCAGTCTGGGCGGATACCCCCTTCAGGTGACGACGCTGGTCCTTCACAGCAGGCTCCTTGATCTTTCTTGTATTCTCCTTTTTGTAACCACGGCCAAAAAAAATGGCTTGCTTATTAAAAAAAACTTTTGTGAACGAAGTCTTTTGCTTGTGAGATCGTCATGTAGCTTCACTTTCTCTATCTTCTTCCTTTCATGATTGCTCCTGCTCGGATCGAAATCCGCTAGGCGCCGTAAGCATTGCATGTATAACGCAGACCGTGGGGAACCGTAAAGGGGATTCCGATCAAGTATGTATGCTAAATGCTTGCATGGCGTCAGGAGTTGGGAGAAGAGAGGTAGGATGCTGAAAAGAGGCTCTTATACATAATAAGCCTTAAGGTTAGAAACATGCCAAGTCCTGGGAATGGCTTCGCCACTAGGAGTAGTTAGCTTATATGAGCCTTTCCCGAGGACATGGGTGACCTGATAAGGTCCTTCCCATTTGATGGCAAGCTTGCCTACTGCTCTTCGGGGGTCCGAAGCCGAACAACGGCGCAGGACCAAATCTCCCACATTGAACCGCCTTTCCCGAACTCGCGCATTATAATATTGTGCGAGTCGTTGCTGATAAGAAACGAGGCGAATGCTGGTGTCGCTCTGTCGTTCGCCCAGCATGTCCAAGTTTTCTCGAAGAGCACGGTTATTGGCGGCTTCATCGAAGTGGGTTGTTCGGATGGTTGGAAGGGCTACTTCCAGAGGTACAACTGCTTCCAAACCGTAGGCTAGGTGGAAAGGTGTTTCCCCTGTAGCTACTCGAGCAGTTGTTTGGTGACACCAAAGGACGTTTGGGAGCTTATCGATCCATGATCCACCTGCAGCCTCCACTCTTGTTCGGATCCCGTGCAGCAATGTTCGGTTGGCGTTTTCGACCAAACCGTTAGCTTGGGGATGAGCCACGGAGGTGAAGTGGTTGTAGATTCCGAGCTCGGCGCACTTCTGCTTGAAGAAGGTGCTGTCAAACTGTTTCCCGTTGTCAGACGTAATCACCCTTGGGACGCCAAACCTGCAGAGAAGGTTCTTCCATACGAACTTCCATGCGGCCTGTTCGGTGATTGTGGTAACGGGTTCGGCCTCGATCCACTTGGTAAAGTAGTCGATGGCGACGAACAGGAACTTCTTCCGCCCTTGGCCTCTGGAAAGGGGCCCAAGATGTCAATGCCCCATCTGGCGAAGGGGCGCGGCTCGAACAGACTGTGAAGCTGTTCGGCTGGTTGCTTGATGAGTACTCCAACTTTTGGCATTCTGGACACTTCCTGACGAAGGACATGCAATCCTTCTGAAGAGAAGGCCACCAGAACCCTGCTCGGATGAGGCTGCGCGCTAGCGTTCTGCCCCCCAGATGGCTTCCGCACAGCCCCTCGTGAACTTCCTCTGTGGCCGCAAGGGCCTCCTCAGGGTTGAGGCAACGCAGAAGAGGTCTTGCAAGGGACCGCCTGTACAGCTTGCCGTCTACGAGGGTGAAATGCTGCGAGCGCGTCCTGACTTTCCGAGCTTCATCTTGTTCGGGCGGAAGCTCACCTCAGAGGAGATACGCCACGAGAGGGTCCACCCAACTTGGGGTTGGTGGGCCCGTTTCTATGGCGGCTACATCAATCTCCGTGCTCGGCAAGGCGAGCTCTTCAATGAACACAGAGCGAGAAGGGGTGATGTCACCTGAAGATGCCAATTTGGCCAGTGCATCAACTCGCGCGTTCTGCTCCCGTGGAACATGTATAACCTCGAAGTACACGAGGCCCTCTGTCTGGCTCTTGACCTGTTGGAGGTATTGAGCCATGCGAGGTTCCCTTGCTCCGAACTGTCCGCTCACCTGGCTGGAGACCAGCTGGGAGTCACTAAAGACTCTAAGCCGAATGGCCCCGAGGTGCCTAGCCATGCGGATACCGGACAACAAAGCTTCGTACTCGGCGACGTTGTTGGAGGCTAGAAAGCGGAAACGGAGGGCGTATTGGAACTCTAATCCCTCTGGGGAGGTGAGGACCAAACCTGCCCCGCTTCCGGTGACACAAGAGGATCCGTCAACATAAAGCTCCCATGGGGGCTCGTCTGCCAACAGTGGGTCCTACTCGGCCGGAAGGGTGCATTCCGCCACGAAGTCCGCTAACGCCTGCGCTTTGATCGCCATCCTCGGTCGGAAGCTGATGTCGAACTCTCCCAGCTCGATTGCCCACTTAACCAACCTACCGGAAGCCTCCGGCCGCTGCAGGATGGATTTCAGCGGTTGATCGGTTAGCACTGTAACAGAATGGGCCTGAAAATAGGGCCTGAGCTTCGGTGCAGCCGTGACGAGAGCAAGGGCGAGTTTTTCTGCTCTGGGGTACCTCCTTTCAGCTTCTTGGAGGACCCTGCTGATGTAGTACAGTGGATGCTGCGCCGCTCCTATTCTCTGATCAAGACTGCACTGATGGAGTGTTCAGTGACTGAGAGATACACGAACAGAGGTTCTCCGAGCACAGGCTTTGAGAGAACAGGAGGGGCTGCCAAATATGCCTTCAGCTCGGTGAAGGCGGCTTCGCATTCGTCAGTCCACCGTACTTGCCCCCCTTGCTTCGAGGAGCTTTTAGGGCCTCGGAGCAACTTGAAGAAGTTAAAACTTCTTTCTGCTGCTTGGGACATGAACCGATTCAGTGCCGCGAGACGCCCCGTCAGGCGCTGGATGTCGCGCACTGTCTTTGGACTGCTCATTTCAAGCACTGCTTGGATTTTTTCCGGGTTCGCCTCTATTCCCTTGTTTGATACGAGGAACCCGAGGAACTTACCCGACCGAACACCAAACGCGCACTTGGCAGGATTGAGCTTCATACTATACCTTCGCAGGGTTGCGAAGGTTTCCTGGAGGTCGGAAATTTGGTCAGTACTCGGAAGTGTCTTGACCAGCATGTCATCAACGTCAACCTCCATGTTGCGCCCGATCTGCTGCTCGAACATCTTGTTGACCAGCCGCTGGTAAGTCGCGCCTGCATTCTTCAGACCAAAGGGCATCCTGGTGAAACAGTATAAGCCTAGGTCTGTGACGAACGTTGTGGCGTCTTGATCCGGGGGATGCATGCTGATCTGGTGGTAACCAGAGTAGGCATCCAAAAAGCTGAGGAGCTCGTGCCCGGAAGTAGCGTCCACCAGCTGATCAATGCGCGGCAACGGGAAGTTATCCTTGGGCGTTGCCTTATTAAGATCTTTGTAATCCACGCACACACGCCATTTGCCATTGGCCTTGCGCACGAGGACCACGTTGGAGATCCATCTTGGATATTGGGCTTCCCGGAGGAGCCCAACAACTCGGCCTTTTACCACGTGATCCTGTATCATGGTATGCCGTTCTCGGTTCACGGGTCGTCTCCTTTGCTGTACTGGCGGGATTCGGGGATCCAACCGGAGGTGATGCACCATGACTTCCGGGGGAATGCCTGGAAGCTCGTCATCAGACCAAGCGAACACGTCCAAATTGGCAAGCAGGAAAGCTGTGTAGCGTTGCTGCTCGGCCTTTGTCAACAAGGAGCCAATGTACAAGACGTGTTCGGGGTCGTCGTCCACTTGAATGGGGATTAAGTCTTCAGCAGGCGTCCCTCGGCTGGTCGAAGGCCGATCGGAAGCTGGAGGAGTCGGATCAGCGAGTGGTTTCTTGTCTCTTAAGGAGAGGACATAGCAACGGCGAGACTCGCGCTGACACACGAGCACTTCGCCCACTCCGCTCGGAGTAGGAAACTTCATCTTCTGATGGAGCGACAAAGGTATTGCTTTGATATGCCCGATCAGACCTCTGCCAAGGATAGCATTGTATCCAGGCATGTTGTTGATGACCAGGAAGTCAACAATTTTGGTCACAGCCTTCGGAGCCGTTCCCAAGGTAATCGGAAGGCGAATCCTTCCCATGGGCTGGACCGAAACTCCCGAAAAGCCGAAAAGTGGCGAGTTTACAGGGGTGAGTTGATCGGTTCGCAGACCCATGAGGACAAAACAGTCGTAAGCCAAGACATCGGGAGCGCTTCCATTATCTACCAGAATTCGGCGCACATTACAGTGGTTGATGGTGTCCGAAACGACCAACGCATCAGAGTGTGGGGTCGTAACCCCTACAAGATCTTCATCCGAGAAGGTTATAGCCTCCTCGGGTGGTGCGCGTGCAAGACTGGCAGGATATGGGGCCGACCGAACAGCAGAAGGCCTGTTTACGACATGCACTCGCCTTGCGTAATCGCGTCGGCTTCGAGTGCTTTCTCCGCCCGCGCCGAAGCCTCCCGTGATCACGTTGATCTCCTGCCCATTGGGCTCGTTGTTGATCGGCTACTCGGGAGTGCGGTCTCGGCGTCGGGGGCGCTCTTCGTTCCGGCGCACGAACCGTCCAAGGTAGCCGCGCTTGATAAGGTCCTCGATCTCGTCCTTAAGCTGGCGGCACTCGGAGGTGTCGTGGCCATGGTCGCGATGAAAGCGACAGTACTTATTTTGATCGCGCTTCCGGGGGTCGGAGCGCATTCTCTGGGGCCACCGAACAAAAGCTTCATTCCTGATCTCTGCCAGGATTTGTTCGGGAGCCACGGTGAGGGGGTGAGGGGGCGCGGACGGCGCGGAGAGTCGCCATTGCGCCGTCCCTTCTTCCGATCTCGGTCGGAACCGTTGTCGGAAGGCCGCTTCTTGTCCGACTGTTCCCCCTGCTCGGCCCTGCTCGCCGCCAGGCTCTCCTCGCAAGCTGCGTGGCGTTGTGCGATGGAGAGTAGTTCGGCAAGGGTGGCAGGCTGCTAGACGCCGAGGGTCCTCTGCAAAAAGCCGTCGCGAGTGCCCTGGATGAGGGCACTGGTGGCCAGAGGGACATCCAGGCGCGAGATGCGAAGCGCTTCTGTTCGGAACCTCTTGACAAAGTCCCAGAGTGCCTCGCCTTTCTTCTGGCGCACAGCCAGAAGAGAAGCCGCCGTTCGCGGCTGCGATCTCCCGCCAAGGAAGTTGTCCCTGAAGGACTTCTTCAGTTGGCGGAAGGAAGTGATGGAGCCCGCAGGGAGGGTTTCAAACCAAGCCCTAGCGGTTTCCTTGAGCGTTGCAGGGAAAGCCCTGCACTTGGCCGCGTCCGATGCTCCGTGGAACACCATGTGCGACTCGAAGCCGTGGATGTGGTCGGCCGGGTCGGTTGTGCCGTCGTAGGGCGCGATGGTGGGCAGAGGGAGCTTGGAGGAGACCTGGGCCTCCAGGATCTCCCTGCTAAAAGGAGAGCGGAAGTCCAAGTCGTCCTCCGCTGGAGCCTTGCCCTCCGCACGCTAAACCATCGCGTCCATGCGGCGTTCGAGGTCGACCACACGCCTTAGGCGCCTGGCGAGCTCCTGCTCGGAGTTGGCGGGGCCCCCTCGTCCAGAGGCGTGGGAGTTGCCTCCCACGACTGATCGTGGTGGACGGGGGGAGATGATAGAGCGTCGGGGCGAGCGCCCGCGGCGCTCTGGTTCCCGTTCCTCCGACGGGGCCAGATGAGACTGGCGCGGCGACTCCACCTGCTGCTCCTGAGGCACCGGGGGGACGCGGGAGCGGCGATGAGACGATTCCGCCTGGCGCTCGCGCGGCAGGGAAACCGCCGGAGCCGCTGCTCCCGCCAACTGGGTCTGTAGGGCGAGGCAGACGCCCGTCAACTGCTGCATTTGCCCCCGAAGCTCCGCTACTTCGAGGGCAGTTGCAGGTGCGACCGCCGGCGGTGCTGGGACGTCGTGATTAGCGCCGGAGGGGGCGATGGCGACGTCGCCAGGGGGGATCGGCAGCGAGAGTCCCCTCGTGACTGACGGGACCTCGTCGCCCTGCTTCCTACGTTCTGGTATGATGATCGTCCTCGAGCCATGGCAACGTCGATTCCCACAGACGGCGCCAAATGTGGTGGTATGATCCTGTTTGGGCCTGAGCCAAACGGGCCTCCACTACAGAGAGGGAAGACGATCGCTGGTGAGGACGAACACCTGCAAAACCAGAAGAGGATCAGGGGGCCCGGTGAAGACCGGGGAAACCCTCCGATGCCTAAGTCAGTGGAAAGCTTGAAAGGCAGGGGGTTTCGGAATGCGAGAATGTATTCGCGCGGGGAAGAAAAACATCCCTTACATGGTACTGTACCTGTACTCTTTATAGGCGTCAATGCCTGGGCCGGTGTGCGTAACGCCAGGGGATCGTGCCTGAAAAGGCGCCACGATGGGCGCGCATAACGGGAGGAGTTATGCGCCCAGGTTCCCGTTGGGCCGCCAGGCAATTCGTGCCTCTTGATGGTGGAGTACGTGGCTTGGGACGGTTACGACCGTGCCGTAAGCCAGAGAACCTGTTCGGTACCCTTTGGACGCACCTTCCGAGCAGGTGACCCGCGTAGGGGCCGAACATGCTGTTCGGTGATGTCCGGGGTTGTTCCGCGCAACAGGGCTACTGTTCTTGTTCGGAAGGCGCTTGCTAACGAGCTCGGTAACGCTTCGCTTGGAACAGCTGGCGCGTGGGCCCCTTCTCATCCGATCTCCTCGGAGAACGTGAGACCTTGCAGGAAGGTCGCATCGTAGAGAAGGCGTTGATGGGCCTTGACGATGTGGGCTTATGTGGCAAGAAACGGCCACCACAGGTAGTAACTGATGTAATACTATGATAACATAATAAAGAAGTAATAGAATACCGTAGTGAAACACTAAGATAATTAGTTATGTAATAATCAGATAATCTCTGCCAACCATCAATCTTCGGCTCCAAAAAGAGGAAATTAGGGAGGGAAAAATAAATTTTGGCACCGAAAGAGAGAGTTTGGCTTAAAAATAGAATGTTGGGCTCTAAAATAAAACATTGGGTTGCAAAAATTGTGGCATCACAGTGCTATGGCATCACTGGTAGTGGTGTGGTGGTGCTGTGGCTCGCTTGTGGTGGTGGTCGCTTTACAGGCCATAGTCCATGAGGGAGCAATGTTCTAGCTTCTTGTCATGGTCTTCCACGAACTCGATCGGGTATCTCCACCTGTTCCCCTCCTCATATGCGAACTCCAGTCGACTCAGATAGACAGATACCATAGCTTTTCATGCAGCCTGCATCATGCACTATTTGGAGACCCATCGCACCGGAGAAGATGAACAGAAGAAGAACAATAACAAAGGTCCACAGTTAAATCCGATTCTAGGATGTGTTTGTTGCTTGAAAAAAAAAAGAAAGAGAGAGAGAGAGAGAGAGAGAGAGAGAGAAAGGCCTGATCTTTTGCTTGTGCTTATATAGCGCTGAAGAGAGACGACTAAAGGTGGCAAAAAAAGGTGCGACTGGAAGCCGGAATGGATGAAGTAGACGGTCTCGTCGTGGTTGTCGTAGATGAAGCGTAGAGCAAAGACCCCCCAGAAAGTTCTCTCTCTAGCCGTTGCACGTACATGTGAACGTAGACTACCCTGAAGGGGGCGCACCCTTCTTCTTCTTCCCCAACAGGTTTGTGACACCCTCTTTGCACACCCAGCAGAAAAATCAGGTGAGAAAGAGTTGATGGGGCTATAAAAGGGATTTTGGAAGGTAAATTTTTGGTAAATTCAAAAATTGACTTGATGAGGTACTCGCGTCAACGGGGAAAGGCGGCCTCGGGCCCGAAATATTGGTGTGGCTACTATTAAGTTGATGTGGTGTGGTCCACTGTCCCAGTTGAGGTGGACCAAGTGGAGACACAGTTGGCCATGCTACTGCGTATCGCAGTAACACAGTCAAGTCGTATCGTCTCTGGCATAGTCGATACAATACTGTTACTTATATTATTTTAATAATATATTTTCATTATTTAATATTATTTTATTTTTCATTATTTAATATTTTTTAATTTTATTTATCTATTTATTATTATTATTTTTGTGTAATAAATTGTCCAGATCGAAAAGTATCGATATAGTATGCTTTGATCTGGCTCTTGCTAGCGAAAGTCTGAGTCAAACAATACGTGTGGCGCATCCAACATTGGGTGAAGAAGTGCATTTAAACGTGGCTAAACTGTACTTCCATCAGTGCAATAAGTTTTTCTCAAGTATAAAATAAGATAAAGATTTACTACACTTGCATAAGTGCAGTAAATGCAATATAAATAAGATGTCAGTCCATGTGGCATCCAATATGGTGCCACATGGACTGCCACCTCAATAAGCAAGGAGCAATAGGGGGTGGCGGGCGGCAACGGCAGCGACCGATGGTAGTGGCCAATGACCAGTGACGATGGGATCTAAAATCACCATTTTGGAGCCGTAGTTTGTATTTTGGAGCTCAAATTATTATTAAAACCTAGTCAATATTTTTGAACTAAAGGTATATTTTGGAGCCCAAGTTTGTAGTTTGGAACATAATGTCTATATTTTGAAATCCAAATATTAAAAAGTCAGTTAATATTTATAAACCATAAAGTAGCATTTTAGACCTCAAGAGGTGTATTTTGGAGCCCAAATATTAAATATCTAATTAATATTTTTAAACCATAAAATTAGTATTTTGGAGTCGAATGTTTACATTTTGGAGCCCAAAATTTAAATTTGGAGTCTAAATTTTATATTTTGGAGCTCAATCGACGGTCGCCACTGTTGGCTGCCGTCGTTGGTCACCGATCGTCGTCAGCGGTCGGTCGCCGACCACCGCCGCCTACTACTACTTATCATGCTGAGGTAGCAATTCATGTGGTGCCATGTTGGATGCCATATAGGTGCCACCGTTGTTGCTTACCGCTTCTTGTTTGCTGAGGTGGTAGTCAATGTGGTGCCATGTTGGATGCCACATCACTACAAGAAAAAAACGGCATTTTTGACGGACACAATCCGTCGGAAATCCAACGGCAATTCGTCGGAAAGAGTGCCTTCCGACAACTTTCCATCGAATGGTCGTTGGAAGACGTCTGTCGAAAAAATTTGGTCAGAAATTACCGACGGAAACCTAATCCGTCGATACTCCGTCGGCAATTCTGACAAAATATTTCGTCGGTAAAATAGTCGGTAAAATAGTCAGTGAATTCCGACCGAACACCGTCAGAAAATAGGTCGGAAAATTCGTCGGAAACTTCTGACAGAATACATCTGTCGAAAATTATTTCGTCGGAACTTCTGACAGAAATACCAACGGATAAGTTCCGTCGGCCAACTACAAATTTCCGACGGACACAGTCCGTCGAAAAACCTGTCGGAAATGTGTAATATTTTTTTAAAAAAAATTACAAAAATTAACAATAATAAATTACAAAACATGCTAAAATATTCATGCCTTCCACAATAGAAGGTACTCACAATGAAACATAAAATCATAAAAAATAACTAATATAAAATCATACATAATCATAAATGCTAAAAATCAAGACAAGTCTGCTGGATCGTCCGCCCTCCCCGTCTCCTGATCGTCAGGTGCTGGAGGATCCTATATTAAAAAAAATTAATATGAGAAACATTAATAAAAATTAATATACAGATATTATTTTCAAAAATTAAATTTAAAACATGTGATTATTCCTCAAGTTTAATTAGAAAATATTTTTGATCCTTTAGACTTGGGTTTTTCTTAAATCCGTCATTTGAACGCCCAACCCAATCCGGGAATCCAAATCGAATTCCGTCAGTTCGCACACGTCAATTTAACCCACCCGATCGTGTCAGAGCGAATGGCACATTGTTCAAATCCCTATTTGGGATTTTGCACCCCCGGGTTGCGTGTTTTGATCATTTAGACTTGGTTTTTTTAGATCCGTCATTTGAATACCCAACCAATCTGGGAATCCAAATCGGATTTCGTCAGTTCGCACACGTCAATTTCACCCACCCGGTCGTGTCGGAGAGAACGACACGCCGATCAGATCCCTATTTGGGATTTTGGACCCCCAGGTTGTGTGTTTTGATCATTTAGACTCGGTTTTTTTAGATCCGTCATTTGAACACCCAACCCAATCCGAGAATCTAAATCGGATTCCGTCAGTTCGCACACGTCAATTTAATCCACCCATTCGTGTTAGAGTGAACGACACGTCGTTCGGATCCCTATTTGGGATTTTGGACCCCCGGGTTGCGTGTTTTGATCATTTAGACTTGGTTTTTTTTTTTAGATCCGTCATTTGAACACCCAACCCAATCCGAAAATCCAAATCAAATTTCGTCAGTTCACACACGTCAATTTCACCCACCCGGTCGTGTCGGAGAGAACGACACGCCGATCATATCCCTATTTGGGATTTTGGACCTCCGGGTTGCGTGTTTTGATCATTTAGACTTGGGTTTTTTTAGATCCGTCATTTGAACGTCCAACCCAATCCGAGAATCCAAATCGGATTCTGTCAGTTTGCACACGTCAATTTCACCCACCCGGTCGTGTCGGAGCGAACGACAGGTCGATCACATCCCTATTTGAGATTTTGGACCCCCCCGGGTTGTGTGTTTTGATCATTTAGACTCAGTTTTTTTTTTAGATCCATCATTTGAATGCCCAACCCAATCCGAGAATCCAAATCGGATTCCGTCAGTTCGCATACGTCAATTTAACCCACTCATTCGTGTAAGAGTGAACGGCACGTCGTTCGGATCCATATTTGGGATTTTGGACCCCCGGGTTGCGTGTTTTGATCATTTAGACTTGAGTTTTTTTTAGATCCGTCATTTGAATGCCCAACCCAATCCAGGAATCCAAATCGGATTCCGTCAATTCGCACACGTCAATTTAACCCACCCGGTCGTGTCAGAGCGAACGACACGTCGTTCGGATCCCTATTTGGGATTTTGGACCCCCGGGTTGTGTGTTTTGATCATTTAGACTTGAGTTTTTTTAGATCCGTCATTTGAACGCCCAACCCAATCCGGGAATCCAAATCGGATTCCGTCAGTTCGCACACGTCAATTTCACCCACCCGGTCGTGTCGGAGCGAACGACACATCGATCAGATCCCTATTTGGGATTTTGGACCCCCCGAGTTGTGTGTTTTGATCATTTAGACTCGGTTTTTTTAGATCCGTCATTTGAACGCCCAACCTAATCCGGGAATTCAAATCAGATTCCGTCAGTTCGCACACGTCAACTTAATCCACCCATTCGTGTCAGAGCGAACGACACGTCGTTCGGATCCCTATTTGGGATTTTGGACCCTCGGGTTGTTGCCCAGCTAGCTAGCCCAGAGGGGGGGGGGGTGAATGGGTTATTTAAAATTTGATCTTTGATTAAAACCTGTTCACTAAAAAGATTACACAACAACTTAAACAAACGTTAGAGTTGGACGAAATAAGACAGCAAACGCACATAAGCACAACCACAAGACACAAGGATTTTTATCCTGGTTTGGAACTCCTCTCCACAGGAGACCTACGTCCAGTCCCTGAGCAATGCCTCAGGATTTCACTAATTAAGGTACTATCCCCCTACGGATCCTTACACCCAGCCTCAACTGGTCTTCCTTCAACTTGAAGGGAAAACAACCACCCTGGATACCACCAGGTCTTCCTTCGTCCAGAAGGGTACAAACCAAAGAAACGAAGTTTAAGAACAAGCTTCAGACACTAGCTTAACCAGCTACAAGCTGAAGCAAACAAGCCTCGAGAGAGAAAGAGAATTTGACACTGGTTTCTCTCCAAAGACTACACAGGCTCTCACAAGAATTTCTTCTTTGAACACTGAGAGCTAAAGAGCTAAGAGAACAATTGGAATGGTCGCTTCGCTCTTGCTTGAAACTCAGAAGACTCGAAGAATTGGTGTTACTTTCTTTTTGAATGATGTTATCTCTTTGTTGTGTGTATTCTTCTCAGTCTTGAGTCTTGTATTTAAGCTTCTACTTGAAATTTGAACGTTACAAGAACCGTTGTCTCTCATCCAGGTGTACGTTAGACTGGTCAGCAAGGAAGCTTCTGATCTTCAGTCTTTTATCCTTTAGTACATGCCAGTAAAATATTTTAGAATCTTGTATCTTGTGTCCAACGTTGTACAGATGAGTCTTGTCAGATATCTGCGAGCATATCAACAATAAATAGAGGACAGCTAGGACTGTCGTCGATTGTTAGTTGCAGTTGGAACAGATATTGCAATATATAGCAAAGCTCCTTTCTGTCTAAAAAGGACGTAGACAAAGTAGCATAAAAGTGGAAGATATGTCTGCATGCATGGGAGATACGATCAGAGAGCATTTAATGCGTAGCAGTCAACAGACGAGATATGACTTTGACTTTTCAACGCTATTAAAGAGCATTATACTGATACAGCAAAAAAGTCGATATGAACAATCGCGATGCCTTCATGACTTATGAAATCGTTATACGATAACAGACAAATCGTTATGACAGAGCATTATTAAATTATAATGATGAAATCGTTATGAGTTATAGCAATCGTTATAAACACTTATCAAGTCGTTATGAACTCTAAAGAAATCGTTGCGAGAACTAAAGAAGTCGTTATGGCTATCAAGTCGTTACGAGTTTTAAAGAAATCGTTACGAGAACTAAAGAAATCGTTACAGCTATCAAGTCATTACGAGTTTCAAAGAAATCGTTACGAGAACTAAAGAAATCGTTACAGCTATCAAGTCGTTACGAGTTTCAAAGAAATCGTTACGAGAACTAAAGAAATCGTTACGGCTAGAAAGTCGTTGCGAGTTCTAAAGAAATCGTTACGAGGACTAAAGAAATCGTTACGGCTAGAAAGTCGTTGCGAGTTCTAAAGAAATCGTTACGAGGACTAAAGAAATCGTTACGGCTAGAAAGTCGTTGCGAGTTCTAAAGAAATTGTTACGAGAGCTAAAGAAATCGTTACGGCTAGAAAGTCGTTGCGAGTTCTAAAGAAATCGTTACGAGGGCTAAAGAAATCGTTACGGCTAGAAAGTCGTTGCAAGTTCTAAAGAAATCGTTACGAGGACTAAAGAAATCATTACGGTATCGATTTGTTTGAACTTTTCGGTCAAAAAGGAAATCGTTCTGCTTATCAATAGAAGTCGATATGAGGTGTGAAGAAGTTGATACAATGACTTAGACAAAACATGAAATGAGACTTACCTGATTGTCTTGAACTTTCTATTTTTCTTTTATTTCCTGTTCTCAAGGCTCAAGTAATTCATTAGTACTATTTTGTTAATCATCAAAATTAATATATATAAATAACTGAATTAATTTATATGGGGAAGGTTTGGTCATCAATCTCCCCCTTTTTGATGATGACAAAATATACTAAACATCATATAACAAACAAACATGTTTTTCAGAATAGCTTTAGTTTCTCCCCCATTTTGTCAATAATAAAAAGATAGGCGATGAGACAAAGAAGAGAGAAATCATTGTATTAAGTGTGAGGAAGATAGTACATAGGAGACAATAAATAGGCATGCTGTGAGATGACAGCCCATGCCTTGATCTCAAGGTCTTCAAAAGTTTGTTGGAAAACTCCAGAGGCAACTGAAAAATTAGGACCTATGGATGGAATGGCCCTTTGAATGTAAAGTTGTCGTTGCTTTTCCAGGAATTCTTCATACTGATGTGGGTCCAAGATGAATATGAAGTAAGTGCTTTTTCCAAAGCTGGCACGATGGAGAAATCTATCTAGAGAGATTGGATAGAAAATCTTCTGATCAAGCAGATCCTGCTTCAAAGCATAGAAGGTTGTATATCTGGCTGCCCACTGAACATAGATCTCTTGAATTGGGGTTATGGAGTTGAGATCCATGAAGGCTTCGGCTGAGAGAATGGGCTTAGCTTGACGAACCAAGGAACTGTTGATTGCCTGTAATTGAAGATGGGGTTCCTTGTAGAGGGTTTCCCATATGGTGGGAGTAAGCCTTTCACATTCAGAAATGAGTGGGGCCAAGGTTTGGGAAGAGATGCGGCCAGAGTGATATTCTCTGAAAATGAACCGCAAGAAGGAGGGTAATCTGCCCAACTTGGCTGACAAACGACCCATCTGCCTAGCAAACATATCCAGTGCATGGGATCCAGCATCTGAGTCAAACACTAAAGAGTGTAGCTTTGGCAGAAGAACTGGAGAGTCAACTTTGAGATTGGCAAAGTTCACTGAGAGGGGAAGATTTACTAGACGTTCTGATCTTAGCATCACTAAGGCTGAATGAAATTGATAGAGCTGTACTTCAGGCAGCTTGTTCAAATAGCAAAAATCACTGTACAGCTGAAAGCCCCTGGCAATACGAATCTCTTTCAGAATAAAGGGACCCCATGAGTTCTTATGCTGAATGATGAACCACTCAGAAAAAGTGAGTGGGTGAGCTCTATGGGTAAGAGATCCGACCTTGGCACTCAAGTACTTTTCATACTGAGCCTTATTGCCCTTGACAGTTGCCCACTGATCTTCATTCTTGAACTCAGTGCCCTCAAAGATTTTGGATTTTTGAGGGTGGGACAGCTGGGTAAGAGGAAGAATAATGTTTAGATGCTCAGAGAGGTTGAGGAAAGGAATACCATAGACGGTGGAGAGGATGCACTTTTGAAGATATTCCCTGTAGATAGGTCTTCTCTTAGGGTCGAGGGTAAGAGAATACCAAAGAGGAGGGAATAAAGGTACAGAGGGGGTGCTAAGAGAGGAGGAAGATTTCCTCTTTTTCTTGGCAGGACTGGGAGGATCAGTCCTGTGGATATGAGAAGCAGTGGAGAGAATAGTGATGAGGGTGTTTCTTTCAAAATCATCCGGAAGATTTGTGTCAAAGACACCAAGTAGTAGAGGTTTTTCTAGAGGGAAGGTGACAGAAGAAGGAGGAGTAGGAGGATAGAAAAGGTGTTTGGGGTTGAAGGATGAGGATGGGTGAACTGAAGTGGTCTGAGGTGGAGATGAAGAAGGTGAGAGTGATGATGGAGCTGAGGTGTGAGAAAGAGTGGGAGAGATGGAAGGTTGAGATGAAATGAAGGATGAAGATGGTTGGGTGCGAGGCACAGGGTGTTTTATGGTTGGTGGTGCAGGAGGGGCTGTAGAAGGAGATGGAGGTGAGGAGAGGGTTGGAGTTGCAAGATTAGAAGTTTCAGGGGCCTTAGTAGCTGTCATGGGCTCTTTCCCTTTGGCTTGACCTTCTCTGACTGCAGAGGATGGTTCTGATGACCCTGAACCTGACAATGGTCCTGCTGACCCTGAGGCTGATGGCCCTGCTGGCCCTTGAGTTGGAGGCCCTGGTGGCCGAGGAACATCTACTGGTCTGCTCTGAGTAGCTCCAAGAGAAACTCCACTAGACCTTGAAAGAACTGCTAGCATTGACTTGATATCAGACATTTCTTTATTAAACCACCTTATTGCATTTCTGACTGAAGATAGCTTAGAGGTAGTTGAAGCTTGACTAGCAAGTATCCCTTGTACACTGGTCTGAACTGAAGACAGGATATCTCCCTGAGCCTTTAGTAATGCCATAATTGGCTTCAGATTTACCTTTCTGTGACTCTTTCTTGGCCTTTTGTGAGCCACTCTCTTTTGCTTGCCCTGCTGAGGGACAGGCACCTCAAGATTTACATGGCTGGTATTTGACCCTTCACTAGCAGGAACACTGGCAGGAATTTGATAGTCCTGAGTTGGTGCAGCTGTCTCAGGAGCATTTTCTATTAAGGATTCCTCATTGCCAGTATGCTCCCCCCTGAATAGGAGCATGGAGTTCAACATCTTCTTGCTCCCCCTGGGCAGGAGCTTCTTCCAAGACAACTTCCACAAAGTGGCCTTCTGCCACGGATTCTGACACTTTAGGTTCTTCAACACTTTGCTCCCCTTGGCTAGGAGCTTCTTCCAAAATCATGTTTGCTTCAACAAGTCTACCTGCTTCTGAAGCAATTGAGGTGTAGGGAAGAGAATCTATAACTTCTCTCAGAATAGAGGCAACTATCGAGGTGGACAAGGAATCTGCCACACTTGCTACAGCTTCTTTCATATGAACTTCTGGAGGATGAGACTCAACCTCCAAGACAGGTGAGCTGGAAGCGTCTGCTTGATCTGCCACTGCTGGTGCTGCTGACACTTGCTCTGCTGCTATTGATCTGATTTCTGAATCTGCTGGAGGATCTACAGCCTCTTCTTGAAATTCAGGAACATCTCCAATAATGGCTTCTCCCTCTGCCACAGAGGTCTTTGTCCATATCCCATTCTGCACTGAAAAGCCACTCTTCGTTAAATTTCTGGACCTTATAGACTGGCCCATCTTCTCTACTACAGCTCCAGACACATCTACTCCGAAATGCTTGAAAATCTTGGTGAGTAGATGAGCATAAGGCAAGGAAACATTCAGTTTGCTCTTTGTTTCCCAGATTTGAGTACTGGCAAACTTCATTCTCTCAATCATAACTGCGGCCAAGTTGATCTCCTTGTTCTGGATTGCCCAGAACATTATGTCCGAGTCTGCCCTAGTGCATGAAGAAAAAGTAGCACTTCGAGGAACTATAATTTGGCAGACAATGAAATGAAGTAAACGATTGAAAGCTGACATCTGATTTATATCTAATTTCCCATCCTTCAGCCTGAAACCTGGACCTATAATGCCGAGACCTTTCGCTTCATCATTCACAGAGTGAACACCACTATGCCCAGAGGTCTTTACTCCAAACAAAGTATGCAATAATTCATGGTCTATCTTGATCTGGGTGCCCTTCACTGAGGAGACAAGGGACCCATCTGCCTCTGACTTCAAGCAAATGAAAAAAGCTTTCACCAGGTCCGGATAGCTTACCTCGGTGAAAGTAGCAACATCCATCCAATGCATCCTTCTCAAGGCTTCTACTAAACTGCTCATCCCACTTTTCTCAAGATTCTGAACGTCCACTGCCTTGTTTCCGCAAATCTTTGTCTTCACAAAAGTAAACCTTTCTTGCTCCTTTGGGGACAGATACTCAGCACTGTAGCCCCCTACGCTTCCGGAGATTATCGGAGTGGCCATAGGTAGAGGAGAAAGGTTCTGGAGAAGGAGGAAGATGGAAGAGATGGAAGCTCTCGAGGGATTCTTCGCGGGAAGAAGAGAAAGCTTCAAAAGATGCAGGGGGTCGATGCCAGAATCGTTAGGGCATCGGCTTTGGGTGAACAGATAAAAGAGAAAAGGGTAAAGGTTGAAGACAAGTCGTTCTCAGAACGATTTGAATAATTTAATATTACTTTACCGAAAAGTGAAACGCCAAAAAGGTGGTAAAGACAGAAAGCGACAAAAAGGTTTGACGAGTCAAACAACTTTCAACACGATAGCGGTCAAGGAATGTAGACAAACTGAATTTTGCTCATTATTAAAGAGAGAGAATTTCATTTCTATATGAAAATTTTTATATGCCAATAAAATCACAGAAATCTTTTCACAAATTGCACATCCCTAATTCCCTTCTAAGAGATATAAATCTCTCTTCAGGTAGGGCTTTTGTGAAGATATATGCTAGTTGACCATTTGTATCTATAAAAGAAATTTCTAAGTTGCCACTAGCTATATGGTCTCGAATGAAATGATATCTTACCTCAATGTGCTTAGTCCTTGAGTGTTGTACTGGATTCTTGGTGAGGTTGATGGCACTTGTATTATCACATAGTAGTGGAATTGACTTGATATGTATGCCGAAATCCTCAAGTTGTTGCTTTATCCAAAGGAGTTGTGTACAGCAACTTCCAGCAGCAACATATTCTGCCTCAGCTGTTGATAGAGCTACATAATTTTGTTTCTTGGAGGACCAAGATATTAGGCATCTTGCAAGAAACTGACAACAACTGCTGGTGCTTTTTCTATCTACTTTGCATCCAGCATGATCAGCATTTGAATATCCTACTAATTTTATTTCACAAGATCTAGGATACCAGAGACCTAAATCATGAGTTCTAGCAAGATATCTAAATATTCTTTTTACTGAAATTAAATGCGACTCTCTAGGGTCTGCCTGATATCTAGCACACATGCATACACTAAACAAAATGTCTGGTCTACTTGCAGTTAAGTAAAGTAATGACCCTATCATACCTCTATAATTCTTTTGATCTACCTTTTTACCTTTTTGATCACTGTCCATTCTGATTGATGTGCTCATTGGAGTTGGTAATGGCTTTGCACCTTCAAATCCAAATTTCTTTAACAGATCTTTGGTGTACTTGGCTTGACAGATATGAGTGCCATCCTTCCCTTGCTTGATTTGCAATCCAAGGAAGTAGCTCAGCTCCCCCATCAAGCTCATTTCGAATTCTCCCTGCATGAGCTTTTCAAAGTACTTGCAAAGAGACTCATCAGTAGATCCAAAAATAATATCATCTACATATATTTGCACAAAAATTATATTTTTAATCTTAGATTTTATAAATAATGTACTGTCTACCTTACCTCTAGTGAAACCATGATCTAATAAGAAGGTACTGAGCCTTTCATACCAGGCTCTAGGTGCTTGCTTTAAACCGTATAAAGCCTTATGAAGTTTAAATACATGATTTGGAAATTCGGTATCATCAAAACCTGGAGGTTGTTCAACATAAACTTCCTCCTTGATAAAACCATTTAAAAAGGCTGATTTGACATCCATTTGAAATAGTTTTAAATCAAATGCAGATGCATAAGCAAGTAAAATCCTAATAGCCTCAAGTCTAGCTACAGGTGCATAGGTTTCATCGAAATCTATGCCTTCCTTTTGGGAGTATCCTTGAGCTACCAGTCTGGCTTTGTTCCTTAGGATTACTCCAGACTCATCCAGTTTATTTCTGAACACCCACTTGGTGCCAATAACTGAATGATTGGATGGTCTAGGAACAAGTGACCATACTTGGTTTCTCTTGAACTGATTTAGTTCATCTTGCATAGCTAATATCCAAGATTCATCAAATAAAGCTTCATTGACTGTCTTAGGCTCTATTTGAGAAACAATTGCTAAATAATCACAAGGAATTACATTACCTCTTGTTCTTACCCCTACAGATGGATCACCAATAATATTCTCAGGAGGGTGATCTTTCTGATGTCTCCATTCTTTTGGAAGATTTTCATGTTGAATTTCAGTTTGCTACAGTTCTTCCAGAGGAGGATCTTCCTTGTCCTTAATTGAGGTATTCTTTAATTTTTCAGACAAGTCATCTGCATCATCAATGTCACTAATTTCTTCCTTTTTCAAGGAAGGGTTAGATTCATCAAAAATAACATGTACAGATTGTTCAATTAATAATGAACGTTTATTGAAAATTCTATAACCTTTGGGTTTAGAAGAGTACCCCATAAAGATGCCTTCATCTGATTTGGCATCCAACTTACCAATGTCCCTTTTTCCATTGTTGTGGATGAAGCAAGGACATCCAAATATTCTGAAATGGCTGATCTTTGGTTTCTTTCCCTTGTAGAGTTCATAAGCAGTCTTCTTCAGAATCGGCCTGATCATCACCCTGTTAATGATGTAGCATGCAGTGTTGATGGCTTCGGCCCAAAAATATCTTGGCAAGTCATATTCTGATAACATGGTTCTTGCCATATCCAAAAGAGTTCTGTTTTTCCTCTCAGCAATTCCATTCTGTTGAGGTGTCCTTGGTGCTGAGAAGTTGTGCTCAATTCCTTGATCATTGTAGAACTTTGCAAACTTTTCATTTTGAAACTCACCACCATGATCTGATCGAATAGAGATAATGGTGAACTTCTGATCTTTCTGAACTTTCTTACTGAAGCTGACAAAATTTTAAAAGGTGTCATCTTTGTGTTCTAGAAAGGATACCCAAGTAAATCTTGAATAATCGTCAACTATGACAAATCCAAAATTCTTTCCTCCTAGACTGGTAGTTCTCATTGGCCCAAATAGATCCATATGAAGTAGTTCTAAGGGCTTTGAGGTGGTTACTACAGTCTTTGATTTGAAAGAGCTCTTGGTGTGCTTTCCTCTTGCACAAGGTCTGCAGATACTATCCATTCTTGAGTTGACCTATGGCAGTCCTTCCACTAGATTTCTTTTTCTGAGCTTGTTTAAACCATCCAAGCTGCAGTGACCCAATCTTCTGTGCCACAGCTCTGTTGATTGATCTTTGCTGGCTGCCAAACAGACATCTTGATTCTTGAGTTCCTCGAGATAGAGAACATACAAGTTTCTTTCTCTGTAAGATTCAAATATGACTGCACCATCCTTTAATATACTGCACTTTGATTCTTGGAACTGAATCTGATGGCCTTTGTCACACAGCTGGCTGATGCTGATGAGATTGTGTTTTAATCCTCTGACCAGCATTACGTCTTCAATAACTGATTTTCCTTTGATGTTCACGGACCCACTTCCTACCACAGTGCCTTTTCCATTATCTCCATAGGTAACTGTGTTGCCCGGTTGGCTAACCAGAGGGGGGGGGGGTGAATGGGTCTTTAAATAAAATTTATCTGATAAAAACCTGAGCTCAAACAAACATAAAGAGTTCTTGGAAGGGATTAGTAATGGTTAGTAAAAGCAATAATCACACGATAAAGACAATCGCACAACACACAGATTTATCCTGGTTCGGATCTCCTCTCCTTAGGAGTCCTACGTCCAGTCCTGAGCAATCCTCAGGATTTCACTAACTAGGGTACAGTCCCCCTATGGACAAAAACAACCATCCAGCTCAGCTGGTCTTCCTTCACTCCTGAAGGGAACACAACACCCTGGTACCACCAGATCTTCCTTCACTCCGAAGGGAAAAACACCACCCTGGACACCACCAGGTCTTCCTTCACACACGAAGGGAAGAACACAAGAAAATCTTGAAGGAATGACTAGCCCCTAGATCAAGATTTTACAAAACTCAATCTGAAGCTACAAGCACTGAGAGTCAAAGATCTACACAATGTGGACTCTCTCAGAACTAATCTAGCTCTTCCTTGATTTTTCTTCTCACAGCACGAGAAGCTAGGAGCCAAGATCGAAAGGAGAGAATTTCTGGCTCTAGTGATCTTCTGAAGACTTGAAAGTGGCAGAGTTCTAGACTCTCTTAAAATGACAATAAAGCTTCCTTCATAAATAAAAAATGTCGTCTTCGGAACTTCGTCTTGTATTTATATCTCCAATTTGAATGAGGACGAAGAGATGACCGTTGTCTCACAGCTTTAGTGAACGTTAGACTGAAGGATTTGTGGAAGCTTCCTGTCGACAGTCTTTTGTTCTTTGGAGCACGCAAAGTGATGAGATCTTCTGAGTTGGCTTGTAGTTCTATCTGTGTCAGATGTTGTAGGATAGTATATCCTTAAGGTTCTGCAAGGTTGAGCTTTAATGGTAGACAGCTATACTATCTCCAGATGTCAATCAACGTTAGAGCAGATAGACACAAATATGGTAGTGACAGTTTATCGTTCTAGAAGATGCACGCAGAGGATACACGAGAATGGAAGATATGTTCTGTATCCGTGCAGAGATACGTTCAGCCTTTATTAAATGCATGGCAGTCAAACAGACGTGATGCGACTTTGACTATTCAACGTAGCTTAAATCAAGGAAAACATTTAATTAATGGAAACATGACTTATGCAGTCGTTATGAAAGTCTGATAGAATCGTTATGATCAAGTTGCTGTAGACTCATAAGAAGTCGTTATGATAACTTATGAAATCGTTACCACAACCAAGTCGTTCTATAACAGATGATATAAGAAATCGTTATGAAACATGGCAAGTCGTTCTGATTCTGAACAAATCGATATGAAACACTTATCAGATCGTTATGAGATGCAAGTCGTTGTAGCTTTCTAAAGAAATCGTTACGATGTCTTACAGAATTGTTGTGACGAGCAAGTCGTTATAACTCTCTAAAGAAATCGTTACGATGACTTACATAATTGTTGTGACGAGCAAGTCGTTATAACTCTCTAAAGAAATCGTTACGATGACTTACATAATCGTTATGACGAGCAAGTCGTTATAACTCTCTAAAGAAATCGTTACGATGACTTACAGAATCGTTATGACGAGCAAGTCGTTATAACTCTCTAAAGAAATCGTTACGATAACTTACAGAGTCGTTATAATGAGCAAGTCGTTATAACTTCTGAAGGAGTCGTTACGATAACTTATAGAGTCGTTATAATGAGCAAGTCGTTATAACTTCTGAAGGAGTCGTTACGATAACTTACAGAGTCGTTATAATGAGCAAGTCGTTATAACTTCTGAAGAAGTCGTTACGATAACTTACAGAGTCGTTATAATGAGCAAGTCGTTATAACTTCTGAAGGAGTCGTTACGATAACTTACAGAGTTGTTATATATCGACTTGTTTGACACAGCAAGGTTATTCAATCTTACAAGTAAATCGTTGAAATTGAGAGGAGATCGTTATAGCTAATGAAGGAATCGTTATGGCTCTTCTGAGAAATGATGTATGTAAGTATTTACCACAAATGCTTGACTTTCTTTGTGCTTAAGGCTAAATAAAACAAGGTTAGAAAACTTTTGACAGTTTTGTTTATCACCAAAATAAGCATGTAATTAATTTAAAAGTATATGGGGATGGACTGTTCATCAAACTGTTCCTTCTTCAGTTTGGAGATCAACGAAAATCTTTTTGTTGCCTGACATGTGCCTTGAGCATCCACTGTCCAAATACCATTTGGATGCTCTTGAATTTCCCTGAAATTTAAACACTAAGTTTTAGGTACCCAAGTTCCTTTGGGTCCTGATGGGTTAGTATCATTGATTTTTCTTTTTATTATCCATTTTTTGTTCTTAGTGGGACAAGTTGCTTTGTTATGTCCTAGTTTGTTACAAAGATTGCAGCAGGTTATTCTAGTTATTCTTTCAACTGGAGTGTATTTAAAATTTTTATGTTCTTTGTCTTTTTCGGATATAAACTCAGGGGTTGGATAAGTGTTAGAAAAGACTTTTGTTTCTTCATTTTCTGAGGGAGTGTAACCAAACCCATGTTTCTTTTTGTTTGATCTTTTAGCTCCGTTTATCAATAGAAGAGGTTTATTATTTGTGAACTTGTTTATGGTGCTTGTTAAATGTTCATTTTCTTTATTTAGTCTTTCTATTTCTGTTTTAAGTCCCTTAAGTCTTCTTGTTATTCTAAGTGAATTATTTTTCTGTTTTTCTCTTTTAATTCTTCACATAACAATTCATTTCTTCTTTTATGTTCAGTTATTTATTTTTCAAGTTCTTCATTTTCGGTTTTTAAGTCTGAGTTTGTATTTTTTAAACAGATTACATTTTTCTTACTAGTTTTAAGTAATTTACATACCTCTTTATATTTATCATAGAGTTCATTAAAAGCACTTTCTAAATTATCAGAATCTGAATCATTGCAGGAATCAAACGAGGAGTCAGAGGTTACCTTGTCTTCGGTGTTGGCCATGAGAGCCAGGTTGGCTTCTTCATCTTCACTGCTAGAGCTTGACTCACTGTCTGAGTCACTGCTATTCTCCCAAGCAGCTGCCATTGCCTTCTTTTTATACTTCTTAAACCTTCTGAAATTATCCTTCTTTTTATGATCGTTTTTCTTAAGCATTGAACAGTCTACCTTTATGTGTCCAGGCTTTTTGCATTCATAACAAATCACTTCTCCTTTCTTTGAATCCTTTACTTCAGGTTTTCTGTGATCTTTATTCTTCTTGAAAAATCTTCTCCCAGACTGGAACTTTTTCTTCTTTGCTAAGATTCTCTGAAGTCTTCGAGACAGCATGGCTTCTTCATCATCACTGTCTTTACTACTTTCACTGTTATCCAAGGATTCTTCTGATATATCTTCATTTGCTTTGAGAGCGTTTGATTGCTTCCTTCTGCTGGAGGATTCTCCTAATCTTTCCATGTTTATCTCGTGAGCCATCAGAGATCCTATTAGTTTTTCCAATGACATTAGCTTTAGATCGTTGGCTTCCTCAATGGCTGTTACCTTTCGAGTCCATGAGGATGGCAGAGATCTGAGGATCTTCCTGACCATGTCTGGTGCATTGTAAACTTTTCCTAATCCAGCTAATCCATTTGTAATATCTGTGAATCTACTAAACATCTGAGTTATAGATTCACCTGACTGCATCTGGAATCTTTCGTATTGAGCCACAAGAATATCGATTCTTGTCTCCTTTACTTTGTCTGTCCCTTCATAGGTAATCCTGAGCTTTTCCCACATTTCCATTGCGGATTTGCAGGCTGAAACTCTGTTGAATTCTTTCTTGCTGAGGGCACAGCACAGAATACTCTTGGCTTTGCAGTTTAAGGATATTCTTCTCCTGTCGTCATCTGTCCACTGAGCTTTTGCATTTGTGACTAGAAGATCACCTTCTTCCACAATGGACCATATTGTATAATCGTGGCCTTGTAGAAAGTACTCCATTCTTGTCTTCCAGTAGGTGTAATCTTCTCCATCGAACAAGGGAGGCCTGTTGACTGACTGACCTTCGAAGTTACTTTGGGCTGCCATGGATCTTTACTCTTCAGATCGTTGGATCTTCTTCTTTGTCGAAGAGACTTGCTCTGATACCACTTGTTGCCCAGCTAGCTAGCCCAGAGGGGGGGGGGGTGAATGGGTTATTTAAAATTTGATCTTTGATTAAAACCTGTTCACTAAAAAGATTACACAGCAACTTAAACAAACGTTAGAGTTGGACGAAATAAGACAGCAAACACACATAAGCACAACCACAAGACACAAGGGTTTTTATCCTGGTTCGGAACTCCTCTCCACAGGAGACCTACGTCCAGTCCCTGAGCAATGCCTCAGGATTTCACTAATTAAGGTACTATCCCCCTCACGGATCCTTACACCCAGCCTCAACTGGTTTTCTTTCAACTTGAAGGGAAAACAACCACCCTGGATACCACCAGGTCTTCCTTCGTCCAGAAGGGTACAAACCAAAGAAACGAAGTTTAAGAACAAGCTTCAGACACTAGCTTAACCAGCTACAAGCTGAAGCAAACAAGCCTCGAGAGAGAAAGAGAATTTGACACTGGTTTCTCTCCAAAGACTACACAGGCTCTCACAAGAATTCTTCTTTGAACACTGAGAGCTAAAGAGCTAAGAGAACAATTGGAATGGTCGCTTCGCTCTTGCTTGAAACTCAGAAGACTCGAAGAATTGGTGTTACTTTCTTTTTGAATGATGTTATCTCTTTGTTGTGTGTATTCTTCTCAGTCTTGAGTCTTGTATTTAAGCTTCTACTTGAAATTTGAACGTTACAAGAACCGTTGTCTCTCATCCAGGTGTACGTTAGACTGGTCAACAAGGAAGCTTCTGATCTTCAGTCTTTTATCCTTTAGTACATGCCAGTAAAATATTTTAGAATCTTGTATCTTGTGTCCAACGTTGTACAGATGAGTCTTGTCAGATATCTGCGAGCATATCAACAATAAATAGAGGACAGCTAGGACTGTCGTCGATTGTTAGTTGCAGTTGGAACAGATATTGCAATATATAGCAAAGCTCCTTTCTGTCTAAAAAGGACGTAGACAAAGTAGCATAAAAGTGGAAGATATTGTCTGCATGCATGGGAGATACGATCAGAGAGCATTTAATGCGTAGCAGTCAACAGACGAGATATGACTTTGACTTTTCAACGCTATTAAAGAGCATTATACTGATACAACAAAAAAGTCGATATGAACAATCGCGATGCCTTCATGACTTATGAAATCGTTATACGATAACAGACAAATCGTTATGACAGAGCATTATTAAATTATAATGATGAAATCGTTATGAGTTATAGCAAATCGTTATAAACACTTATCAAGTCGTTATGAACTCTAAAGAAATCGTTGCGAGAACTAAAGAAGTCGTTATGGCTATCAAGTCGTTACGAGTTTTAAAGAAATCGTTACGAGAACTAAAGAAATCGTTACAGCTATCAAGTCATTACGAGTTTCAAAGAAATCGTTACGAGAACTAAAGAAATCGTTACAGCTATCAAGTCGTTACGAGTTTCAAAGAAATCGTTACGAGAACTAAAGAAATCGTTACGGCTAGAAAGTCGTTGCGAGTTCTAAAGAAATCGTTACGAGGACTAAAGAAATCGTTACGGCTAGAAAGTCGTTGCGAGTTCTAAAGAAATCGTTACGAGGACTAAAGAAATCGTTACGGCTAGAAAGTCGTTGCGAGTTCTAAAGAAATTGTTACGAGAGCTAAAGAAATCGTTACGGCTAGAAAGTCGTTGCAAGTTCTAAAGAAATCGTTACGGCTAGAAAGTCGTTGCAAGTTCTAAAGAAATCGTTACGAGGACTAAAGAAATCGTTATGGTATCGATTTGTTTGAACTTTTCGGTCAAAAAGGAAATCGTTCTGCTTATCAATAGAAGTCGATATGAGGTGTGAAGAAGTCGATACAATGACTTAGACAAAACATGAAATGAGACTTACCTGATTGTCTTGAACTTTCTATTTTTCTTTTATTTCCTGTTCTCAAGGCTCAAGTAATTCATTAGTACTATTTTGTTAATCATCAAAAAATATATATAAATAACTAAATTAATTTATATGGGGAAGGTTTGGTCATCACGGGTTACGTGTTTTGATCATTTAGACTTGGGTTTTTTTTAGATCCATCATTTGAACACCCAATCCAATCCGGGAATCCAAATCGGATTCCGTTAGTTTACACATGTCAATTTCACCCACCCGATCGTGTCGGAGCGAACGACACGCCGATCATATCCCTATTTGGGATTTTGGACCTCCGGGTTGCGTGTTTTGATCATTTAGACTTGGGTTTTTTTAGATCCGTCATTTGAACGCCCAACCCAATCCGAAAATTCAAATCGGAATCCATAAGTTGATTGTATAAAGGGACCTTCTTTATAGGTTTATTAATTTAGATTTCTTTTTTTTTTTCCTTTTGACCTTCTTTAGTGGTTTCATTTCATTCAAACTATATAAAATTAATAGTAATACTGACCTGAGGGGCTGGCTGTGAGGGGCGTACTCCCTGCATGGCTGAGATCAACTGCTCGACCATAACGCCAAAGTGCGTCCGTAGCTCTTCCCGGATGAGGGTTCTAATCTCCTCTACACCACTGCCGGGCGGCGCAGCAGATGAACTCGCGTATGCTGGAGGAGCGACCGAACTTGCATATGAGGACAACACTGGAGTAGTATCCAGGCTGTCCCCAAAGTCGTACACTCGACCCTTCCGCGGCCCTCCCGCTGCGTCGACCCAAACATCCGGATCCAAGTCTGGCTGGGGAGTGCCCTCTGCATAACGATCCGCCATCGTCCTGTCATAGGTCTTCTGTAGAACAAATTAAAACTAAATTATTGAAATAAAATTATTTTAATATCTTAATTGAATTCAAAATTTATATTTTGACTTACAGCAATCGTGCGAGCACTCTCGCTGACATAGTCATCGGTCCCCTTCCGCTTATGAGTCTGATCAAATAACTCGCGAAAAGTAGGGGCACGCTCGAGCTCGTGATGCTTACAATTCAACAAAATTAGTTAGTTTCACAATAATAATTAATGTAATAAATAATTGAACAATAATATGCTTACCAATTTTTGGATGTGGGTCGCATAAGATACGGACCCACTAGTATGCACATTCTTCTCCGGATGAGTTGCTCGGTTGTGTTTTGCTGCCTGTGACCGCTCCTGCCATGGTCCAGTAGCCCAACGATGATAAAGAGACTCCCAATAGTCCCTCCTCAGCCAAACAAGGCCGTAATCCAGCCAAGCCGTAGGATCCCGGCTGCTTGTGGTCTTCATTGCCTTGTCCCGGGCCTCATACATCGACTTTCTTAAATTAGTCTGGGCAGTAGACTCCTAGACGGCTCGAGCTCGAGGGAGATCCTCGGGTCTCGTGAATGCGTACCTCCGCTATTTAGAAATAAAATTACTCAACTTTGTGCACTAATAGAGATAGTAATTAAACAAATGACTTCAAATCAGTAAAAATTAATAATACCGTGAACATGTCATATAATAAATCCCGGACGGGCACCAGGAACTCTCTCCATGCATCCACTGGTCCTGGAATGTGTGCGTGGACCAGCGTCGTAATATAGCGAGAAGCAGAACCGGGATCTATCTTACCCCTGTAATTGCACATTAATTTGTACATGGACTGTATAACATAAATAACGAATACAATAAGTTTGAAGTGATCAAGTTTACCCCAAAATCCAACATGCTGCCGTCCAGGTAGCTGAGGCCCCTCATCATCCGCTGCTGGATGCTGGCTCTCCACCTCTGTTGAAAACAATTAAGTACACTATTGTTGTATAAATTAAAAGACAAGAACATACTAATCTATGGAAATATACATGTACCTGGTGGTGAGGAAGAAGGGAAAGGTGGTGCTACTGGCGTGGTCAGGGAGGCGGTCCCTGTAAAATTATATACACATTAGAAAATAAGAATTTAATGTGAACAAAAATACAGTGATCAAGTTTACATATACATATACCTGTCGCCGGTGTAGACGGGGAGGCAGTCCCTGCAAAATTTTATGTACGTTAGAAAATATTTGATTAATGTGAACAAAAATATATAGAGTTTTGTGTTTACATATGCATATACCTGGCGTGGACGAGGAGGCAGACCCT
The DNA here is from genome assembly GCA_014218235.1 of Colocasia esculenta. NCBI lineage: Eukaryota > Viridiplantae > Streptophyta > Magnoliopsida > Alismatales > Araceae > Colocasia > Colocasia esculenta. Next base: position 72,585,554 of record CM024765.1, on the reverse strand, counting down.
CGGCCTGCGGAGGTGAAAACCCTCCCACTCCGTCCTCCACGTACCATATCTCTATTGAGATAAATAAAGATATAACATGTCATCAACACTCAATTTTGAAGTAGCTATTGAATAACTTATAATTAGCAACAACACTCAGTTCTTACAAAATTTTATAATATTATCTATATTCATCATCAGATGCTGAAGATATGTTTAATTCAACGTCATCTTCGTCATCCTCCTCGAATTTGTCCTCATCATCAGGGGACTCTTCCTCCTCATCAGACTCCACCTCAAGGGCATTTGGGTCAACTTCTTCCTGTTCGTTATCCATATATAAGCAAATTGGTTCATTTATATCAACACTGAACTGCGTAGAAGTCGCCAACTCTCGTGTGTCACTCCGATCTGATTGAAAAAAATTATCATTAACACCTTCGAGCTCATCATCAGCCGAGGCAAGCTCATACTCAGGGAATAGCCTTGATTTCACTCTACATGCAGCCCACCAATCTCTCAATTTGAGGGACGAATATTTGAATAATATACTTGTTGGGCTTGTGCCGCCAGAATGAATGGCTCATACATACTCAACTTGGACTTATGCTTGACATCGACAATCTCATATGTTGTGTCATGACGAATAAATGTCGGATCAAACCAATGACACTTGAAGAGAAATACATTGTTGTTTTGTCCCAAAAATTGCAGTTCAATGACTTCTTCGAGAATGCCATAATAGTCTATTTCATTTTCATTGTAGGCACTTCCCTTCACACATACGCCGCTGTTCATCGTAGACTTATTCCGTCCATAATCTCTCGTGTGAAATCGGTATCCATTCACAACACGTACAATCTTCGAGGGCCCATAACTGATCTCTTGTACTCTTGAATCAGTAATAAAACCTTGTTCAACCTATTATTAAAAAAAGGGACAGACAATGACAAATTACAACAACTAAGTATGCATAAGAGCATAACACTTATGCTTCAAAATATTTAGACACTTACTCGAGATCTTAACCAAGTAGGAAAAGACTTCTCCCGTTCCTTTTCAACTTGCACGTCAGTCAGACGTCGATTCTGTTGCAGTATGACCGAGTCAAACTCTCTGCAATGTAAATGTCACACAACCTCTAAGTTATGCAGTATTGCTCGCAAATGATGTACATCATTAGTGTTGAGAGCTTACTCAATGTAGGGGTCTAGTTCTGCGCAATTCATGAATATGTAGATCTCCGCAGCTACCAACTCTCTGTCTTCGAGTGCGCGAGTAGAAGAATATCCGAACGCTCGTCCGGGACACTTGAATACAGAGAGTCGGTCAGACACATTAGAATCTCCACCATCATCGTTACGTGGAGGTTGAGTGCGTCGGGTTCGTATTTCCGTGTCAAAATACATCAAACAAAAGTTCGATATCTCTTCAATAAGATACGCCTGGGTAATGGAGCCCTCAACTTGTGCTTTGTTGTGGACTTTCATCTTAAGATCGTGCATGCACATACGACAATAATTCAAATGAATACATATGAAATATAAATAATCGTCGTAATGTGAATAAATTGAGACATAGGAATATACCTCTCAAACGGATACATCTATCGAAATTGTACTGGTCCTCCGACCCTAGCCTCATATGGCAAATGGATGATCAGGTGCTCCATTGAATCAAAGAATGCTGGAGGAAATATCTTCTCTAATTTGCAGACTGTTTGTATTATATTTTGCTCCATATGTTGCAAGTCATGAAGTCTAAGTTCTGATGCAGATAAAATTCTGAAGAATTGACTCAGCTCAGTCATTGCTCCCCATATTTACTTCGGCAACAACTCACGAAAAGCAATTGACATCAGTCTTTGCATGAAAACATGACAGTCATGACTCTTCATTCCGTATATTTTCCCTCGTTGACATTTACACAATGGGCAATATTCGAGACATATCCATCCGGAAATCTCAATTGCTTCAACCATTGCAACACTTCCTTAATTTGTCTGGCCCCAAGCACATATGAAGCTTTAGGTTGCACCACTTTTCCACTAACATGCTGCAGCTCTAGTTCTGTACGTCTGCAAAGTACTTTCAAATCCATTCGTACCTTGACGTTATCCTTCGTTTTGCATTTGACGTCCATAACTGTGTTGAACACATTATCAAAAACATTCTTCTCTATATGCATGACGTCTAGGTTATGTCATATCAAAAGTGTTGACCAATAAGGTAATTCCCAAAAGATGCTTTGCTTCACCCAATTGTGATCCTTCCCAAAGCCGGGGACTTGTCGGGTACTATCAACCAGTTGTGACACAGTCGGTAAGTTCTGGACCCGCCTCGCCAAGATTGGATTAGAAATACAATACTAATCAAATGAATTAAATTAAAGTAAGAACTGCACATCATCGTTATATTTTTTTTCTCTATCTCTCTCCTCTATCATAAAATCTATTTTTACAAGATTGGAGGCTTTAATTTACTCACAAGATTGTATTAGAAATACTTCAGCATATATGTTACTATGTTTTAATTAAACTGAGAAGCTTTAATTTCTATAGTTATATTTTAAATTGTAATCACTTTCTTTTCTATTTTAGGACTGGTTGGACGAGCAGGTTGTTTAAAGTAAGATCCATTTAGAATGGAACCAACAGGCCCGGGGTTACTGCTATGTCTAGATGGTGGGCTTGCTGACCCGCCTTTTTGGACCCCAAAACAAGGTGAACCTGGCTGATGGTGCAGCTCAAATTTGCCACACTTCTTTTGTGGGAAATTTTTCATATTATTTGATTTGCAAAACTATGAAGAACTAGGGACGATGAGACACTTTAACCTACCTAAGTACTAACCACAACAAAAGAATAAAAGAATTAAGTACTCTAAATATCAAACATCACATAAGATACACAACTGGGCCATTTTATCTATGAACCGATGACTGAAGCAAAAGAGTAGAAGAATGTGTCACACATTGGACACCGCAGCATTTCTTGATCAACTTTGCAAATGGGAGATGCAATGGACACACATACATGCAATTATGATTTCCATCTATGTCTGATGTTTTACTCGGAGGCTTTGCTGCAAGCTCAAGTTAAAGGACAGTATATGGCAAAGGAGGCCGACAAATGCGGATGATACGGACAAACAAATGCAAGCTTTAACATAGGATCTTTTTGAACAAAAAAGATTAATACTTTATCAAAATATTTATTAAATTTTTTGGGTTAGGCCGGACTGAAGGTGAGGGGCCGGGTGGGGGGAGGGGGGCCGAGTGGGGGGTTGGGAGGGAGGGGGGCTAACAGGAGGGGGAGGGGGCCGAGTGGGGGGTTGGGAGGGGGAGGGGGGCTGATAGGAGGGGGAGGGGGGCCGAGTGGGGGCTTGGGAAGGGGAGGGGGGCTGCCAGGAGGGGAAGAGGGGCCGGGTGGGGAGGGGCGGGGCGACAGGGAGGGGGGCTGGGACGGGAGGGGGAGGGGGTGGCAGGGGTGGGGAATGGAGGGGGAGGGGGGGGGGCGACGGGGGTGGTGGGGGGCGACGGGGGTGGGGGGGGCCTGGGACGGGAGGGGGAGGGGAGGCCGACAGGGGGGACTCGCCAGTTAGGGGAAGGGGGGTCATTGATTGGGGAGGGAGGGGGAGGGGCGACAGGGGACGGGGGGCTGGGACGAGAGGGGGAGGGGGGGCCGACAGGGGGTGGGTCACTGGTTGGGGAAGGGGGGGGTCCGGCCAGTGGCGGGTGGGGTAAGGGAGGGGGAGGGGGGGTGTACATACCCGTGGTATGGCGGCACCGGTGGCGGAGCACGGCGACGGCGTGGCCGGTTGGGGCGGCCGACGATGCACGGCAGGCGGCGGGGCACGGCGGCGAGCGGCGAGGTCACAGCGGCGAGAGAGAGAGAGAGAGAGAGAGAGATAGAGAGGAGAGAGAGAGAGAGAGAGAAGTTGGGTTTCGTGGGGATGTCGGGAGAGGGAAAGGCGGTGTACCGACGGAACTTCCGACAGACAGATTTCCCTTCCGTCGAATATCCGTCGGTAATATTTTATTACCGACGGATGTTTCTGACGACATATTTCCGTCAAAAGTTCCGATGGATTGTCCGACTGAAATATTTCCGTCGGACTAGCCGTCGAAAATTCCGACGGATATATAATGACATTTTTTTCTGTGGTGCATGTACGCAATTTTTACACTTTTAAGTGCAACAAGTGTGTTAAATCTATAGATATACTAGAATACAATTGACCCTGTC